>OY756388.1:11415689-12135794 GCA_963576865.1 Anania hortulata | reverse complement strand
TTTTAAATAAAATGGACGTTGAAGAAAATTAAGGTTTTTTATTTTACAAATGAGCAGAGTGACCCCGTATTGTCTAGTGGAGGATGAAAGTAATACCGGTGACAGATGGCGGCGGACGCGGCTCCGGACTCGTCTTGACATTGTAAGGTCAAACGCTGCCATTGGTCGATCCTTGGGCTGGCGGAAGTTGTCTGAAGGATAGACCAATGGCAGCGCTTGACCTCACAATGTCAAGACGAGTCCGGAGATGCGTCCGCCGCAGTTTGTCTCCAGCTTTAAACTGGTGACATAATAACGAACAACTAGTATTTACTATTGATTTCAAAGATCAACATAAATTAACTCAACTAATTTAACTAATTACTTTAAACAGAAATATAAATTATTTAAGATGTATAACAGTCAATTATGAGCATGGCATTACAATATTGATCGTTTGACAGATTGTCAAATAGCATTAATCTATGCACAACATACACATACACATACAAAGGAGGTTTTGAAATAATATGCAGCAGGAAGTGGGCAGGTATTGTTGTAGGCGCGTCGTATGACTCGACGTTGCCTCTGGATGTCTGCAACTCGAGTCACTCCGTCTGGTCCAGGCAATGTGCGGGTGATGCGTCCAAGCTGCCATAGAAGTGGCGGTGCTGAGTTGTCCTTGATGACCATCAGGGTGCCAACGGAGTGATGGTGTTGATCTTCGTTAAAGATTGTTAATGGTTCTCCGACCGAGGTTTCTGTTGGAGCCAAATGTGGAATATAAGAAAGCTGACCAACATTCTTCTTCAGGAACTGGCATCTCAGTGATGACTGAGACTGAGGCACAAATCTGCAAGACCGTTCCTTGAAGAGTGTACTTGAATACATGGATGAAACTTGGACGTGGGAGTAATGAATGAGATTGGATTGGATTGATTATTTTGCCTAAATCTTAGTCAGCATTGTTGATATTTCCCTAAGTAAAGGTGAGTAAGACCTATTGTATCAATATAATTCTAGTAATAAAAAGTAATTTGTGAATTTGATGCCTGTACTCTGGGACCTACTGAATTATGAAGTTTGAGGCTCACCCCGGCGAGCAATGAATATAAGGCAGCACTGTAGGCTTCCTTAGTTAGATCTGAAACTGATTGTTGCAAGGCACACAAAGGCACATATATATGCTTTTATCAGAACACAACCTCTGCCTTTTCGGTTAGCTGTCATGACTGGCTGTGCATAATCAATACCTGTTTGTATTGTATAAAATAGTTGTATACTGAATGCCCATTAAAGGCTGGATAGTTGTAACTTGAATTTACAACTTGTGTTATGCATGAAAGACAGTACTTTTGACTAAGTTTCTGCCCTTTGAATTGACAACATTTGCTATGAATGTGGACAGTGGACAGTACTTTTGACTAAGTTTCTGCCTACTAGTCCAAAAGTTTAAATTGTATTTTTCTAAAGACAACTGTTGCATCTATGAATATATTTAAACTGCTATGTTTACAATCAAACTATGAATAATGATTGAATTAAAACAATTAATTGTATTTTAAATAATTACATTTGCTTTAAAATAAATAAGTAATTAAGTAAGCACTGAGCAACAGTGGAAAATGTTATATTATTTTATAACTAGTTGCTCAGTCTTGCCCCCACTTTAATGAGGCTGTATGATGATAATGATGATGTTTAAAATTAGAACTACATATTTCTAATTATATGCTTCTTCGCTTCTCCCACCGCTAAGCAAGATTTTTCTGTTGTTTTAGGTGGAACAAGGAAGGAAGAATGACCTGATTTATCAGCACTAGGACTACAGGAAGCAAGATTCCCAAATGGCTCATGGTTTCGTTTGAGAATCGCTTTAGCCTTTCGCGCTTTATTTGTTCTATTGATAAAATTATCAAACATACATATTGAGGTTGAATTTAGAGTTTGATTTATTCTACCTGAAACTACCCATCCTAATTTTGTTTCAATTAGGGTAGGTAGATGCTTTCCTAATGGAATGCGACTTGGACAAAGTATGTACCAGAATGTTTCTGCACCTACTAGTATGTCTATGGTATCCGGTATATTAAATGTCGGATCGGCCAATTGAATTCCTGAGGGTAGCTTTAAATTTTCCCTATGAATATATGATAAGGGTATAGCTGTAGAAATATTTGATAGTACACAGCAATCGATACTAGCTTTAAGAGAGTGCGCGCACGGGAGACTTGTCGCTGGGACAAAAAAGTTTTTGTCTCTGTCGCGTCGCGTCTCCAAAGAGGGGTGCGCGCACGAAGGAGACAGAGACGAAACTTTTTTTTTAAATTCGAAGCGTCATTCGCTTTTATGTAGAATACATGGAGAGCAGTGCTGCCAGACGTGGGTATTTTGCTCAGTTAAGTAAAAGATAATTTTATGAAATTTTAATCTGTGTATTTGAATACATTTTACCTTTATTTGGACAACTTTGACTCTGACAGCAGGATAGTACCTAAATATAATTTCTTTGCACTACGATCTACGAAAGAGATAGAATTTTAGCGTAAAAAAATATTTTTTAATCTGTATCTGGGTGAATATCCCAAACGCATTTTTTGACTGTCCGGGGTGGGAATCGCTGTGTAATATTCATATTTTCTTACGATTTTTCTTCCCAGTATTCTACAACTACCAAGTCATTTCGCGCAATGTTTATAATACGGTAAATATTATTGTATAATTAAATAAAAATATGAATAGGACCGTTTTAAGTATCTGGTGGCGTGTCCTCAATCTGTTTCTTGACGGAAAAACTTTTGCATTTATTATTATAATTTTTTTTTCTTAAGTGGCTTGCATGAGCGTAGCCAATGTCAAGTTAAAAACGGGGAAACGAGGAGAAAGGAAAGATTACGGAACCCGGGATAAAATGGACAAGGATCAGGAAAGGATAATATTATTTATTGTTCTACAAACATTGAAATAAAAGAAAAATGGCAAAATTTACTAAAATATATATACAAATTATATAAAATTTAAAGTTTGATATTATTAACTGATAAATACGAAGCTATACATTTATACACATCAATATTATTTAAATATTGTAGACAAACAATCGAAGTTGGGAAAGGGATTTGGAGGGACTGCAGGGATGTTAAGAAAAGGGTGCGATCATACCGTGGACAAGCAAAAAGAACATGGTTAATGTCTTCAATGTCATTTTCACATTCGCACATTTTATCAGCAACAATACGAAGTCTGTATGTCCTAATCTCATTCTAGATATTACTGATGTTATAGTCTTGTCAAAATTAACTATAAAGAACCAGGGCTTTCTGGGAATTATAGGTTGAATTTTTTAAAAATGTCTGCCTTTTGTTATACTGCTGTTACTCCATTCTTCTTGCCACGTCTGAACAAGATGTGCTTTAGGATGAGTCGCTAAATCAACGCAATAATTTAAATATGGAAAAGTGTCACCACAATGCACCGCCTCATTTGCCAAACGATCAGATATCTCATTACCTTTGATATTTCTATGACTTGGTAACCACGCAAATTGTACTTCAAATCCTCTTGATGCACAGTCATTAACTGCACTTCTGATTTGAAAGATGATAGAAAATTGCACTTTACATTTAAAAGGAAATTTTTTTAATGCCTGTAACGCACTTTTGGAATCAGTAAAAATCACAGTCTTTTTAAATTTCGTAAGAAGAATATATTGCACAGCTTTCAATAAACCAAAACATTCGCCAGTAAATACTGTAGATTTAGGAGAAAGTTTGGATTTTTTAACAATTTTATATTGCTGGTGATATACGCCTACACCAGTACAGGTTAAAGGTGATTGTTTAGAAGCATCAGTGAATATATGATGAAAGTCTTTAAATTCATTATCCACAATATTATTAAAGCTAACTACGACATTAAGGTCACTTTTATCGAGGGGTAGGTAGTATATTTTTAAAGGGGTAACTAAAGACTCAAAAGCACAATTAAATAAAGGAAGGTAGTTTGATTGGTGAGTGGGACATGACAGAGAAATAAATTTTCGGTAACTTATTATTAAACAGGGTAACGCTTTATGTGCCCAATAACTAGAAGATTCTATTAAATCTGAAAGACAATGGAGTTTTTCAATGAGTGGATGGTTGGAAAACTGAAGTGCACGAAACAGGAATTTATCTGACATAAACTGACGTCTTAACCTTAAAGGTGGATCGCAACATTCCACAATCATAATCATAATCATAATACTTTATTTGCATCAAACATGGTATAAGCAGTCTTCATTACATTTTTGAGTCACATGTTAGGCTACGGGAATTAGCATGCAAATGTCATTAGTTAATCTAGAAAAATAATTTATATGTCACAATCAATATTAAAATTACTTAGTGCAGATGTCCGAAATTGCGAATGAATTAATAGAAATACAATATGTCAATTTTATACCAAATAAATTAGATAAAGCTACTTTTTCCAGTCAAAAAAATCCTTAATACTATAGAAATTGTAGTCATTCAGCCACCGGAACAAATGCTTTCTAAATATTGCCGGATTTTGCACTTTCATCTCATTGGGTAGATGGTTGTAAATTTTTATGCACATAACGAGGCAACTCTTGCTGTACTTAGCTGACTTTGGGGCGTCAGCAAGTACAAGCCTGTGCGGGTCTCTATGTGTTCTAGAGTTCATGTCACTCGCCATCTTAAACAGATTCTTGTGTTTATATACAAAATTACAGATTTCATATATGTATAAAGATGGTAGAGGTAGTAGCGCAAGGTTTTTAAAATGGGGCTCACATGAATGGTCAGGCTTAATCCCGCAGATAGCCCTAACGCATTTTTTTTGTGCAATAAATGCTTTTTCCAAATCTGTGCTATTGCCCCATGCCACAATTGCATAACGCAGTAAAGATTCAATGTAGGCATGGTACGATAGAATAGCAGTCTTCCTATCAGTTATGTTTTTAATATGATATATTGCGTAAACAAATTTATTGATTTTTTTACAGAGGTTAGCTATATGGTTTTTCCAGTTTAGTTCATGATCTAAAATTGTCCCTAAAAATGTTGTTTCTGATACTTCTTCGATTTTTGTGATATTTAATTTGAAATTGTATTTTGGATGCTTGGAATGATTGAATTGAATGTATTTGGATTTATTCAAATTAATTTTCAAATTATTGTCTTCTAACCATTTAATTATTTTGTCAATTGTAGAGTTTACGTCCATTTCATGTCTAATTATTGAATTATTTAATTTTTTATCAGTTGTCACTATTATCGAGATGTCATCAGCATATAAGATGCCCTTGTATTCTACTGACTCTAATATGTCATTTATGTATAAAATGAACAGGATTGGGCCCAATATGCTTCCTTGTGGGACACCATAGTT
Organism: Anania hortulata; assembly: GCA_963576865.1. Lineage (NCBI taxonomy): Eukaryota > Metazoa > Arthropoda > Insecta > Lepidoptera > Crambidae > Anania > Anania hortulata. The sequence goes on along the minus strand of OY756388.1, from coordinate 12,130,421 downwards.
ATTGTCCCTATAATGAGATGAGTATGATTTCATTTCATTATTATAAATTTTTGCGATGACAACATATTGTTTTCGATTATGTAGGTACGATGATAACCATTTGAGAGGTAGACCCCTGATTCTCATAAGCTCTAGTTTTTGTAATAATATTTTATGTGATACAAAATCAAATGCTTTTGTCAAGTCAAAAAACAGTGCTGTAGTCAATTGATTGTTGTTAATATTAGTCAATATACGTTCAACGAGCTTATAAATTGCCAACGTAGTCGATTTGTTTTTTTGAAACCCGTATTGTTCACTTTTAATTACATTAAATTTGGCGCAAAAACCTATTAGTTGTTTTTGAATACACTTTTCAAAAACTTTAGACAGTACCGGAATTAGTGTAATCGGTCGATAATTATTTAGATCCTGTTTGTTACCTTTTTTGTATACAGGCTTTACTATGGATAGTTTTAGTTTTTCGGGGAAGGTCCCAGACATTAATGATTTGTTTACTAGGTGTGTTAAGACAGGAAGCAGTTCATTTGTGCAGGCTTTGATTGTTTTAGTGCTGATTTCATCAAATCCTACCGAGTTTGTATTATTTAACGTCAATATTTCCTTTTTTACCTCCTCCTCCGTCATTGACCTGAGGAACATTGAGTTGCCTTTAGTAGCATTTTTATTTATTTGCATAGTGTTATTTTGTTTATTTGTAGGTATGTTTATATTCATTGTATCTATAAAGAAGTCATTAAAATTATTTGCTATGTCAGTAGGGCTTGAAATTATCATGTCATTATAATTAATAGTATTGATGTCATTGTCAGGTTTTACGATTCCGGTTTCATTTTGAATAACAGACCAAGTTGCTTTGCATTTATTTTTACTTCTATTTATGAATTGTGTGTTTGAATGTTTTTTAGATTTAAGGATGCATTTTTTAAGGACTGTAGAGTACGATAGATATTTATTTTTATCAGATACTGTTTTATTCGTATAATATTTATAACGAAGAAACCTTTTCGTTTTGCAGCTGTTTTTAAGTCCACGGCTTATCCATCTTTTGCTATGTGTCATAGTTTTATGCTTTATTCTTAGTCTAGGAAAGCACAAATTGTAAAACAGACACAAGTTTTCGTGAAAAATATTGAAAGCGTCATCGAAGTGTGTTTTTGCAAAGACTTCAGACCATGAAAGACTATTTAGACAATTTCTAAACTTTTCCAAATTTTCCGTGCTATAATCCCTTATATACTTAAAATATGACACCGGTTTAAAGGACTTTTGCTGTATAGGAAAGCTTAGTAGCTGTGCAGTGTCATGATCAGATAGATACAGTGGTAAAACAGTCGCAGTAGCTTCCTTAATGTTACTGAGAATGTGGTCTATACATGCATCTCTACGAGTAGGTTGGTCAATGTGAATATTTAAGTTATAACTACAACATAGGTCTTGAAGAAAGTTTGTGAATTTTCCAGGTTTTAAAGTGTTGATGTGCACTTGCAAAGCGTTTATAGGACTGGATCTCATAGCATCTGTTACTATTCGCAAAGCTTTGGATTGGATATTATCTAATTTTCTAAAACTTGTAACATTTCCTGGCTCTAATAAAAAAGTCTCATAATCTAAAACAGATCTTATAAGGGCATAGTATATAAGTTTCATACAAAATGGATGGGCACCCCACCACACGCCAGATAGGCATCGTAACATATTTAAAATACGTTCGCATTTTCCCACAACATAGTCACAATGTGGGCCACCTGTAAGTTTTGAGTCTAATACTACACCAAGGAACTTGAATTCTGTTTTTACAGGAATTAAACTATTGTTATTATATAGAAGTCTAACTGGAGGAGGAGTTCTCATTCTTGTAAAAATAACTGCAGCACTTTTAGGAGCTGATATTTCTAGACCATTTTGATCCATCCAGGATTTTAGGAAGTTAAGTTAGGACGTTAATGAAGTATTAGCGTCTTCTATGGATTGGTTTGAAGTATAGAGTAACAGATCATCAGCATATTGTAAAATATTTACATTCTTATTTACATAAAATTCTAAGTCATAAGTATATACATTGTATAATAATGGGCTAAGAACAGAACCTTGGGGAAGGCCTTTCCAAACAAATCGTGTTTCCGTCTTAACTGAACCAGATAAATTAACCAAACGTCCTGACAAAATATTTAAAATTAAAATAGACAATTTCGGTGGGACTTGAAGAGCCTGGAGTTTCGTTTTTAAGATATTATGAAGTACACTATCGTACGCTGCCGATACATCCAAAAATGCTGCTAATACCGTTTCATTCTTAGTTAAAGTCAAACGAATATCGGATACAAGAATGCTAATGCTATCCAAAGTGCATTTTCCCCTTCTAAATCCGTACTGACTGTCGGATAATAATCCTTTTCTTTCTAAATGCCACTCCAAACTATTTTTAATTAAATGTTCTGCTAACTTTATTAAAACGGACGACAGAGCTATCGGACGATAAGCAGACGCATCTGATGGGGACTTATTGGGTTTTAGTAATGGCAACACTACTTGTGTTTTCCAAGCTGTCGGAATATTGCCTGAGAGCATCATTGAATTGATTAAATTTAAATAATAATCTACAATATGATCACTGAGATTAGATAAAAAGGAATAAGGTATCGCGTCAATACCCGGGGCTGAGTCTTTAGTATGTAAGAGAACTCCATTCAGTTCATAAAAAGAGAAAGAAGAGTCTAACTCGGAGAAATTATGTGGAGAGTATGGAACCGTTTCAACCAAGTTTTGTGGAACCCATGGAGGTGCTAATTTGTCTAAAAATTCATTAGACAATGTTGACTGTATAGTTGGCCGTGAGGTATCGTTAAAGGCAGTTACTTGAATCTTCTTAGACTGCGCCAAACTACAGATGAAGGGGTATTAGGGGAAATTGATAAACAAAAACGTTTCCAGCTCTCAGACTTCTTGTTTTTGAAAAGGTCACGGGTATCCTTCATAATGTTTGAAAGTATATCAAAGTTTTCCGGAGACATGTTATTTTTGTAGTTCCGTTCAGCCTCTTTTCGTCGTTTGATAGCAGCTGTACATTCAGCGTCCCACCAAGGGGGGGATGGTATTTTTCTAGGGGAATTGTCTTTCAAAGGTAAAACTTCATTAGAAGCTTCAACCAAAATATTAGTAAGGGCATTAGCACATTCTGTTTCATTGCCTATAGACAAAACGGGCAGTGAAGGGGCTTTTCTTTCAACACAAGTTTTATATTTTTGCCAGTTATCATTAATTTTATCAGGTAGTTTGTGCTTTAATTGAGAGGTATGTTTTATAGTTCCTGGTTTATGAAATGGAAGTGTAATGAGAATCGGATAGTGATCACTTCCATATGTTGACGGGAGTGTGCACCATGACAAGGTATTTGCTAAGTTAGGAGTGCAGATCAACAGCACTTTTGTTTTGGTTTGGTGCTGTCCGACGAGTAGGAGAGCCAGTATTTAGTGTGCATAAATTTTGGTTGTCAAGAATATCCAAGAGTTTTCGCCATCATTGTTTGTTACAGCACTTCCCCAGGTCTGATAATGAGAATTAAAATCTCCTAATATTAAAAATGGTCTAGGTAAGGAGGAAAAGATCTGACGTATTTGGTTAAAGATAGAGAGAGAGGGATAGGGAATATATACAGAAACTATACAAATATTAAATACACTAGCAGCTACCATTGAAAAGTTATCACTATGTACAGGTAAAAAAATTGTTGAGAAAGGTACAGAATCGTGGATGAACATGGCAACACCACCATACCCATCTGGTCTGTCCTCTCTGAGACAATGGTAATTTTAAATTTTACACACACTGCTACATTTGAGCCAGCTTTCTGACAAGGCAAAAACTGCTGGCTCAAATTTGTTAATTAAATAAATAATTTCACTCTTTTTACTAATCAGACTGCGACAGTTCCACTGTAGGATTTTTGTTTGAATAATCCTGACGATTTTCATTAAGTTTTTCTAGTATTGGGGCAACGTTGGACGGTGAATTACAATTGATTTGGGACAATAAAGTAATCACAACAGATAACATATCTGTTATCTGTTTTAAATTTTCATTTGGATTTTCCCTTGATTTATTTTTTAAAAAAGCACATCCATTATTAGGTGCTGGGATTGTATTGTCATTAATGAATGTTTTGTAAGCCTCCCTGTCATATCCCTTATTTACTGATGGAGTTCGAGGCTTCAAAAACGTTTTTTTGTTTGAGTTAGAGGAAGAAATGTTTTTATTTAGTGAATTACTGGGATTATTATGTAAATATTTTGTATTTTTTGCAGGGCTAGAGGACAGAACATCAGCAAAAGATCGGGTCACTGGTGGATGTAATTTTAAAGCCTCGGCATACGAGACACAGTTATTGGCCATATATATTTTAATATGTTTTTGCCGTAAAAACTCAGGACAAGACTTGCTATTGGCATAATGAGAGCCATTGCACAGACAACAGAAACTACCATCTTCATCTCTATTACAGGAATCCCCAGCATGACCATCTTGGCCACATTTGAAGCACCGTGGTTTGGATCGACATTGGATCTTAGTGTGACCAAATCTGCAGCAATTGTAACATTGTATTGTTGGGAAAATGTATAGTTCGACTGAGAGAGCATTATAACACATAAAGATGCGTTTTGGTAAAATTTGGCCATCAAATGTTATTACTACTGTCTGTGACGGTTTCCACACTGGTGATCCATTAATAAATGTTTTGAAGTTAAGACGAAGGACTTTTATTATTTGCCCGCATCCTACAGGGACACTGATGTTTTCTATTATTTCTTCAGGAGACCATTCTGCTGGAACTCCTCGTACTAATCCCATTCTGGTTACACTAAAAGTAGGAATAAATGCCTTAAAATTGTTTGATTCTAAGCTATTGTGAACCATAAATGAATTTGCATCAAGAAAATTTGTGAAAGCCAGTGCAATTTTGTTACGGCCAATCTGTTTCACGCTCCCATTAACTATATTTTTAAAACCATGCTTTTTTTAAAACTTTCCAAATGAAAGTGCGTGCATGGAGGAGCCATCATTTGGTGTTATCTGTATTTTTTGGACGTGTACAACATAAGGCGAGACATCGGTACTATTGTAAGATTTCTTGCCTAAATCGATAGCTGCAGTTTGTGGTTGTGTTTGCATTTCACTGTCAGGTGTTGGTATGTCTTTAGATTTTGTTGTAACAGGGCTTGCTGGGGTCGCAGGTGAAGCTACAGGAGAAGGTATTAAGTTGCAGGCACAATCTGTTTCCTTAATAGTATCTTGACCATGGTGTCTACGCTTGCGTTTATTGCAAAAGATTTAAGCAATAGAGAGAAAAGGGAACTATGAAGAGATGATGAAAGTAAATTTTCATTTCCTTCCATACGTTAGTCATTCCGTCCAACACATTTTCATTACCATCCATGCCGTCATTACTATCCTTCGTTTTTCTCTCAAAGTAAAAGAGCTCCGAAGTGCCTTCCAAAAAATACAATACTTTTGTAAACAAGAGGCGAGGCCGTTTTTTTTAAAAAGAGAAAGCAATGATTTTCCTAATTTTTATTACTAGAAATCAATTTACAAAAATAACGACAAAAATTTAAACAATTCTACGCAAATGGCACGATGTGACACGGTTGACGGTCCGATACGAAGTGAGCCCGATCTTCAAGGAGCGCTGCCTTTTATACTACCCGCAGTGGGATTATAAAGGTGTTCACAACACGGCCTCTCCTGACAGGAGACCGTCCTCGGGCTCCATCTTTGTCTGCCTTCTAGAGTAGTGGCATAGAAAGGCCAGGTTCTGTCTCAGGTACAGGCGGGGTGGAAACATCCTCTTCCTGCGGTGGTTGGATGGGTCCCCCCATTCCAGAAGTACTCGGTTGCTCTCCATCATCAACTGGTGGTCCCGAGGCTTGAGAGGGTCTTATGACCTCATCAGATTCCGGGGCCGTCTCAACAGCACCAGTAGGACTCTCGTCAGTATCAGTATCTGTGTGAAGAATAACAATTCCGAATTTTATGAATTATTCTTACAACATAAGACGTCTGAAGTGTCATATGAACTAACTAGTACTGCTCCATTCACAAGTGCACGCAATTATCAGCGTAGAGGCGCGACGTTAGCGTGCGCTTAACAATTGCGACACTTAACAGGGACAGTCTCATAATAGTAACAACAACCATAAGGCGCTTGCAATTGCTAATGCATAGGCACGACGTTAGCATACACCAATAATCGCAACACCGAATCGAAGTAGAACACAAGCGGTATAAATAACAACATCACGGATCTGCAACTGCCAGTGCATAGGCACGACGTTAGCTTACACTAACATTTGCTATCCTTAGAAAATGCGTCCGTCTACAATTGCTGGAGCATAGGCACGACGTTAGCATACGCCAACAATTGCAACGTCGAAAACAACATAACAGAGGTGAAAAATAGCATCCAGTGTTTTGCAATTGATAGTGCATAGGCACGACGTTAGCTTACACTAACCCTTGCAAAACTCAGCTGAGAACTTCAACGATAATCTCAAAAACCATTAGTTGTCAGTGCATAGGCACGACGTTAGCATACGCTGACAACTATCATTCCAAAGCCAGCCCTTAGAATAAACTCAAAAGAGAACATTAGACGTCTACAATCGCTAGCGCATAGGCACTACGTTAGCGTACGCTAACAATTGCAACGCCCAATAGCAACATAACTAAAGAGTTCTAAGAAAATAAGTCAAACGAACTCACCTTCAAAATAAGCGGCACACACTTCGGGAGTCCACTCTCCTTGCCACGGAATCATATATTCCGCAGCTGCTTGCGTCAGCTTCCCATACGCGCCAGCTACCAGTTGCAGCTCGTAACGCCCATGCGGTAATATCTTTATAACGCGGTATGGGCCACGCATGCCAGAGTCCAACTTCCCGGTGGATTGTGCCTGTTTCCTGACGAAGACTAAGGAGTTAAGTGCATACCCTCGAGGTGGTCTTCGGCCTTGATTAACGTAGGAGTCCTGATCTTGCTGATTTCGCCGAAGTCGTTCAGATGCTCGCTGTCTGCTCATCTCTCGTAGGGCTTCTCTATTAGGGCTGGAACCCTCCAAAGCCACATCACGTACTAAGCCTCGGATAAGGGGTGTTGCTGCGTCGATGCCCACCAATAAGTTGAGCGCTGAGTACTGGGTAGTTCGGTGTTTCGTAATATTTAGTATCAGTTGAAGCTTCCATATGACGCTAGGCCACTTGCGCTGACGGTAGTTTGACTCGATGCGTATCATGTTAAGCACCGTTCGGCAGTAACGCTCAACCTGTCCATTTGACTGATGCATCTCAGGCGTTATGAAGTGCGTATCACAACCCAACCCATTAACGAAGTCGAGAAACTCAGCGCTTTGGAACATACGACCCCTATCAGCCACAATCAATTTGGGAGTTCCAAATAGGGAAATCATATTAGTGACATGGCGTTTTAATTCACTCGCATCTTGGCGATACATGGGGTAAAGTAGACAGAACTTTGAGAAAGCATCTATCACAATGAGAACGTAGCGATAACTATCTGCTTCTGGAAGGGGTCCTAGGGCGTCCATATGGACAGTCTGAAATGGCAATTCGGGCTTTTCCCACGAGCTAATGGGTTGAAATGGGGCTCGCGCCACTTTTTTATGAGAAATGCACACTAAACAATGTGCGACGTACTTTTGAACAAAGCCTCGTAGACCCGGGAACCAGAAATGCTTTGTGATCAAGTCAACTGTCTTATCGACTCCAGGATGATCGTGCTCATCGTGAAACACGCGAAGTAAACTGAGTCTATGCCCCTTAGGAATGAAGCAGAGAAGTCGAGTGGGTTCACCAGTGGGTGAATACTTAGTGTAAAGAAGGTCGTTCTTGACGATATAACGAGTCGCATCCAGTTGCCCATCAGTAAGCTTCTGGATGAGAGTCCGCGTTTCTTCATCGGATGCCTGTGCAATCTGTGCCCAAGTCTGTGGCTTCTGGACAGTGCACACATTGACAGGGTTCCGACTTAAATAGTCAGCGTGTGACATGAATGACCCTTTGCGGTAGTCCAGGCCAAAATCAAAATCCTGCAGGTATACCCACCATCTGGCCACTCTGGGAAGCAAATCTTTTTTTCGTTGCGTAAGCTTCAACGCATTACAGTCAGTAACCACGATGAAACGTACACCCACAAGATAGTGCCTAAAATGCTGCAAGGCTTTTACTACAGCGAGGGTTTCAAGCTCGTACGAGTGGTACTTACTCTCAGCACCCTGTGTAAGTTTGCTATAGTAAGCTACCACCCGCTTGCAGCCACCCTCGTGTACTTGCATAAGAACAGCCCCATAACCAATAGAACTAGCGTCAGTGTGGACCTCAATGGGTAAAGAGGGGTCATAAATTGCAAGCACGGGCTCGCTTGTTAAGGCCTCGATAATATTCTTACGAGCAGTCTGCTGTTCCTTTCCCCATCTAAACTCGGCCCCTTTTCGAGTCAGGGCTGCAATGCAAGCAGTTTTCTGAGCGAAGCCAGGTATATATCTTCGGAAGTAGCTGGCTAAACCCATGAACTGACGGACTTGCTTCACGTTTTTCGGTTCTGCGGTATCTATTAAAGCTTTGACTTTATCGCGACTCGGCTGCACCTGACCTTCACTAATACTGCGACCTAAATACTCAATTTCCGTAGATAAAAAGGAACATTTTCTTAGATTAATAGAAAAACCTGCATCCGTTAATGTTTTGAGCACTCTACGTAGAAGATCAAAACCGCGATCTAATGTTTTACTCAAAATCAAGATGTCATCAATATAAACGAGAATTTCACCAGATTCTATTAATTCCTTGAGTGTCTTTGTGATTATTCGCTGGTAAACTACTGGAGCATTTGCTAGACCGTAAGGCATTTTGAGATATTCAAAATGCCCTTCGGGCGTCACAAAACCAGTAAGCGGAATAGATTCGGCCTGTAAAGGGATCTGGTGGAACCCTGTTGCCATGTCCAGACTCGTAAAGTATTTATTATGCCCTAATCTGTCTATATGATCATCTATCCGCGGCAGTGGGAATCGATCTTTCACGGTCACCTCGTTCAATTTACGAAAGTCTACACACATTCTATCTGACCCGTCTTTCTTCTTCACAAGAAGGATAGGACTCGCGTAATCCGACTCCGACTCTTGGATAATTCCCTTTTCTATCAGATCCCTGATAATTTCGCGAACACGAATTGTCTCGGCATATGAAAGTCGATAGGGTCTATAATTGATAGGAGTGTCACTGTTCAGCCTAATTGACATACTGCCCGTATTTACGGTAGACGTTGCCGTACCGGATATGAGATATTGAGAGAACTCATTTATTATTTCCATCAAACGTTGGAAATCGTCATCGTAAAGAGGTGTGTTAATCGTGGTGGATGAATCAGACTGAACAGCCATCACTCGATCTATCTCGGGTATTTCCCTCGTAAGTAGCTGAGAATTACGCGTGCGGACATATCGAACGCCTTCCCTATTCAAGACATCAGTACCGACTATCACAGGAGTATTCATAAATTCGTGATCTACTACATACAAGTCAACCTCAAGGGTCACACCGTCGAATTCTATCGGCAACGTTATATAAGACGTACTTTCAAGTTCCTGACTACCTAGTCCCTTTAAAACACGAAACGCTGGTTTATGCGCGCAATTGAAATGTTTTAATAAAGACGATGAAATAAGAGAAATAGTTGATCCACTATCTATTAAAACGTCGGTAGGAATGCCCTGAATAACGGCCGCGACCACATCACTATTGCGGGTATATTGATTTTCACGACAAAAATTTACATCATTTTTGTTCCGCGATTCCGCCCTTTGCTTAGTGAAACATGTCTCGGCTTTATGACCTACTTTTTTACAAAAAGTGCACGTCTCGGGCTGTGTCGGGACAAAGGCAGGCCTAGTATTTGTGGAGTTAGAAACACCGGCTGAACCTACATCTGAATCGGTCCTAGGCTTTTTAATATTACAAGTAGCTTGCTTGTGTCCCGTCTGACCACATGTGAAACAACGTCTATCATCAAACCACCGTTTCCTAGTCACCAATTCGTTAGTATTTCTATCTTTCGAAACGGAAACATTATGGGACGCAACCCGAGGGGCGGTACTTTTAGGCGGCTTTACATAAATCGCAAGAAACTCGACTAAATTATTAGGCAATAATTTAGCGTTCGTAGCCGATGCTCTAATCTGTGGGTCAGTTATTCCACGCACTATAATCGCCGTAATTAACTCATCACTAAGTCCCTGTACTATACGTAGGCGGAGTAGTGAGCGACGAGCGTAATCAGCATACGTGGGGTAGTTGTCTGAATTTCTACACATTACTTCGTATAAGATATTTGCTATATCGGGTGTTTTAGGACATAAGGGCTTGAATTCCTTCTTAAAGTTACTCCAAGTACGTTCGCTCGTCACCCACTCATTCAACCACACTTGAGCCTCACCTTTGAGGCAGTTACCTATACGCGAGAAACACTCGGAATCACTCCACTCGTTTAAAGTTTTAGCGCGATCTACCTCCTCGCACCAATCATCGATGTTGTGCAAACTAGGGTCGAAATTTGAAATGTAAAAGCGTTGGTTAGACTTAACTACGTTATTTATTGAGCGGATAGCGTCTACAATTCGATCAGTCATTGTAGACGGTGTAACAACCTCACTATTTGCATGTTCCGACGCAGTATTCATTATTGGGTCTACGCGTAGCTCACTAGATAGGTGTGGTGGCGGCGATACAAACGTTTCCGGGGGCGCCGTACGCTGTGCACGTAACACGGATCGGCTAGGCGACGGTGAGGACACTCGACGTCTCCTCGATGGGGACCGCGAGCGCGACCGGGATACACGATAACGGGAGGACGTTACGGGACGCACACTATGTTGCCTCGACGGCGGTTCACTGCTACGTGCTACTTGATTTTCTAAGGTCCTAAGACGTACTAACATCGCCTCCATTTCACGCCTTAATTCACCCTCCGGAGTACGATCACGGTACCTACTGTAACGCCGCTCTCGGGTACTACAACGGCTACGACTACGTTCGCGATCCGACATTATTTTCTCCTTTACAACACTCGCAACAAATCAACAAAACACAGAATAGCCAGCACGCACAATAGAATAGCGTTGGCCCTATCCCACTTCTGATTTTGTAAACAAGAGGCGAGGCCGTTTTTTTTAAAAAGAGAAAGCAATGATTTTCCTAATTTTTATTACTAGAAATCAATTTACAAAAATAACGACTAAAATTTAAACAATTCTACGCAAATGGCACGATGTGACACGGTTGACGGTCCGATACGAAGTGAGCCCGATCTTCAAGGAGCGCTGCCTTTTATACTACCCGCAGTGGGATTATAAAGGTGTTCACAACAATACATTATGTGTATACGCACCCCTTTTATAAAAATTATCGCGATAGCTTTAAAAAAAAAGATTCTCTGAATATCGCCAAATTATTTGGTAACAAGGACCCAATTTATTTAAACACAATTTTTAGCAGATACAACAAAGGTGTAAAAGAGATAAAAAGAATCAATGCATTGCGGCATGCTGTGTATTTTGACAACCCCCAAAATGCTAATTCACTCTTGTCGAATTCAACATTTCTAAATTCTCATAAAATAAAGGCTTACATTCCAGCATCTTATTCCGAACGCACAGGAGTTGTGAAATTTATTCCAACTGATTTGAGTAACAAACATCTTTTTGATAAACTCATCAGTTCACAAGAAATATTGGCAGTCCGGAGATTTACCAAGAGAACTCCTGAAGGTGTTTATGTCGATTATGTTCCCCCTAGTCTTAGCCAAGCTTTGATAGATATGATTAATTTCAATAAACTAACGCAAATAAATACAGTTCGTAATAAGTCAGGCCGTTTATTGGACCTTATACTCACTAACATATTGTTATCTATGTGTACGGTCAATCAGTCCGCCGAAATCCTTAGTACAGTGGATTCTTTACATCCCCCTTTTGAAATATTGATTAATGTGACCCCCCGTGCAGCGTTGCAGTATAACGTCAACACAAAAGTGCATAACTTTAGAAAAGCTGATTATTCGCAGATCCGTTTGTGCCTAGCTGAATACGATTGGGATGAGCTTTTTAGTAATGCTGACGTTAACAAGATGACTGAACTTTTTTATAGCTTAATAAACAATCTCATAAATAATCATGTGCCAAACAAAACATTAAGAAATAATGCTTTACCCCCCTGGTTTAGTGGCCCTTTAAAAAGGATATTACGAGAAAAAAAGAAAATGAAAAAGAGGTATAAAAAATACAGTAACCCATTAGATGAGATCGAGCTGCAGCTACTCAGTAAACGTTGCCGTGCATTAGCACATTTATGTAATAAAAAATTTATTGAAAAAACTGAAGAAAGCATTAAAACAAATCCTAAAGTTTTCTGGTCATTTGTCAAAGCTAAGAAGGGTGGGAAAAGTAACTATCCTCATACGATGACTAATGGCACTAAAAAAACCTCAAGTGGTGAGGAAATTTGTGACATGTTTGCTTCCTATTTTAAGACTGTGTACGAAGTACCTAAAAATAAATTGCTAGAATTAAATGACAGTCAGTGGAAATTGATAAGCAATTTTGGCCTTGAACTAACTGCACCCGGCCTTAGCAAGACTCAGATACTGAAGTGCTTAAAATCTTTAGACGAAACAAAGGGTGCAGGACCCGATGGTGTCCCCCCAATATTTATTAAAGAATGTGCAGATGAGCTGGTGGTGCCTGTTTACTTGATTTATCAAAAGTCTCTTCAATCTGGCATTTTTCCAGATATTTGGAAAACAGCAAAGGTTGTACCTATTCACAAGACTGAAAACGTTGAACTAGTTAGTAATTACCGACCCATTTCAGTCCTGTCAACCCTGGGCAAAATCTTTGAATCTCTTCTCTGCCCTGTTCTACAGGACCACCTCAATTACTACCTTACAGAGTGGCAACATGGTTTTGTTAAGTCCAGGTCTACCTGTACTAATCTGACTTTATTTACTGAAACCTTGGTGAGTGCTGTGGATGAGGGCCGGGAAGTCGACGTTGTATATACCGACTTAAGTAAAGCTTTCGACAAAGTACCCCATAATATTCTACTAGAGAAATTGAATGCATATGGTATAACTGGCTCATTGCTGGCATGGTTGGAGTCATATCTGTATGACCGGAACTTCTACGTTGTCGTTAACGGTTTCCAGTCTGCCTCATACAGAATTACGTCGGGTGTACCACAGGGATCACACTTGGGTCCGACCCTTTTCAATGCCTTTTTTAACGACATCCCAAAATGCTTTCTGCATTCTGTGCCCTTTATGTTTGCTGACGACTTAAAAATGGTTGGTATCTGCGAAACCTCGGATGACATGGAACAGTTTCAAGGAGATATCGACCGTATGGTAGACTGGTGTCATAGGAATCGTATGGAGTTAAACACTAACAAGTGCTACCACATGAAATTCAGTAGAAAGGTCAAGTCACTGAATTCATCATTCAAAATTGATAGCTTCACCATTAAGAAGGTGGACGAAATTAGAGACTTAGGGATACTATTTGATAAAAAACTGACCTTTGTCCCTCATATAGAAAACGTCACAAAAAGGGCATACAGAATGCTAGGCTTTGTTTTGCGTAATACCAAGATATTTAAAAATAATCATGTTAAGATTTTGTTATACAACAGTCTTGTACGAAGTATTGTTGAGTATTGTACTGTTGTATGGAGGCCACATTACGCTACTCATTCGTCAAGATTGGAACGACTGCAAAAAAAGTTTGTATCATATTTGGCCTACAGTAATGGAATCCACAAAAAAATACGAGCATACGAAAAAAGGTTGCGTTACTTCAAAATTGCATCACTGGAAAATCGGAGAAATTTATTAGACTTTTCGTTTGTCCTCAAAATATTTCAACAAAAGATTGACTGCCCCCTTTTACTTCGGAAATTCAAATTTCGTGTCCCTCGACGAAATCCCCGTACTCCTATAGCTCCCCTTTGTCCTCCGTTTCGGAAATCAGTTTTGGGTGCTAACTCCCCGATTTCGAGGTTGTGTAAACTGGTTAATAAATATAGCGACTTGGTTGACATTCACGCCGATACATTTGCCAAAATCAAAAGATGCTTATGCCATGCCTGGTCCCAACCAGGTTGATCTTGTCCTTTCCTTTTTATTTATTTATTGCAAGTTAGTTGCTACTGCTTTCATTCTTTGTATATATTTGCGTATGTTAGTATATTAACGTCAAGTATTCCTTCTTTATGCATGTGGTGTTTACCTTAAAATGTTGTTACATTTAGTTACATTTTATTAGCTTTAAGACATATTGTTAAATACAGTGTAAGCAAACGCTGGTGAACCTAAATAAATATAAAAAATATAAAATATAAGGTGTTACCCTGCTACAGACAGTCTCGATCACATTTGCAGGCAATGTACTTCCCGATCACGTGAGATAATGGTCTTTGCATTCTGCCAGTGGAACAGTACATAAAACCAGTATTGCAGTGCTACAAATGTTTGGGTTTTGGTTATACCACCAAATTCTGTAAAAGGAATTTAGTTTGTTCAATTTGTTCAGAGTCTCACTCGTATAAAGAATGTCCGAATAAGAATAAGCCTTTATGTGTTAATTGTAAAGGAGAGCATGTTGCTGTCGCTAAGATTTCCACAGTAAAACAGCAAAAAATTCTAGACAACAAATCTAAAATAATGAACAAGCAAACACTAGGATCTTTTTCCCCAACATTGAATAAGTCCTATGCAAAAGCAGCTAGCTCTTTCCAAACACAGTTACCAAACAAAAAAGTTAAAGAAAACAAAGACGTCTTAATTTATACAGAGTGTAACGAAAAGGTGAAATAAAACTTTAAGGGGTTATTTTAACACTTTCCCATACTAAAACGCGACCAGCTGGCATCAGTTTGTATGGAAACGTCAATTTTTTTTTTTGAGATTTCGATGTTGGTCCCATCGATAAAGTTGATGTAATTTAGCCGTAGAATAACCCCTTAAAGTTTTATTTCACCTTTTCGTTACACTCTGTATAATCAATAATGAAAAAGTACTAAAAGCTATAATTGACACACACAAATGAGTTGCCTGTTAACTCAACAACATTAAAGGAAATGTTTATCAAAAAAAAAGTCTTGTTCTCAGAATGGATAAAAAGTTAGTTATCCTGCAACATACAAGTAACATACAGAGTCTTAAACAAAATAAAATTGTTATTATTATTATTATTGTGTTATTAACACAACTATTAGAAAATTTAAATGTTGATATTTGTCAAAAATCGTATTAAACTGGGAAAAAATAAAACTAAAGAATTTGGCCTGATGGACTCAGTCCGAAGCCGAATAACTCTACAGATCCAACACCCGTTCGCATAGGCGGAGACAAGGTCGAGCACAAGGACCAGTTTAAAAAAAATACCTTGGATCTGTACTTCACGCGTCCGGAGACATCGATTGCGACGTCAAAGCACGCATTGCTGCTGCGTGAGTCAAATGGCGAGAGGTGAATGCCGGTTAAGTTTAAAGGACAGATCTATAAGTCCATCATTAGGCCTGTCCTTTTACATGGCAGCGAAACATGGCCGCTACTTGAGCGACACAAGCAGGAGCTGCGTGTCACGGAGATGAATATGCTGTGGTGGATGTGCAGAGTCACGCGTAAGGACCGCGTGAGGAACTCGCGCATCCGCGGTAGCCTTCGTGTCCGTGATATTGCAGACAAACTGCAGGAGAGTCGCCTACGCTGGTACGGCCATGTTTTGCGGAAACCGGCAAGCTACGTAGGAAACAAATGTCTGGCCATGGCGCCACCGCCAGGTCCTGGCAAAAGGGGTAGACCCAAGAAATGCTGGCTAGACGTTGTGAGGGCTGACATGAAATGATCCGGCCAATGATCTCACAACTAGAGACGCTCAAGACCGCGCGAAGTGGAGGAGTAAATCAAGGAAAGCGGACCCTGGGCTCCAAAGCAATGGCTTTGGACGCAACCGGGATTGACCGTATAGATGAAGTAGGAGGAGGACCCAGTCCGAAGCTGTAAAACAATTATAAAAAATGAATTTATACAATCAAAATATTTGTTTTGTTTAGTTGTGTTAAATTTATACGTTTGCGCCTTTGTAATCTTCTCGTCTTTTATCGCCGTTTTAGTGTAGTTCTTTCAGTTATTTTGTTATGTAAGGCTTTAATATAATTTACAAGAGGTCTATAACCTTGCTGGAGAAGAGCTACAAGAGCTCAAGTTACAATTATAGCAAGTGCAGCAGAAGAGAATCTTGAACATAGCTTGCCTGATGCCTGATGATAATATGGGTTCAGTTCCCTATTAGTCCGGCCGCTTTTCTGCGACCTTTTAGCTGAGTTTCCTTTCATATGCGATAATGTTAAATGGTTCCACCTTAAACATGTTTTCAAACAAATAAAGAATTAAATATTAATCATGTTTTATTGAGAAAAACATTAATTTAAGCGGGGTACACCAGGTAAAACATTGTTTTGACAGTTGTGCCTTATTGTTGTTAGGTAACTTATTATTAATACATGAATTTATTATTTATCTGCAGGAAGACAGTGAGATGCAAAGGCATTTAGATATTGGTGTTCAAGTAGTTGAAAACATTTTACACCCGTCAACTCCTCCACCGCTACCCGCATTTGTACCACAACAACAAGAAATAAGACCTCAAAGGCCAATTTTGCCATTGCCTACTTAGAGAAAAGTTTTATCAACTTAAAAGACAGTGTAAAAATTCAGTGATTGTCTCAATATTAAAAGAATATTGCATTTAATACCATAATCAGTAAAGCAAATAATTATGATAGAACGGCTGAAATGGGTAAAAGTATTGCTTATATAGATTACGATAGTAAAAGAATTACGTGCCCCGGATCGGTAATTAATAATTTGCGAAAAGACAATAAATAAATGGTTACTTGTATACATTCCTTGTTGTGCTCGTATTTTATTTAATGACCCAAATCGTTTTATTAAATAATTTGTAAGTTCGCAATTATATTTTAGTAATCTGAGTAGTGTTAAGTTATAAACACAGTTATGGTGTTAAAAGGCACAGAGACACACATATGTTAAAAAGCGTCACACTACATGTCTTACTCTTTTTATATGATGAGGTTATGTTTATCAACCGACTTCAAAAAAGGAGGAGGTTCTCAATTCGACTGTATGTTTTTTTTTTTTTTGTATATTTGTTACGCGATTACTCCGCCAATTATGAATCGATTTTAATGATTCTTTTTTTGTTTGGTAGATCATACTTCAGAGGTGGTCCCATATAAATTTTATCGAAATTGATTTAGAACTTTTTGAGAAAATCAACAAATATATACCCAGATAATATTTTGGTTGTGGTTCTTGTTACCTATCTTCGACAAATATGAGCCGATTTTGATGATTTTTGTTTTATTGAATAGCTTATACTTCAAAGATGCTATGATAAAAGTTTGAAAAATAAAAATCACCCCTAAGGGTAGGAAAATAGGGGATGAAATCGGTGTTCAGCAGTTAGATTAGGATTTATCACTAAAAATAGATGAAATAAGTAAATTTTATTTAAAAAAATAAAACCGACTTCAAAACACTGAAATGCTTAAAATAATCCTAACACTTAAGTACCTAATCAGTTACTTTTGGAGTCGGTGCAAACAAAAACATTGAATCTCTCATCGGCTGGCACCGACTCCAAAAGTATCTGATTAGGTACTTAAGTGTTAGGATTATTTTTAGCATTTCAGTGTTTTGAAGTCGGTTTTATTTTTTTTAATAAAATTTACTTATTTTTATCTTCTTAACGTCAATATACTGGTGTTGGTGTTTTTGCGTAATTCCCTCGATTAGTAGACTGTTTTGCATAGGTTTTTGCTGTGAAAGGTTGTAGAGTTACGCGTACAAGCAAATCAACTTACAGGTTATGGGACTTACTTGGGAGTGGTTTCTTCTTTGAATATGTTGTCCAGATGTTAGTTTTCTTTGTTTTACTTACATTGCATACGGTTCTTAGAGTATTCACTGCATAGATGTATTTTTTGTAGGAGCGCGAGTTGGCCGGCCGGCACAGTTTTTGAGTGAGTTTTTGTAACTGATGAATGATGACGCGCGATTACTACGTCACACGTTCATTCCGTTCTTCATTCACGATGAATACAGGAAGCGGAAATAGGAGCGGGAAAGTGATGTGCTTGATCTAACATTTCTGCCCCCCCGCTGGCGCATATGAAGCCAGATAAAAATTAAAATGGTTCACTCAAGCCATCCACAAGAGTGACTGATAAGTTTGATTGGTGTTTTGATAGATAGAAATATGATAAATATGATATAAGTTAAAGTTTAATGTGAAGTTAAGTTAAAAAAAAATAAACATATTATTCCCATCCCTCAGGGACTGGGCAAAGTTTTACAAGAGGTCTACTAATGACGCCTTGCAATGTGTGTACAGTGGCGGAGCGGGGTAATACCATCACGCCCATAAAATAAATCAGCGATTCTACCGAACCGCCATTTCAAAGGATGAGTAGATTCATCTTTAATGATAACGATCTGACCCACTTTAACCTCACGCGTGGGTTTAGTCCATTTCAAGCGTTGCGATAATGTGGTTAGATACTCAGTGTGCCATCTAGTCCAGAAATCTTGATGCATACGCTGAAGCAGTTGCCATCGCGTAAGGCGATTGATCTTTACATTAGTGTAATCTGGTGTTGGTACTGTGGTAAGTGGTGCTAGTGTTAAAAAGTGTCCTGGCGTGAGAACGGAAAGATCATTTGGATCTGAGCTTAACGGACAAAGTGGCCTCGAATTTAGGATGGATTCAACTTGAGCCAGCAAAGTGTTAAGCTCCTCGTAGGTTAAGGTTTGATTACCTATCACGCGGAACAAGTGTGTCTTAACAGATTTAACTACTGCTTCCCAGAGGCCTCCATGATGCGGAGCTCCTGCAGGATTAAATTCGAAAGAAATGCGTTCTGTTTCACATGCTTCTTTCATTAAGTTGA
Source organism: Anania hortulata (assembly GCA_963576865.1). Lineage (NCBI taxonomy): Eukaryota > Metazoa > Arthropoda > Insecta > Lepidoptera > Crambidae > Anania > Anania hortulata. The sequence continues at coordinate 12,111,324 of OY756388.1, read as the reverse complement.
CTACATGGGATTGAGCCCCTTTGAAATTGGTGCCACGATCACTATGAACAGTGTTACATCTACCGCGGCGTGCTATAAATCTCCGAAGAGCTGCTAAAAATGATTCGGTTGAAAGATCGGATGCTAATTCTAGATGGAGTGCTTTTGTGGCACAGCACACAAAAAGACACAAATATGCTTTCATAATGCGAGCACCTCGATATCTTTGAACTGAAATGTTAAAAGGACCTGCATAGTCACATCCAACTGATTGAAATGCTTTGATTTGTGTGATACGTGCTTTTGGAAGATCGGCCATCTTAGGCTGAAGTGCTATTGGCTTGTAACGAAAACAACGATAACAATTTGAAATTACTTGTTTGATTGCTCGACGAGCTGATAAAATCCAAAAGTTCTGAAGAATCAAAAAATGTAAGGTCTGTAGATCTGGCTGAAAGTTTTCATTATGAACACATTGAATAATAAGATAAGTGAGACGATGTTTACGTGGGAGCAGAGCAGGGTGTTTTGTTTGATATTCGAGTTCTGAACGAGCTAACCTACCCCCCACACGAAAAACGCCAGTTTGATCTACAAATGGGTTAAGTTTTCTAAATTGTTTTGATAACAGACGTCCAGAATTAATAGTTTTTATCTCCTCACTGAATTCGGAGTGCTGCACATGTTTGACCAGAGCTATCAGACTGTCATGTAACTCTGTCTCAGTAAAATGATCAGAAGGACGTTTGTTTTTACGCATGGCGCTGATGAAACGATAGCAATACGCCAAGACACGTTGGATCTTGCGCAATGATGAGAATTTTGTGATGAGTTGATCGAATATGCTGTCACAACTGGAGTCACCATTAGTGGTAACTGTTAAAACTTTGCTACATTTTTCGGATGAAATTTGTTCATTTGCTTCTAATGTTGTTGTAGTTTCTGTGACAGGTTCGTCGGGCCATAGCTGCTGATCCTGGACAAGCCACTGAGGACCAGTCCACCATAGATGATGATTAATGAGTTCGTCCGGAGACAAGCCACGACTGGCGGAATCTGCTGGATTCTGCTTACCAGGTACGTGTTTCCAAGTTGCATTTGGTACTTTTCGTTGAATGTTTGAGATACGATTCCCGACAAACGCCTTGCAATTTGATGATTTTGATTTGATCCAAGCGAGAACAATCATGGAATCCGACCACGCATGTATGCTGTCTATGTTTATGATGTTTGCAATCTGATCTAGAACAAATCTCATGAGGTCTGCGAGCAACGATGCTACGCATAACTCAAGTCTTGGTAAGGTTCTACGCTTGGTTGGTGCCACACGAGATAGCAATTATTATTGCAACATGATGATGATTTTGATTGTTAGTGGAGCGGAAGTACACGACAGCTGCGTAACCAGCCTCGCTAGCATCGCAGAAACCGTGGATCTGATAGGAGACTGCGTCATCATGAGTGATGCGTCTTGGTATTTGAAGCTGCGATAGATGGGGCAGCTGCTGCGTATACTTCGTCCATGCTTGATTAATTTCTTCGGGCACTGGTTCGTCCCATGACGTTCCCAGAAGCCACAAGCGTTGAATTAAATGCTTGGCCAAAAATGTTAATGGTGTAAGAAGACCAATGGGGTCATAAATCCGCGCTAGCTCCGAGAGCATTGTTCGCTTCGTGCAATCACGAGGTGTTTGATTGACTTGATAATTTAAAATATCCTCTTGTGAGTTCCAGGCTAATCCGAGAACCTTCACAAATTTGCTGTCGCTGTCAAAAGTAACATCGGGTACCGCCTTATGATGCTCAGGTATGTCTTGCAGAACAGCCGCATGGTTGCTAGACCACTTCCTGAGTTCAAAGCCTGCTGACGCCATGATGTCAACGAGCTGCTGCTTAATTTCCAACACCTGACAGGAGTCTTGCGCACCGGTCACGACGTCATCTACGTAAAGATCGTGACGCAACACCTCTGCTGCCAGTGGATATGATTTTTCCTGATCGTTGGCCAACTGCTGCATGGTACGGATGGCCAAAAAGGGGGCTGATGATACGCCAAACGTAACGCGTTGAAGACGGTACTCTTGTATTGGTTTTTCTGGTGAACTTCTGAACAGAATTCGTTGATAATCCTGATGACCTTTAGTGATGATGATCTGCCGATACATCTGTCGTACGTCGGCAGTGAACACAATGGCATGCAGCCTGAAACGTAGCATGATGATGCTGATGTCTGCTTGTAGCTTGCAACCGGTCAACAAATTGTCATTTAATGAAACGCCAATCTGATCCTTGGCGGACGCGTCATAGACAACACGGAGCTTGCGATCAAGTTTCACAACCGCGTGGTGCGGGATGTAATAGGCGGAAGGAGACTGACACTCCTCTTGAGGCACCTCTTCCAGTCACTGGAGTGACCACATTCTCCACAGTACTTGATGTGGCCTGCAAAGACAACTGTTGTTGATTTGATTGTTTAGGTTGATTGTTATTTTGTTTGTTTGATGAAATATGTAATAAGCTGTTATGACGCATATTACACGTTTTGCATGTATGTGTTGAGGCACAATTTTCATATGTATGATTGGAACGCAAACAGTTAAAGCACAATTTGATTTGTTTAACAATTTTGATCCTATCTTGAGGTGATTTTGATATAAAATTTGGACAGCAATAAAGAGCATGATTTGACTTACAAAGCACACAACTAATACCAGCCGACTGTGCTAATAACATAGTTGGTGGTTTTGATTGATGTGACTTTGGCTGTGATTGAATTTGATTTTTATTTGGGTTTTGAATATTTGAAGTGGAATTATTCGACAAATTAGAACGCTCTAAGGCACTACATCTGTCCTCAATAAAACTTTTCAATTGATCATAACGGGGAAACACATCACCCTTACATGAAAGTTCGAATGCTTCTCTTGAACCTTTGTCTATTTTTATGAGTAATGAATGAAATAAAACGAAATCCCAGTTTTGAGTAGGGAGCCCAAGCCCATTGAGCATAGCAAGATTTTCGTTAAATGTGTCCAAAAGATTTCTCATTTGTACAGCTGAACCACTGTTCATTGACTTTAAATTATTAATTTGTTCCCAACACATAAATGCCAAATATCGTTTATTATCGTACCTATTCACTAAGGCCGAATATGCACTGACATAATTTGCTTCTGATATAGGATATGCTCTAATGATATTTACCGGCTCACCAGAGAGAGAAGTTTGAAGGTATTGAAACTTTTCAACATTTGACAAATCTGTCCTATTATGTACAAGTGTGTTAAACAAATCCATAAAACCAGGAAAATCTTTGAAATTACCAGAAAAAGTAGGCAACTTAATTGGAGGTAGTTTGACTTTGATTCGGATTTAATTGATGTTAATTTTGGCAAAGACTTTTCTTCGGGAATCAGCTCTCGTTTTGATTCTAATATTTCAAAAAACATGTCATCTGCTTGTTCTTGATATTTTATTTCATTTTCAATTCTCTCCTCTGTGGCCTTAGACTTTTTTAGTTCAGCAATTAAATTTGTGTGAGCTTCATTGAATGAATCTATGATAATGTCAAGACGTGAACACCAGGTTTCAAAACGAGGTAAAACTGTTGAATCTTTTATACATTTTCGCGCACAAGTTACGGCATCCTCGAGACGCTTGTGTGCTAAGTTACGTTTTGTTTCAAAATGGGCAATTAGTGATTCACTCATTTTGACTATAAACTTGATAAACAGTTGATAAGGTAGCAAATGATAACTTTTCGCAGCACTATTACGTTAGAAATGATTAATGTTTGATAAACTACAATGTCTTGACACACTATAATTTTGTACACAAAGTTACACAAAACTTTTTTAAAGTTACACAATCTGTACGAATTTTTATACACTGGTATGCTTTTTGTGATGGCAACACCGAATGAATGAGCAAATCTTTTTACTAAAATTAAAATGTTTGCTAAATGTTTTAGGTTGTTTGATGATGCGAAGGACCTTTGATAAAATACACTTGTTATATTAATTTAACACAATGCTCAATGTATGTTTTTGATACACACTTGTTAATTAAAATGATAATAATGTTAATGATAGAATAACCTTGTTTTGGTTATTATGACAAAATGCGTTATATGTTACGCCATTAAATGATACAGCGACCCCTACAATGATGAATTTTGACTCAAAAATGAATAATGTGTTTACGCTATATGTTACGTAGAACACCACAAAATGATGATTGATAATTTGATAGGTTTAAGTGTTAATGTTGCACTAAACCGTCACAAGTTTTATGTGCTGTATGTTACACAATAAAACAACGCTTGAAATGATAAGTTTGCGTAGGTCCACCGACCGCACGAAACAAAACACGATTTTTAAGGGCCCTGATTAATGGCCGCCACTCGAACTGTACAAAATAAATTGTTGAATTTCGAACTTATGGCAAAGTACGAAATACACTTTGAAATGTTATGATAAGTATGCTACTACATAGATAAATGTTTGCTAAGTATGTTATAAATAATGTTAACGATTTTTTGATAGTGTGAATGCTTGTTTTTTGTTAATTTGTTGATGGCTCATGTGAACAAACATGGACGCCGAAAATATTTACAACAAAATTACGGTACAAATATAGAAATCCGGTGCTGAAGGCCAATAAATGTTGGTGTTTTTGCTTAATTCCCTCGATTAGTAGACTGTTTTGCATAGGTTTTTGCTGTGAAAGGTTGTAGAGTTACGCGTACAAGCAAATCAACTTACAGGTTATGGGACTTACTTGGGAGTGGTTTCTTCTTTGAATATGTTGTCCAGATGTTAGTTTTCTTTGTTTTACTTACATTGCATACGGTTCTTAGAGTATTCACTGCATAGATGTATTTTTTGTAGGAGCGCGAGTTGGCCGGCCGGCACAGTTTTTGAGTGAGTTTATGTAGGTAACTGATGAATGATGACGCGCGATTACTACGTCCCACGTTCGTTCCGTTCTTCATTCACGATGAAAACAGGAAGCGGAAATAGGAGCGGGAAAGTGATGTGCTTGATCTAACAACTGGTGTTCTTTTGGGTTCATTCCAGGAATCATTTGTATATTTTTTTTAAAGTTTGTATTAGAACTAAAGTAAACGGCCGACCATACATAACAAAATTTGTGCAACACTTCGTAGCGGTATTAGTATTGCTGGATAAATTCGTCAGCATGTTATCCTTGTTTTCAGAATAGATTTTTATATTTTGTCGTATTTAGCTTTGTAAAAATGCCGAAACAAATTAGAACCCTGATTTTCCTATAAATAAATAAGTGTCAAGGGATCAGGGCATGTCAGTACAAATACATATTTTGTCTGGACCCTCAGTTAGAAGGTATATATTTGTTGACTTGATCAATTTTTGATTTTATGGTATGTGTGTCTTAGGGACGTATTTCTGTGACTTTACATTGCAAAGTTCAAGAAAATTCATAAAACAGAAATAAACGAGTAATTATGAAAATTAGTATATAATTTTACATTGAGGTGGTGGCGCCTAAAACCTTTAATATTCTTGGGTGCGGGTGGAATATAGAAAAATCTAGGAATTTTCGAAAACCCTTAGGCCAGGTATAAAGTGGACTGTATCTCTGCGTAATATATGAAAACCCACAAAGATACAGCACTTGCAAGATACCTTTAAATAAGATGGACGAAGAAAAGTAGAAGTGGAAAGACACGAAGAAAAATGGAGGGAACATGCACACTTACCAGTCTATCCGTCGGGCACGAGCGCGTCTTGTCTACCAGTTGTCCTGAGCACCTCGCAAGCGATATCTTCAGCGTTTTCATACGTATAAAGTCTAAGAAAGCGAATGATCACGCACAGAAAATAATTATAGAAAATCACACGCGTGCGTCCGTCTCTGCGTAGACGCAAAAGCAGAAGAAGGAAATTTTGAAGTAGTTAAATGCATCGAATGCAGGCCGATGGCCATACACAAAAGTGTACATGTTGGAAAAGGATGGGAGATAGATAGGATAAAGGCATTTGCAAAGTGCGTAAGCTAACCTATATTAACTTAATAAAAATCGCGAGATACGAAATCCACCATCCCCCCGGCCTTGAAGAAACCCTTCAAAACAAAGAGAAAGAAAGTGCTCCATAAGTAAAAACTATAAAGCGCAACACTTCAATTGTGCAAATAAATAAATACTTTTAAATTAAAGAGAAATAATAATAATAATTAACTATAACTAAGTTAAGGTTGTCGTTGAGACGGCTATTGAGTTGGAAGCGGGCATAGCCGCACGACTGGGCGTTTATACGAGCCAGTTTTCGTTTTTACTTCCGCAACGCGAGTAACTCCATCCTTGGCAGGATATACATTTGTAATTATTCCTAAAGGCCACTGTAAGGGTGGAGCATTATCAATATTTAACAAAACCACGGTACCAACTTGGATTGGATTTGAAGGCGTATTCCATTTTACACGCATTTGTAAATTATGTAAATACTCCGATTTAAATCACTTCCAGTATGACTGAACAAGCGAATCCATCAACGAGAAGCGCGTTAATAAACTAGTTCGTTCTTCAGTTAAGTCAGCCGCGGGAAGATACTCTAGCGGAGCGGTTGATAAAAAATGCGAAGGTGTAAGTGCGAGCGGCTCCGACGGGTCAGAGCTTAAAATATAAAGAGGTCGGCTGTTCAACACTGCTTCGATCTGTATGAGAACGGTCGACATCTCCTCAAAAGTGAGAATTTGATTTCCTATAACACGAAATAATAGTGATTTAGCACTCTTAATATTTCCTTCCCAAATACCCCCAAAATGGTTGGCAGTTGGAGCATTCATTCGCCATGTAATACGGTTCTTTGCGAGTTCATTGCTAAACGTCTAGTAATACTCGTCAGTAAGCAAAAACTCGTAAAGTTCTTTAAAATAAGATTTAGATGCGACAAAATTAGTGCCATTGTCACTATATAAGAATGTACAAGGGCCTCGCCGTGATATAAAGCGTTTAAATGCGTCTATAAAAGAAGCAGAAGTTAAATTAGAAACAAGTTCAAGATAAACTGCTTTTGTCACAAGACAAATAAAAAGGCATAAGTAGGCTTTCACGCTACGAACGCCATTTACGATAAGGGGTAATCTACGCCCGTGTGTAGAAACGGTTTACATTGTACTAGCCTACACTTTGGTAAATTAGCCATCGGCGGGAAACTTTACTTTGGATTTAACCGAAAACAAGTGTTGCATTTATGTGTGCGTTGTCGAACGACGCGCCTAGCGGAAATAATCCAATATTTAGATTTTAAAATGGCAGTTAAAAGCTGTGGTCCAGCGTGACAATTGTCGCGGTGATAAGAATCAATTAAAAGTTCAACAATGCGTCCCTTTTTGGGCAATAAAATTGGGTGTTTTAAAGAATAGTCAAGTGTCGAGTTCGATAAGCGACCTCCGACGCGTAGAATTCCATTACATAAGAACGGGAATAATTTTAGTAATTTAGATGAACATAATTGGCCATTAGTCATATTTTTAATATCTTTTGAAAAATATGCAGATTGCACCACACGAATTATTTCCAATTCGGATGTATTTAAATCATCAGCAGTAATAATATTATTTCACGGTAGTTTTTTCATAAATCTGAGTACATAAACAATAATGCGAAGAAGCTTGTTCCACGTGGAACTTCAAGAAGCGAGAGACTAAAGAGGATTTTCAACGTAAGCGGTAGTTTTAGTTACATGAGAAACGGTTTTTTCCTCAGGTAATGATAATTTATTAGGTTCAAATTTTTGAACAGGCCAAATATCTATAGGGAACGAAAGCCAAGACGGTCCTTTGAACCATAGTTCATGTTGAACTAGTTGCGACGGTGTAAGTCCGCGGGACACACAGACCGCGGGGTTCTGTACACCGGGTACGTGATATAGGTTTTCAGGTGATATATTAGTTTGAATTTGCGAAATGCGGTTGGCAACATACGTATCGAACCTATGTGGCGATGCAACAGACCAACATAAAGCGATTTCTGAATCTGAGAAAGCAAAAATATTATTAATTTTATGCCTGTTTGATAAAGTGTCATGGACTTCTTTAAGAAGCCGTGAGAGTAATAGAATCCCGTTAAGTTCCAATCGAGCAAGGTTCGAGCATAGGTTTAGCGGATGCCACTCGTGATTTTGAGCATAAAAGCAAGACAATAGGAGGCTGATTTCCGTTTACGACGTGCAAATATATAACACAGCCGTATGCGGATTCAATGGCATCTGAAAAGCCAACTAAATAAACTTTAGAATCAGGATCTATACCTACATGGCGCGGAAATGTGATGCGAGATATTTGCGGTAATTCGAACAAATATTGTTATTTGTTGCCATACGTTAATGATGCGAGCGATTGGGACGATGTGCCCCCCGCACATCGTCCCAATCGAGATTTAGAAGCCAAAGCTCTTTAATAATTAATTTTGCGAAAAGAATAATAGGTCCGACGAGTCCTAAAACATCGTACAGGCGTGCGGTGGCGGACAAAATGGCGCGTTTAGTACAAGTTAGTGGCGGGCTCGAAATCTCAAAAACAAACGTGTCTTGTGCGGGTAACCAACGCAAGCCTAGAATCTTAAATGTATAAATTTCCATCATCAAAGGAAATAAATTCAGACTGCCGGTGCGACTTAGGTATATGCTCGAGAAGTTCGAGTGAATTAGAGGTCCACTTGACCAAGTCAAAACCACCAGATTTGAAAAGTTGGATTAACTCATGAGCTATCTTGACTGTTTCATTCAAAGAAGAAGCAGAAGAAGCCAGGTCATCCATATAAATGTCTCTTTCCAAAACGGCGGCTGCATTTGGCCAATTGTGCCTTTCGTCACTAGCAAGTTGACGTAATGTGCGGAGTGCCAAAAATGGAGAAGATCTGAGCCCAAACGTGACGCAAGTAAACTCAAAAACTTCAAGCGGGTCAATATTAGAAAATCGATATAGAATCCGCTGATATTTGCGGTGCGGAGTATTAGTGTGTATACACAAATACATTTGCCTCACATCTGCAAAAAAGGCAATGCGAAAAATGCAAACATTCAAAAGAATGTGAAAAATATCAGCCTGTAGATTGCAACCAGTATGCAAGATATCGTTTAGTGACAGTCCTGTATCAGTCTTAGCGCTGCCGTCTAGAACGGGACGAACTTTAGTGGTCGTCTTATCGTCGCGCACTACAGGGTGGTGCGGTAAGTAAAATCCTGGGGAGTCACATGCCTCAGGCGCGGTGCGGGAAAGAATACCTTTATTTAGGTATTCAAGAAGAATATCATCGTATTTAATTTTAAGATTTAGATCCTTAGCAAACTTCCTCTCAAGAAGTAAAAATCGTTTTTTAGCGGTTATATACGAATTGCCTAAATTTTGGGGGTCATCTTTAAAAGGGAGATCGACAGAGTAGCTGCCGTCAGCATTACGAACAGTCGTAGAAGTGTAAATATTTTCGCATTGCTGATCGTCAGGACTTAAAAACTTGCGCGAGGGTAATTCCTCGACCGCCCAAAATTTTTCGACAATCTGATGCAGCGGGTCAGAAGTAAAAGCACACAATGTGCGAGTTGCGGGTTGAAAATAAATAATTGGAGCATCACCCATAATTAGGTAACCTAAGCTCGTTTCAAAGGCGGAGGGCATATGATCATTAGAGCTTTTTATTTTGTCAAATAATAATATTTCACAATAAAGTTTAACACCTAAGCACGTCTATAGGTCCAGGATGTGAGAAGTCGTCATCAGCGAGCGGAATATTCTTAATAAAATGTATAGCCGACGCATCGACGCGCGAGTCGGGCAGCTGTGACGTAATCTGGTCCACTATCATGGGATTTATAGTATATTCGCACTTGTTATCGAAGCGAGAACAGAATTTGAGCGCGGTGATACCTACAATTTTTTGTGAAGCTCCTCCTATACCTTGAACTTCCGTATAGCGGGTTTGTTTATTAATAGGAAGCGATAGTCGCTTACAACAATTAACAGAAATATAATCACTCTGAGAGCCAGGATCCACTAGACATCTCAAGTAATGGGTCTGATTATAGCAATCAATAACTTTTATTTTAGCGGTTCCGAGTAAAGTAGTCGTTTGAGCACGATAAACACGATCATACGAAACTGTACAAACAGATGCATTATTTTCAAACGAATGCGGTGAATTGGTAGCGGAGCGGGAATGAGTCATATTATGTAACTCGACATGACTGCTTGGCGCACTGCGGGCTGAGTAGTAGCGGAAACAATAGCGGGTTCGGACACCACTGCTGCACTAATATTACAATGATTAGATTGAACGTTTGTATTGAAATGCAGTAAAGAGTGGTGTCGCATAGAACAATGAGAACAGTTATGTTTAGAGGTACAAGAAAAAGTTTTATGTTTGATGCTTAAACAGTTGTTACAAAAATTATTATTTTTAATAAAAGTATATCGATCATGCGGAGTTAACTTCATAAAAGAAGGACACGAATATAAATGTTCGTGTTGTACATTGTTACACAGAGCGCACTTATCGCTAACGCTTATGTTTCTCAAACCCGACCCTAAGTCCGTATTTACAAAAGATTTTGTAGAAGGCGTAGGGCTGTGTTTAATATGTTGTTTGTTTTGCGATTGCGGATAATTATTAACTGGTTTATTAGTAGTCACAGAGCGAGATAAAACTTTACTTTGTTCCTTAATGAACTCAATAAAATTATTGTAAGTAGGTATTTTTTCTTTGCGGTATGTTATTTCAAATAGTTTAGTTGTTTCTGTGTCTAACTTTTGGAGGGCTAAATGCAAGAAAATAAAATCAGTTAGATCTTTAAGCTTTAATTGCTTAAGCGCTTCGACAGACGAATCAAAGTTATTTATAAATGAATCTAGACCGATCGAACTAGTATTTGTTAGCGGTTTAAAATGTAACAACTGATTAATGTATGCGCAAGCGAGCGAGCGAGGGTCGTCATACTTCTGCACGAGTGCATCCCAAATAATCTTATAGTTTTCAGTGGTGGGAGCAAGCCCTGCGCATACGCACGAAGCCTGCCCAGTTAATTTACCTACCAAGTAAAATACCTTTTCACTATCGGTAAGCGATGCGTTATCATGAATCATACTTTTAAATTGTTGATAAAATAAGGGCCAATTCTTGATGTCTCCATTGAATGACATCAAGTCAATGGGTGGAAGGCGAGGCTTAGAATTCTTAGAAGCTTACGGTTGCGAAGAAGAATTAACATTTAGTTTCTCAATATCGAGTAAAACCTGTTTAATGTAAGAATACATTTCTTCAAATGAGGTCCATGAATCATAATCTACATCCAAGTGAGGGTTTATTTGTAAATTTTACATATTATAAGAATCTAAAACGTCCTGATAATCGTTACGTAATTTATCGATATTGGAAGCATTTGCACAAAACACCTTATAATTTTGTAGGTTTTGTTCAGTTTTTTGTGCAAGGTGGAAAATATTTTCCAAGCGTTTAAAAATAACATCGCGTTTTACAGTATAGAGTCAGCTGATTTTTATTAGTATCAACAGTTGCTTCTACGAAAGCTTCACTTTCTCTTCTCTTAGATCTACCCATTGTAAATATTATTTAGCGAAAAAGTTAACTATGAGCGAGTTCAATATTACACAAATAAGGTGCAAGCACATGGCGAGTATAAATTGGCGGGTGACAAATAATAAAATTGGCGGGTGATGTATAATAAATATTGGCGGGTAGCGAGAACGCAGAGACACAGCGCATGTGATCGAGTTAGCGGAAAAGAAATTAACTGAATAACGAACCAGTAGGTATTGGAATGTGAATACGTATTCAATATACAATCCAACACATTTTACATCAAATTTTAAAATAAATGAAAGAGACCACGGTACTGATATGTTAATACCACGCAAATGCGGAGCGAAAATAAAAAGAAATAGTTGTTTTGGGGACAACTCGATGGTGAAGTACCATAGTGGTGGTTCGGCTTTATTCCTGGTTCGGTCCAATTCGGAACATTCTCAATGGGCTTGGGTCTGGTCTGGGTATGCTGAAATACGCCCCTAGCAAAATCCATTATCAAAAACAAGGATGTTGATTTGAGTGTGTTCTCTGGCGCTTATTTTCTATATTATCATCATCACCGTCATCGGCCTCTGGAAATCCACTGCTGAACATAGGCTTCCCCAATGGAACACCACAGTGAGCGGGTCCAGACCATTTATACGGCTTCTTCGACTAGGTTATCAGTGCCACTGGGTAGGCCTGCCCACGATGCGTCTCAAAGTCGTGATCACCACAGCTTCAGAACCGTCCTTCCCCAGTGGCTTATTTTCACTTCAATTTTCGAAATCTAAGAGCCATGTTGGTGACTTTAGTGCTTTTGCAGATATCTTCATTTTGGAGCATATCTGGTGAAGAATTGCCAAGAGCGTTGGTAAAAAGTTTCGGAGAAATAACATCTTCTCTCATGCAGCAATGGAATTGGTTTTGTACTTTGGTGCCGTATATGGACTGACATAGTGGCTATGATATACAAACATTTTAACACTTAGATAAACCTATAGTAGTTAACCTTAGGGTGATATACCACGTTCTTGGCCTACTGTACCACCTCGGTCTAGAGTCTAGACCGTATTGAACGATTTTTCATAATCAACAAACGCTACGTAGATTTTTTATAATCAATATACACCTCTGTATTCTGTACAATCTGGCGAGGGTGTGGATATGATTGTTCAGGAGGATGGAAGTTTTCAAACCTGCGTGCAAGACGATAACTACCCTAGAGAACAGCATGTATACGGGGCTCAAGAACGAGATAATTATATAGTTGAAATATTAATAAGGCTTTATCGTCTTTCTTGAAGAAGACAAATACCAAGCTCTTTACACTTTAGGCGTTGTACTCTGTATTGTTCCTGAAAGATGACGCAATTTAACATCCCATATAGGACTACAAATATTAATTTCCGATTCAGTTTAGCTCTCAGAAGTTTTGTTGTTAACGGTATTTGCCTGGTGCGTTTTTAGGCTGTTTTAGAGCTAATCTAATCTCGTGCTAGCTGTAGCTAATGTCTGGCTTATCTTCCGTATAATGTCGGTTGAGCTTGGCTTTGGAGTCTTGAGCTGCTAGACTGAAAAGCTTACATGATGAAGTGTACGTATAACCCTCCGTAGAAACTTTCGTTCTGCCTCAAAGACTAGGGAGAAACTATTTTGTTATTGTCGGTCTTCAGTTATGTCAGCTAAATTTATCATTTAGATACGTCCACTGCTGAACATAGGCCTCCCTCAATAACTTTCAGATTGGCCTGTTGGAAGCGACCTGCATCCAATGACTTCCTGCAACCTTTATCAGGTCGTCTGTTACCTTGTCGGTGGAAAGGTGGCTGCGCTTGATAGTATTGACAGTAGAGCTCAACTTATACTGAGAAGGATGCATTATGGGCATTCGACATGATCTTCGTTTTGTCCTTGTTCATCCGAAGGCCTACCTTTGGGAAACGCGACTAAGTCCTTCGAGTGCCGAGGTCTTCAAGCAATTCTACCATGACTACAATATCGTCAGCAAACCGAAGGTGAGTGATGTACTCACTGTAAATATTGGTGCCGAATCCTTCTATTTCAGGAGCCTGAAAGGATCTTCCAATGCAGCAGTAAACAGTTTCGGAGATCTCTCCTCGCTTTACGCCTCGCTGCAAAAGGAATCGACTTCGTGCTCTGCTCCTGTACTAAGACAGACATGGTTCACATGGTGGCGTTTTAATATAAATACTTCAGAACCTCGATGTACCGATAGTCAATATGGCACATTTGGAGAGACTGCAGCACTGCCCAGGTTTTGCTCGAATCAAAGGCTTTCTCATGGTCCACAAATGCCAAGCATAGTGGTAGTTAGTAGTTACACTCCTTAGTCTTCTGTATAACTTGCCGCAGCATTATGTTTGTGGTTTATGGTATTAAAGCCATTTAGCCGAAATCATCACCACAGTTTTATCAAATTCTCCACGCCTAAAACACGCGGCCGCCGCCGATTTTAGACCAGCGACCGCCGCCGGTGATTTTAGCATCAAAGCCGCGTCTAGTACGAATAGCTTTATTATTACCTCGGACAAAGGATTTTACATAAAATTTTCTACAAATTTTGGTCTTTCCATTATTCATTTTTACTCTACGATTAATACTTTTGGATCAATACAACAGGGTATATAAGTTTATTGTGATTATGTTGTTCGGTTCTTTTTCAGTAAGACTGCGAGTACTGCGACACAACTTGAGCAATTTATAGGATAAGAAAAGTGACAATAGTAAAGCTCGTTAGGTTACATGGCAGTCCAGGGTATGCGAAGTAATTTCTGCCAACACCACATCTCAAACGCATCGATCTTACTGCTATCGTGGTTTCTTAAGCTCCAAGTTTCGGCACCATACATATCTAAATAACGAAAATATCAAGGCCCCAACCCCCTTACTTGTACGTCGAATACCCCTATTCTTTCAAATCTTATCCAGGCTGGTTATAGAACTTTTGGCCATACCGGCTCTTCGGCGAATTTTACCGGTGCAGCTACCATCACAAGTTATTAGCGATCCAAGATATACGAATTCACTGACTTTTTCATATCCATTGAGTGCGTCGGTCCCTGGAAGTACTTGCGCTCTGTCGGGGTAGAATGTCTACGAGAAGGTCAGACGCGGTGAAGAAAATATTGGGCGGAAAAAAATATGATCACGGTCTGTGGAGGAACATTGTATGTGGTCGCGATCCTCATTAGTGAGGGACCGAGGAAGAAGTAATAAGTCGATGATATTATACTTCCTCCCTTTCCCTTTACACAAAGTTCCCGGAAATCTATCTTAATATTTTATAACTTTGTACTGAGTGAGAGCCCAGTCAATAAAATACTGAATCCTAATTACGTCCGGCGCAACCTGGACAATCTGTGAAGTTCCTTTAACGCATATTGACGAATTCTTTTCCCAAAATGGCCAATAAGATAAAAATCAAAATAAAAACCAAAAAGACAGTCCACTCTTGAAGCCAGCGTTGGGTGGTTCTCTGATGACTGGGCAGAGATCTGAGTTATATCAAAGTAGACACTGTGATATCCTATGTGTACAAGAGACCCACCAAGATGCCAGCTACAGTCGACCCTATATTCCTAGACTGTCGGTTGTTGCTGAGATCTGTCACTCACACACGAAGCACGGTAACGCAGTTTTATCCCCTTGATGGCGTAAGCATTTCCTCTTCAAAGTGTGATTCCCAGAATGGAACTGAAATGATCACAATTCATCATTTCAGCTAAAGGACGTCCATTGCTGAATATAGGCCTCCTCCAATGACCTATTATCAGGCTGGATTGCTAATATTCGCCACGCTTGACAGGCGGGTTGGCAAACGCAGTTTTTTAATAAGATTTCGCACGAAGACGCTGCTACCCATCTCGTGCTACAGAAATTTGTCGCCTCTTACGACACACCTCATAGCAGTGAGGTAGTGTATTCCTTACGGCTGTCCCCACTCGGCATAATTGAACTAAGGAAATGTAAAGTAACATCCGTATATAAACCTCCCAAAATTCCTTTTGAGTTTAACATAGAAGATCTCAGTCAAACCACTCGTATGGTGATACATTTTAACAGCTAGGTTTATAAAATCACTAATACAGGCCCAGGCCCAGCTGTAAAAGATTGGGCAGAGGCAATGACTTACACCCTCTTCTGAACGGCAAACCCCGGGATTTGCCAAATAGCTGCCCACCTATTACATTTGTGACGTTATATGAGCTCCTCCTGCCCGGACAAGATCTGCCATGGTTGGCTTGGAAGTATTTAAATAGAATCCGGATCCAAGTTAGCCGGTGCAAGCAGAATCAGAAGCAGGTAGAGCTTATCTAATTCAGAACTAACCTGAGAGATCCATCCCAAAAAGCAAATTACTGGGCTCACCATATTTAACTAAATTTTTTGCCATCCACACGCTAAGAAGAAAGAGTAGTTTATACAAAAATCACCTAATAAAACCAACACCCAACTTTCGCGTACAACAAATTATACGGGGTTCATTGCAAAGGGGTGCAAAATTTAAAAAAAAGATCTAGGGAACAATAAAAAGATGCACCTTAATCGGCATTAATTTCAATATTCGTAAATTACGAAAAAAATACTTTAAAATATCCGAAAATAAAGTCAATAGAGAGACTACGAAAGCCGAGCGTTCATTCATCAAAGGCGTAGGTACGGCGAGCCAACAAGGACCTTACGCAGTGCATATAAGGTGCAATTTTTTTATGAATGAGTGAAATTATCCACGCGTATTTTTAACAGCGGATAGGAATAATAAATATAAAAAAAAAATTTTTGTTCTTTGCATAGTTCGATTAAGTTACTGATTCTGAGCCACTCCTAAAGATTTGGCAACTCTTTGCAATGTAACCCTGTATAAATAATCTATTAAAGCATTTTTTTTTTATTACGAAATAAGTTAATTTCAAAATTTCAATTTGTTATTCTTGAACAATAAGTAATGCTTTATTTGGCACTAATACTAAATAAAAACAAGCAAAAAAAAATAACAACAAAAGAAACATTATCGGATATTACAAAATATAAAATAAAATCATAACAATAAAAAATTAAAAAATTGTTACGGTCTAAGCCAATGTACATAAAAATGCTTCTGTTCTATAATAAAATATACAATACTAAATATACAGTAATACGGTTCATTTTACCTTCATGTAGTGATTGCAGCCTTTCACCGAACACTTGTTGGTCTCCTTATCATATTCAAACAGTGACAGAGTTTATTGCGCTGCTTCTTCTCGATGCTAGCCCACAATTTTGTCCCAAACCAACAAACCAAAGAGCTTAATTTAGGCCTATTTGCAGAAATAAATTGGTTTTATTATTAGTTCTAACATAGAATATGTTTTGTTCTCTTTTTTTCTACCCATAATAAATTCACATTCACGATAAGTGTCCTTGAATGCAAATTTAATTCTCACTTCGCGACAAAACAAAAATGTCACAAGTAGGCAGGTATTCGCGTGCAGGAAAAAGATAGAGAGAGCGCAAGGCACCGCGGCACGACGGAACGTCGACAGCGGCTCGGCATTGATCGGCGAGGTCAACGCACGCGACAAGCGGCGGCATACTTCAGAGTTACACCGGTTAATCCAGGTTTAGTATCGGTTAGCGCGAGCATTAAAATTTCGTTCACCTCATTAACCGGTAACCAAATCGATTTGGGTTTAGCTCTTCTATTAACCGGTAAATCAATAGAGCGGAATAAAACCGGTTTCTAGAGCGATATAAACCGGTATTTCGAAACCGGTATTTCGAAACCGGTTCCGATCCCTGCCTTTAACCCAAACCCTGAGGTTTGTTGTTCATCACATTACTACAAGTAATACTTACACATTGGCGCCGATTACATAAGTAAGCAAAGAGTTGTTCCTCTTGCGCCCCAGTGCCTTTACAGGTACAACAACACGGATCAAAGGCTTTTGCTAAATAGAGGAAAACTCTTAGTTTGGTTTCCTTAGCAAGTTTCTGAATGACATATTCTATACAATGTGTTAATTTTATACTTGATCAAACGAAATGTGCGGATACTAGATAAAAAATTATCGTTAAAAAATCGTTTTTTTTTTTTTTATTAAAATATTTTAAAAATAATGGCATTTTAATTTTTGTTTTTGGTACAATTCCCATCATTCGGTTTTAAATTATTTACTCTTCAAGTAAACGGTGTAATTTTTTCAAAGTAGTTTTATTTGAAAGCTAGAAAGATTAGCTAGCAATAAAAATTAAAAAAGACCTACAATACACAGTAGAAAATTTGTTAAAAAAATAATAAGATTTTTTTTTTTGTTAAAAAAATGCTTTTTATTTTATTTTTGGTCTGTAACTTCAAAACTAGCAGATTGAGGTAACTTTTTAGCATGTTTTATTAAACTGCATGATTTAATCTATAAGTTCTCCAAAATAACAGGGGTTCTATCTCTTTTAGTTTTTAAAATAATAACCATCAAATAATGCCATCGGTTTGTTGATTTGCGCTTATACGCCGCACCTACCCATATTCGAACGCCTGGTCGAACAATAGCAGGTAAAGATAAAGAGATAGATGATTTTTTGTTTTAATACATAATTTATGTCAAGTAAATCATTATTAAATCACTTTTGAATTTTGTGCTCAGATTACCTACCTTATTTGTAGTGATTATCTTAACAACGAGAAGAGATAGAACCCATGTTATTTTGAAGAACTTGTAGAGTAAATCATGCAGTTTAATAAAACATGCAAAGTTACCTCAATGTGCTAGTTTTGAAGTTACAGACCAAAAATTTAAAAAAGAAGCATTTTTTTAACAAAAAAAATATTCTATTATTTTTTTAACAATTTTTCTGCTCAGAATTGTAGGTCTTTTTTAATTTTTATTGCTAGCTAATCTTTCTAGCTTTTAAATAAAACTACTTTGAAAAAATTACACCGTTTACTTAAAGAGAAAATAATTTAAAACCGAAAGATGGGAATTTTACCAAAAAAAAACCTTTAATTTTGAAATAGTTGTACATAAAAATTTTTTTTTTCGATTTTTTAACGATAATTTTTTATCTAGTATCCGGACATTTTGTTTGATCAAGTGTAAAATTAACACATTGTAGGTATAACTTAGATCTAACATGCGTGGGTGAAAGATTTCATGCTTTTCCAAGAAGCTTGTTACTCTATTGTTGGTGAGTTCTTTGATTTTTAGTCAAATTACTCGATCCGTTTAAATCTAATTAAGCTGCAAAGGGTACTACCTACTGTAACAGAAACAACGCGATCAGGATTTAAGTGTATGGGTATTTGGAAATTTAAAGAAACTGCAACAGGTTAGGTAGTTTTTTTAATTATATACATCTTCGGTAGTACACTACATAATTAATTATTCTTAAAACTACACTAATCCTGAGAAAAAATCTGACGCATTTTTAACACTGCTAGAAGGCAAATTATTAATCATGTCCTGTTTTTTATTCTGTTTATGATTGACATCTATTAAGGAATCAATCGATTCAAAATATGAAATATTCCAAAACTTAACGTCGTTATCGTGAGAGCATGATGCAATATATTTACCATCATGGCTAATATCAAGGCGTTCCACTGGTAGGTTATGTTGACCTACTATTCCCAGTTGACGTTGTGGAAACATGTGAGCAGCTCTTAGCATACCATCCTCTCCTGATGTGACAACAATATTTTGTGTTATTGGTACCATACATTGAATAGAATGTTTTTGTCCTATAAACTCATCACTATGAAATCCAAATTCTTTCCAGTTAAATAAGTACATCTTTCCTGTTGATGCCCCAACTAGTAGTTTCGTATCTGATCGAAATAGGCCCATACAAGTTAGTTCGGCATCATATTCTTCTGATGTTGTATATATTTTTCTGAAAGGAAAATAAATTTAAAAAAATGAAAATACATAGTGAATTCGTGTATTTCCTCGAATGACATAATGATCATCACTGTCATCATCATTTAAGCCATAGGATGTCCACTGTTGAACATAGACCTTCCCCAATGACTTCCAGATTGAAAAAACGATCCTAATCTATAATATAAAAATGAATCGCTGAATGTGTTGCTAGCGCAAATCTCGAGAGCAGCAGAACCGATTTCGCTAATTCTTTTTTTATAATATTCCTTAAAGTACGAGGATGGTTCGTACGGAATAAAATATTATTTAAAAAAAAATTTGAATCGACTGTTAGGCGGTACGAGTTACGAGTTTGCCCGGTCAGCTAGTAAATAATAAACATGCGACTATTGAATCGAAATAAAGCATCAACAGCCTTGTGTTACGATTTTTCCTAACTTAAATTGTCCCGGACCGGAAATAGAACCCGCGACCCATTGCGTTCAAGCCGAATTATATAGTCACGACGCCAATCGGGTCGTCAATTATTTATTATTGTCATGTTCGTGTCAGCCTAAAAATTGCAAAATACACATATCAAAAATACCTACGGATCAAGTACGTTTTAGAGTATCGCCGCAATTGAGGATTATTATTGTAACTTTTTTGGATCGTGATTCTTTTTAGTGAATTTCACTATTTGAATAAATAACTTTCGTTAAATTTTGATTGAAAATAGAAAATAAACAGTCAATCAGGATTCATATAAAAGTGTGTGAAAGCGTTTTTACTATTAGGTCCTTAGGTACATATGAATTGCCGATACTCAATACTGGCAACATTAACATCAAATAAGTATCTTGCGTTTGATTAGGAATTCCAAATTTAAATTAATTTCGAAATAAAGCTAGAAAAATATTGTTTTAAAATTCGTATTTCATTTGTTTTCACATCATTTGTTTGAGCTTCATTATTGCTATAACAACAACTATGGACAAATTGAAAATACGAGTTCCACCGTGGCACCAGTGCTGCAGAAACGACTCGAAGAATTAACGACGTTTACGGACCAGGCACCTCTAACGAACGAACGGTGCGTTTTGGTTTCTGTAAATTTCGATATACACAATGAGCCTCGTGGACGACTTGATACTCAAGTGAATAACGAAGAATTGAAGGCGATAGTGGCAGCGGATCCATCTTAAATTGCTCTAGCCCACTGCTCCTTCAGGATAACGCTTGTCGCGTATTTCGTTGGTGAAATCAAACCACCACTGCTGTTGAACTCAATTTATTTGAAGTTACCAAAACGATAAGGATCTTAGAAAAATCACAATACTTGCGCAATTTAAAGGCGTACAGCGCCATCTAGTTTAAAGTATAGAACTATAATTAGATTGACAACGTAAAAACATAACTATTTTTATTTAGCCTTTTACAACATAATATGGCTTTATTTATGTATCTATTTAACAGTAAATTTAGTGCCATGTGGCCATTGCTAATAATTAGTGGAGAAAGTTATAAAGTTCACATTCAACTTATGTTATTAAACATCCTGGCCACCAAAAGGACACCGTCCTTTTATACAAATAATATACATCCACATAATACATATATGTCAGAATTTAGGTAACAATGAGTAAACTGCCTATATAGCCCACAGCTTAGAAAAACACCCTTAATACTTAACTTAATATTAAATAAACTCACTAACTGCTAAGACATGCAAATATAACCCCTATTATTAAACAAAACAAAAAAACTTAAGTAGCTTTTGGTAAAAAACATAGTTTATTACATGGTCGTTTACAAATACCATTTTTAGTTTTAAGAGTGACGACCCGAGTTATGTCATCCTTTCCTGGATGTTTTTCAATAATCTTTCCTAACAACCATTTAGCTGGAGGAAGGTTATGATCTATTATTACAACTATATCATTAATGTTGGGCTCTGCCCTTTTAGTAAACCATTTATATCTATTGTTTAAAGTCACCAAATATTCATCTGACCATTTTCGCCAGAAGTCATTAACCATTTTTTGAGTAAGCTTCCATCTCTGAAGGCCAGATAACGAAGTTTCAGAATAGTCTACATCTGGTACAGTAACCAATGGTTCTCCAACTAAAAAATGACCTGGTGTTAACGGCATTGGGTCATCTGGATTATCGCTCAGAGCAGATATCGGACGAGAATTTAAGCATGCTTCTATTTGGGTCAAGACCGTCGTTATTTCCTCGAACGTAAGTGTTGCGTCTCCAATCACTCTTTTGAGATGCTTCTTTGTGGACCGAATACCAGCCTCCCACAGGCCTCCAAAGTTAGGCGCATGGGGAGGTATGAAATGCCACGTTATGCCTTCGTTGTTAAGTAAATGTACAATTTCATTTGGCAGCTGAGATTTGGCCTGGTTAAACATCTCTCGTAGTTCCTTGTCAGCTCCAACGAAATTAGTCCCATTATCGCTGTACAATATATATAACGCTGTCTATTCATTAGTTTACGTACTGTTTATTGTCTTTAAGTTTATTTCTTTTTATATTTAATATGCATATTATTTATTTAAGTTTCGTCGGCTGTCCGTCCGTGTACCTCACTCAGCGGGGCCTACTAAAAACCAGCGTCGCGGCCTACTCAGGCCGTGGCTCAAGCTGAGTGAGGTCCCATTATCCCGGACATCACAGGCACATAGTGGCACCGCTTGGTTTACTCTTTTTTCTATTAAAAATTTATTTTGTTACTTTTTTTATTTTTTATTTTTAATTTAAATAATGTTTGTGTCTTTTACTGTTTGTGTGTGATGTCCAATGTATAATAAATGTCTTTTCTTTCTTTCTTCTTTCTTTCTTCAATGTTTGGCAACGACCTCTTCGGGAAATAAACCTTCTAAAGGCGGCAATAAAACTGGTTGCAGTCAAGTCTGATACAGCTTCCAAGTGGATCGCCTTAGTGGACATACAAATGAAAAGGCATATGTAGCCCTTGTAGACCTTTGATCCTCTTCCAGGAGAAAATCTTATATTAATATGACCAGTAAAGTCAACTCCTGATGATTTAAATGGTTTATCGGGTGTTAATCTAGCCCTAGGAAGTTCACCCATGAATTGTTGATTGTTGTTTTGGCGTGAGTATCGAACACAAGTGACACACTCTCGGTAACATTTTTTAACCTTTTCTCTGACACGAATAATCCAAAACTTGCTCCTTAAAAAATTCATCATAAGCTGTGGCCCGCCATGGAGTGTCCTATGATGAGCATCCAAAACTAGTAATTTAGTGAGATGGGATTCACTAGGCACAATTATAGGGTGTTTTTTGTCAAAGGGCTCCGAAGACTGATCAATGCGGCCGCCTACTCTTAACAATCCATTACCATCAAAAATTGGACTAAGAGCGTGCAGCTTGCTTCCTTTTGTAACAAATCCTGTTCCAGATTTTATTTGTTTAATATCTGCCTCAAAATATAATTCTTGAGTTGCCTTTAGACACCTGTTCAATGTTTCATTTATCTCATTGACTGTAACGGTCTGATTTATCTCTCTGCTTGATTTAGGCTCCTTTAGTTTTAACAGTTTTCTGCAATAAGATAAAACTCTCAACATCTTCGTAAGATTAGAAAACCGGATCCATATAAAATCTTCCGTCAAATGAACTACGGTTGTCAGGGCCTTAATAGGCCTTTCTTCCTGATTAGTGTTGAATTCCAAGTCAGTTTCATAAACATGCATGTCGTGTATACTTCTGGGACCATGCCACCACAGGTCATGCTCGATTAATTCCCCTACTGATATGCCTCTTGACGCACAATCGGCAGGGTTTTGGTCTGTGGTTATATGGTTCCATTGGTCACAATCCAGCACGGTTAAGATCTCTGAGACTCTATTGCTGACAAACGTATTCCACCGACTAGGCTCTCCTCTTAGCCAGGCAAGAACTACCATAGAGTCGGACCACGCAACCCATTTGTCTTTAGGAATCTTTAATATTTGCGCCACTTCAAATATTAATTTTGCACCAAGTAGTGCCGCACACAACTCCAATCTTGGTATAGATATCTCTTTTTTTTAGCTGTCACGATATTCATATAACTATTGCCATTATTATCTTTCGTTTTAATATAAACGACTGCAGCATAGGCGGCCTGAGAAGCGTCAGCAAACACATGCAACTCAACGGAATCGTCCTTGTTTTTATTCAGCCACCGAGGAATGAAAACATGTTTTACATTGTTAAGATCATCTCTAAATTGAAACCACTCTTTTAAAAGCTCAGCTGGCAGAATATCGTCCCAATTCATGCCGGACTTCCACAATTTCTGCATGAAGATTTTAGCTGTAATCAAAACAGGTGCAATCCAACCAATGGGATCATAGAGCCTTGCTATATCTGATAACGCTTTGCGTTTTGTTACAGGCTCACCGATATCTTGCAAGTGATACGTATACCCAAATTTATCATCATTTTTATTCCAAGAAATCCCTAAAACCTTAATTGTGTCGTTGATTTTAAAGGTGAATGATTCATTGGAGCTCTGTTTCTCTTTCTCTATGTACCTTAGCAAGTCTTGACTATTACTGCACCATTTTTGTAGTTCAAATCCCCCTTCTCTCATTAGTTTGATCATTTCATTGTAAATTTCTATGGCTTCATTCTCAGTCTCACATCCAGTTAACAAGTCATCCATGTAGTAATCTTTGAGTGTTATTTTCGCAGCTACTGGATATTTTGACTGTTCATCTTTAGCTAGTTGCTGTAGAGATTTTACCGCTAAGTATGGTGCACAAGCCGTTCCAAAGGTAAGTGTCAACAGCTTATAATGGTCAATAGGTTGCTCTGGGCTAGGACGCCATAAAATTCTCTGAAAATCCACATCCTCTCTACTTACGACGACCTGCCGATACATCTGTTTTATGTCGGCGACGATACAAAACTGATGTGTTCTCCACCGCATTAAGATGTGACGCAAATCTTGTTGCAGTTTAGGTCCCACCATCAATGAATCATTCAAGGAAACGTGGTTGACACCCTTACAAGATGCATCAAACACAACTCTGACCTTGGTCGTTTCTTTATTTTCTTTCACCACGGCGTGGTGCGGAAGGTAGATGGCGTAAGGATATCCTTCCTCCCATGGTTCCTTAATTTGCTCCATGTGATTTTGTTCTAGATAGTCAGATAGAACACTAGCATATTCCAAGCGTAATACTGAATCTTTCTTTAGTTTTTTTTCTAATAACTGAAATCTCTTTGCCGCAATTTCCCTTGATTTTCCGTATACACATTTTGGGTCTGACTCTCTAAATGGTAATCGTACTACATATCGACCTTCGTTATTTCTAGTAGTTGTACTCTCATAAATTTCTTCACATTTTTTCTCTTCCTTGGTAAGTTTCTTTTCAATTAGATCTGGTTCTCTTTCAATTTCCCAAAATTGTTTTAAAAGGTCGTCTCCCTTTACTTGTAGATGTAGGTTTATTATCCTGGGACTTGGTTCATCTTGTTGACTAACTCTACCTGATAGAACCCAGCCTAACTGAGTATTTTGTGCAACTGGACCACCGGGTGATGGATGTTTCAACAGGCCACTAAGTATTATTTGACTGTACGCTTCAACACCCAAAATTATATGTATTTTACCAGGAGAACCGTAATGAGGATCTGCTAAAGGTAAGTTCTCAAGATCTGGCCAGTTCAGAATGGAAGTTTTGCTCGATGGAAGGAATGAAGTCAATGAAGTTAAAACAAATGCATTTACTGAAATAGAAAAGTCAGGATTATGTAGCGACTCTAACTCAAATTGTACAATGTTCTTAGTTCTAAGTTTACCGTCACCTACTCCTGTCACTAAACCATTAACTGGAATCCGTTTAAGACCTAATGATTGGACAGTACACTCGGTTACAAAAGAAGCTTCGGAGCCTTGATCGATTAATATTCGCGCAGTTTGAGAGTAGCCATTTGTTGACTTGACTTTGACTAATGCCGTAGCTAATAACACCTTACCTTGATGCTCTTCTTTAGCAAAATGAGCTACTACCCTTTTCTCATAAGGTGCACTTTGCGGAACGTCGACTGGACTCGAAGGTTGCTCACTACTCGCAGTTGGTGCCTCAATAGGCACTTGGTGTTCACTCCTCTCGAAATGCAGCAGGGTGTGATGTCTTCTGCCACACCGGCGACAGCATGTAGCCTGGTGACAGCTCTTTACATTGTGGGTGGATGAAAAACAATTGAAGCAAAGTCTCTTTGATTGTATAAACTCGGATCTCTCTTCAGGAGACTTGCTGGCAAATTGCTTACATTGGTATAATAAATGTTGGTTTGAACAAAATACGCAGACTTTATTATTTTCCTTTTTATCCTCTTGTACAGCTGAGTGGAAAGTTTTCTGATTTGTGACTTGTTTAGTACTCGTATGTGTGTTATGTGCCGGTTTCACATTTTGTTTGGTTCCGCTTATCATTTCTAGGGTTCTGAATCTCATCTCCAAAAATTTTACAAGTTGATCCCACGTTGGAAAGTCGTCAGATGTTGATCGACTAATTTCAGTCTCCCATAGTCTTCGTGTCTCATAATCTAACTTCGAAATTGTTAAATAGTTTATTATAACATCCCAGGACTCAGTGATAACACCTAAATTTTTCAGGGATTTCAAACACGCTGATGTGGTATCAAGCAGTTGCTTTACAGCAGAAGCAGACTCATTAGGGATGTTTTTTTGTGCAAACAATCGTTTCAGGACTTCATTCGAGTTGTATCGTTTATTATTATATCGACGCGTCAGTTTATTCCAAGCTTCAAGGTAATTGGTATCTGTAGTTGATAAGCTTCTTAACAAATTTTCAGGTTCACCTTTTAAACTACTTTTCAGGTAATGAAGCTTCTGTACTGCGCTCAGGTTTAAATTATTATGGATAAGTGAAACAAACATATCATGAAAGCTTTGCCATTCTTCATAAGCACCAGAAAACGAGGGTAATTGAATCTGTGGTAGTTTCACTTCAACCTTCGGATGCACACTTTGTCCTTCTAAAGTACTGCTTCCTGTAGGACACAGAACACTACCTGTAACTTGTTTCAATGCTTCTTTCATTGTTATTTTGTAATCAGTATAGATGTCTTCCACTGCTTCGTACGAGTCTTCAGTAAAATAGGATAATTTTTCTCTTTGGTCCTTCGTTACTGTGACTACCATCTCATAATGATTATCACTAAATTTCGTCCATAGTAATTCTAGACTCTCCAATCTTGTCTCGATATATAACTGAGTCAATCTCTCTTTAGGCGTTTTCTTATAATTGACATAAGCCCTTTGAATTTGTCCCTGGATTTCTTCTTGTTGCAGCAAATTATTCTCCATAGTTGAAACAATTTAATTTTGTGTGTTGACACTTAAAGAGCAATAGTTTGTAAAATTTTACAAGTCCGGTTAACTAAAATCCGAAAATTTCTAAGTCCCAAATTATGCTCAACACGCTAAGTCCAATCTCCATACAAATTTTCTCAATAATTATTCTAAGTTAATTTACTTTACTGCACAGTACATAAATAGCCGACTCGGCACATCACTACACTATTTGCACTGAAATCCTGTGTTTTTTCACAAATTATTTAACGCTCGGCACAACACACAACACTGTAATTTTTTCACTTGCACACTGCAGCACTTTATCTCACTACTTTCACTTCCCGGTTTTCGGCACCAGATGTCGCGTATTTCGTTGGTGAAATCAAACCACCACTGCTGTTGAACTCAATTTATTTGAAGTTACCAAAACGATAAGGATCTTAGAAAAATCACAATACTTGCGCAATTTAAAGGCGTACAGCGCCATCTAGTTTAAAGTATAGAACTATAATTAGATTGACAACGTAAAAACATAACTATTTTTATTTAGCCTTTTACAACATAATATGGCTTTATTTATGTATCTATTTAACAGTAAATTTAGTGCCATGTGGCCATTGCTAATAATTAGTGGAGAAAGTTATAAAGTTCACATTCAACTTATGTTATTAAACAACGCTAGACCACACACTGCACATCAAACGGTCGTCAAGTTAATCTGCGACTGGAACCTTTACGTCACCCACCATACTCTCTAGATCTTGCCCCAACCAACCGATTACCACTTTTTTCAAAATTTAGATACATTTATAAAAATAAAAAAAACTAATCAGACGAGGCAGTCAAAACCGCCTTCAAACAGTTAATAGACTCTCTCTCTCTCCCAGGATTTATTTTCCAAAAGGATCAATAATCTGCCTATAAAATGGCGGAAGTGAAGATTAAATAATAATTTCTTTAAAAAAAATGATTCTCTTTGTTGATTCTGAACGGCAATTTCATATGTAAGGACATAATATTTAGGCTAATATTTGTAAACAAAAGGATAGTGGGCAAAAAACACCCAGCTCCGCCAGCCATGTGATAGCATTTTTTAATATGACACCAAAAAAAATATCCCGGAGGAAAGACACAAAACAAGAAAATAAAATATTGTATCACTATGTAGACGACCTGGTAAAAGTTCCAGGAAGCTGCTGGATGCAGGCCGTTTCAAATTGGCCAGCCTGAAAATCGTTGGAGGAGGCCTGTGTTTAGTAGTGGACGTCCTATCGGTGAAATGATGATGATGAATCATTATATAACTATGATAATAAACAATCTAAAAATGATTGTTAAAATATGCTTGATTTTGTTACAATAAACATTTTATAATTAGGGTAGGGATGCTTGTTTTAATAATCGCCAGTAAGCTACATAAAAGCTTTGGGCACACAGCCAGCGGGTGTGATTTCGTCGGCGACGCTAGCACAAAAGTATTTGAAATAAACTGAAGTCTATTGAAGACCGTCCCGCCGAGCGGGCGCGCCACGCGCTGCTGTGTGTCGCATGTGAGCGGGGCAGTTCGATTTTGTATTGCATGGTAAACAGCGTTAGGCCGTGAAACGTCACGGTCATCTAACGAGTGGTATTTGTGTATTTTTACAACTTTTTAGGCGCTGCGCATACGACGGGGCGGGGCAGTCTCTTTGCCCGCGAAGAAATAAAAACCGTGTGTCTGTCGATGCCCGCGCCTGCCCACGCCGCGAACTCAAAGCACAAGACGAAAGGGGCAGATCAGTTCAGGATGATCATTCTAGTAGAGCGCGCGGCGTGGGCTAAAGCCTTGGCCACACAGCCGGCTAGCTAGCTAGCTAGCTACAGCTAGTTATTCTAATAAGTACAATATTGACAAGTTGAAAATTCGTTTTTTTTATAAAAATAATTATAAATGTTTGCAGGTATTATCAAAAATCAATGTTTCTGCACATATCTTATAATATCAAGTCTACTCTGGGGGAGCTAAACACGTTGCCTGGTGCACGGACAACAATGATCTTCAGTGTTTGTGAAGTGGATGTTGTTGTTTGGTTACAGCTGAACTGCTGCAATAAAAACAACATTACAAAATGCAACATCATAACTCAATGGACAGTTTAATAACTGATATCAAGATCTGATTTTATATCACACAATAAAAAATCATGTTTTATCTTGTATGTATTTTTATGTGGACTTTATTAACTTAATTTACAAAATTCAAGTTAATATCTATACAGGATGTAACGAATAGGTGAAATAAAACTTTAAGGGGTTATTCTACGGCTAAATTACATCAACTTTTTCTATGGGACCAACATCGAAATCTCAAAAAAAATTGACGTTTCCATACAAACTGATGCCAGCTGGTCGCGTTTTAGTATAGGAAAGTGTTTTTTTTTTTGCGAATTCGATGTTGGTTCCGAAAAAGCTGATGTAATTTAGCCGTAGAATAACCCCTTAAAGTTTTATTTCACCTTTTCGTTACACGCTGTATATATAAAAATGAATCTCTATTTCCCTTGGTCCTCGCATCACGCGTGAACGGATGGAACAATTTTGCTAAATCTTTTTTTGATAAGTTAATTATTGTCAGGAGAAGGTTCTTTTGAAAGAAAAAAATTGGAAAGTTGCACAGAAAATTCTTTATGAATAAACTAAAGACCATGCGAACGAAGTAGCGGGCATCAGCTAGTAATACATGAAATACTACTACTACTTATGCTCATCAATTTAAATCTTCATAGTACTTCTTTAGCATAATAAGTGTTTGGTCCACTGATGCCTCTTGCTTGAAGCTCTTTCCAGATAACTCATATGCAGCGATTCTTGTCCAGGTCAGTCCTGCCGCAATTATACTATCATCCGACCATCTGGCTGGTAATTTGCCCACATTTGCTCATCTTCCTGTACGGGGTCTCCAGAACAAGACCTTGTGACTCCGTCTTTCATCGTCTCTTCGGCATACGTGGCCTGCCCATCAAAGATTAATATATTATGTCTAAACGCCCATCGCCATTTCAGTCGTGCCACCTTTTTGCCGACCTCGGTAACTTCATAATACTTTTATAAAAAGGTATTATAGGTTCTTATAACGCATTTGAAATTTGGCGCCAAAACGAAATCTGAAAACCGTTCGCACAACAACGGTCATTTTTAATAATGTGCATGTGACTGTTTTTTTCATCATGAAATTTGTGATAGATAGAAACTAATTTTCAAATAAAATGAAAATTCTTTATTATTCTTGTCTCATTTACTGAGTAAGTAATCACTACGTTATCTCACTCTTTCATTCTATTAAAGTAACAGACCTCAAACAAGAATAACTGTTCACCTTAAGGTCGTGCAGGGCAAAAGCCTTTCACTTTTTTAGCGCTCATCAGCGTACGGCTTCCGGCCATTCAAAAACTGCCCTTCTTTTGAACTGCCCGGAAACTGAATGGTTTTTTGTAAGCTCATGGTAGCGCTCCAGGATCGTCTCCTTTGGCGCAGTCTGTGTGCTAGCAGGGCTTCCCCCTCGGGAGCTCGAGGCCGAGGTCCTCAAAACCCGTTTGTCGGTAGGTACCGCGTGTCGAAAAGACAAGCGGGAGAGCGCCCGGCTCTAGAGGAGGTTAACCGCGCTCGGCTCCTAGCACGAGAGGAGCTAAAGCGAGGCTAGGAGGTTGGGAAGATAATTCGAACCATAGAGGCGATCGGCCCTGTCCTGGACCAATAAGTCATAAGTCACGAGGCAACACGCCTCTCTCACCTATCGCCAGGTGCAGGTGCTGACTGGACACGGTTGCTTCGGTCAGTACCTCTGCCTGATCGGTAGGGAGCCGTCACCCGTGTGTCACGAGTGCAGCGCTGTCGGGGACAACGCTCAGCACACCCTAGAAGTGTGCTCAGCGTGGGTTAAGTAGAGCCAGGCTCTGACCACGGTGGTTGGGCCGGACCTCGACCTCCCTAATGTCGTGAGAGCGATGCTCGGGAGCGCGACTGCGTGGGACGCCATGGTCTCCTTCTGCGAAGATGTAGTGTTGCAGAAGGAGACCGATGAGCGGGCCAGTAGGTACACACATGGTAGGCCCTTCTAGCGCGGGAGGCCCGGCATAAGACTGGGCCGCCAAGCGGCGCGACGTAGTTGATTTTAAGTGGGAGCCTACGTCGCGTCACCATAGCGCCGAGGGTACACCGCAGGTTTTTAGTGTTACATAACCCGTTGTCTCCCCCGGGACGACGGGTATGCGTGATGCATTTTCCTGCGTAAAATATGAAAAAAATTGAGCGTGCCGCAGCAGCTGCGGCCGCTCTTAAAAACTAAGGATAAATTCTAAGGATAAGGATTAAAGATTAATTATTTTAAATATAATTTAAATATGTGTAGGTATTGTAAAATTATGTTTTATGAACTTCGATAAAACACTCATTCGAAATTAATAACTTTCATTATTTTGAATTTAGATCAACCAACCATTAGGTATTGTAATTTTAGAGGTTTTTGAACATCGGCATTTTAACTGTAGACCTTTTAATTTTAGATGTTCTAATACGTACCCATTTGGACTCTTATGTAAATCGCATGCTATGCAATACTTTGGGAAGAGTATGTTTTGCTAAACTATACCTAATTACCTTCATGTCTAGATAATATTTGTTAAAATGAAACATTGCCATGTAATTATTTGTTAAATAATAATTTGCCAAAAATAATTTTGCTAATATAAAAAAATACGAAAAGTTGTTTTGACAAATGTTTTTATTTTTTCAAATGAAAATTTGGGAAACGTTGTTTGGGATGTGATACTTTAGGAAACGTTTTTGGCCAAATATTAGTAATCCGTATAACACTTTGTGTAGTGAAATTAGATGGATTCATCATTTTGACAAGCAATTGTTGCCTTGCAATATTTTAGGAAGAGTATGTTATGCTAAACGATGCATTTGACGAAACAATACTTGGTAAAATGAAACATGACCAAGTAATTATTTGTTAACATTAACTTGCCAAAAAAGAGTTTATCCAATAATTTTTTTACTAAAATATTTTGGAAAAATATTTTAGGAATTCGGCGTACATTTGTAAGTGCCATTCACGTATCATAAGGTAAACTTTCGTGTTCCATATTTAAAAAAAACATATTGCAATGACATTAAAAACAAATAAATTAATGCAGTTTGACTCATTTTACTAATAATTTTACTGAACTAAGGCACGAAATACTTAAAGCACTGTTACACAAACTAACGGTAACTTACCCAGCTTTTAAATCAATAGATGTTAAAGCCCCATCGCCAGCTGCGCACACTAAATATTTTTGTGCATCATTTGTGATGATATCCGATACATGTTCTTCTCCAATTTTTAAAGTGAATATCGGATCTGCCTTCCTCATATCCCACATTTTTACAGTGCCTCCATCGTCACCTAAAATGTCAAAAAAACAATGATGATAACATCGTTTTTCTCCAGGTCCGGATCATCTATGATTAAGTCGAGTTTGTGGAATCCAAGCCCAGACACACCCTATTACGACTATAGTGCTCTAAGACAAACTTAATTGCTTAGGGGGCCTGGTATAAACTGGTATAATTTCGGTGGAGTAGGTCGTTAGCTTGTAGTGTCGCATATTCGGCCCTATTTACCGTGTCATAGTTATTAATCCCCAGTGACTGGAAGTATTAAGAACTATTTTCGCCGATTTTATTATTTTTAATTATCACCCTATGGAAATCCACAGCTGAATATAAGCCTCCCTCCCTCCCTCATAAGAATAGTAATAATAATAATACTAACTTATCATATTATATAAGGTCCTATTTTATTAGTGTACATCCCGTTAACCAGTGACTATATAGGTGAAAAGCAATCATAAAAACCAACTATCAAATGAGTATCATAAAAACTAAAAAAGTTCAAAATAACAACATCGACTTCACATTGCATAAACTCGTCCTATCTTCAATACGTATAACCATCTGTGATCATCCGTCTTATTCCTTCCCATAGACAGAGCGAGAAAGACTTAACAAACATCAAAGATGGCCGAATTCATTCATAACACGCACAGATGTTTGGCTCGAATAACTGGGGGGAATGACCTTCAACCTTGTTAATTCAAAAATTTAGCTTAAATGTACTCGTAGCTTAGTGCCAATATCCTAATTCGAAAATCGACATAATTTAAAACAAACAAATAAAAACATAATTTTGAAAATTTTTAAGTAAGTAAATGTTACGTTAGCAGCTTACCTATGTAATAGTAAAGCGGTCCTCTTATCAGCTTATCAGGTAGGTACACTGATCTTCAGGGGGTGTGTTTGCAGACTAGGGAGTGATTTAAACTTTCAATCATACTTTCTCAGACTGAGGACACAAGCTATCCAAAATCATGCTAGAATGTATTGTGTTAGGGGTATGCAAGTTTATTATCAAGTGAGGTAATTAAATCTTACTGATAACGATGTTAGATTAACTCACTAAAATTCAAAATAACTAATTTTATGATAACTCGGCGTGTTTAAAAATTTGAATTAACTTTACCTACAACGATTGTTTCTTTACACGACTATTTACACACTGTTCCTCCTATTTACACTACAGGTTTCAGTTTATTTACACTAAAATAATCACTATTTACACTAAGTTAGTTGCACATGGCGTCCATTTTGCGCGATACACACTGCAGCACGTCTATGGGCTTGCAATCCACCACGCCGCAGTGCTTCACGATCTCGGCGCATCACACGGAAGGCGCGTATACGACGTCTTAAATTGTCCTCCGTCCGTATTTCGTGGCCATCGTGTCCATACACAAGGTCTTTTAGACGACCTCAGACATGAAAGTCCATGGGCGTTGTACTGCTCTCAAAATAGTCCGCCGGGATGGCAGAACTCGTCCATTTCTCTCCACAAACATTTCTGAGGCCGCTGTTAAATTATAGCCGGTCTCATTGTAACAGAGTACCATTTCAGGGTACTAATGATTGTAGTATTGGTAGGGCATAATTGAATAAATCGAATCGATCTCACACGTCTTGTTAGTGCAACTAGATTTTCGATACTAAATTCAGGTGAATCTACTTGACACGTGCCAAACATTCTTTGAATTAGCCGCCTTGTCGGCAAGCGGCGAAAACACTTGCCGTCAAGCGGCCCCTTTGTGCTAGATCGTTTGAGATGCACAGAAATGATCGACTAAAATTTGACCAGGAGCTAGTGATCTTATTTAGCTCCGAGATCCTTTACCTAGGCAAAGGCCATACAAGTTCCCATTCGCACTGGATGACTCAAAGCATCAAGTACCTAATCTCTTAAAATTTAGACGTATTGCCAGGGCTCATAAAATAATAATATTAATTATTATTTTTAATCCTATCCTAACTACTAGATTCCTAAGTTTGATTTTGTCTTTTTATCAAATGTTATCTGCAGGGGCCAACCTCTGCCCGAAGGCGGTTTAGCGCTATCCAGGTTGGCCAAGGCTGTTCGTACCCAGAGTGTAGGTGTTCTGAGCGCGATATAAAGATATGAGGTATGGCGGTCTTTTCCTGGCACAGTTCATGGTAATTAAATTCTTTAGAATTGTGCTGATTTCCTGTAGATTTTTTTTGGCCATTGGGTACTGATTTATTTATACCAATTAACAATCGAACATACAACTTCAGTTGAGAAGTGCTTTATCCACTAGACTATTGCGTCATTTACAAAGAGGCTGTCCGTAACTTTTTGTATAAATAACATCAATGGAATGGACCGAGAATCAAACGCAAGACCTTAAGTAGGTAATGCATGCAATTATTCAGTTTGACCAAATTAGCTCTAAGCCTATGCCAATAAAGTTGTCGGCATTTTTAAAGACAACTAGGGATGAGTAACAAAAGATAAACATATCGATATGCAAGACTATTGGCATTCACCTCGCTATGCAATTGATATCAATGTAAACGTTACAATATCAACAATTACGAGTATTATAAAATAGTAATTTTACTTACGATCGATTTTTTAAAGAGTAAATTTGTATTACTTTTTGATCGATTTATGCGAGACAGTTGTTTTACACAACTCCCACCAGGCCCTCTGATTTAATATCGACTGTATTACTAAGAAATACCATTATTTTTATAATTTCTTCATTAAACGTTTTAGCAGAAACAAAGTGCAGAAAGGGCAAACGTTCTGTTCTGTGGCCTTCTCTATCAGTCAATCTTAGCAAAAAAGTTTCAAATAACCAGAGCTGGGCTTACATTTACGCCACCCGTCATGACAGTAGGTAGGTTTTAAATTTCAAAAGCAAGAACTCAAACGGCTACAAGCTGTCATCCCGTGGCATTATTGGGATTATTGCTATACCCGGCCCTACACCACTTGAATTGATTTTGTAATTTACATAAACAAAAATGTTATTGAACTACTATTACATCTATCGAAATAGGTGACTAATTCTTTAAGTGTTAGTATTAAAAGTAAATGATTTAAATGATAGCGTATCGATCCGTGCGATCTCGATAGATACTACATCACTACCTCGTCATCAGGTGCCGGCCGGCGCAGGCGGCCGCGCTTTGACCGACCGCTGCGCTTTCTTTTAGTTCCGGTCATGCGTCTGTCGTGATAAGATGTCTATACGTATGCGCTTCCGGCTTCCGCGCGCGTCGTAGTATCGAAAAATTTACATTTATTAAAAACAATTCGTTCAGTGACAGTAAGTCAATGTAGAACTATCAAAAAGTCTAAATGTGAGTGTGTGTGTTAGTAGTCAGTGTAATAAAAAATGTAGGAACTAGAATACCTAAATCTTGAATTATGATGATGATGAATGTAATCGTTTTTATTTTTAATCATGCTAAGTTCGATTTTTGATAATAAGGAACAGTGTGTAAATAAACCATCGCTGTAGAGAGATGATTCAAATTTTTAAACACGCCGAGTTAACATAAAATTATGTTATTTTGAATTTCATTGAGTTAAAATAATCTAACTAATCGTTTTCGTTAGATTTAATTACCTTTCTCGATAATAAACTTGCATACCTAATGTTACACTAAATCTTAACATGATTTTGGATAGCTCGTCAGTCCACAGCCTGAGAAAGTATGATGGAAAATTTGAATTACTACCTAGTCTGGAAACACACTCCCCTGTCAGGGAGGGAGTCCCTGAAGATCAGTGTAGGTACTTACCTGATAAGCTGATAAGAGGGCCGTTTTACCATAGGTAAGCTTCTAACTTAACATTTACTTATCTTAGATTTTTCATTATTATGTTTTTATTTGTTTGTTTTAAATGATGTACCATGATTTTCAAATAAGAAAATTTGCACTAAGCTAAATTTAAGCCAAATTTTTGAATTAACAAGGTTGAAGGTCATTCCCCCTCAGTTATTCAAGCCAAACATCTGACCGTGTAGGTTTAATTTTATGAATGAACTCCGGCCATTTTTCACGTCTGTTAAGTCTTTCTCGCTCTGTACAAGGGGAAGGAATAAGACAGATGATCACAGATGGTTATACGTACTAAAAATAGGACGAGTTTATGCAATATGAAGTCAATGTTGTTGATTTTGACTGTGTTTTTAACTTTTTTAGTTTTTATGTTACACATTTAAAAGATGGTTTTTACGATTGCTTTTCACCTATATAGTCACAGGTTAACGGGATGTACACTAATAAAATAGGACCTTATATTAAGTTATTGAAATTATAAAACAGTGTTTTTTTAGCTTTTATAGTAGGCACCCACCCACCCCTCTAATCAAATCTGTTAAAACAACGTAAAATTTTAAATATAGACTACTTAATCAGTGATTTAATCCGATAACATCTAAGCGGTCTCATGAGACCGCATGACAGTAGAATTTTTATTGTGTCTCGTTTACGTATGCTTGATCAGTTAAATTAGGCATGCTTGACATTAGCGCCCTCTGAAGTAGAGTTGCAATATTGTTCTGCGTCTATTAAATCAACAGCAATGGAAAATTACTAGTATTTTGCATTGAATGAATTTATAAAACAAGTACATAACAACATTCAATACATATTTTATAATAGACGTTAGTCAATATTAAAAACTCTTCCTTTAGGATATTCTAAAGGGGTTGAAAACTATGAATATTATTGAAAACTTTCTAGCTAGCAAAGAACTGACGCATTGTAGCCTACGTTAACAACATCTATATTTTTTTCTTACTATACTCCTTTCAAGATAAGAAGAGACTTATGACACATTACGTGACTTTATTTTTTTGTTTTTTTATTAAACCTACACGGCTTTGGAGCTATCCATACAGCCAAACCTTCATTGAAGTTGTCATCATTTTAATAGAGATTATTTCACTTTGGATAATTTAATCATCTTCTCTAATCTTGTCTAGTCTTGATAACTACTTTCATATATCTTGGAATGTGGATATCGTGGCTAGAGTTGTGTCCGTCACGTTATAAATGTCTGACCAATATGACCGACCAAATTGGTCATTTTCTCAATGTGACCGGACATTTTGTACATTTATTGTCACTAACGTCACAATCAATTCTATTGACAAACTATGAAAAAAAAAAAAATGTCACAAATAGGTGCATTATTATAAGAAAGACAGGCTTTAGTAGTGATAATCTATAACGAACTGAAATTTCTAAAATTAATTTATCTTTCTGCACGAACAAGCTTAGAAGCATCGTATCGTTACGCGCGAGTTTTTTTTAGTTTAATCCAGATCAAATTACATGTTTTATTGTATGTTTTTATTGTCAAATACTTAACATTAAAGACTTACTTTAGAGGAATTATTCTTTTTTTAAATTTATCCTAAAAAAAATGTGACTATCGTGACAATAAATGTCCAATGTGACCGAGCATTTATCATAAATGACGGACGCTTATAGCATATGACCGTCAATTTACAACTCTATCAAGATCGTAAAATTGATCATTTCATGACGTGACCGATCATTTTATAAAATGGTGGTATTTCATGATATAGAACAGCACACGCTGCCTACATCATGATGTGGTCTAACTAGAATTGTAAATTGACGGTCATATGCTATAAGCATCCGTCATTTATGATAAATGCTCGGTCACAT
Source organism: Anania hortulata (assembly GCA_963576865.1). Taxonomy (NCBI): domain Eukaryota; kingdom Metazoa; phylum Arthropoda; class Insecta; order Lepidoptera; family Crambidae; genus Anania; species Anania hortulata. The sequence goes on along the minus strand of OY756388.1, from coordinate 12,073,483 downwards.
TGGACATTTATTGTCACGATGGTCACATATTTTTTTTAGTATTATCTAAAAAAAAAAAAGAATTCATCTAAAGTAAGTCTTAAATGTTTTGTATTTGACAATAAAAACACACAATAAAACACGTAATTTGATATGGATTGAACAAAAACAAAATCGCGTGACGCTTTTTAGCTTGTTCGTGCAGAAAGATGATTAATTGATTGTGACGTTAGTGACAATAAATGTCCAAAATGTCCGGTCACATTGAGAAAATGACCAATTTGCTCGGTCATATTGGTCAGACATTTATAACGTGACGGACACTTTACAACTCTAGGTCTAACCAGATTAATGAATATTACGTCAGCGTTTGACGATTTTAAATGCTAAACGCACGAATACTTCATAAAATGGTCAAACATTAGTGATCATATCATAAAATCGTTACATTACCCACCGGTAGAGGCGCTAATGTTGGTTTGTTTTTGTGATGAGTAATGGCGGCGGACAAATATTTTATTCTATAAATTTTATTAAAAAAAATAAAACCGACTTCAAAACACTAAAATGCTAAAAATAATCCTAACACTTAAGTACCTAATCAGTTACTTTTGGAGTCGGTGCCAGCCGATGAGAGATTCAATGTTTTTGTTTGCACCGACTCCAAAAGTAACTGATTAGGTACTTAAGTGTTAGGATTATTTTTAGCATTTTAGTGTTTTGAAGTCGGTTTTATTTTTTTTAATAAAATTTACTTATTTCATCTATTTTCAGTGATAAATCCTAATCTAACTGCTGAACACCGATTTCATCCCCTATTTTCCTACCCTTAGGGGTGATTTTTATTTTTCAAACTTCTATCATAGCATCTTTGAAGTATAAGCTATTCAATAAAACAAAAATCATCAAAATCGGGTCATATTTGTCGAAGATAGGTAACAAGAACCACAACCAAAATATTATCTGGGTATATATTTGTTGATTTTCTCAAAAAGTTCTAAATCAATTTCGATAAAATTTATATGGGACCACCTCTGAAGTATGATCTACCAAACAAAAAAAGAATCATTAAAATCGATTCATAATTGGCGGAGTAATCGCGTAACAAACATACAAAAAAAAAAAAAAAAAACATACAGTCGAATTGAGAACCTCCTCGTTTTTTGAAGTCGGTTGAAAAGTGAATAATAATGTGAAAATTGTAGGTGAAAGTGCAGTGAAATATCGTTACGAAACCAAGTTACTCAAAAAACAAGCTCAAAAAATCAAGGAGATCGGAACGTAATTTGAGAGGTTAGTTAGGTTATTTAGCTATTCAAGTAATGTAATGTAGTAGTAGTTCAAGTAATGTAATGTAAGTAGTAAGATAGGTAGTTTATGCAGTATACGACAAAAAAATTGTTCTCGGTTCTCTCACTTGTGGCGCTTCAAATGGGCACTCAAAATTAGCTATTATTTGTATGGAAAAGTCAATCCAAATTTCAGGTTAGTGCATGCATTTTATGTAAAAATGTGTGCAGGAAATAATAGTCGTTTGTTTTAAAAATACATCGTGTGTAGTCAAAGAAAAGCTTGTAGTTTTGCTATGAATGCAAACACTCATTTAAAAAAATCAAAACTTACTTATGTTTGAAAAATTGGTTTCAATTAGAAAGGTCAACAAACTCAAAAACTAACTTTGAAAATGTACTATATTTTTACGCATTCATTTGGATGGTTGCTTATAACTTTTAATTCAATTCAATATACATATTTTATTTATTCAGAATTCATAAAATTAGGTCTGTGTGATTTATGTTCAATTATTTTCATGTTTTTGCTTCGTTGTAATGCACTGTAGGCAATTTTATCATATTACAAATTATCACAATAACAAAATAAAACCAAAACTTTGGGCATACTATCCTGGCACCTGCACGCTGATTTGAAGCAGGCCTCGCTTAGTTAGTACCGAGTCACTTAGTGCAGTGAGGTGTACGTTCCGTCATACCGTGCGCATACCAAACAAGCGATGACTTAGCGACGCAGTATAAGTCAATGATCAATTATTTAACGTATTTATTTATTAAAAGTAGTATCTAAGTACCTTTACGTCATTACTAATTGCGCAAATCGGGCACTTAATTACTGTTGACTTTAAAGCCCTAGAACTGAAACGTGGCCTCTCATTATGGGCCTCATAAGAAAGCTCAAGGTTGCACAGCGTGCTATGGAAAGGGCTATGCTCGGTGTCTTTGCGAGAAAAAAGGTTATTACACTGTAAATGACTATTTAAATGATAAAACTTAAAAATAAAAGAAAACTATTTGCAATTTTCCGTAACTTAGTGCTTAGTGTATCTTCAACTTCAAGCTCTATATTTATTTGCTTTCTTCTCAATCGCAAAAAATCGTTCTGAGTACTTTAATACTTTCATTTTCAGTACTTAAATTTTTTTTCGCTTTTCTTCTTTATTTTCTATTTTAGCATCTTCTTGTATTATTTTTTCCTAATTATTTCAGCAACTTCAAGTATCGGCATTAGAGAAGAATTAGGTACATCAGAATCTACAGTATTTTTTAAACATAATAATATTCATGCTAGTAATAATTGCTAATCATCATCATCATCAGCGTTTAAAAGTCTACTTCTCGATAAAAGTCTTCCCTATAGAACGCCAATGACCCCGGAGAACATCTTATACACAAGATTCATGAGCGAGATGGGTCTTTAGTTCTACAATAAGGGTTTATCATCTTTCTTGAAGGAGAGCAGTGACACGCTCCTATTCCACACTTCAGGTGTAATGTGCTGAAGGATGCTTCAAAAGGACTACCAAAATCGGCTTACTACACGCTCTCAGAAGTTCAGTCGTTATTCCATCCTCACCTGGTACCTTGTTGTTCTTAAGCTGCTTTAGAGCCACCTTAATCTTGTACAGGCTCAATAGTTTAGAAATACGTCCCTGACTGACTATACCTGTTTTTTCTAAGCCTTTCGTGTGCCACGTAATATTTTTTCCATTGTTTTCCATTGTTTTTTCGGTCTGCCACGGGTAAGCGGAACGCGAAGGGCTGATATATCAGTAATCTCATAAACATAGTGAATTTAAAGTACATACAAAGTTTGATCTGACATAGAACTAATCGGCGAGATTAATTTTATATTTTTATAGTTTTTTTGTATTAAAGTACATCGCTGGCTACCGGCTTCAGTTAATGCGATTTTTTAAGAAAACAAATACAGAACGAATTACCTAAGACTTGTATTTCGAAACAATCAATATAGCCCTAATTATCTAGGGCATTCGTTATTTAATATAGAACGTGATACAAAAGTACATCGCTGGCTACCGTCTTCAGTTAATGCGATTTTTTAAGAAAACAAAAACAGAACAAATTTCCTTACACTTGTATTTTGATAGAACCAATCTAATTATCTAGGGCATTCGTTATCCTACAGGACATGGTCAATCGCTGGGTATAGACACATCTTGGTGCAATGCTCTCTTCACGTCTTCTTATATGCTTTTCGGTGTTCACGTAAATTTATATTCTTAACATACTTCACATTTCCCTTTTCTTTTATTTAAGGTGTTCTCTCTCTGTTTTTTCCTCCAAGGTCGTTTTTAATACGCTCATATCTCTTTCGCTCGCTAGGCTTCTCTTGCCTTTTTTTGTAAAGGCTCTTTCTAAGAGAGTTTTTTCTTCCTTTACGCCATAATCTTACCAAAAACAACGACAAACATAGTATAAAAACATTCCCCTGGGGGCAGAAACAGTCCCCTGTCCTGTACCTGGCAGGGGACTGTTTATTTCGATTTCATTGAAAGGTAGCACAAAATATAATTTAGTCATGTTATTTTGCTGTACACGGGGAATATCTATCTATTAACAATGTAAAGTTTTGAAGGTATCAACGAATTAAATAATAAAGAAACAAAAAAAACCTTACCAGGGGACTGTTGGCTGTCAGGTTACCACGTGAGTTCTGAGAATGTATGTTCGTGCAGCACAATAATAAAAAAAGGACTCTAATAGCGACAACCATGCAAACTGGATTATATTCGTTTTGTTACAAGCAGCGATGCAATTGTTTAATTCATAAACTACGTGATGTGTAGTTTTAAATATAGACAGGGGGACTGTTGCGGACAGAATGCGGAGACAAACTTGAATTTACTTTTTTAGTATTACAAAATAAATATTTTTTAAAAAAACCAAGACTTATTAACAATGTCCCGAATGCCCATAATTGTCCCGAAGCAATGGTAGGGTAAAAAAAATGGGACGTGTAAAAGAGCTTAATTTAGGCCTATTTGCAGAAATAAATTGGTTTTATTGGTTTTAATGATACAATAATGTTTGAATAATCAAACAATTTGATTGGTTCCTATATATTCTTATATATACTTTGAAAACGTTCTTGATACAATAATGTTTATTTTAATGGATATTGTATGGTGAGCAGAGATAGATTATGGTACTATTTTTTATAGTTATTTAAAAAATATATAATAATCTGTACTTATTCATATAATATTGGCCTGAGACAATGAGTTGCCCAGTTTACAGAGAAACGCCCTAAAATGAAATTGTTTTTTCAGTACGATTTATTTTTAAATATTGGACAATATCCCATATATTTATTTATTTTATTTATTGGACAATATATCAAAATGTCCTCTACCTTATTAGCAATAAGACCGTCTAAATAGTACGTCTTTTTGTAAAAAATCATGTGTAATTTACTTGTATGGTGTGCAAAAAGGGTTGCTATCTATCTAATATCACCTGGATTTCTCTGATCCTAAGGTAAGCCAAAGCACTTGTGTTATAGAAATCAGAAAAAAACAACGACCGTACCATAACACCTAGACCCGAGAAAACATAGAAAAGTTAGTTTTTTACATTGATCGGACCGAGAATCGAACACGGGACCTAAATAATTCAAAGTCGTCGCAATTATTTAGATTACAGAACAAAATATAAATTGGGACGTTTCACTTTTAAAAACAACTAATAAAATGTGGGAGATCTTTTCTCCCATACAGGCAATATTTTCATAAAATGTCAAGACTAATTTATAGTGCTTAATTTTTATTTTTGATTAATGTTTTTCGTAAAAATATAAGTTTTAACGCAATTCTTACACGTGAAATGTAATGTTACAATCTTTCTTGTGTTTTCCTAATGTACTGTGACATCTGTTCACTTCACAATCCGTCATGTTTATTTAATATTTCGGGAGCTGTTTGTCACGCGACACGATCTTGAGCACTAACAGGCCGCGAGTAATGAACTAAGCCATTATGGCTTTGTTTGTGTTGCCTCACTTTACGAACGCGGACTCGGCTTCTAGGTGTTATATTTCTATGCGTACGGTAATATCTAGGGTTTTTGATATCGTTGTTATACAATGTCGCCCAGGCGCAAGTGACCGCCCGAAATATTTTGAATATACATGAAAAAGTATCGAGAAAAAACCTTAAAAGGGGGGGTCTATCTTTATTACTTTTTAAGTTATTGATTTTTTTAATTTTTGAGTAGAGTCTGTGACCTTGTTTTACATTTTGTACAATTTCTCCGATGATATTAGCTCGATTTCAGATTTCTTTGATGTTTCTTAAAGCTTAAGAGTTACTTTATCACGCTACTTAGCATACATAATCCAGAACTGCTAACTTTAATTTTAAAAATGGAATTTAGACCAAAAAATCAAAGAAAACATTGAGTTTTTTTTAAAAAACGGACGTCTAAGTCATAACCTGTCCGCTTAAGAGAGCTTTTTTATTCATAATTACTAGTCTGTAACTTATGACCAATAAAATCAGGTAACCTTGTAAGTATTATCTCTTTTAAATTTCAAACTACAACTTGTCGAAAAGGGGTCTCTCAGGTAGAAAACGGTAAAAAAAAGGTCGGGTAACAATGGGGCGTACACCACGTGCAAACTCTTTTCAGTTAGCCCTGAACTGAATGAAGCACCGGTACTTTATTTAGTTGTTCGGTTACCTATCTCGAGACGCTACGTGTTTTGTGATCTGTGCGCTTTTCAACTTGTAAAGACATTTTTCATCAAGTGAACTCCTGTCATCATTATGATACGATTGCGTGATTTACCGCCATCTCATGTGGCGGATATGCATTTCGTATACGGTTTTTGCAATGGAAATGCACGCTCCGCGGTCGCAGAATACAGTCGTCGATATCCAGATAGGCCAGTACTTGGCTATCGCTCTTTCATTGCTGTGCATCGTCGTTTTTGCGAACGAGGTTTATTCCCACAACTAAACGAGACTAGCGTGAGAGTTAACGTCGACGTGGAAGAGGAGGTACTAAGACTAGTACGTGCTGACCCCATGACCAGTATCCGTCTCCTGTCGATAAGAGTCGGTATACCAAGAATACGCGTCTGGAGAATATTGAAAAGAGAAGGTCTGCATCCGTATCATTTCCGGCGTGCTCAACATCTGGGGGTTGTCGATTACCGTGCGAGATCTGTCTTTTGTGGCTGGATAATTACACAGCAACGAAACAACACACATTTTATGAAAAACATTTTGTGGACAGACGAAGCCACATTTACCAGAGCGGGTATCACTAACCATCGAAATTTACATGTCTGGGCCGCTGAAAACCCTCACGTAATTAGAGAGACATCTTTCCAGACTCAATTCTCTATCAACGTATGGGCTGGAATGATTGGCGATCAACTCATCGGCCCGTTTGAGTTACCAAGCAGACTTAACCAACAGGCGTATTTGGACTTCTTAACAAATACGTTGCCCTTGCTTTTGGGTGACGTTCCATTAGCGACGAGAAGGCGAATGGTGTTGCAGTTAGATGGAGCTCCAGCACATTTTGCACGTACAGTTCGTGATTATTTAAATGAAAGGTGGGTCCAGTGGATCGGTAGAGGAGGACCTATTGCCTGGCCGCCAAGATCTCCGGATCTTACACCATTAGATTTTTATTTTTGGAGGTACATGAAACAGAAAGTGTACGCTGTGCCCATAGAAAGCCGCGAGCAATTGACGGCTAGAATTTTCACAGCTGCAGCAGAAATAAAAGAAAATCCTGCAGAATTGCGTCAAACAACACAAAGTGTTGCCATGAGGGCCATTGTGTGTTTACAGGAGGGTGGGGGCCATTTTGAAAATTTAATTAATTAATTTTTTGTTTTTATGATGATTTTGATGATTTGTCACGGCTTTTTGAAATTAAAATTAAGAAATTTTGTTTTCTAATTAAAGGCCATTTTTTCCCTTACCAATTTGTTTTTTATTTCAAAAAATCCCCTTCAATTATTTGCTTGTTTGACACTTGTGAGTTCGGTTTTAATTATTTGTTTAATTTACTTTCCTTAATTAATTGTAGTTTGCCTCTTATTTTATTGAAGTAAGGTATCAACAATTATTGTTATTTTGTAGTTTTGATGAGCTAGATTAATAATAATAAATAAAAAAGCTCTCTTAAGCTGACAGTTTACGACTTACACGTCTGTTTCTTAAAAAAACTCAATATTTTCTTCGATTTTTTGGTCTAAATTCCATTTTTTTAATTAAAGTTAGCAGTTCTGGATTATGTATGCTAAGTAGCGTGATAAAGTAACTTTTAAGCTTTAAGAAACATCAAAGAAATCTGAAATCGAGCTAATATCATCGGAGAAATTGTACAAAATGTAAAACAAGGTCACAGACTCTACTCAAAAATTAAAAAAATCAATAACTTAAAAAGTAATAAAGATAGACCCCCCCTTTTAAGGTTTTTTCTCGATAATTTTTCATGTGTATTCAAAATATTTCGGGCGGTCACTTGCGCCCGGGCGACATTGTATAAGGTAAGATTTGGCTCGTGCTTTTTATAGCATCTTGTACATTGTTGAAAACTTTGTAGTTTGTGCTACTGACTCATTGTAGCCTACGTAAACGACACAAGTTTTTCTTACAAACAAAAGTTATAGGTAAATTAACATTATATTAAGTAAAATTAGTAAGTTACCTGTGACGATTCTTTCACCACCCAAACATGTCATAGAATATACTGGGTCATCATGAGCATTTTCAAAACATTTTTTCAACTTTCCTGTGTTAACGTCCGTAGCCATAATTGTTTTGTCCTGCGAAACAAGAATCTTTAAAACACAATGTAAATCCTAGCCAGGTTCTTTCAAGAATCTTCGGATGTAAGTTCATCAGCATGGAATAGTGATTACGAAGTGTAAGTCGCGAGTTACACCGCCGTCCGAAACAAACCTAGATATATGGGGCACACTAAAAGTTTTGCACTTCTAGCTAATCGGAACTATTTGAATTTCGAATGTTATATTTTTTTAAACGTTGCAACCTTCTTAGTAATAAAAAAAAACAATTGGCGGGAAATGATTTGTCCTTTTTTTATCACACATCATAGTCCTACGTACGCAACGAAAATGGAATTAAGTCGAAAAGATTTTAGAGCGATGATTTTTTATGATTTTAAAAATTCTCTCTCTCCGCAAGACTGTGCCGCTCGTCTTCAAAATGCTTTTGGGAGAGAAGCACCTTGTTTGAGCACCGTGAGGCGATGGTTTGCTGAATTTGAGAGAGGTCGAGTTTCTTTACATGACTAATTTCGTGAAGGGCGGCCTTCAACTGCTGTCAACGAAAATAATGTGGCTACTGTTAAGCGGCTTACCTATGAGACAATTCGAGGACTATTGGGGATTGGTATTATGAGCCAAATTCAGAAAATTTTACACGAAGAATTGAAAGTTCGGAAACTTTGCTGTCGTTGGATCATGAACTGACAGCGGAGCAGAAGCGGGCTCGCGTGGAATGGTTCTCACAGATGCTACTGAAGTACGACCACGGACATTCTAATGCTGTTTATGACATTGTCACAGGAGACGAAACGTGGATTTATTGTTTTGAACCCGAAAAAAAACAGCAATCTGGTGAATGGGTGTTTGAAAATAAGAACAGGCCAACAAAAGTGAGGCAGGCGAGAAACGTTGGTAAAAAAATGATCGCGTTTTTTTTCTCAGCTACGGGTCCCATCTGTACAATTCCACTTGAAGATCAGAAGAGTGTTAATGCCGAGTGGTATTCTACTATTTGTTTACCCAGGGTGTTCCTACATCATGACAACGCTTCTTCACACACGGCCAACAAAAAAAAGATATTTTTAGCTTCCGAAAAAGTACAACTCGTCACCCATCCTGCGCATAGCCCCGACCTAGCACCCTGTGATTTCTGTATTTTCCCCAAAATCAAAGATTTAATGAGAGGTTTTACTTTTACCAACTCCGAAGAGGCAGTGATAGCGTTCAATCAGCACGTAGAAAACATGTCTTCAGATCTGTGGTCCTCCTGTTTTAAAAAATGGTTCGATCGCAAGAAAACATGTAACATATCTGCTGCCAACATTTGCGAATGCGAATGCGAATATTCAGTTTTTGATCAAAATTGTTGCTCGAAGACGTCAATTTGAATTTTTTTTACCTCGCTTCGTGTTTGATGGCTGATTTCAGCGAAAAATAGCCTACGAAGTACTACTTTATAAAATCTTATACATTTTTTCGCAAATTAGCAAAAATTCATTCAATCGTAGAACATACATAGGGGTTATTGAGAACCTCTTAACACTAGGCACCTAAAAAAATTTTTTGGACGTCACTTTTCTGGCCACCCTGTAAATAGATTTATTCTACATCTCACATACCTTTGAAGTAGAGTACATAGTGAGACCATTGTCATCAAACTCAACACTTCTACATGCTTTCAAATGTAGTTCAAAGGTCTCAATCAATTTTGTTTCTTCGTTGCTGTATTCATATAATAAGATATCTCCAACAATATTTGCTAAAGCAATTAAATTTTTGGCAGGATTGAATGAAATATCCACAATAAAATCTTCGCAGCTAATCGGTGGAGGGTGGTCTCGAACTTTGTTTTTCTCAGCTTTGATTGCTTTGACTACCTCGTCACCATCATCATCATCATCGTCGTTATCTTGATGACACTTCTCATCGTTTTCTACAGCATAATTAGATGAATCACTCATGTTATCATCATCGCCACCTATAAAATGATGATAAATTATATTAATAAACATGTTTCTAGAATTTTGTTTAAGTAGGTATTCCCGCAATCCGAGGAATTCGAGTTAAGCTTGCTATAAATACTGAAACAAAAAAATATTCTACTGTAAATATTTTTTTTTACTTTTACAGTGTGTTAATTTAATTCCTAAATACAAAACAATTTAAAATATAAAAATCTTATTCGAAGTGGTATTTATTGGCTACAATACAGTCCTTTAAGCGTAAGACACACAGAAAGCGTGCGTCATCTAGTTTGTTTTAGTTTTGTATGGTTTAATTTAACACAATTTGTTTTTTGTTGCACCGCCTATACCATCTCTGTATGGCCCCATGGTTGACTGGTAGAGAATGCTTTTGGCATTAAGTCCGCCATTTGTACAACTTTTTTTAAAATGTCTGTGCAATAAAGTTTAAATAAAAAAAAAAAAAAAAAAAAGCGTGCGCGGGACGGCGACGGGTCACGACGGGAGTACGACGGGAGTACGACGGGTCTATTAACATAGGTTTGAATGGGCGCCCACAGACAGCGAGCGTGCTCAGCGCGACAGCGGGTCGTGAGGGGAACGGGTGCCGCGCGGCCCTTCCGCCGTCACAGATAGGCGGCGCGGCGGGCGGACGGGCCGTGCGCGGGTGCAGTGCAGCGTTCGGTACATTCGTCGTGCGTGATACACGCATTCAGACCAAAGCACTCACACAGAGAGCTTGCGCGGGTCGTGCGCGGAACGGGTGCTGCGCGTATACTACAACTGTTGTGTTTTTTTACATAACATTATCATTTCGCTATGGATTTGAATGAAAAAAACATTAAATATGTGAGGAAATAAAATGTTTGTACGAACTAGGTAATAAACTATATAGTGACTTAACTCAAGGTTGCTGTACTACGTTCACTCATCCATTTAGTGTCCAAACTTGAGGTTTCTTATCCACGGACACCCATCCATTTTGTCCGCACTTGAGGTTGCTTAACCACGGTCACCCATCCATTTCTTGACCAAAGTTGAGGTTGCTTATCCACGGTCACCCATCCATTTATTGTCCAAATTTGAGGTTACTTAACCCTCGGTCCCCATCCATTGTGGGACCAAACTTGAGGTTGCTTAACTCTCGGTCACTCATCCATTTAGTGTCCAAGCTTGAGGTTGCTTAACCACGGTCACTCATCCATTCTGTATCCAAACTTATGGTTGCTTAACTTCAGTCACCCATCCATTTTCATTTTGGGACTATATTTGAGGCTGCTTAGCCACGGTCACTCATCCATTTAGTGTCCAAGCTTGAGGTTGCTTAACCACGGTCACCCATCCATTCTGTATCCAAACTTATGGTTGCTTAACTTCAGTCACCCATCCATTTTCATTTTGGGACTATATTTGAGGCTGATTAGCCATGGTACCCATCCATTGAGTGTCCAAGCTTGAAGTTGCTTAACCACGGTCACCCTTCCATTTTGGGACCAAACTTGAGGCTGCTTAACCACGGTCACCCATCCATTTTGTGACCAAACTTGAGGCTGCTTAACAATCGGCGCCCAAAATATCAATGTCATAAAAGTGGACCGTCTTTATAAAACCTTAAATATGGTCACTAAATAGATGGGAGTGATGGGACCGTAGTTAAGCAACTTGAAGTTTGGTCGCTAATTAAATGGGTGTCCGTGGCAAATCAACATTTAGTGACTAAATGGAAAAGTGATCGTGGTGAAGAAGCTTCATATTTTATATGCGTTATTGACCATAGCACAAACCCGAGCCGCGCCTTCGAATCGATCCAAAACCGCCGCCGAGCCGCTTCGCGCATGACCCGTTTTTAGTGTGAAGACCACTAGCCGCGCAGGTCCCAGAAACGACCCGTTCCGCTCACGCCTTCTGTGTGTGTTATGCTTTAAACAGATCCAACGACCGTCCGCATAGGCGGAGACAAGGTCGAGCGCACGGACCAATTTAAATACCTTGGATCTGTACTTCACGCGTCGGGAGACATCGATTGCGACGTCAAAGCACGCATTGCTGCTGCGTGGGCCAAATGGCGAGAGGTGACTGGTGTCATTTGTGACCCCAGAATGCCGGTTAAGCTGAAAGGACAGAGCTATAAGTCCATCATTAGGCCTGTCCTTTTATATGGCAGCGAAGCGTGGCTGCTACTTGAGCGACACTAGTAGGAGCTGCGTGTCACGGAGATGAATATGCTGCGGTGGATGTGCGGAGTCACGCGGAAGGACCGCGTGAGTAACTCGCGCATCCGCGGTAGCCTTCGTGTCCGTGATATTGCAGACAAACTGCAGGAGAGTCGCCTACGCTGGTACGGCCATGTTTTGCGGAAACCGGCAAGCTACGTACGAAACAAATGTCTGGCCATGCTGCCACCGCTAGGTCCTGGCAAAAGCGGTAGACCCAAGAAATTCTGGCTTGATGTCGTGAGGATGACATGCGTGCCAATGATCTCACAACTACAAACGCTCAAGACCACGCGAAGTGGAGGAGTAAATCAAGGAAACCGGACCCTAAGCTCCAAAGCAATGGCTTTGGACGCAACCGGGATTGACCGTATAGATGAAGAAGAAGAAGACAGTCTTTAAAACGTTGAGGCCAGTTATCAATAGAAGCATTCTTGAGAAGTTAGTGAAGCCCCTTTACAACACCATGTTCAATAACCAAGAATGGTCCTCAGGACTGGATTGCAGCCAATGGAGACCACTTCGAATAAGCTTTTTATATTTTAAATTGTTTTATATTTATGTATTAAACTAACTTAAAAACACACACACACACTCACACACACACACACACAAATAGTTTTAAACACTGTAAAAGTAATAAATGTTATTTGCAATAGATTTTTTTTCTTTGTTTCAGTATTTATGGCAAGACTAGGTATCTGTATACCTCACGACACAGTGGTATAAGGTTTTTTTTGGATTGTGATATTTACATGCTAATTGAGCGTCGTTTAGCAGAATGCGACCAACGCCAAAAAAGCAGTTTCGAGGTATGACCAGTTTTAGTTATTTTCGCCACTGCTTGAAAAGTACGATACGACGACGACGAAAGTTGTACAAAAATGAATGAAAAATATGAGTTTGTGTTAGTAGCTAATATACAAAATACTTTTTATTGCTCAATAAATATGTTTCAGTATTTAAATAGAGTATTTTCGTTTTAGGTAAAACTGACGTTTTCAAAAAAGAGGTTTTAGCAGAATGCGACCATCAGCGTAGTCGCTTTCAGCTTGCTTATTGAGATTTGGAGGAAAAGAAAAAAAATGCAAAGTCAACTCGATAGGTTTATTCTGCAAAATAAAATTGAAAAATACACTTATCGAAAAATAATAGTATCATCTAATCATTTTATTATAAAAATATTTATTAAAAATATTTGGTACCTAATTTGCAAAGACATTTTTCATATTTAATCCTTATCCACAAAAATAAATAACAGTTACATACTATACAATGTACGCAAGGCTGCTGGCAGTGGATAGAAAAGAATAGCCGAGGATCAAGCTCAGTGACGTGCATTGGAAGAGGCCTATGTCCAGCAGTGGACTGAAGAGGGCTGATTATGATGATGTCTAGCTGTTTTACATAATTAACACTATCTTTCTCTCTCTTTTTCCTAGCGCTTTGTCTCTTTCCTAGTCAGGGTACGCTTTGACCATGATCCTAGATGCGGCACATCTGTTTATTATTGCAATTAGAACGATTGCCATCAGACCTCCGAGATTCTTAGACTTAAAATACTATGGACCATGGCTATACACAAAAAAAAACAAAAAAACAAACAAAAATGTGTCAGCTATTTTAAAAACAAAGCAAGGTGTTAAGGATGAAGGAGGTTGTGTAAATTTTAATCCTTCGAAAAGGATGTTAAAATATAACTCTAACATTTATTGTGAGTATGAATAAATAAAACGTGTTAAGAAAATCTGTATTTTTATTGGTATATCTGTCCTATGTAAGTCGGTATATTTCAGTATTTTTTTGAGGTGGCTCGGTGTTTTCGTAAAATTTAATTTGGTCACACTGTCTATTAGTTACCTCGGTCATGTTATAAGCGAGGACGGTGTACATACTACGTAAAACAACTGCATATTAGTCACATGGGCATTTTAAAAACGGAAGGTATAGCCAGAAGCTACGTGTGGTGGCCCCGCATCGATCAAGACGTAGAGGAGCAGTGTCCGTGAGAATAGAGATTGTCAGTGAGCTCCATCGCACGCGCCGCCCCAGCCGTGGCCTTACGCTCCTCAGGCATGGACCCGTCTACATATAGATTTTTTAGGACCGTATAGGAATATGTCATATTTAGTTTTAGTTGATTCGAGTTTGAAGTGGTTAGAAGCTTTTGAAATGAAACAAAAGACGGCGGCTTGTGTCATTAAAATACTTAGATCTACCTGTGCTCGATTCGGCTTACCCGTGGAACTAGTGTCTGACCAGGGCCCGCCATTTACAAGCTTAGAAATGGGAAGTTTTTAAAAAAAAGTATGGAATTAGACAAATATTTTCACCAGCTACACTACGTACATATTTTTCAGTTGGTAATAAACGAAATTCTCCATGGACATTGCTCGGTTATATCTTTTTTCGGCCTCTTTGCGCTAAAATCATGGCCGTGCACTCAGCATCCCACCATGGAGACTTTACGGGACGACTTTTTTTGTGAAATGTGATCATAGAAATCGGAGTATGCGGAAAGAGAATTTTCAGATTGTATATTAGGAAAGGAATCTAATTTACTCTCAATTGATGAAGAGTATGCCGACCAGTCAGCCTTTTTAAATTTATATTTTAAGAGGGGAGGGCTATGAGTAGTTGGAGCTGATTTATCCGGGATAGCTAATAGAATAGGGAAATGGTCACTGCCAAAAGTACTGTTGAGGACGTCGCATGTGAGAAGTGAGGTTAAGTTTGGAGAGCATAATGAGACATCCACGGCGGTACTAATAGGTACCCATGCAGGCACGCATTATGGATATTAAATGTATTGCTAAGGATGATTCTGGCTTACAAAATTATGAGTTTTAAATGTCTGATAAATGAGTAAATGCCAAATGATTTTCTGCGAAATGAAGTTGGTTCCATTCGCTGATATGCAAAATAAAATTATGATATTAAGGGCCGGTATTTCAATGTTACCTTAACTTATTGCTTAAGTTAAGACCTGCATTTAAGCTAAGTCTCACTTTTGAAAGACAAAAGCGTATTTCAAACCGGATCTTCCTCGCCTCAACTAATCTAGGATAAATCGCAATATTGCAACATAATAAACAGAATATGTCATTTGTCTATGATTTTTATTGTCATTGACAGGTAATTGACAGTTGACTCACACATGAACATTACACCTCTGTCAAGTTCTGTCTCAATTCATTCTCAATTCTGTTTTTGAATAGACGGAATTCGTTTTTGTATATTTAGTAGCTTGGATTTATCCATGAAATTAAAAAAAGCAGGTAGATTTCTCGAATTTTTGGAAATAAGTCAGTAGATCAGTAGATATCTCTAAAAATAGGTAGATCTACTGCTTTATCAGTAGATCTGGCATCACTGCGCTCTAATGGCTATCTGTATCTATTCAATTTTGACATTTATCCTACTATCAACTTACAAATGTTGCTATTCTTTAAGCGACAAAAAACAAATTTACAATTACCAATCAGTAAAAAAAACCTGTTCAGGCTTCGCTTAGGGCTTGGCTCCTATTAATTCGCGTACTTGCCGTAAGAAAATTATGATTTAACAAGAAAACAGCCATTATTTTATTACCTACCATAGCATGTTGATTTTTGCGGGTCAAAAATAAATTACCATAAAGCAACGTTTTTTTGAGGTAGCCACACGCCAATCTCAGATCGGAACTTAAGCGACCGAAATCCTCCACTTAGATTAAGGCTAGTTAGGGTGGACTTTATTTGCCGCTTAACTTTAATCCTATATTGAAATACACATAAGTCGTTCTTATCTTCAATCCTGGATTACTTCAAGATAAGCTATTATTGAAATACCGGCCCTAAAAGTTCTGCGATAAAAGGTAACTTACACTAGGTTATTTATTATTTATTTACTACTTTGATAGATGTTGTTACTAAAATAATTATAGTAGGTAAATAGACAATGGATTTTAGTCTATCTAGTTTAGAGACTCAATTCTGAACCACAACCGCCAAAAATTTTACAGTTAGTTAATGCAGCCAGTCGTAAGCTTAGTTAAAGTGTAAATGCACGAAAGTTTGTTAAAAAAATATTGATGAAACTTTAATAGATATATTTTACGTCCCCAATATTTTTTCTAAAATCATTATAAAATCATAAACAATAAATTTTATCTATAATAAAATACTTTTTCTCGAAACAATAGTTCCCGCATTGTGCCTATGATATGTGTAATAAATAAATTTTATTTTTAAAAAAACTGACTCCAAAACACTAAAAAGCTAAAAATAATATTAACACGTAAGTACCTAATCAGTTACTTTTGGAGTCGGTGAAACGAAAACATTCAAACTCACCTCAGTTTGCACCGACTCCAAAAGTATCTGATTAGGTAGTTAGTTTTTTTTTTAATAGAATTTATTTATTTCTTCTATTTTTAATGATAAATCCTAATCTAACTGCTGAAAACCGATTTCATCCTCTTTTTTTCCACCCTTAAATATATTTTTTCCGAAATATTTTATTACAGTATCTTTGAAGTTGTCGTTTGAATATCTTTATTAGCCACATAAATTTTACAGACAAATGGTTTACATTCATAATATTACATTACATTTAAACTTTCTTAAATTAGTCATTATTGACATAGAATGAAGTAATAAAAATAGAACATATATTTTTTAGGATTTGTCTTAAAAGGGGTTGCTTTGGCCCTCACACTAGGCATGCCTGTGCCGTGGGGACCAACAAATTGCATTGGTTTGGTTTACGATCAAACATCATTGTTGCGAAAAGTGCTGAGTAAGTCACAAAATCAATCCTAGGTGCTCAATAATATGTTTCTTGCAAACAGTTTATTTAAATGGGCAACAACAATACAGGCAATTTTTGATGCTAACTTAAAAGTGATTTCTTAAAATAGTTCAGGCGAGGCATTTGCCACCAGCTATTGAATAAAGAAGAATCATCAAAATCGGTTTACATTTGTCAAAGATATTGGGTAAGATAGATACAAGAATCGCAAACCAAAACATTATCTGGGTATATATTTTGTTATTTTCACAAAAACCGCTAAATCAATTTCGATAAAATTCATATGGGACCACCTCTGAAGTATGATCTACCAAACAAAAACAGAATCATCAAAATTAATTCATAATTGACGGAGTAGTAGTCTGTGTTCAAAGCAGGTTCGAATAAAAACCCAGCCTCCATACAATAGTACTTGTCAACCTTCTACACCAATAAACAAGCAAAAATTACACTTATCGGGGGAACAATTACAAGCACTATTTATTGAGACAATAGTTGTATCTACAGCTTATTTGGTTTGCGTGAACGGAGGTGAGTATGCTAGGCATAGAATCTCCTTCTAGCGTACTTACCGGACTATACGCAACTTTTTAATATATGAAATATATTAACAGCTTGTACAGTTTTCCCACATGAATGGTGAGTACACTAGGCAAAACCTCCTCCTAGCCAAACTATGGCTATAATTCCATAAGTTTATGACTTAAGAAGAATTTTTTTATTTCCTTTGGGCACTATTTACAATTATTTTGTACTAATATATTATTGGCATTCATGAAATACCGCTATGTTATGACACATTGTATCTAAGGACCAAGGTCAATACCAGTCAACACCTACTTTTAGTGATTATCATTGTAATACTTTAAGTCCTTTCAAGATAAGAAGTGATTTATTATTATGTATTTATTTATGGTAAAATGCCACAAATTCAAAAAAGGCTTGTCAAAAAACTGTATATGGCACTCTGGCGGTTGAATATCACAGTATACTTCCTAATTAAAAAAAGGTTACTTAACTCTTTGTGGCATGGTGGTTAGCCTTATTGACCACCTATATCAGTTTTTTTTGTTACACGGTTTCAATCCTGCTACCACTGAACTAATACCATGCTTTGATAAGTTAATGACTAAAAGAAATTTTAAGTATGAGTCTATGTTCATTACTATGTTTGTCAATTAAAATAATCCTTTTCTGTTTTTCCTGTCAGTAATTCTGATGTTATACACAAATACTTAATATCAGATTTTTAAAAGTATAATTTTATTGAAAAACATCTAAAAGCGTGTAGGCAATAAAAATAATTAGAAAACAACCATATTTTATAAAATATTTAATTAAAATGGTTTCAAATTTCAATTGATTTTGGTCCTTTATGTCACGATGGTTAGCATTAATAACCACATTTTTCTTTGAAAACCATGAATTTTTTTTTTCTTAAGTTTTTGTGTTTTTTAGGCCCTCAATAAAGTAGCACTACAGATATTTTTTTAGTTTTTTAAAGTATGTGGAAGTGTGACGCAAAGAGTTAAATAAAAATGGAATCAATTGGATTTCGTAAGGGCCCATCACTTTTTAAGTGTCAACAGTGAAGTCACGTGATGTGACATAAGTCCCTTCATCGTGAAAGCAGTATATTAAAAAATAAATAAATAATAATAATTCTACTAAACTTGTACTTATTAGACTTTTTGCCAAAAATTAACTCTTTGTCAAAAGAGCTGTTACTGTTTGTGCCTAAAGTGCGTAGCAAAATTCTCCATAGATTTAAAATAGGTCCCAAAATTACCCATAATACATTAAATTGCTGTGACGACTTCCTGCTTCTACAATGTCCAGGAGTTTCTTAGCACATATTTTGCTTAATAATGTATGTTAGCAGAATAGATGACTGAAATTTTATATCATTAACACCTATTTTGTAAACCTATTTTTAGCAAATAAATATTTTGAACAAAGTGATCCTTTAAGGGTTTCGCCTTTCCCTTTTGAGGTATAGTAACCTAAAAACGGTAAACTACTTTTATTGATTCTGTGCTAAAACGTGAGATGTATCCAGAATTATCAATTTAACTTAGCCTGCTTACCATTATCTGGTCCCGATTGTTCAAATTCGTCTATACTGATTTCACTGTCACTATCATCATCAGATGAGTTTTTATCAAAATCACGAAAATGTTTAACCATTTTTCAGATTAAATCAGAAACAAAATGTAAACCGTAAGATTTATGGTTAATTCACTCGGGATCACAACAAACTACGTTTGAAGCCGAACCTAAAAAATTATTTTGGTCACAGATTATGAATTGATTTTTTTTTTTTTTTGGTTCCATTCTTTCCTTCCTCGATGGTTGGAAAAGGCAAAGGCTTTCGCCATACAGCCAGGTCTTATGTTAAAATGTATCTTCAATGTATTTTTTTAATTTAGAGACGTTCATCAACCGTTTCACAAATAATGTTTAAAGCTCTTCTACAGTTGAAATTATGAAATTATATAGGGCTTTATAGTTTTCTTCATTCTTGAGAAGTTCCTGTAGACGGCGCGGGATGTCTTCAGGCCTTTTATAGACTTCTAATAAATCTTCAATCAAGATAAGTCTTTGAAGTGAGAATTCAGAACACTCAAAGAAAATGTGATGGAGAGACTGAATTGGTTCATTACAAAATGTGCATGACGGGGAGGTAATCATGTTCATTCTATGCAGATGTTCGTTAAAACGACCATGCCCAATTCGTAACCGAGAGATTAATGAGTAAAATTTTCTGTTCTTGAAAGTTCCTTTAAAGAACCAGGGCACTCTTATATCATTATTTATTTCTCTATACCAGGTTCCTTTTGCTTGAAGAGTTTCCTGCCAATGCTCTGTCCATTCTCTCCGTGACGATTCTTTTATAAGAGTAGTGCAATCTGAATGTGGTAATTTAATATTCTTTGCAGGAACTAGATCCGAAGTATTTGTTATAAGTTTAGCAAAATAATCTGCTTGCTCATTGCCAGCCACACCTATATGCGAAGGAGTCCAAAAAAATATAATATCTTTACCCTCATTAATTAGCTCGACATACTTTTCTTTGATTTTTATAATTAGGTAATTTGTTTTAGCATTGTGGCATGGATTAGACAGTGCTTCTAAAACGCTCATACTATCTGATATAATAATCCACTTTTGACTGTCAAATTTTTCTATGTACTGTAAGGCAGCTAATAAGGCACATGCCTCGGCCGTGTATATACTTGTAACGGTAGGTAATTTTATTCCATGACCAGTCTTTAAGCATGGATCATAAAATGCCATAGAAACATTTTCTACCGTTTTTGCACCATCCGTATAAATCTGCCTGTATCCTTCCCAATCATTAAGTTCATTATGTACAACATATTTACAAAACAGTTTTTTATTAATAATAATCTTCATTTCAAAAAATTTACTTTGATAAAGACCACTATAACATGGTAATTCATCACTTGTATGAACATTGTTTTCGTCTTTTAACTTTTTAACATCTCTTAATGCTATATTTAAATAGGAAGTGAAATTAGCATTAAATAACTTACTTAATAATATACTATTATTTACAACCAATAATTTCATCAAAAATATTTTCCGGAGATAATCAAACCGTATATCTAATGGAGGCAAATTGCATTCAATTTGCATTGAATTAATCGGTGAGGTGTTCATAGCACCTAAGATAATGCGTAAATTTTTATTTTGGACTTTATTAAGTTTCTCGACGAGCTTTTTGTCTGATGCAAAACAAAAGAAAGCGTATTCGAAATGGCTTCTCACCAGAGATTTGTATAATACCAGCAGTATTTTAGGGTCAGCGCCCCATTGAGTACCAGTTAGAGATTTAAGAATATTAGTAGCTCTGAGGGATCGTTCTATGAGACAGTCGACATACATTTTCCAGGAGAAGTTTTGTTGAAAAATAACACCTAAAAATCTTGCACACATTTCTGTTGGCAACTCTTCATTATTATATTTTATGTTAGAAATAGGCAATTGAATGTTACGTTTCTTAAAAACTACAACTTTGCTTTTGCTTGCATTTACATCTAAGTTCAAATAAGTTAAATACGAGTGAAGTTTAACAAGCACGCTATTCAATTTGTCTATAAGATTTGTAAGATTTGAACCTTGTGTATAAATAGCTAAATCATCTGCAAATTGCAAATTTGTTATGTCAGGATCAGGTCCTAAAATTTCATTTAATCTATAAATATATAAAATATACAACAAGGGGCTCAAAATACCCCCTTGGCAGACTCCTTTGTAAGACAGCCTAGGTCCATACAATTTATTGTTTATCTTCACAAAAACCTTACGTTTATTTAGGAATTGGTACAACCATGTCACAATTTTATTGGGAATTCCTAAAGAAAGTAGCGTAGTTGATAAAACTGAAAGATTTACATTATTAAAGGCACCTATAATATCGAAAAATACACATACTAAATATTTATTTTCAGTCAAAGCTTTTTGTATATCTGTAAATAAACATCCCAAACTCTCACGAGCCGAACGACCACGTCTAAAACCAAATTGATTGTTAGGAAGTAAGTGATTGCTTTCAATGAAAAACTCTAGACGTTGCTTTAATAACTGCTCAAATACTTTACCTACGCATGACGTGAGCGCAATCGGACGATATGAATCGGAACTATCTTTATTTTTACTTGGCTTTAAAACTGGAACTAAACAGTCCACCTTCCACTCTTCAGGGATTGTATTACTCTTCCATAACCCGTTAATAATAGAAAGCAATTTTGATAAATTATCTTTAGTAAGTTTTTTAAACATCTTGTAAGAAATATAATCTAAACCGCAAGTAGTGTCCTTTCGCGACTTAACAGCTGAGACTAGTTCAGATAAGCTAAAAATGTCTGTTAAGTAACTGTTAGCTGAGGTATTATTGCTTGAAGTATTATAGTTATTAGGAGGTGGAGCTTCTACATGATCTGGGGTATATTTCCTTAAAAATTCATTAACCCAAGGTGGACATTCATTATTCTGTAGAAACCTAGAATCGCTACTTTTATTAAACTTTCTCAGGGTATTCCAAATTCGAGATACTGGAGTCAGTCTATTAATATTTGAGCAGAACTCTTTCCAGTTCTCACTTTTTTCAGTGTTAATTATGCGTTTTTTTAAAGCCTGTAATTTTTTAAAATTAACATAATTTTCAGGCGAAGGGTCAGTTTTAAACTTTATAAAAGCTTCTTTAGAGTTTTGTACAGCGCTAGCGCAACGTTCATTCCACCAAGGAACCGAAAGATGTTTAAAGTTACTACGAGACGTTTGTGAAACGGAACGATTGGTATTATTTTTGTTGTAATTTGGCATTGACATATTTACAGCAGATTTGATTGTGTCACAAAAAAAATTGTATGCTTCAAGAGGACGATTGTTGTAATTAAAAGTCGGAAAATCATTTAACATTTCATTGACTGTGTCTGAATAGTGTTCCCAGTTTACTAATCGAAGGTTGGGATGATCAGGAATATCAGTTCCTGAAGCAACAAATGTTTGCAATGGTGTACATACAGCAAATAGTTGCATTGAAGTTAAGGTGGGTAAATGATAACTACCTAAAGGATCATCATAGACTTTCCAGTCACAATTTAATGCCAAACAAGAGCTCACCATAGTTAAATCCAAGCCATTCGGTCTCCAACTGTGTGAACCTACAGTTGTTACTTGTTGGTCATTTAACAGTACTAAGTCACAGTCATCTAAATTATCAAATATATTTCTACCTCGAGGGTCTATGGAGTTGCATCCCCAAATTGTGTGATGAGCATTGAAATCTCCAGCTACAAAAATAGGTTTTGGTAAACTATCTATTAGATCTTTGAACTTCTTAATGTGAAATCTTGGTGAGCTGTTGTTTGGACAGTAGACTGAAACTATTGTGTATTTCTTATTATTAATTGTTACCTGGATTGCTAGATTTTGTAAAGAATTATCAAAAAAAGTTGGGAGCCTGACATACTGAATGCTTTTATGAATTATAATAGCAACCCCATTATGCTCATTTCCACAGTCATTTCGTTCTATGTGATAACCTTTAATTTTAAATTTTTGGTGAGGCTTGAGCCATGTTTCTGATATTAAAGCTATATCTATGTAGTTATCATAAATATATTTTTGAAATAAATTGCGACTGCTCAGTATGCTCTGAGCATTCCATTGCATTATATTTAAATATTGTTCTGTGAACTTAGTAACCTTTCTTTCTTACTGAGAGTTTCTGATAGAATACCTAAAATATTTTTTGATGAAATTATTGTCTCATTTGTTTTGTTCAAAGTAATTATTTTAATTATAGTTTCTATTAAAAGATTCATTGCTGATGCATCAGTATTTAGTATGTCAAGTAAGTTGGTTTGAGGTTTTTTGTAATCTTTAACAGTGGTCTTTAGTTCTGGGAAATTTTTCTTATCAAACAGATTTGCATAAGTGGGTGCTTTGTGTTTAATTCTGTTCTCTTGAATTTTCTTTTGTTTGATGGGGCATTGACCAGAAATACTAATGTGATTACCATTACAATGAGCGCAAACAGCATTCTCTTTGGTGATTGTGCAGTCTTTATAATTGTGGTTATTGTTGCAGATTGAACATCTCTCATCATTTTTGCAGTATTTAGAAATGTGTCCATACCTCAAGCAGCGATAACACTGCTTTACCGGTGGTATATATTGCATGATGTTATGTCTCCATCCCTCGAGGTCCACAAAATCCGGCAGGGAGGTTGCTGCGAATGTGATGGCAACTGTTGGAGTTGGCTGACGGACGAAACCATTTGCTGTAGCAACTTTTCTGAAAAAACGACGGATGCTTATAATTTTCTTAGTGCTGCTTAGAAGAGTGTATATTTTCTTATTTGTGTACTTTACTGGGACATTACGAATAATGCCAGTTGTTTCTGTTGATGTTGCTGGTATTGTGGCTGCAAAGTTATTTTCTTTTAGAAATGTTTTATTTATTAAGAATGCATTGGCCAATCCTGGTTTTTCAAAATATACGCCGATTTTGTATTTATTGAGAGCCCTTAAGTACTTAATACCCTTAATATATCTTCTTATGCAGTTTGAAATGGAAAGAAGATCTCTGCTGCCTATTGGTGTCTCACTGCCTACTGCTTGTACAAAGACGACAAACTCTGTTGCATTTGAATCCTCTGGATACATTCGAGTATAGTCGGTAACATAATATGGGGCATGGTTACTCTCCTGCTCTCCCTCGTCCTCCGACTCTGATGTTGTGCTGGTAGAGTCTCGGTTGAGACCCCCCGAATCCTGATCAGGAACATCATCTTTTTTTCTTTTTTTCCCTGCTCGCCTCCCCATCGTCTTAATTGCGGTTAAAACTCTTAATTTAACAACTTTTTAAATTATTGAAGTTAAAAAATTTAAGGAGCCCGCCTTTACTCTTCGAAGTTCCCGCGCTTTTTTCCGATTATGAATTGAATTTGACGACAAGTTGAGTCTAAAGCCGGTGACAGATGGCAGCGGACGCGGCGTCGGACTCGTCTTGACATTGTAAGGTCAAACGCTGCCATTGGTTGATCCTTTCGTCAACTTCGCCAGCCCTTCAGCAAGACTCCGCCTTTTCCTGTTCCGAAACTGGCGTCCAGCTGCCGTGTGTCACCGGTTTTAAGCCAACATTCAGAATTTACCTTCCACTATGACAACTCTTTAATATCAGCTCTCTAGTGATGTGTGCTGTAGTAGTAGATTTAGGAGAAATTATATCGATATCGACATTAGTGCTGTATATATATCGATAAACCATATTGCTAAAGGTAGACTTATCTTTAACTTGGATCATTTTCAATAAAATTAAGTAATTCTATTTAATTTCATTTATTTTACATAACATTAGGACATCATTTAAATAAATACCCAAGGCAATTGATTGATTACCAATGTTTTTTAACAATACACATAAAATGATCAGTTTATAAATGTAACATTGATCGGTAGCTGTAAGTTTCCTTATTAAAAATAAACTAAACTATTTTAAAAATGCTAAAAATAATCCTAACACTTAAGTACCTAATCAGATACTTTTGGAGTCGGTGCCAGCCGATGAGAGATTCAATGTTTTTGTTTGCACCGACTCCAAAACTAACTGATTAGGTACTTAAGTGTTAGGATTATTTTTAGCATTTCAGTGTTTTGAAGTCGGTTTTATTTTTTTTAATAAAATTTACTTATTTCATCTATTTTTAGTGATAAATCCTAATCTAACTGCTGAACACCGATTTCATCCCCTATTTTCCTACCCTTAGGGGTGATTTTTATTTTTCAAACTTTTATCATAGCATCTTTGAAGTATAAGCTATTCAATAAAACAAAAATCATCAAAATCGGCTCATATTTGTCGAAGATAGGTAACAAGAACCACAACCAAAATATTATCTGGGTATATATTTGTTGATTTTCTCAAAAAGTTCTAAATCAATTTCGATAAAATTTATATGGGACCACCTCTGAAGTATGATCTACCAAACAAAAAAAGAATCATTAAAATCGATTCATAATTGGCGGAGTAATCGCGTAACAAATATACAAAAAAAAAAAAAAAAAAAACATACAGTCGAATTGAGAACCTCCTCGTTTTTTGAAGTCGGTTGAAAAATACTAATTCTACTCTTTTTATTACCTTATGAAATGAGTGATAATCAGGTTATTACCGTAGTAGGTAAATACATTGAGTAAATACTCTCCCTCGCCCATCCATCGCTAGTTTTATTACAAAATAGATACCGCAACATTCGCTTATATACCTAGTTGGGAAAGTTTCTAACTAAAAATCTTTATAGTTTCGAGTAAGAGTCAACTTTCACCTCTTCTGACAAAATGTAGAACTCCCAAGTAGCGGTCTCTTACGAACGCTTGGTATTTATTAAGTTACAACAATATTGCATATTTTACGATCTTTTGTAAATTGCAAGACACGACGATTTGTGTTGGTTGCTCCATATTCTTGCCCTCAGGTTTTCGCGATCGGTTTTTGGAAGTATTTAAGACGAGCTCCATTAGTACCTGCGAATGAAATTTTATCTATTAAATGGCGCTTTATAAGAGGGAACTTATAGTATGTTTTGCTTTACTAAATCGCTCGTCCATTTTCTTTTTTCTCAGATAGCTTTGAAAAAAAAAAACTGACTAGTGGGCCTGGGCCTAGTATGTTTGAAAAAATAATCACTTAACATATAAATCGACCGAAAATTAATACAAATTAACTTTTATTTTTCGATAGTTTTATGCGAAGAGATTATTCTATGAAACTTACATAAGGCGCGTCGGCGTTTAGTCGCACTGCTAGTTACACAGAAAAGTTAGAATGCCCCACGGCTAAGCCCAGTCAGTCGGGTCTATCAAATATTATTAATTTAATAAATTAAATTATTTAAATGTAGATGTGTTGCTTTGACAAAATTAATCATGAAGTGAGTAGGAATTCATAGTTGGAATTTCATTGGCTGCCATCAGATGACTTCCAATCTGACGCCAACAGAAGGCGTGTTGTAAGAGGCGACTAACTCTTGTAGCACAAAACACTCAGCAGCGTCTGCGTGCAAAATGTTATAAAAAACTGCGCTAACCAACTCGCCTGCCAAGCGTGGTGAGTGTTGGCAATCTTATTGCCCAATACGTTTATTTGTATTGGGGGATTGCCCCCCCAATACAAATAATAAATAGCTAGGTACTATTTTTTATAAATGCAAGAGGCTTATTCAGTTTATACATTTAGTTTTATTTACCTGTACACTGCTACACTCAAATACGTCATAGCCTGTATTATGTATCATAGTTGTGCTCGATATTAGTTTAGGTAACAACTGTTGTCAAAGTATCTGAAACCATGAATCAAATTGTTATACCTAAACAAAAAAATAAACAGGTTTATGCATTATTGTTTTTAGGGACTGTATACTAGTATGAATATAAGTACAATTTGTTTCTGTGTGACATCATACCATTCTAATTAAAATACCCTTCGAGTAATACCATCAAACTTCCTTAAGTTTCCAAGTGTTATTAGCAGTGATCGGAATAGATAGTGATTTAGGGTCAATAACCTCAAACGCTGATATTAATATGGACAAACCTTCGGGATTTCGGGATTTCGAAACTATTGGGTTTTAATTCTCCGGGATTTCGGGGATTTCGACATTATTCAGGCTTTAATTTTATGTGGTGTCCATTGTTTACCTTTGCATGCATGTTTCTGTACAATCAACAACAAAAATCGTTTTACATTTTGTTTGAGCGTCCTGCCTGAGACGAACATTTTTTTAATTTAAATATCGTTTTATTTTACCTACATGAAAAATGCAGTAGGATATCTTTTCGGGGTGTTAAATATTAAAAGAAGTACCAGCTTTATTTTAAACATTTGTTTTACATAGATATTCAAATTTTAAAGTTCAGTAAGTTTGAGTAAAATGTACTGAACATTGGCCTATACTGACGACCAAGACTGGATACCTCTGATGTCATAAATCTTCGGTGCATAATGCGGGGAGCGAGTCTTTGTGCGTGCCGCACTTGATAATGCCGGACGACCAATCAGAACCAAGTATCGACGGTTGACTTGACTCATTCATTTGTTATCGAAACGGGTCCCGGGTTCAATCCGCCGGGGTCGAAAGTATTTACTTGGAGTTTTCTCTAAAGAAATTTTCAGCAACAGCACCGAATCTCGGAGCTGGCTGTGTTTAATATCCGTGCACTTGGATAGTTTTACGTGCTTTCTAAAGATAAGTCTAAATATAGGTTTCCGTTAACCAGTTTTTTTTATTTCTCATACAAATAGCAAAATAAGTTCTACTTAAAAGTGCTTTGCTATCGTAACCTCTAATTTCAAATACAATGGCTACTAAATCACGACCTAAATAATATTTAATGAAATCCCGAAATTTTTCGATAACAGTTCATTAAAAAGGCATGTCCATATTATGACAGCATTACGCAAGTACAACAAATCACTCTACCTATTCCGATCACTGGTTATTAGATAAGGATTGTATGCATTATTAGATTCAGATAATATGTGATTTACAAGTGAGAAAAATGGTTTATACACTAAATACAGCATGATTTGTAAGACTATACCTATTAAATTGTTATAATTTTTGGAACATCATTAATTTTATTTTCTGGTTATTGAGCTCTGTGATTTTGCGGAAATTAGCACACCGTTTTTATTTCACAAACAAATCAATAGTAATATTAATGTGTTAATAAGTTATGGGTACGTTTTATATTATTAGTCAGACCAGCGTTGCCAACCTTTGTTGCCAAAATTACGTCAAATTTACCCTAAAATTACCGTATAATTACCGTACACTCCATTAGAGTTTAATTTTGCAACCAAAAAAAAAAGAATATTTCTTTGCAGTTTTTAAGTAAAAGCAAACATGTTGTGGGTTATTTCTAGGGCTTACCATCAATTTGTTTAACCACTATTCAAAAATATTTTTATTATGTCAGTTTAAAATAAGACTTAATGGAATAGTTGACTCATATCAAAATTAATTAAACAGATGATTATTTCATTTAGTATTTGGCTATAAGACCCTAATTTTATTGATTTCAATACATAAAAGTCCAAGGCTGTAATAAAGTTTAAAAATGTAATTTTAATATGTAATTTGAAAGGTCGAAATCGCTATCCGCCATGATCTCGACCCGACCGAGTGACGTTAGACAATAATTGTCTAACGTCACTCACGTCAATTATTAGTACTTATACTAGTAAATATCATTCGCATGTTTCTCGCGGTCTTTTTCATAAACTACCTATTATCTTCCAAAATCTAATTAAAAAGTTGATAATTATTTGTTTTATTGTTTAAATATTATGGACGTCGGATTTGTGACAGCAAATAGCACAATGAAATGAAATGAAATGAAATGAAATGAAATGAAATGAATATTTATTTGCTTAAAACATGGTTTACAATGGTTTTACAATGTAGTGATAAGGCCTCATGTTTTACCATATGTGGCATGCAAATCTTAAAATAATGTAGCATCATTTAGTATACTTAAATTTCAGTTAAATCACAATGTCAAAATATTTAATTAAAGAAATGGAGTCAATTCACTCAAGTGGAATGTCAAAATTTATCAAATTCAAATTTGATTTTTATTGAAAATGTCACCAATTTTATAGAAATTCTTCTCTCTGAGCCATTGCATGAGTCTGCGTTTAAATAAAACATTAGGCAATTCCTTTAGGTCACTTGGAATTGCATTAAAAATCTTAATACACATAGCATTACATTGTCTTTGATAGTGAGATAATCTTGGAATATTATAATATACTAATCGGTTTGGATTTCTTAGATTTAGATTATGTATGTGCATCTGTTTTTGAAAGAGGTGCAAGTTATTTTTGACAAAAGTAGGTACCTCTAGTATGTACATACACGGTAAAGGCAATATTTGTAACTGTTGGAATACTGGCTTGCAAGAATCACGAGGAGATAAACCACAGATCGCCCTTAAGCATTTTTTTTGTGTCTTGAAGAGTAGGTCTAATTCAGTACAGTTGCCCCAAACTAAAAGTCCATATCTGAGCAAAGAGGCGACATAGCCATGATATGCTGCGAGCGAAGTTTGCAAGGTAGATATGTGACGTAATCTTCTTAAAACAAACACATATCGATTTAATTTGTCCCTCAGAGCTCTTGTTTGTTGCTTCCAACTACATTTATCATCAATTTCAATACCTAAAAACTTTGTACTATCAACTTGTTCTATTTTTTCATCATTGTGTTTAACGTCAATATTTTGTTTAATATGTCGAATTGTACCAAATTGTATAAATTTTGTTTTATTTAAATTAACAGTCAAATTATTAATCTTAAGCCATGATATTATTTTGTCAATTGTGTCATTTACGTCGGTTTCATATGTCAACGAATCAGTTTTATATGGTATAACTACGGAAATGTCATCAGCAAAAAGTACGCATTTATGGTTGGTCACTTCAGGAAGGTCATTAATATAAAGCAAAAACAATAATGGACCAAGGATACTTCCTTGTGGAACGCCACAAGCATTAACCAAAATTTTCGATTTACTGTAGACGATTGTCGCTTTTTTGTTTATGCTGGCAATTTCAACAGTTTGTCTTCTATTTTTTAAATAAGATGTCAGCCAGTCAAGTGTTAAGCCTCTGATCCCCAAATTTTCTAACTTACGAAGCAGTATGTCATGACAAACAAAATCAAATGCTCGAGTCATGTCGAAAAAAACTGTCGTTGTTGGGATTCCAGCATTAATATTTTCATTAATTTCACGTACCATATGAAACATCGCTAATGTTGTCGATTTGTTCGGTTGAAAACCAAACTGCTCCTCTTTAATTATGGCATGTTTAGTTATGAACCCTAGAAGTCTAATTTTCATAGCTTTTTCGAAAATTTTTGATAAGACTGGAACCAAGGTTATGGGTCTATAGTTTTCCAGCGATGATTTTGCACCTTTTTTATAAAGAGGCTTAACGACAGACAATTTTAACAAGTCTGGGAAAACTCCTGTCTCGAAAGACAAGTTTACTAAATATGTAAGAGGAGTAATTAATTCCTCCGCACAATATTTAATTACTTTTGTGGAAATACCATCATAACCAGTAGCATTTGTATTATTTAAAGATTTAATAATGTTTCTTGTTTCATTTGGATGAAATGGCTCCAAAAATATTGTGTTTATTAATTTAAAAGTATTTGTATTTTCTATTGTCTTTTTTGTGTCTTTATTAGTAAGTCTAACTAAGTACTCATTAAATTCATCAGCTATTCTAAGTGGATCACTAATTATTTTATCGTT
The DNA here is from genome assembly GCA_963576865.1 of Anania hortulata. Lineage (NCBI taxonomy): Eukaryota > Metazoa > Arthropoda > Insecta > Lepidoptera > Crambidae > Anania > Anania hortulata. Next base: position 12,042,616 of record OY756388.1, on the reverse strand, counting down.
TATTATAATTTTATCAATTATTCTGTCGTTACCTGCACTTTTCATTTCGTTTTTTATGATCTTCCACGTTGCCCTACATTTATTTTTAGCGTTAAACACAATTTTTTCATTGTAAATTTTTTGAGATGTACTGAAACAATGTCTAAGCATTTTAGAGTAGGTTCTATACTGTTCCTTATTTTTTAAAGACTTTAATTTGTAGTATTCGTACCTTAATCTTCTTTTAGTTTTACAGCTTTTTATCAGTCCTCTCGTTATCCATTTTGGTTTTTTGTACTTACATAAAATTTTAATTTTTTTTATTGGAAAGCATATATCATACATTGTTGTCAAAATATCGCAAAAAATCACCATTGCCTTATTTAAGTCAGTTTCGTTTAGAGTGTTAGAGAACGATAGACCTTTCAGGTGCATTTGAAATTTGTTTAAGTTTTCAATTGAGTAATCTCTTGTATTAATGAAATATTGGGCCAGTTTTTCAGTTATTTTATTAACTGGTATATATAACATCTGAGCTGTGTTGTGGTCAGAGATATGCAAATGATGTAGTTCAGCAAAAGCGTCGTCAATATTACTTATTAGGTGGTCAATGCAAGCTTTTTGTCTAGTTGGCTCAGTGACATGTAAGATCAAATTATAATTTTTGGCTAAATCAATAAGGCATTTGGTGCTGACTGACAATTCAAGTGTATTAATATTCAAATCTCCCGCTAATACAATTCGAGCCTTAGAGTTTTTTGAATATTTATGTAGAATTTCATCCAGATTTTCTAGAAATGTGTTCACGTTTGAGTCGGGGGTTCTATAAAGACAAATAATTATAATGCCATGTAACTTAATACCACAACACTCGAATGTCTTGTCTTGAGCAATTTGTTTAGTGTATAAGAGCTCCTCAAATGCAAGTCCCTGCCTTACCAATATGCATACTCCTCCTCTATTTTTACCATTTTTCCTACAGTAAGTAGCTGCAACCTCATATCCAGTAATATTTATACAGCACTCACTTCCTGTCTTAATGAATGTTTCAGTTAAGCAAATAACATCTGGTTTCCTATCATTCGTGTATAGCTCTGATATCGTTACCTCTAAAATATCCCTTTTGGAATTTAGCCCCGCAACGTTTTGGTGTATTAGTTTAATGAATGACTGCGAATTAGGCACGAAAAAACTCATCAGTATCCTCCACAAGACCAGTGCATGGACTCCCAGTTTGGTTATGAACTGGTTCAAAGTTATGCAAACAATTAAACTCGGTAATTTGTCTTATTAATTCATTTAAATCGGTAAATATTATCCTATAGCCATGATTTTTTAAAATGCCTTTGAAACCACTAAACGTATCAGAATCGTATTTTAAATTTTTATTAGAGTCTAAAATGTATGCATATTCATGTTTAGCATTATCTAAAAACAGTAATCTATTAAACATTTCTATACGTCTATTATACAAATTCATATACTTTGAGTATCTAAATGTAGGTAGACATATTATGACATTAGTATGTAACACATTTTGCAATGTTAGTCTGATAAAATGTATTAAACCGTCGTAACTATCTGTTTCATTAAAGTCTGTATCGCCCACAAAAATTATACAATAATCCCGATATGTAAAGTTAGTCAGTTTCCTATCTAATCCTTGTAGAAGTTGCCGTATGCTGACTTTAGGTGTTTTGTAGTGGCACATATCAGTGTAACTTAGCGCATTCTCAGCATTTTGAAGTATTTTAGCACCAGTGTTACTTAATATGCAGAGTTTTCTTGGTTCATCGACACTTGTTGGTTCCTGTTTGCTTGTGATAGGGTTTACTTTTGGTTTTAAAATGGAATATTTTTCTTTTGGTTTTAAAATCTCTCGGACTTCAGTCTGTGTGTTATCACTTGTATACTGCGGTGTTTCTTTTTGTTGATAGTCTGTAGTTTTATTCAATGGCCGTTTCTTTTTCAATGAAACATTAGTATTTTTTGGTGATGTGGTGGAGTTGCATATTTGTTTTAAGTTATCGATACTTACTTTATATTCAGTAATTTGTTTTTTTAGGGTTGAATTTTCCAGCAGTAATTCTTCTATTTGTTTATCTGCACTCTCTAATTTAGTTTGCAGTAAAGCATTCTTTTCTTCCATTTCAATATACTCCGCCCTGTAGTTAACCGTTATTTCCGGACAGCTTCTATTTTGCCTAAGTGACTGTGACATATAAGTTCCCTCATCCTCTACGTCAGAATCAACAGTCGGTTCCGACAATGTCTCAAAAAAGTTTTCGGTTGTGACATTAATTTCACATTTGTTTGTATTTTTCTGTGGAGTTGAATTTGTTAAGCCTGTTGAAGATGAACATAAGCTAAATTCTTGAGTAGGCTGGATGAGCGGTTTCCTTACTGCCCTTTCTTGAGGTTTATTTGTACTATGAGTATAGATTTTTTTGTTTTTTTTGCAGTGTTTACATTTCCATTCCCTTTTTTTTTCATCATTTGATAAGCGATACAATTTTTCCGACATTCCGGCGCAATCAAATTCGTAACGTTTCTGGCATAAGTAGCACAATATAGTGTTTCTTTCATCTACTCTAACTTTACATTTATTACATATTACTTTTGATGGATTTTGGTTTCTCTTCGTTCTATTTATCATGTTTGATGCCATCTTAAATGATTGTCAGTAATAATATTAATAATTGATTCATAAATAATTTATTGACTTATCAAAATTGCAATAATAAATAATCCAAAAAATGCATAAATAATCATTTCCATAAGAAAAAGAAAAAAAAAAAAAACTTTTATGAAATTTATTTCAGCTGGATTTGAACCCGTGCACTTTAGTCAGTAAAGTCCGCTGTTGGAACCGCAAGACCAAGAGCTCAATTCTTTCCACGGCGAATTTTTCATATGTCTGTTGTTCAGCTGTATCTAAATCCTTGTACTGGTTCAGTCAGTTTTCTCTAGATGTCACTACGTATCGAGTCCAATCTTGACTATAATAATGGTATGGTCAATCTTTCATAGATGTCGCTAGGTACTTGGATTTTATCCCTTCCAATGATGTAGATCATTCATAGATGTCACTACGTTCTTTTTAAACACCGGTATCAATGATCAATGATGGACATCTTTTTTTTACAAGTTTGTAGGTAGGTACTTATCAATAATATAAGATTCACAGTAAGAATAAAGTTTACGTTAATTTTTGCACTTAACTATTAGTCTGTTTAATTTTCACCTGTTATCGTTCATCACATGTAATTTATCAATGCTTATGTAATTTTAAAGTTCAAATTAGTTCGTTCCAACCAGACCTTTACACAAACACTTTACTCACTATTGTTGCAAAACTCCGTTGTGTAACTCAGAGATAATACTTCCACATTATATTTGTCCAACATTGCATGTAACGTTCACGAAACTAGTCACTCTTAGTCCTTTTTACTATTCAAAATAAATATTAACAATTGAGCCGATGTTTTCATGACGGCAGCGCCATCTACTTTTCTTCTACTCACAAACCTGGCGATAGTAGACATGGTTTGCTATTCTGTGCATTGAACCCAGATTTTTGCTTTACCCAACTTGGGAACGTTAAAACTACTATGTAAGCAGTGCAATTAGTATTAAAATGTAATACTTACAAGACCTAAAACAAAGAATAGTTCGTAAGTACGAGTAAGTATGTTTACAAGTGAGGTTACGTCATAGCACAGATCGGCTGCCCAATTTCAAAACCTAGTAAGTGTGTTTGACACAACTTTACAGGAGAGCGCAAAACGTGTTTCAAGCTAGCCTTCCAAAAGTATAAAGAATTTAATAACATGTTTGTATTTAAAAAATAGAGAAAAAAATTAGCTTTTTTTTTAAGTGTATATTACATATTTACTTTGAATAGTACAAGTTTTATAAGACTTATTGACTTTGAAATTGACTATCTTATAAAAAGAAGAGCCAAAATACCATTTCAAAACCTAGTAACTCTGCTAGAAAGGACTTACTGGGTTTTGATATGGTTAAATTGATCATTTAGGTACTCATTTATCCAGACCAAAACCTAGTAAGAGCTCTAGAGATGAGAAAATATTTATGAAATATACCCGCAGGCATGTGGGTAATAGAAAAATAAGTAAAGTTGGAATTAGAAAAATTAAGTTTAATTAAAGTTGTAAACAATAACAATATTTTTTTCCACTTTTTTCAATTGTTTTTTTTTCCGTAACCTTTTTTTTAACGAATATGCACGTTCTTATTTATAATTTCTTGTAACACACATACAATAATATAAAATTATTTGAAAAAATAATACCACAACAGGTAAATAATAATTAATAATCGGTCTAAAAGTTATAAATCTTAAAGTGGTTAGTTAGACAGAAATGTCTGATATAGACTTGACATTATTATTTTGTTTACGACTTTCATAGAGACAATCAGAGATTACTTTTTAAACGGTGTGTATCTCAGCAAATATTTGGGCAATTTTAATTTGTTTTTACTATTGTCTTCTTTTTAATACAAGTACCTTACGATCAAATACGGTGATCGATATTTATCTTATGCATATTCCCTAATTGTATTAAATTGATGAGAGAAGCGGATGCACTTCAACTTTTAAATACATTATAATAATAATACAATAAAATTTTACTATAGAAAAACATACAGTTCTTTAGAAAAACGTGTCCGGGTTTGTGGTTTACAATTGACCGGACGCTACTATTTTATTACTTACTACCACTACTACTACTACTAATTGATTTCAGAACAAAATATAATAATCGTGTATTCGTCAAAAAGTATTCAGTAGTTTGTTTGCTTCGGTTTGACAATTAATAGACAAAAACGTTCACAATAAAATAATTATTAATTACAAAAAAAAAATTAGATTTAGGTAGATATTTCTCGCTTTTAATGCGAGCAATATTTCAATGAAATAAAAGAAGTATTACTATGCAGCTATACATGCCATCACTAGTAGGTTTAAGGTAGAAATAATAAAAAAACAGCATAAAAATAGCAAAAATAGCGACATCGTATAAGCACAAGTTAAGTTTTTATGAAATAAACAATAAAAACAAGGTATTATTATTTAACTATTCAGAACATCACTAGTATTAGGTAAAAGGAAAAAAAACCCTAAATCCCTAAAAACTAAATAAGTACGTATTTTACTTTACAAAAGATAAATCTGTTCCTAAAGTAAGTTTAGGGTATTTATTAGGCAAATATTTAACACTTACAAGAACACAAAAAGTTTTCAGATTCGCGCGCTTTAAACTTTTAAACTACGAAATACTCATATAAAAAACCAAGTAACTAGCATTATATTTCCAGTTACTAGACTTAAAAATAATTAAAAACCTGTAGTAACTACTCCAAAACCTAGTATGTCAAATGACCATTTCAAAATATAGCAAGTGAACTGCACTTTTTTGAAATGGTTTTGTGACTTGCTATGTTTTGAAATGGTCAAGTCGGCTCAATTCGAAAAGGTACATCCACTTACTAGACCGTAACTTTTTATCTATTTGAGCTATCGATGTGGGTGTTTTTGCATAAATTAGAGGCTTACTAGAAAATGGTATTTAGCCAAAAATATCAAAATCGCATCCTGGAGACTTACTAGGTTTTGAAATGGGGCAGCCGAGATCTTGGTGTTAAATGAAAATGACAACCCGTTGTGATAAGCAGAATTGCCTGCCGTGATCATGTGCGTCGAATTGAACGGAAAGAAAAGAAAAATTGTTTCTTATTACCGTACTTTTTGTAGATGATTAGCTCAGAGTCTTAAAATTACCGTACATTTGTCACACTATAATTACTACCGTACGGAGCATGAAATTACCGTATGAATACGGTAATTGAAAAAAATAAAAGCGCGGGAAACGTTGGACGCGACGGGCGCCTTTTTTGCTTCAGAGTTTTTGAAAAATTTATTTTTCACTGTATAGATCAGTATTGTATAGTTTTCTTGTAAATTTATTGTTTTGTGTATATATTTTATTTAGTTAGTGTATTTATTTTGCTGCATCGGTAAGTTAGCACAAACTTTTCTCGTTATGAACGACCCACCTGATGAACCTGATCCAGGGGATCCTGATGTTCCTCCAGCAGCAGATTTTGTGACTGTAGCATCCCATGAATCAGAAACAGATTACTCAAATTATTCAACATCAGGTTCTGCTCCCCCTCGCAAACGTAGTCGAAATAAAAAAAGTCGGAGACACCAAGAAAAAGTTGAGCGCAGACACAATTCTAATGATTGTGAACTTGTTGATTCCCCGGTGCCCTCACAACAAGAAGACACGATTTTATCTTCTAACATTTCAGATTTGCCTCGATCCAATCCTACTCCAATTGCACGTAATCTCTACAATGAATCTGATAGTGCCCCCTATGTAGTTCATGTTCAGAAAATTGAAACAAATCCTAATGAAGGTTCTTCTATGCATTCACTTACATTCGGGAAATTTCTTAAACAGAATTCTTTTCAGTGCATAGTAAATGGTAGCGTGAAACAAATAGGCCGTAACAAAATTTCCATATCATTTTCTAACTTCAATCATGCTAATTTGTTCCTGACACACAACAGCTTAGTATCCAATAGTTACAAAGCTTTTATTCCTACCTTCAATGTCACAAGGATGGGTTTAGTTAGAGGTATACCAGCTGATTGGTCCCCTGAAGAGATAATCGAAAACATTACAGTGCCAGATGACTGTGGGAAAATTATTAAAGTTAGACGGCTTAATTATAAAACATTTGTCGATGGTGCTCCAATTTGGAAACCATCACAGTCTATAGTACTAACTTTTGATGGCCATGTCTTACCAAAACGTATATTTATATGTTACAATGCCTTGCCGGTTGAACTGTACATATTTCCCACCATCCAGTGCTATAATTGTTGCGGCTTTGGACATACCAAGTTACAGTGTCGGTCTAAGCCACGATGTTATAAATGTGGCCAGAATCATGCTGGTGATACTTGTCAAACTGATGAAATAAAAGCTTCATGTTGCTTATGTTCAGGATATCATTATGCTACTAGTAAAACTTGCCCTGAATTTCTTAGGCAAAAAAATATTAAAACTTCAATGGCTACAAATTCAATGTCATATGCTGAAGCTTCCAAAGTACATCTACCAGTATCAAAGTCATATGCTGACATTCTTGTTTCTAAACCTGATAAGCAAGTTATCACAGAAAAGTCACCTAACCCTAGTGTATCTTACAATAAAACAGTATTTTTAAAACCTCGTTCTCCTCCTCGGCTCAGCAAGGGCTATGACCAAGAGGCTCATGAGGCAATAATTAGGGAAAACTTAATGCCTTCTCCATCTAATGGGTGTGCTCTAAATTCATCAGATAAACAACATCAAGATTCACAGTTGTCATTACCGGAGTTAATAGTTGCATTAATTAATATAGTTTCAAAGTCTAACTTAAGTTCACCGTCCCACGCTGCCTATATTATAGAAAAATGTATGAGAGTCATTCAAGATGACAATGCAAGCTAAGCTGCTACAGTGGAACTGTTGCAGTGCTATTAGTAAAAAAAGCGAGATTATTTACTTGATAAACAAATATGAGCCATTTGTCTTTGCCCTTGCTGAGACGTGGCTCAAACCCATGCATAATTTCAAATTGCATGGATATACGTCTGTCAGAGATGACAGACCTGATGGGTATGGTGGTGCTGCACTGCTAATAAAAAATTCAGTGCCATTCACTATAGTCACACTACCTGCTCATAATGTAAATATGTCTATTATAGCTATTAATGTATATAACATCTGTATAGTTTCTTTGTACATACCCTACCCATCTGTAGCTATTTTAAATGTAATTAACAATCTATTTACTATCATTCCTAGGCCCTTTTTAGTATTAGGTGATTTCAACTGTCACCATCAATCTTGGGGCAGCTCTGCCACTAACAGTTTCGGAGAAGACTTAATTGAAATATTTGATAGACATAACATTTGCTTATTAAATACAGGAGCACCCACCCGCCGTACACCACCAGGCCATAATAAAAGTGCTGTTGACCTCTCAATATGTCCACCTAATTTAGCCTCCACTCTGTCCTGGGAAACATTTGTGTCTACTTTAGGCAGTGACCATTTTCCAATAATCATCACTTTTCCATTTAGTAGGGCAACGAAATCTAATCACAAACCTAGATTAAGGTACAATCTTCCTAACAAAACAGATCACTTTTGGAATAAATATAGGAATTGTGTTGAAAGTAGAGTGTCTTCTCTTCCAGCATTAAATTCAAGTAACCAAAATGTATGTGTAGAGTCATTTGCTAAAATATTAATAGATGCTGCCAATGAAGTTTTTCCCAAAAAAAACAATTCTCCTACAAAAATTCCTTCTCCACCATGGTGGGATAGAGACTGTACAGCAGCAATAAAGAAACGTAAGGAGGCAGAAAAAGCCTATAAGAATAATATGAACGATCACAACTTTAATATATTATCTAAAATTAACGCTGACACACGAAAACTTTTTAAAAACAAGAAGTTCGAAGTTTGGAGGAAATTCTGTGACTCTATATCACCAAATACTCATCCAACATTAGTATGGCGGAACATTAAACGTTTTAGATCGGCTATGTCTAATTCGTCTTTCAACACAATCCCTGAATCCCTTGCTGATGAATTTCTGAATAAATTAGCTCCTCCCTGGGTTCCAGAAAACATTGACCTATTCCCTTCGCCTTCAGAGGAACCTACTGGTTTAAATTCTCCTTTCACACTCAATGAACTTAAAGGTGTCATTCGTAATACCAAGGATTCTGCTCCTGGAGCAGATGGTATTTCATACTCATTTTTTGTAAATATTTCTGATGATATTCTTTGTTATTATTTGGCCATTATCAATGACATAATGTTGACAGGTGTCATTCCTCCATCTTGGAAATCGCAGATAGTATTGCCAATTTTAAAACCAGGTAAACTCCCCTCTGCTGACGCATCCGCTTACCGTCCAATAGCGTTATCATCGGTATTACTTAAGTTAGCTGAACACATAGTGAAAAATCGTTTGGAGTGGTATGTGGAAAGTAATAGTTTTTTGGCAGACAGTCAATTCGGCTTTAGGAAAGGTAGATGTACACTGGATAGTGTAAGTTTATTTATTTCGGATATTCGGCGCGGCTTTACACTAAACGAATCCGTAATAGCTGTTTTTCTCGACATAAATTCTGCATACGATAGTGTTGTTTTATCCGTTTTAAAAACAAAATTGGACGCTTTGGGAGTTCCCTACCTATTAAGCAATTTTATTTTACGAATTTTATCTGACCGATCTATAGTACTCCCTGTTCCTGACTTTAATGAAAAGAGATCTGTAAATAGAGGCCTTCCTCAAGGGTCGGTTTTGAGCCCACTTTTGTATAATATATACACCCACGATTTGGAATCATCTTTATATAAGGTCCTATTTTATTAGTGTACATCCCGTTAACCTGTGACTATATAGGTGAAAAGCAATCGTATAAACCAACTTTCAATTGTGTACCATAAAAACTAAAAAAGTTAAAAAAATAAATCAAAATCACCAACATTGACTTCATATTGCACAAACCCGTCCTATCTTTAATACGTATAACCATGTGTTTATCTGTCTTATTCCTTCCCCTTGTACAGAGCGAGAAAGACTTAACAGACGTGAAAAATGGCCGAAGTTCATTCATAAACTTATACCTACACGGTCAGATGTTTGGCTTGAATAACTGAATAACTTAAAACTTGAAAAATTAGGCTTAAATGTAGCTTAGTGCAAATTTTCAAATTTGAAAATCTACATCATTTAAAACAAACAAATAAAATCATAGTAATGAAAATTCTTAGGAAGTAAATGTTAAGTTAGCAGCTTACCTATTGTAAAACGGCCCTCTTATCAGTTTATCAGGTAAGTATCTACACTGATCTTCAGGGACTCCCTCCCTGACAGGGGAGTGTGTTTCCAGACGTAGTGATTCAAATCTTCCATCACACTTTCTCAGGCTGTGGACTGACGAGCTATCCAAAATCATGTTATGATTTATCGTATGAGAATGCGAGCGAGTTTATTATCAAATAAATCTAAACGAAAACGATAAGTTAGACTATTTTAACTCAATGAAATTCAAAATAACATAATTTTATGATACCTCGGCGTGTTTAAAAATTTGAATCATCTCTCTACAATGATTGTTTATTTACACACTGTTCCTTATTATCAAAAATCGAACTTGGCATGATTAAAAATAAAAACGATAACATTCATCATCATAACTCAAGATTTAGGTATTCTAGTTCCTACATTTTTTATTACACTGACTACTTACACACACACTCACATTGAGACTTTTGGATAGTTCTACATTGACTTACTAGTATCATAGAACGAACTAGGTTTTAACTTGTGTTTTTAGTAAATGATAGATTTTTCGATACTACGACGTGCGCGGAAGCCGGACGCGCATCCGTATTACACATCTAATCACGACAGACGCATGGCCGGAACTAAAAGAAAGCGCAGCCGCGGTCGGTCAAAGTGCCGCCGGCGCCGGCACCTAACGAAGTAGTGATGTAGTATTGATCGAGATCGCGCGGATCGATACGCTATCATTTAAATCATTTAATTTTAATACTTACACTTAAAGAATTAGTCAACTATTTCGATAGATGTACCTAATAGTAGTTCAATATCATTTTTGTTTTTGTAAATTAAAAAATCAAAAGGTGATTCAATTTTAATGGTGTATGGCCGGGTATAGCAATAGTCCCATTAAATGCCACGGGATGATAGCTTGTAGCCGTTTGAGTTCTTGCTTTTGAAATTTAAAATCTACCTACTGTCATGACGGGTGGCGTGAAAGTAGGCCTAGCTCTGGTTATTTTAAACTTTTCTGCTAAGATCGACTGATAGAGAAGGCCACAGACAGAACGTTTGCCTTTTCTGCACTTTGTTTGTGCTAAAAAGCTTTTTTTTATTTTTAATAATGATATCTCTTAGTAATTCAGTCTTGTTATTAATTCAGAGGGTCGATGATAAATTGATCGAAATGTAATACAAATTTACTTTTACTCTTTGATGAAATCGATCGTAAGCAAAATTACTATTTTATAATACCTACTCGTAATAGTTGATATTGTAACGTTTACATCGATTTGAATTGCATAGCAAGGTGAATGCCAATAGTCTTGCATATCGATATGTTTATCTTTTGTTACTCAACTCAGCTAATTTGGTCAAACTAAATAATTGCATGTAGGTAGGTCTTGCGTTTGATTCTCGGTCCATTCCATTGATGTTATTCAAAAAGTTACGGATAGCCTATCTTTGTAAATGACGCAATAGTCTAGTGGATAAAGCACTTCTCAATGGAGGTTTTATGTTCGATTGTTAATGGGTACAAATAAATCTGTACCTAATGGCCAAAAAAAATCTACAGGAAATCAGCACGATTCATAAACTAAAGACTTTAATTACCATGAACTGTGCCAGGAAAAGACCGCCATACCTCGTAACTTTATATCGCGCTTAAAACACCTACAATCTGGGTACGACGAACAGCCTTGGCCAACCTGGAAATCGCTAAACCGCCTTCGGGCAGAGGTTGGCCCCTGCAGACAACATTTGATAAATAGACAAAATCAAACTTAGGCATCTAAGTAGTTAGGGTAGAAATAAAAATAATAATTCATATTATTATTTCATGAGCCCTGCCAATACATCCAAATTTTTAGAGATTAGGTACCTGACGCTTTGAGACATCCAGAGCGAATGGGAACTTGTATAGCCTTTGCCTAGGTAAATGATCTCGGAGCTATCCTAAATCATGTTATGATCACTAGCTCCTGGTCAAATTTTCCTCGATCTTTTCGGTGCATCTCAAACGATCTAGATCAAAGGGGCCGCTTGTCGGCAAGTGTTTTCGCCGCTTGCCGACAAGGCGGCTAATTCAAAGAATGTTTGGCACGTGTCAAGTTAAAGATTCACCTGAATTTTAGTATCGAAAATTTAGTTGCACTAACAAGACGTGTGAGATCGATTCAATTATTTAATTATGCCTTACCGATACGCCAATCATGAATACCTTGAAATGGTACTCTGTTACAATGAAACCGGCTATAATTTAACCGCGGCCTCAGAAATGTTTGCGGAGAGAAATGGAGGAGTTCTGCCTTCCCGGCAGACTATTTTGAGAGCAGTGCAGCGGCATCGTGACTGGCAGACGTTCAGACCGCCAGCTGCTGACGCCGGCCGGCCACGCTTTTCAGCCGCGTTAGAAGAGGACGTGCTGGATTTTTTCAACAGACACCCCATGGCTAGCACCATGGACGCGGCCATAGTCTTCGGGGTTAGTGACTTTTACGTCTGGAGAATTTTGCGCGAGGAAGGGTTGTACCCGTATCACTTAGAAGATGCCACTCGAAACATTTTGTGGACTGACGAGTCAACATTTACCAGAGTTGGACTTTTCAATCAGCATAATGCCCACTTTTGGACTGAAAATAACCCACATGCAGTGCGGCCGGATCACTTCCAAGTGCGATTCAGTGTGAACGTGTGGGCTGGGTTATTGGGCGATAGGTTGTTGGGACCTGTTTTTCTCGAGCGGCTAAACGGGGAGAGCTATGTTCATTTGTTAAATACTCGGGTCCGGCGTATGTTGGAGCGCGTACCGCTGGCGTTGCTGAGAAATTTTTATTTCCAGCACGATGGCTGCCCAGCTCACTACGCCAGGACGGCTCGTGAGTATTTAACAAATGAGTATGGCGATCACTGGATTGGCCGCGGAGGACCGGTTTCTTGGCCCCCTCGTTCCCCAGACCTAACGCCCATGGACTTTCATGTCTGGAGTCGTCTAAAAGACCTTGTGTATGGACACGATGGCCATGTAATACGGACGGAGGACCATTTAAGGCGCCGTATTAAACGCGCCTTCCGTGTGATGCGCCGAGATCGTGGAGCACTGCGGCGTGTTGGATTGCACGCTTACAGACGTGCTGCAGTGTGTATCGCGCAAAATGGACGCCATGTGCAACAGTTAGTGTAAATAGTGATTATTTTAGTGTAAATAAACTGAAACCTGTAGTGTAAATAGGAGGAACAGTGTGTAAATAGTCGTGTAAATAAACAATCGTTGTAGATAGAGTTGATTCAAATTTTTAAACACGCCGAGTTATCATAAAATTATGTTATTTTGAATTTTATTGAGTTTAATCTAACATCGTTATTAGTAAGATTTAATCACCTCACTTGATAATAAACTTGCATACCCTTAACACAATAAATTCTAGCATCATTTTGGATAGCTTGTCAGTCCACAGCCTGAGAAAGTGTGATGGGGAATTTGAATCAATCCCTAGTCTGGAAACACACCCCCTGAAGATCAGTGTACTTAGCTGATAAGCTGATAAGAGGATCGCTTTACATACATACATAGGTAAGCTGCTAACTTAACATTTACGTACTTAAGAATTTATAAAATTATGTTTTTATTTGTTCGTTTTAAATTATGTCGATTTTCGAATTAGAAAATTTGCACTAAGCTACAATTAAGCCGAATTTTTGAATTAACAAGGTTGAAGGTCATTCCCCCAGTTATTCAAGCCAAACATCTGTGCGTGTTATGAATGAATTCCGGCCATCTTTGATGTTTGTTAAGTCTTTCTCGCTCTGTCTATGGGAAGGAATGAGACAGATGATCACAGATGGTTGTACGTATTGAAGATAGGACGAGTCTATGCAATATTGTGAAGTCGATGTTGTTATTTTGTATTTTTATTTTTAACTTTTTTAGTTTTTATGGTACACATTTAAAAGTTGGTTTTTACGATTGCTTTTCACCTATATAGTCACAGGTTAACAGGATGTACACTAATAAAATAGGACCTTATATAGTAATGTTAACATACTGCAATACGCAGATGATCTGGTATTATATTACTCAAGCCAGTCTATCGCAGAAGCTCAAAATACACTATCAAAATCTCTGAATTTTTTAAAAATTTGGATGGATAAGAATGGCATGAAACTATCAGTGTCAAAAAGTGCTGTGGTTATTTTCTCAAGAAAGCGTATTTTACCATATCTCCAGTTATACTATGATCATAATGCAATCCCTATAGTTAATGAGTTTAAGTTCCTGGGGGTAATATTGGATTCAAAATTAACAGGCGTTCCGCACTGTAACTTGGTCTCGGTGAAGTGCGAAAAACTTTTAAATTTGTTAAGATGCCTCTCTGGTGTTTGGTGGGGTGCTCACCCCTACTTTATGAAATTAGTTTATAATGCATTAATTCGAAGCATATTAGATTATGGTACATTCCTCCTAAAACCTGCCAATATTTCAGCTCTTAAAAAGTTGGATCTTATTCAACATAAAGCCTTGAGAATTATAACTGGGGCGATGAGGTCCAGTCCTATAAACGCCCTTCAGGTCGAAACCTGTGAACCTCCACTTCATCTCAGACGACAATTTTTATCTGATAGGTTTCTATTTAGAGTTGTCCAGTTTAAAAATCACCCTCTTATTCCTAAACTTCAGGCACTTAATGAGATGATAACAGATAGGTATTTGTTTACATAAACCTTTACCGTGTTTATTGATAAGTTATCATAAGTTCTTGTCTCTTTCATCTCCCACCCACCGTTCTAATCATCTACGCGGAAACGAGGAAACCTCGCTTTTACCCGACACTGGTAATGCGCAAACCGCGCGAGCCAAATAAAAAAAAAAAAAAAAAAAAAACGGTAATTACCGTACGGTGTGCAACCCTGAGTCAGACACTTATGTACCGGTTTTCATCCAGTGGAAGATTATCAATAAATTAAGATGTGAAAAAAAAAGCGCGGGAAACGTTAAACTTGACGGGCGTCTTTTTGTTTCTCTGAGTTTTATAAACAAAATTAACACAAAAAACTGTGATCAGTAGAGAAGTATTACTGTTATTTGTTTATTGTTTGTATATATTTAGTAGTTAGTGATAAATTTGCTGTATTTTTGGTAAGTTTTACATTGTATTAAACAAAAATGAACGACCCGCCCGATCCGGGCGAGGTCCCATCAGCAGCACATTATGTTACGATTCCAACAGATAGTAATATGTTTGCCCCCCTTGCAGGTGATATTGCTGGTACACCAAATAGGTCTAGATCACCTCTAGTAGGTCCTCTTGTAACCATGTCGAATGATTCGGCAAGGGATACGGAGGGTTCACCTGCAACTCGCGCACGTAAACGTTCACGCGTACATAAATGTAAACATTGTAATAAACGCAAGCGTAGACACCATGGTCAAGATACTATTAAGGAAACAGATTGTGCCTGCAACTTAATACCTTCTCCTGTAGCTTCACCTGCGACCCCAGCAAGCCCTGTTACAAAAAAATCTAAAGACATACCAACACCTGACAGTGAAATGCAAACACAACCACAAACTGCAGCTATCGATTTAGGTAGGAAATCTTACAATAGTACCGATGTCTCACCTTATGTTGTACACGTCCAAAAAATACAGATAACACCAAATTATGGCTCCTCCATGCACGCACTTTCATTTGGAAAGTTTTAAAAAAAGCATGGTTTTAAAAATATAGTTAATGGGAGCGTGAAACAGATTGGCCGTAACAAAATTGCACTGGCTTTCACAAATTTTCTTGATGCAAATTCATTTCTGGTTCACAATAGCTTAGAATCAAACAATTTTAAGGCATTTATTCCCACTTTTAGTGTAACCAGAATGGGATTAGTACGAGGAGTTCCAGCAGAATGGTCTCCTGAAGAAATAATAGAAAACATCAGTGTCCCTGTAGGATGCGGGCAAATAATAAAAGTCCGTCGTCTTAACTTCAAAACATTTATTAATGGATCACCAGTGTGGAAACCGTCACAGACAGTAGTGATAACATTTGATGGCCAAATTCTACCAAAACGCATCTTTATGTGTTAGAATGCTCTCTCAGTCGAACTATACATTTTCCCAACAATACAATGTTACAATTGCTGCAGATTTAGTCACACTAAGATCCAATGTCGATCCAAACCACGGTGCTTCAAATGTGGCCAAGATGGTCATGCTGGGGATTCCTGTAATAGAGATGAAGATGGTAGTTTCTGTTGTCTGTGTAATGGCTCTCATTATGCCAATAGCAAGTCTTGTCCTGAGTTTTTACGGCAAAAACAAATTAAAATGTATATGGCCAATAACTGCGTCTCGTATGCCGAAGCCTTAAAATTACATCCACCAGTGACCCGATCTTTTGCTGATGTTCTGTCCTCTAGCCCTGCAAAAAATACAAAATATTTACATAATAATCCCAGTAACTCACAAAATAAAAACATTTCTTCCTCTAACTCATACAAAAAAACTGTGTTTTTGAAGCCTCGAACTCCATCAGTAAATAAGGGATATGACAGGGAGGCTTACAAAACATTCATTAATGACAATACAATCCCAGCACCTAATAATGGATGTGCTCTTTTAAAAAATAAATCAAGGGAAAATCCAAATGAAAATTTAAAACAGATAACAGATAAGTTATCTGTTGTGATTACTTTATTGTCCCAAATCAATTGTAATTCACCGTCCAACGTTGCCCCAATACTAGAAAAACTTATTGAAATTCGTCAGGATTATTCAAACAAAAATCCTACAGTGGAACTGTCGCAGTCTGATTAGTAAAAAGAGTGAAATTATTTATTTACTTAACAAATTTGAGCCAGCAGTTTTTGCCTTGTCAGAAAGCTGGCTCAAATGTAGCAGTGTGTGTAAAATTTAAAATTACCATTGTCTCAGAGAGGACAGACCAGATGGGTATGGTGGTGTTGCCATGTTCATCCAGGATTCTGTACCTTTCTCAACAATTTCTTTACCTGTACATAGTGATAACTTTTCAATGGTAGCTGCTAGTGTATTTAATATTTGTATAGTTTCTGTATATATTCCCTATCCCTCTCTCTCTATCTTTGACCAAATACGTCAGATCTTTTCCTCCTTACCTAGACCATTTTTCATATTAGGAGATTTTAATTCTCATCATCAAACCTGGGGAAGTGCTGTAACAAACAATGATGGCGAAGAACTCTTGGATATTCTTGACAACCAAAATTTATGCACACTAAATACTGGCTCTCCTACTCGTCGGACAGCACCAAACCAAAACAAAAGTGCTGTTGACCTTTCCATCTGCACTCCTAACTTAGCAAATACCTTGTCATGGTGCACACTCCCGTCAACATATGGAAGTGATCACTATCCGATTCTCATTACACTTCCATTTCATAAACCAGGAACTATAAAACATACCTCTCAATTAAAGCACAAACTACCTGATAAAATTAATGATAACTGGCAAAAATATAAAACTTGTGTTGAAGGAAAAGCCCTTTCACTGCCCGTTTTGTCTATAGGCAATGAAACAGAATGTGCTAATGCCCTTACTAATATTTTGGTTGAAGCTGCTAATGAAGTTTTCCCTTTGAAAGACAATTCTCCTAGAAAAATACCATCCCCCCCTTGGTGGGACGCTGAATGTACAGCTGCTATCAAACGACGAAAAGAGGCTGAACGGAACTACAAAAATAACATGTCTCCAGAAAACTTTGATATACTTAAAAACATTATGAAGGATACCCGTGACCTTTTTAAAAATAAGAAGTCTGAGAGCTGGAAACGTTTTTGTTTATCAATTTCCCCTAATACCCCTTCATCTGTAGTTTGGCGCAGTATAAGAAGATTCAAGTCTGCCTTTAACGATACCTCACGGCCAACTATACAGTCAACATTGTCTAATGAATTTTTAGACAAATTAGCACCTCCATGGGTTCCACAAAACTTGGTTGAAACGGTTCCATACTCTCCACATAATTTTTCCGAGTTAGACTCTCCTTTCTCTTTTTATGAACTGAAAGGAGTTCTCTTACATACTAAAGACTCAGCCCCGGGTATTGACGGGATACCTTATTCCTTTTTATCTAATCTCAGTGATGATATTCTAAATTATTATTTAAACTTAATCAATTCAATGATGCTCTCAGACAATATTCCGACAGCTTGGAAAACACAAATAGTGTTGCCATTACTAAAACCCAATAAGTCCCCATCAGATGCGTCTGCCTATCGTCCGATAGCTCTGTCGTCCGTTTTAATAAAGTTAGCAGAACATTTAATTAAAAATCGTTTGGAGTGGCATTTAGAAAGAAAAGGATTATTATCAGACAGTCAGTACGGATTTAGAAGGGGAAAATGCACTTTGGATAGCATTAGCATTCTTGTATCCGATATTCGTTTGACTTTAACTAAGAATGAATCGGTATTAGCAGCATTTTTGGATGTATCGGCAGCGTACGATAGTGTACTTCATAATATCTTAAAAACGAAACTCCAGGCTCTTCAAGTCCCACCGAAATTGTCTATTTTAATTTGAAATATTTTGTCAGGACGTTTGGTTAATTTATCTGGTTCAGTTAAGACAGAAACACGATTTGTTTGGAAAGGCCTTCCCCAAGGTTCTGTTCTTAGCCCATTATTATACAATGTATATACTTATGACTTAGAATTTTATGTAAATAAGGATGTAAATATTTTACAATATGCTGATGACCTGTTACTCTATACTTCAAACCGATCCATAGAAGACGCTAATACTTCATTAACGTCCTCACTTAACTTCCTAAAATCCTGGATGAATCAAAATGGTCTAGAAATATCAGCTCCTAAAAGTGCTGCAGTTATTTTTACAAGAATGAGAACTCCTCCTCCAGTTAGACTTCTATATAATAACAATAGTTTGATTCCTGTAAAAACAGAATTCAAGTTCCTTGGTGTAGTATTAGACTCAAAACTCACAGGTGGCCCACATTGTGACTATGTTGTAGGAAAATGCGAACGTATTTTAAATATGTTACGATGCCTATCTGGCGTCTGGTGGGGTGCCCATCCATTTTGTATGAAACTTATATACAATGCCCTTATAAGATCTGTTTTAGAATATGGGACTTTTTTATTAGAGCCAGGAAATGTTACAAGTTTTAGAAAATTAGATAATATCCAATCCAAAGCTTTGCGAATAGTAACAGGTGCTATGAGATCCAGTCCTATAAACGCTTTGCAAGTGGAATGTTGCGATCCACCTTTAAGGTTAAGACGTCAGTTTATGTCAGATAAATTCCTGTTTCGTGCACTTCAGTTTTCCAACCATCCACTCATTGAAAAACTCCATTGTCTTTTAGATTTAATAGAATCTTCTAGTTATTGGGCACATAAAGCGTTACCCTGTTTAATAATAAGTTACCGAAAATTTATTTCTTTGTCATGTCCCACTCACCAATCAAACTACCTTCCTTTATTTAATTGTGCTTTTGAGTCTTTAGTTACCCCTTTAAAAATACACTACCTACCCCTCGATAAAAGTGACCTTAATGTCGTAGCTAGCTTTAATAATATTGTGGATAATGAATTTAAAGACTTTCATCATATATTCACGGATGCTTCTAAACAATCACCCTTAACCTGTACTGGTGTAGGCGTATATCACCAGCAATATAAAATTGTTCAAAAATCCAAACTTCCTCCTGAATCTACAGTATTTACTGGCGAATGTTTTGGTTTATTGAAAGCTGTGCAATATATTCTTCTTATGAAATTTAAAAAGACTGTGATTTTTACTGATTCAAAAAGTGCGTTACAGGCATTAGAAAAATTTCCTTTTAAATGTAAAGTGCAATTTCCTATCATCTTTCAAATCAGAAGTGCAGTTAATGAATGTGCATCAAGAGGATTTGAAGTACAATTTGCGTGGTTACCAAGTCATAGAAATATTAAAGGTAATGAGATATCTGATCGTTTGGCAAATGAGGCGGTGCATTGTGGTGACACTTTTCCATATTTAAATTATTGCGTTGATTTAGCGACTCATCCTAAAGCACATCTTGTTCAGACGTGGCAAGAAGAATGGAGTAACAGCAGTATAACAAAAGGCAGACATTTTTTTTAAATTCAACCTATAATTCCCAGAAAGCCCTGGTTCTTTAATGTTAATTTTGACAAGACTATAACATCAGTAATATCTAGAATGAGATTAGGACATACATGTACGCGCGCACATCTTGCCAGACTTCGTATTGTTGCTGATAAAATGTGCGAATGTGAAAATGACATTGAAGACATTAACCATGTTCTTTTTGCTTGTCCACGGTATGATCGCACCCTTTTCTTAACATCCCTGCAGTCCCTCCGTATCCCTTTCCCAACTTCGATTGTTTGTCTACTATATTTAAATAATATTGATGTGTATAAATGTATAGCTTCGTATTTATCAGTTAATAATATCAAACTTTAAATTTTATATAATTTGTATATATATTTTAGTAGTTTTTGCCATTTTTTATTTTGTTTCAATTTTTGTAGAACAATAAATTATAATATTATCCTTTCCTGATCCTTCTCCATTTTATCCCGGGTTCCGTAATCTTTCCTTTCTCCTCGTTTCCCCGTTTTTAACTTGACATTGGCTACGCTCATGCAAGCCACTTAAGAAGAAAAAAAAATAATAAAAATAAAGATGTATTTGTGTATCTGTGCTTCACGGATCCCGCGGACCTCGCAAATTCTTTCTACATAGCTTTTAAAAGACATTCTAGATGTGTTACTGAAAAAATATATGATAGATAATTTTATAAAATTTTGCGCGGTAAACGTCAACGTGATATTTTTTTTTTTTTGTTCCATTCTTTCCTTCCTCGATGGTTGGAAAAGGCAAAGGCTTTCGCCATACAGCCAGGTCTTATGTTAAAATGTATCTTCAATGTATTTTTTTAATTTAGAGACGTTCATCAACCGTTTCACAAATAATGTTTAAAGCTCTTCTACAATGAAATTATGAAATTATATAGGGCTATAAAGTTTTCTTCATTCTTGAGAAGTTCCTGTAGACGGCGCGGGATGTCTTCAGGCCTTTTATAGACTTCTAATAAATCTTCAATCAAGATAAGTCTTTGAAGTGAGAATTCAGAACACTCAAAGAAAATGTGATGGAGAGACTGAATTGGTTCATTACAAAATGTGCATGACGGGGAGGTAATCATGTTCATTCTATGCAGATGTTCGTTAAAACGACCATGCCCAATTCGTAACCAAGAGATTAATGAATAAAATTTTCTGTTCTTGAAAGTTCCTTTAAAGAACCAGGGCACTCTTATATCATTATTTATTTCTCTATACCAGGTTCCTTTTGCTTGAAGAGTTTCCTGCCAATGCTATGTCCATTCTCTCCGTGACGATTCTTTTATAAGAGTAGTGCAATCTGAATGTGGTAATTTAATATTCTTTGCAGGAACTAGATCCGAAGTATTTGAAAGTTTAGCAAAATAATCTGCTTGCTCATTGCCAGCCACACCTATATCCGAAGGAGTCCAAAAAAATATAATATCTTTACCCTCATTAATTAGCTCGACATACTTTTCTTTGATTTTTATAATTAGGTAATTTGTTTTAGCATTGTGGCATGGATTAGACAGTGCTTCTAAAACGCTCATACTATCTGATATAATAATCCACTTTTGACTGTCAAATTTTTCTATGTACTGTAAGGCAGCTAATAAGGCACATGCCTCGGCCGTGTATATACTTGTAACGGCAGGTAATTTTATTCCATGACCAGTCTTTAAGCATGGATCATAAAATGCCATAGAAACATTTTCTACCGTTTTTGCACCATCCGTATAAATCTGTCTGTATCCTTCCCAATCATTAAGTTCATTATGTACAACATATTTACAAAACAGTTTTTTATTAATAAGAATCTTCATTTCAAAAAAATTACTTTGATAAAGACCACTATAACATGGTAATTAATCACTTGTATGAACATTGTTTTCGTCTTTTAACTTTTTAACATCTCTTAATGCTATATTTAAATATGAAGTGAAATTAGCATTAAATAACTTTTTTAATAATATACTATTATTTACAACCAATAATTTCATCAAAAATATTTTCCGGAGATAATCAAACCGTATATCTATTGGAGGCAAATTGCATTCAATTTGCATTGAATTAATCGGTGAGGTGTTCATAGCACCTAAGATAATGCGTAAATTTTTATTTTGGACTTTATTAAGTTTCTCGACGAGCTTTTTGTCTGATGAAAAACAAAAGAAAGCGTATTCGAAATGGCTTCTCACCAGAGATTTGTATAATACCAGCAGTATTTTAGGGTCAGCGCCCCATTGAGTACCAGTTAGAGATTTAAGAATATTAGTAGCTCTGAGGGATCGTTCTATGAGACAGTCGACATACATTTTCCAGGAAAAGTTTTGTTGGAAAATAACACCTAAAAATCTTGCACACATTTCTGTTGGCAACTCTTCATTATTATATTTTATGTTAGAAATAGGCAATTGAATGTTACGTTTCTTAAAAACTACAACTTTGCTTTTGCTTGCATTTACATCTAAGTTCAAATAAGTTAAATACGAGTGAAGTTTAACAAAGTTTTACAAGCACGCTATTCAATTTGTCTTTAAGATTTGTAAGATTTGAACCTTGTGTATAAATAACTAAATCATCTGCAAATTGCAAATTTGTTATGTCAGGATCAGGTCCTAAAATTTCATTTAATCTATAAATATCTAAAATATACAACAAGGGGCTCAAAATACCCCCTTGGCAGACTCCTTTGTAAGACAGCCTAGGTCCATACAATTTATTGTTTATCTTCACAAAAACCTTACGTTTATTAAAGAATTGGTACAACCATGTCACAATTTTATTGGGAATTCCTAAAGAAAGTAGCGTAGTTGATAAAACTGAAAGATTTACATTATTAAAGGCACCTATAATAAACACAGGGCAACCTTATATGAGAGCAGTTCAACCAGCGTGTATTGTTCAAGTGTAATTAATAAAGAAATTTTCATTTTCATTTTTCATTTTCATAATATCGAAAAATACACATACTAAATATTTATTTTCAGTCAAAGCTTTTTGTATATCTGTAAATAAACATCCCAAACTCTCACGAGCCGAACGACCACGTCTAAAACCAAATTGATTGTTAGGTAGTAAGTGATTGCTTTCAATGAAAAACTCTAGACGTTGCTTTAATAACTGCTCAAATACTCTACCTACGCATGACGTGAGTGCAATCGGACGATATGAATCGGAACTATCTTTATTTTTACTTGGCTTTAAAACTGGAACTAAACAGTCCACCTTCCACTCTTCAGGGATTGTATTACTCTTCCATAACCCGTTAATAATAGAAAGCAATTTTGATAAATTATCTTAAGTAAGTTTTTCAAACATCTTGTAAGAAATATAATCTAAACCGCAAGTAGTGTCCTTTCGCGACTTAACAGCTGAGACTAGTTCAGATAAGCTAAAAATGTCTGTTAAGTAACTGTTAGCTGAGGTATTATTGCTTGAAGTATTATAGTTATTAGGAGGTGGAGCTTCTACATGATCTGGGGTATATTTCCTTAAAAATTCATTAACCCAAGGTGGACATTCATTATTCTGTAGAAACCTAGAATCGCTACTTTTATTAAACTTTCTCAGGGTATTCCAAATTCGAGATACTGGAGTCAGTCTATTAATATTTGAGCAGAACTCTTTCCAGTTCTCACTTTTTTCAGTGTTAATTATGCGTTTTTTTAAAGCCTGTAATTTTTTAAAATTTACATAATTTTCAGGCGAAGGGTCAGTTTTAAACTTTATAAAAGCTTCTTTAGAGTTTTGTACAGCGCTAGCGCAACGTTCATTGCACCAAGGAACCGAAAGATGTTTAAAGTTACTACGAGATGTTTGTGAAACGGAACGATTGGAATTATTTTTGTTGTAATTTGGCATTGACATATTATTTACAGCAGATTTGATTGTGTCACAAAAAAAATTGTATGCTTCAAGAGGACGATTGTTGTAATTAAAAGTCGGAAAATCATTTAACATTTCATTGACTGTGTCTGAATAGTGTTCCCAGTTTACTAATCGAAGGTTGGGATGATCAGGAATATCAGTTCCTGAAGTTGTTGAACAAATGTTTGCAATGGTGTACATACAGCAAATAGTTGCATTGAAGCTAGGGTGGGTAAATGATAACTACCTAAAGGATCATCATAGACTTTCCAGTCACAATTTAATGCCAAACAAGAGCTCACCATAGTTAAATCCAAGCCATTCGGTCTCCAACTGTGTGAACCTACGGTTGTTACTTGTTGGTCATTTAACAGTACTAAGTCACAGTCATCTAAATTATCAAATATATTTCTACCTCGAGGGTCTATGGAGTTGCATCCCCAAATTGTGTGATGAGCATTAAAATCTCCAGCTACAAAAATAGGTTTTGGTAAACTATCTATTAGATCTTTGAACTTCTTAATGTGAAATCTTGGTGAGCTGTTGTTTGGACAGTAGACTGAAACTATTGTGTATTTCTTATTATTAATTGTTACCTGGATTGCTAGATTTTGTAAAATATCAAATTATCAAAAAAAGTTGGGAGCCTTTATGAATTATAATAGCAACCCCATTATGCTCATTTCCACAGTCATTTCTATGTGATAACCTTTAATTTTAAATTTTTGGTGAGGCTTGAGCCATGTTTCTGATATTAAAGCTATATCTATGTAGTTATCATAAATATATTTTTGAAATAAATTGCGACTGCTCAGTATGCTTTAAGCATTCCATTGCATTATATTTAAATATTGTTCTGTGAACTTAGTAACCTTTCTTTCTTACTGAGAGTTTCTGATAGAATAACTAAAATATTTTTTGATGAAATTATTGTCTCATTTGTTTTGTTCAAAGTAATTATTTTAATTATAGTTTCTATTAAAAGATTCATTGCTGATGCATCAGTATTTAGTATGTCAAGTAAGTTGGTTTGAGGCTTTTTGTAATCTTTAACCGTGGTCTTTAGTTCTGGGAAATTTTTCTTTTCAAACAGATTTGCATAAGTGGGTGCTTTGTGTTTAATTCTGTTCTCTTGAATTTTTTTTTGTTTGATGGGGCATTGACCAGAAATACTAATGTGATTACCATTACAATGAGCGCAAACAGCATTCTCTTTGGTGATTGTGCAGTCTTTATAATTGTGGTTATTGTTGCAGATTGAACATCTCTCATCATTTTTGCAGTATTTAGAAATGTGTCCATACCTCAAGCCGCGATAACACTGCTTTACCGGTGGTATATATTGCATGATGTTATGTCTCCATCCCTCGAGGTCCACAAAATCCGGCAGGGAGGTTGCTGCGAATGTGATGGTAACTGTTGGAGTTGGCTGACGGACGAAACCATTTGCTGTAGCAACTTTTCTGAAAAAACGACGGATGCTTATAATTTTCTTAGTGCTGCTTAGAAGAGTGTATATTTTCTTATTTGTGTACTTTACTGGGACATTACGAATAATGCCAGTTGTTTCTGTTGATGTTGAGTTGAGTTGAGTTTCAAGAGATCTAAACTCGACGCTAGGTTTAAAGGACTCTACTGGCTGCTGGGACCACGATCCAGGCTATCCCTCAACAACAAACTATTGGTGTACAATAGTATCCCGAAGCCGATATGGACATACGGCATTCAAATATGGAACACTACCAGCAAATCCAACCGAGCTATTATTCAGCGTGCACAATGTAAGATCCTGCGCACCATAGCTAACGGTCCATGGTGCACAACGAATGCAGAAATCCACAATTACCTGGAAGTCCCATCTGTAGACGAGGTAATTGAGCGCAGAGGACGCAACTACTTGGATCGTCTGAAAAAGCACACAAACCCTCTTGCGCGAGCACTGTTGAGTAATGTCGCTACGGGCAGGTTGAAAAGAAGACAGGTCATAGAAATAGGCTGACTGTAAGGAGGGACATGGGTCACTAAAATGACTCCGCCCCAAACGCCAAACTTCTGACAACAAATCAGCTAAAAGTCACGATGACTGATCGCAGATCAAGTTAGCAAAACAAAAAAAAAAACAATAAAAATATTTTCTTTTAGAAATGTTTTATTTATTAAGAATGCATTGGCCAATCCTGGTTTTTCAAAATATACGCCGATTTTGTATTTATTGAGAGCCCTTAAGTACTTAATACCCTTATTATATCTTCTTATGCAGTTTGAAATGGAAAGAAGATCTCTGCTGCCTATTGGTGTCTCACTGCCTACTGCTTGTACAAAGACGACAAACTCTGTTGAATTTGAATCCTCTGGATACATTCGAGTATAGTCGGTAACATAATATGGGGCATGGTTACTCTCCTGCTCTCCCTCGTCCTCCGACTCCGATGTTGTGCTGGTAGAGTCTCGGTTGAGACCCCCCGAATCCTGATCAGGAACATCATCTTTTTTCCCTGCTCGCCTCCCCATCGTCTTTTAATTGCGGTTAAAACTCTTAATATAACAACTTTTTTAATTATTGAAGTTAAAAAATTTAAGGAGCCCGCCTTTTTTTTTTTTTTTTTTTTCTTATGGCTCGCACGACTTATGCATTCGCCACGGACGGAGTTAAAAGTTAAGGAAACGATTATGGGATACAAAGATAAAAGGAACGGAAAAACAAAGCGGGAAAGGATCAGGTTAGTAAATTAAAATATCAAAAATAAAAATACACAACTTATATTTTAATATTATTGGATGAAATAAAAATGGATGAAATATTATAAACTTCAGAACTATTCATACTTAATAAGGTTACAATGGAGGTAGGGAGAGGAATACGAAGGGATACTAGAGAGGAAAACATAGAGGAATTATCATGTAAGGGACACGAAAAGAAAATGTGATTCAGGTCACCTATATCAGCACCACATTCGCAGATGTCACTATCTATAATGCGCAACCTTGCAAGGTGAGAGGGAGTGCAAGCGTGTCCCAGCCTCATACGAATAATGCACGTTGTAGAAATCTTACCAAGCTTCATGATGTGAAACCATGGCTTTGAAGGAATATTCGGCTGAATAGTCTTGTAGTGTTTGCCTTTAACCTGACTGCTAACTTCCCAGTTTTCACTCCACAGGCTATGGAGATGGAGCTTAGGAAGAGTGAGCAGATCAGAACAGTAGTTTTTGTAAGGAAATATGTCTCCATCGGCAACAGCATCACTAGCCAGTCTATTAGCTTTTTCATTTCCAAAAATTCCTTGATGGCCAGGGATCCATCCAAAATGAATAGTTTGGCCTCTCTCAGAGGCCTTGTGTAATAAATTCCTGCACTGAAATGCAACTGGGCTACTACTAGTGCCAACATAGAACGGAAATCTCTCTAGGGATTGCAGAGCACTCCTTGAATCAGAAAAAATTACAGCTTTGGGTAACTTCATAAGTAGAACATACTCTATAGCTTTTTGAAGTCCGTATAATTCTCCTGTATGTACAGATGTCTCAGGTGGAAGTTTGATTTTTTGGATAATTCCAAACTGGTGGTGAAATACTCCAATTCCAACAAAACCAGTATTGCCCTGCTTGGAAGCATCACTATAAACATGATGCCAATCTTGCCAATCCTGATCAAGAGTTAAATTAAATGTTAAATTAGCGTTTCTGTCATTTTTGGAAACACCTAGGTCAAAATGAATCTTAGGTGAAAGGACCAAAGAGTCATAATTGGTGCTAAATATAGGGAGATATCGAGTTTTGTGTGAGGGGGCTTGTAGTGAAGTAAACTTTCGATAACTCATAACCATGCATGGTATCTTTTTGTGAGACCAATAAGATGAGTCTTCTATACAATCTGATAAAGTACGTAATTTAGAATAAAGTGGATGATCGATAAATTGCAAAGAGCGGAATATAAATTTGTCACTTAAAAGTTGTCGTCTGTATGCTAAGGGAGGTTCTCCACATTCAACCTGCATGGCGTTTATAGGACTTGACTTCATAGCTCCTAGTACAATTCTAAGTGCTTTATATTGTATACTATCTAGTTTACTCAAACCAGCTGCACTACATGGTTCGAGAAAGTATGAGCCATAGTCTAGTTTGCTACGAATTAAAGCATTATACAATAGCCTAAGGGAAAAAGGATGAGCTCCCCACCACACACCTGATAAACATCTAATTATATTTAAAGCCCGTTCGCACTTGGCACTGATATAATAACAATGAGGAAGTCCTGTAAATTTGGAATCTAAAATAACACCGAGAAACTTAGCTTCTTTTTGCACAGGAATTTTAAATTCATTATAACTAACTACTATAGGTGGATGGATACGCATGCGAGAAAATAAAACAATACTACTTTTAGACACAGATAGACTTAGACCATGACTATCTAACCATGTTTTTAAAGAGTTAAGGGAACAAGTTAGAGTGTGTGATAGTTGACCTACAGATTTACCAACTACATAAAAAAGCAAGTCATCGGCATACTGTAATATATTTAAACCAGGTATATTTATTGAAGACTGCAAATCATATGTATATATATTGTAAAGGAGCGGACTTAAAACAGAGCCTTGAGGAAGGCCTTTAAATATTATTCGTGAATTAATATTGGAATCTTCTTGAATCAGATGAATAGATCTTTCCGATAACATATTTACAATAAAATTTATAAATATAGATGGAACTTGTAATTTAAGTAGTTTATTCTTAAGAATAGGTATTAATACAGAATCATACGCTGCTGATATATCTAAAAAAGCCGCTAAAATTGAGTCATTGCATGAGAAAGCTAACGTGATATCAGCAGTGAAAATTCCTATGCTATCCATAGTGCTTCTTCCTTTACGGAAACCATATTGACTATTTGCCAATAAGCCTTTGCTTTCAATAAACCACTCTAAGCGGTTTTTTACTAGGTGTTCTGCTATTTTGGCTAGAACAGAGGAGAGTGCAATTGGTCGATAAGATGATGCTTCTATGGGGGGTTTACTAGGTTTTAATATGGGGATCACTTCTTGGGCTTTCCAAGATGGAGGAATAATACCAGAAAATACTACAGAATTAATGATTGATAAAACATATACAATAGATGTGTCACTTAAATTAGATAAGAATGAATATGGGATACCGTCCATACCGGGTGCTGAATCTTTAAGATGTGATAAAATACCTTTGAGTTCATAGAAACTAAAGGGAGAATTAATACTAGATTGAGTATTGACATTCATAATTGAAGGAGCTAAAATTAAGTTGTTACTTTCAGGGGCGAAGGGGGGGGCTAATATATCCAAAAATTGGTCTGCAGTTTCTTCCTGGAGCAGACACGGCCTAGACTCTTTAAAGACTGATCTGAATCTGCGAATGTTATTCCAGACTGCAGAAGTCGGGGTGTCTGGCGATATAGAGGAACAGAAATTTCTCCAGCCCTCCCACTTTTTCTTTTTAAACAATTTACGTGTACTAGTAATTAACTCTGATAAAATATTAAAATTTGCCATAGTAGAGCTTAACTTGTAGTTTTTTTCTGCCTCTTTCCTTTTTTTAACTGCTGCAGAGCATTCTGGGTCCCACCATGGAGGCGAAGGAACTTTTCTTGAACCACTGTGTTTATAGGGAAAAACTTCATCAGCAGTTTCTATTAGAATTGAAGCAAGAGTTTCAGCACAAAGAGAAGAATTGTTTTCACCTATTGGAGAAAGGGAAGCTATTTTTTGGTCCACTTTTTCTCTGTAGGAACTCCAACTAGCATTGGACAGATTATATTTCATACGGGGACTACGATTTACTGATGTTCTACCAAAGAGTGTAGGGAATTTTATAATTATGGGGTAGTGATCGCTACCATAAGTAGAAGAATGTGTAGCCCAGGTAAGCGAAGAGGCTAAATTAGGGGGACATATGGATAGATCTGGTACACTTGGTCCCTCATTTGGGGGAGTTCGACGCGTAGGAGAACCAGTGTTAAGAAAACATAAATTATTTTTTTCTAAAATATCTATAATTCTACTACCATAATAGTTTGAATTGCAACTACCCCATGATTGATGTTGTGCATTAAAATCACCCGTTATAAGAACGGGCTTAGGCAACAAAGAAATGATTTGTTCTAATTCATTGTATATCAAAGAGCTTGGGTGTGGTATGTATACTGATACAAAACATATATTATTAATTTTAGCAGCTACAATTGAAAAATCATTATTATGTTGCGGGATCGGAATATGAATAAAGGGCACTGTGTTATGTATAAAAAGAGCTACACCGGCATAACTATCAAACCGGTCTTCTCTTACACAAGAGTAATTTGTAATTTTAAAATTAGAGTCTGGCCGAAGCCAGGTCTCTTGAAGTGAAATAACAAAAGGCTGAAATAAGTTAATTTGATATAATAGATCACTTTTTTTAGAGTTAATACTGCGGCAATTCCATTGAATCACCTTCTGCACTTTCAGTATAACTAGTCCTAACGAATTCCTTATTGGGTTGAGCAACGTGGGACGGTACAGAGATATAATTAGATTGAGATAAAGACTTAATGAGGATTAAAATTAATTCTTTAATTGACATGTTTGAAAAGGAACTGTCTGAATTGGTATTGCTATTTACAAGTGTACATCCGCTTTTAGTGATTGGAGTGGAATAATCTTTGATTATAGCTTCATGAGTTACACGATCATAACCTTTACTCCGAGGTGGAGGGGAACTTGGTTTTCGAAAAACTGTTTTTCTATAAGAAGTTACCTTATTATTGCCAATGTTATTATTGTTGCTAGGTATAAAGGTGGGGCGAGACTCATTCGATTGTGAGGAAACTGAGAGGAGCACATCGGCATAAGATCTAGAAACAGGGGGGTGAAGTTTGATTGCCTCGGCATATGATATACAGCTCTTTGCCATTGTTTCTTTGATTGATCTTTGACGGGTATACTCTGGGCATTTTTTGCTAGTAGCAAAATGACTACCAGAGCATAGGCAGCAAGTTACAGACTCCTCTTCTACCGAGCAACTATCACCGGAGTGACTTTGACCACATTTATAACATTTAGGTGTAGACCTACATTGGGACTTAATGTGACCATACCGACAGCAATTAAAACATTGGATTGTTGGGTAAATATATAAATCTACTGGAAGGGAATTATAACAGATATATACTCGCTTTGGCAGTACCTGACCATCAAATGTCATAACAACGGTTTCTATGGGAACAAATTCGGTTTGTCCATTTGTTATTGTTTTTCTTTTGAGTCTTCGAACCTTGATAATATTTCCACAACCTATTGGAACTGAAATATTAGTAATGATTTCATCATCAGTCCAATCAACAGGGACTCCCCTGACTACCCCCATGCGGGTGACATTGAACACAGGAATGAATGCTTTATAGTTTTTAGATTGTAATGTATTGTTTTCCAGAAATGAATTGGCATCTTCAAACTTGGAAAAAGAAATGGTGATTCTATTTCTCCCAATTTTTTTTAAACTTCCATCAATTATATTTTTAAAATTGTTTTTTTTGAGAAAATGGCCAAAGGATACTGGGTGAATATTACAGTTTTCGCCTGAAGCTGATGGTTCCTTTAAAATATGGACATTGTAAGGGGCAGCATCTGAAGCCTGGTACGTCAATCTACCAACGATTGGACGAGAATCACGCACGCTTTGAGTGTTACTGGTACTTGGTGCTGACATAGAGTAACCTGGACTTTGGGTTTTATCTTGACTTTGCTGTTCAAGATCGCTATTGCATTGGCAGTCACTGTTATTTACAATACCTAAAACTGAAGATTTATGATGTCCCCTCTTTCGTTTATTGCAATGTTTGCACTTGCGAGAAGACGTTCGTTTACGTTTAGGAGCACTGGTAGCACCACTACTATTTAAATTATTTGAACTGTCTGTATCATGGTGGGATCCCTCCGCATCCATGCTCTCTCCATCATAGGAAACGGTCACAAAATGAGATACCTGAGGAGCTGACCCTCCTCCAGGATCGTCCGGTTCATTCATATTTAATATACAGAAAACTTACCAGATAGCCGCAAAAACTATACACAAACAAATAAATATACACACATAAACGAAACTAGCTACTTTTAAGTACCAATCTGATCCTTATTATGTAGTTTTAGAAAATAAATAAAGAAAAGTCAGAAAAGTCGACCGCGACTCACGACGTTTCCCGCGCTTTTTTTCGGAGCCCGCCTTTCCAACGTGATCAATTTCTTTTTTTCTTTTTTGACATTTGTAGTTATAACACCATGCCAATAATATTTAATTCTACCATCGCTTCTCCAGTGGCCTGTTCATGTATTTTTTTTCCATCTAATACATATTCTACACACTTATTGAGAAATATAGAATTACTACAATTAAACTTACATTATTTCAATTATGTATTGTAAACTAAACATGAATTAGTTTTTATACTTCTACAACGAACATTCGTATACACTGGCAATTTTTTTCCCCCGTGTATGTTGGTACGAAATGAACATTAGGTCAAATAAATTTATTGTATGAAGTTTCGCCCCCTAGTTTCGCTCGGGATCACAGATCTGTCTACCTACTCTGTGATCGGGATTTTCATGTAAATATATTTTTTTTGTTAAGGATTATTTCAATTTCATTTAACAAATATCACAGATTAGACAAAGTACCTCTTATACTCTGTGGCCTTCTGTCATTAATCAAGCTAAACTACGTCCCTCTGTGGCATAGACATAGACATAACTATAGACTGGCTGCGATCAAATGAAATTCATGCCTATTTGATTCTCGCCATTTTGACGCTGTAGGCCGTAGTATTGGAACTTGGAACTAAATTAGTGATGTCCCCAAGTCAATATTCGTAACGTTTTTCAATCTTAATTATTGTGGTGTGGTATCTAATGATGGTTAGTGTGACTGAGGGTGGTTGCCTAGAATAGAATACCCGAAATTTCCTGTTACGTTAAAACTTAAGATTAAATTAAAGGGAGCTTTAAAAATATCTGCCACGGCAGAAATGGGTGAAACTATTGCTTATATAGATAACGATAGTGAACGAATTACGTGCCCCGGATCGGTAATTAATTATTTGAGAAAAGACAGTAAATAAATTGTTACTTGCTTCATTTTGCTTAACACACTTCGTCATCCGCCTTTGTCACTGCGCGAGAGCTCAGGGATACACGGGTCAGTTAAATCTATGAAAAAGTGCTTTTGCCCACAATTTTTTTTTTTCGTATGGCTCGCACGACATGCATTCGCCACGGACGAAGTTAAAAGTTAAGGAAACGATTATGGGATACAAAAATAAAAGGAACGGAAAAACAAAGCGGGAAAGGATCAGGTTAGTAAATTAAAATATCAAAAATAAAAATACACAACTTATATTTTAATATTATTGGATGAAATAAAAATGGATGAAATATTATAAACTTCAGAACTATTCATACTTAATAAGGTTACAATGGAGGTAGGGAGAGGAATACGAAGGGATACTAGAGAGGAAAACAAAGAGGAATTATCATTTAAGGGACAAGAAAAGAAAATGTGATTCAGGTCACCTATATCAGCACCACATTCGCAGATGTCACTATCTATAATGCGCAACCTTGCAAGGTGAGAGGGAGTGCAAGCGTGTCCCAGCCTCATACGAATAATGCACGTTGTAGAAATCTTACCAAGCTTCATGATGTGAAACCATGGCTAGTTTTTGTAAGGAAATATGTCTCCATCGACAACAGCATCACTAGCCAGTCTATTAGCTTTTTCATTTCCAAAAATTCCTTGATGGCCAGGGATCCATGCAAAATGAATATTTTGGCCTCTCTCAGAGGCCTTGAGTAATAAACTCCTGCACTGAAATGCAACTGGGCTACTACTAGTGCCAACATAGAACGGAAATCTCTCTAGGGATTGCAGAGCACTCCTTGAATCAGAAAAAAATACAGCTTTGGGTAACTTCATAAGTAGAACATACTCTATAGCTTTTTGAAGTCCGTATAATTCTCCTGTATGTACAGATGTCTCAGGTGGAAGTTTGATTTTTTGGATAATTCCAAACTGGTGATGAAATACTCCAATTCCAACAAAACCAGTATTGCCCTGCTTGGAAGCATCACTATAAACATGATGCCAATCTTGCCAATCGTGATCAAGAGTTAAATTAAATGTTAAATTAGCGTTTCTGTCATTTTTGGAAACACCTAGGTCAAAATTAATCTTAGGTGAAAGGACCAAAGAGTCATAATTAGTGCTAAATATAGGAAGTGCTTGTAGTGAAGTAAACTTTCGATAACTCACAACCATGCCTGGTATCTTTTTGTGAGACCAATAAGATGAGTCTTCTATACAATCTGATAAAGTACTAATTTAGTATAAAATGGATGATCGATAAATTGCAAAGAGCGGAATATAAATTTGTCACTTAAAAGTTGTCGTCTGTATGCTAAGGGAGGTTTTCCACATTCAACCTGCATGGCGTTAATAGGACGACTTCTTGATAGGACGAATCTAAAATAACACCGAGAAACTTAGCTTCTTTTTGCACAGGAATTTTAAATTCATTATAACTAACTACTATAGGTGGATGGATACGCATGCGAGAAAATAAAACAATACTACTTTTAGACACATATAGATTTAGACCATGACTATCTAACCATGTTTTTAAAGAGTTAAACTTGTTCCCCACAAGTTAGAATGTGTGAAAGTTGACCTACAGATTTACCAACTACATAAAAAAGCAAGTCATCGGCATACTGTAATATATTTAAACCAGGTATATTTATTGAAGACTGCAAATCATGTGTATATATATTGTAAAGGAGCGGACTTAAAACAGAGCCTTGAGGAAGGCCTTTAAATATTATTCGTGAACTAATATTGAAATCTTCTTGAATCAGATGAATAGATCTTTCCATTAACATATTTACAATAAAATTTATAAATATAGATGGAACTTGTAACTTAAGTAGTTTATTCTAAAGAAAAGGTATTAATACAGAATCATACGCTGCTGATATATCTTAAAAAGCCGCTAAAATTGAGTCACTGCATGAGAAAGCTAACCTGATATCAGCAGTGAAAATTCCTATGCTATCCATATTGTTTCTTCCTTTACGGAAACCATATTGACTATTTGCCAATAAGCCTTTGCTTTCAATAAACCACTCTAAGCGATTTTTTACTAGATGTTCTGCTATTTTGGCTAGAACAGAAGAGAGTGCAATTGGTCGATAAGATGATGCTTCTATGGGTGGTTTACTAGGTTTTAATATGGGGATCACTTCTTGGGCTTTCCAAGATGGAGGAATAATACCAGAAAATACTACAGAATTAATAATTTATAAAAATATACAATAGATGTGTCACTTAAATTTGATAAGAATGAATATGGGATACCGTCCATACCGGGTACTGAATCTTTAAGATGTGATAAAATACCTTTGAGTTCATAGAAACTAAAGGGAGAATTAACACTAGATTGAGTATTGTCATTCATAATTGAAAGAGCTAAAGTTAAGTTACTTTCAGGGGCGAAGGGGGGGCTAATATATCCAAAAATTGGTCTACAACTGCAGAAGGGGTAGTTTTCAAGGGTTGAAAGGAGGTTAAAAATGTGATAATTATTATAGAGAATATAAAATATTACTTACTCTATACTTACATCTTTTTATGTCATACCAAAGTATTTTTTTGTGTTTTTTTCAATTTAGGGGTTGTTTGCAAGGGTTGTAAGATTTTCAAGGGGTTGAAAATGATTTTAATATGAGGTAATTATGTTAGAAAATACTTTACAATTTCACCACTTACTATTAGCCATGTTTTCTAGTGATAAAATGGCTCAATGTCTATTTTTCCATTAAGGGGTTGTTTACACCCCTTAAAAATAAAAGGCGGAGTTCAGATCATTTTCACTTTTGAAGTTAAGGGTAAGATGAGCCTAATTCCAAAATTTCATGCAAATCGGTTCACAATTTAAAAATTCGGAGGTAAGACCGTATTTTTCGCTTCAATGACTGCACTATTGAGAGAACACAAGAGTAGTTTGTAATTTTAAAATTAGAGTCTGGCCGAAGCCAGGTCTCTTGAAGTGAAATAACAAATGGCTGAAATAAGTTAATTTGAATGTTTCCAAAGATGGCTGGAGCTGATGATCCTGAAAAGTTAATTTGATATCGTCAACCGTAATATGAATTGCTGTAACCGCCAAAATGGCGATATTGAGTTATATATGTTATAGGCAATGTGTATAATGCGGCATTGTATAGAATGCCTAGGCATTGTATACATTGCCTAAAACGTTCAGGCAATGTGTAAAATAAGATTAATTTCATACATTGCCTAGGTATTGTATAAAATGCCCGAAGCGTATCAGGAAATGTGTAAAACGAACGACCACGGGAAGGAGACGTATTTTTTTAGTTTACGCATTGGTTCTAAACTGAATTATTGAGTGTGATCATTTATTGCGTGTGTGATTATTCAGTGGAAAATGGCTACAGATCAGCGGTACTTACTAATGAAAGAAAGGTTTTACTTAGAACTGCGTACTAAAAGAGAATCGGCTTCTACAAAGAATCGAGTGTTCATTGATGATTTACGTTACACACAATTGTTGGAGGAAATAGGAACAGCGAAAACGTTAGACAAGAAAACTCCGCGTGATTATTGGTTGTTGAAGCATTACGACGTGATCACTGTTGGACAAACCCGTAAGTTGATCTTCCCTGTAAATGCTCTAAACGCTGTTATACTACGTCTCTGATGATGATTTATTTCAAGTGATTCACGATGCACGCAAGGATATTGGTCATGGAGGACGAGCTTGGATGTTAAAAGAACTTAGCCAGCGGTACAAGAATATAACCCGACATGATATTGAGCTATACTTGCAACTTTGTGAACCGTGCCAGCAAAAACAAAAAGGTATAAAAAAGGGAATCCCGGTGTAAAGTAGATTTAATTGACCATATTGATTGATCATAGAGAAGAAAAATCGATTACATACATTACCTATGCGTCAACCGGCATTCTATACAATGCCTAGGTATTCTATACAATTCCTAGGTAAAGTGTAAAATAGTTTGAACATTTAATATCATTTCATACATTGCCTGGACGACCCCGGCATTCTATACATTTCCTAGGCATTGTATAGAATGCCTGCATTATACACATTGCCTATAACATATATACAGTTCGACTGCAAATTTTCCGCTCTATCGATTGGTGTATTTAAAATCTTGATATCTTGAAAAACAAAATCTGTCTTTTTTTTTTTCATTTATACTTATTTTTGTGACGTATGATGCATTTTATAAAAATGTGCAATCTATAGTTTACCGTAAGGACAGATTTAGACGATTTTTTAAATGTATTTACTCAATGAAAGACGATATCCACAACGTAAGAGTCATGGTGTAAAAAATTGACGCTTTCATTAATCATTTTATTGTACATTATAATTTTCTGACTGTTACGTCATGTTACGTCACGTCTGCTATTATTGTCCTTTAATATTTAAATATTTAGGGTCAAAAATTTTTTTAAATTTCTCGCTCAATGCGTAATATTCGAAATTTATTTTAGGTTTACGAGTATGTAGATGATTGTTGATACTTTATATTCTACTAATTGCATTGAAGTGCAATGTGACAACGCAATTTGAAATACTTATTTATTTATTTTGAAGACTGACTGATTACGTAATGTATGACTTCAACTTAAAAATAACTATAGTGTAATCGATATTCATCATCATCATCATTTCAGCCATAGGACGTCCACTGCTGAACATAGGCCTCACCCAGTTACTTTCCCAGATTGGCCGGTTGGAAGCGGCCTGCATTCAGCGGCTCCTGCAACCTTTACCAGGTCGTCTGTCCACCTTGTAGGTGGACGTCCTACGCTGCGCTTTCCGGTACTTGGCCTCCATTTCAAAACCTTTCTGCCCTATTGGCCGTCAATTCTACGTGGTACGTGCCACTTCAGCTTGCGAATCCGTTGGGTTATGTCAGCGACTTTTGTTCGTTTAGAAATCTCCTTGTTCCTGATTCGATCTCGCAAAGAAACACCGAGCATAGCCCTTTCCATAGCACGCTGTGCAACCTTGAGCTTTCTTATAAGGCCCATAGCGAGATACCACGTTTCATTTCTCACTTGATCCCTTGTCCCAGGTAGACATATTTGTCAACAATTTCGAGATTAGAGCACCAAATTGACACTGGGTAGGGCGCAACATGGGCATTCGACATGGCCTTTGTTTTGTCCATGTTTATCTGCAGGCCTACTTGTTGGAAAACTCATCTAGGGCCATCGAGCATTATGCCGAGGTCTTCAAGCAATTCTGCTATGACCACAATATCATCGGCAAACCGAAGGTGAGTGATGTACTCGCCGTTAATGTGGATGCCGAATCCTTTCCATTCCAGGAGCTTGAAGGTGTCTTCTAATGCAGTGAACATTTTCAGATATATAACATTTCCCTGCCTTACACCTCGCTGCAGAGAAATCGCCTTCGTGCTCTGCTCCTGTACTCGAACCCACATGGTGGCGTTTTTGTATAAACACTTCAGCACCTCGATGTACCGATAGTCAATACGGCACAGCTGAAGAGACTGTAGCACTGCCCAGGTCTCGATTTAATGAAAGGCTTTCTTATTATCTAAGGTATATAACTCAGGGATCGGATACCGGTTATTTTACTATGTTACCTTAACCGGAATAATAAGGGTTTTCGCTAAATTAATTATCACATACTCCAACTACCGACTTAAAAGCTATGGAAAATATAGTTTTATGGTCAAATCTTTACAACTACTATAAAATATTGGAAATGGGTCTTATACATTCTGAAATAAATGTTAACCGGTTTCGATCCTTGAATTTCTCGATCTGCCGTCCGCGGTCTACAGCTTCGTCAGCTGGCTTTGCCCAACAAGTCTCTTGCGAAAACTTTGGTTTGGTTACGTTCTATTGCCTTTTTAATACTGTTTGTATTAAAGTCGCGGATATGCCTTAGCGTCAACGGAGGTCTGCAGTGCCATTGACCGTCGTACTTCCATGAGGTTGAGGGTGTGGTCGGTAAGCTTTTACGGCTTGTCTTTACGACGGGGTCTAAAAAATATCAACCCGACTGCTTGGACAGTTTCTACGAACTTGTTGTTAATCTCGTCCGATGATTCGCAGTTCTCCTTCGCATTCAAAGCAATTAGACAACTCGAGCTGAAAGCTCTCGGGGCAGTAAATATGGGCATTTAAGGGTCGAAGCGTAGGCTTCATCAAACGGGACCTTTGCAGCTTGAAGTTGATGTTCAATGTGCCTTTGACCCTTCGGTGATCACTGCCGGTTTTTACCCTGCTAATCACGGAGACATCTTTGAATATTCGTCGCTTTGTGGTCATCATGATGAAGTCAATCTCATTTTTCGTGGAACCGTCGGCACTTATCCAGGTCCACTTCTTGTGAGGCGGCTTCTGAAAAAATTAATTCATCGCAAAAAAGTCCTCCTTCTCCAGAAATTCGGCCAGCCCCTGTCCCCTGGAATTCCTTGGCCCATACCCAAATTGCCCCACTCTCAACTGACTAGTCTACTCACCTCGCATACCCAGTTTTGCGTTAAAGTCCCCCATAACAACATTGGAGTAAGTTTTATTAGTACGTGTACTTACGTCCTCATACATACCCTCTCCTTCCTCATCTGGGTGTGTAGAGGTCGGTGCATATACCTGTATAACCTTCAGCGAGTACCTATTGGATACTCTGTATCAGGTACGCAACCCTACTCGATACACTTTCGATGGTAATGATGCTGTTGTTAGTGAGGGAATTGTGGACGGGAAATCCGACACCACCTTCACAGTTGGTCGCCCTCCCGGTTGTAGGGTGCCGGTTTTAAGGGTCTTTTCTGTACCACTCATTAGGGAATTGCTAATACTCGCCACGCTTGGCAGACGTCTCGTGCTACAGGAATTAGTCACCTCTTACGACACACCTCCTGTTGGCGGGGGGAAAATGTATTCTTAACGGCCGACCCCACACGGCACGGCAACTGAGATAAATATTACATTTTTACTCCCTTTTTGATGGTTTTATATAAACTAAAGATCTTTTTTCTTGTCAAGTCAGAAAAGTAGAGACTATTATATATTGGACCTTAGTATAAGTAAATAAGTATGAAAATTGTAAAATCAACCTGCCACAACGTAAGTCCACTCCCTAAAAACTGTGTTACATACGTTGCGAAATTATTCTTTTTTCGTAACAGACGTTAAACTATGGTTGTATGTAATGTGAGTTACATCACAGCTGTTAATATTTTATTCAACCAAAATTAGGGTATCGCAATATTTTTTCAAAAATAATGATGTAAGCACCATTTCATCTTCGAAACCATAATAGTGAGCTTCGTATGGTTTATTTAGG
This sequence comes from Anania hortulata, assembly GCA_963576865.1. NCBI lineage: Eukaryota > Metazoa > Arthropoda > Insecta > Lepidoptera > Crambidae > Anania > Anania hortulata. Next base: position 12,002,322 of record OY756388.1, on the reverse strand, counting down.
TTAAAAGATCTCAACAGTTTGTTAAAATTGCTAAAATCAGCATTGCAATCGGATTAGTACAAAAAAAGTTACAATTGGTTTATTAAATGTAATTTTGTTTTTTGGCTCTCCTGTAAAGTCGCCATTTGGCGGTTACCGCAATTCATATTACGGTTGACATTATAATAATATAATATCACTTTTTTTAGAGTTAATACTGCGGCAATTCATTGAATCACCTTCTGAACTTTCAGTATAACTAGTCCTAACGAATTCCTTATTGGGTTGAGCAACGTGGGACGGTACAGAGATTTAATTAGATTGAGATAAAGATTTAATGAGGGTTAAAATTAATTCTTTAATTGACATGTTTGAAAAGGAACTGTCTGAATTGGTATTGCTACTTACAAGTGTACATCCGCTTTTAGTGATTGGAGTGGAATAATCTTTGATTATAGCTTCATGAGTTACACGATCATAACCTTTACTACGAGGTGGAGGGGAACTTGGTTTTCGAAAAACTGTTTTTCTTTAAGAAGTTACCTTATTATTGCCAATGTTATTATTGTTGCTAGGTATAAAGATAGGGCGAGACTCATTCGATTGTGAGGAAACTGAGAGGAGCACATCGGCATAAGATCTAGAAACAGGGGGGTGAAGTTTGATTGCCTCGGCATATGATATACAGCTCTTCGCCATTGTTTCTTTGATTGATCTTTGACGGGTATACTCTGGGCATTCTTTGCTAGAAGCAAAATGACTACCAGAGCATAGGCAGCAAGTTACAGACTCCTCTTCTACCGAGCAACTATCACCGGAGTGACTTCGACCACATTTATAACATTTAGGTGTATACCTACATTGGGACTTAATGTGACCATACCGACAGCAATCAAAACATTGGATTGTTGGGTAAATATATAAATCTACTGGAAGGGAATTATAACAGATATATACTCGCCTTGGCAGTACCTGACCATCAAATGTCAAAACAACGGTTTCTATAGGAACAAATTCAGTTTGTCCATTTGTTATTGTTTTTCTTTTGAGTCTGCGAACCGTGATATTTCCACAACCTATTGGAACTGAGATATTAGTAATGATTTCATCATCAGTCCAATCAACAGGGACTCCCCTGACTACCCCCATGCGGGTGACATTGAACACAGGAATGAATGCTTCTTCAAACTTGGAAAAATAAATTGTGATCCTATTTCTCCCAATTTTTTTTAAACTTCCATCTTTTTTTTGAGAAAATGGCCAAAGGATACTGGGTGAATATTACAGTTTTCGCCTGAAGCTGATGGTTCCTTTAAAATATGGAAATTGTAAGGGGCAGCATCTGAAGCCTGGTAAGTACGGCAATAATAAGGTAACTTCTTATAGAAAAACAGTTTTTCGCTTCCGCTTTTTGGCACTTGTAGGTATCACTGTAGAGACTCGCGTTGCACGTTGTAGCGGAGCAGCGGCGCCGAATTGGCTCGACGGCGGCGGCCTTTTATAACACGGCGTAGTTATTTATTTCCTCGCGATGCTAACCTTACGCCTTTCTTGCAATGCTGATGATGATGATGAAGTGTAAATCCAAAACTCCTTGTTGAGCGTAGATTATTTATTGATTCACGTAAATTACACAAAACTGATAGGTTAATAAACTGATGTGAGCCGCGGCCGTCTTACTAGCTAGGCACGTAATTGCGAACTAATTTTAAAATAATAATTAATAAAAGTATTGAATTTGCGTCAGCCGCGCATAGTAACAACAAAAGTACAAAAAAAAAATACTTCACCTCGCTTAAAGGTCGCTAAACAGCACAACTAGATTAGAAAGGCAGTTATACTACTTCAACGTTTGGATCGATTGAATTTTTTTACTATCAATGCTTAGCTATAAAACAGTTATTGTTTAACAGTTAACTAGAAGGTAGCAAAAGTATTTTAGCGGCTTTTTACCTTGGTTACGTTGGAGTATAATACCTTGCATAGACTTAACTAAAAGACGGTTCTACGCTCTTACCGAACTACAAAGCAGTTAAAATCATTTAGCGGCCTTTATGCGTTGTAGTGTTACTACTTTTACAATTATTAACTATTATAGAAAGCCTTATTAGACCGTACGTAAAGTAAAATAAATATTTTCTTCTGTGTCTTGCATAACAAAAAAGCCGTTAAATAACAAAACATCGCTAAAAAGCCGCAAACTACAAACCCCCGCGCCAATCATAGGGATTGGCAGGCATCAGTCTCACACAGACTTTTTTCAGTACATGTATTGTAATTTTTCATAATTGATCTGTGTTGAGAGTAAAAAAAACACAGTAGTTAGCGCGCGCTAGCGGGCGGCAGACGTTGTAGAGATGGGTCGGAGGAAAATAACATGTACTCTCATGTTTTATTTCTATTCTCGGTAATTATAATATATTATAAATATAATGTTTTTATATTGTGATTTTTTTTCGTTTTAGTATGTATGTTTAATACATCGACTACATACCCGACATATACAATGTGCTCCATGGTATAATATGATGATTTTATTTACTTTATATTTATTGTTGTTCTTTGCGATCCCCGTTATATTTAGGATTAGGGCCCCGATCGCGCTAATAAAATCGAATCATTACCACACCACATCCACACCACTTCCGTTACGTTTGAGACATTTGGTATCGCGCTAAAAAAGTTCGTGCCATTTCCAAACCACTACCCAACCGTTACCGCTGTCAGATGTCTATGAATGAAAGGTTTGAAAAAAGCAACTTTTTATCAACCAAAGTTCAAACGTTTGAGTAAATTTACCTAATTCTGATCAAAAAAACACCTCATTCACGTCCATTTTTGGAAATATTTGACTAATTAGACGTGTATATGCCTTACAAACTGCATAAACTAGTGTAAATAAAGTGTAATGTTGTGTTGTGTGTGACGCCGATAACACTCCCATGGGATTCTTGGAAAACTCTTTCACCACCTTTTTACTTTGAAGTGGTCTCACTCAAGAAAATAGTGTTTACCCAGTGATTACAGTGATAAACATTGTAAATAAACAGTAAATATTAGATAATTTAAGAATACAATAATCAGTTGTTTTTATTCCAAAATATTTCTTCTTAACAGATCTTAAAATCTAAATCCCAAGCTATCTACTCAGAAAACTGGAATACATCATAATCTATAACACCAAAAATATTTACAAGATATAGTCATTTAAAGATGTAAATACCTATGTAATTATCCTAAAATAGTTATTTTAGAAAGTTTTCCGTTCCCTTATTCACCACTCTTAACTAGGTACCTATTTTAGTTCCAACAGAATAATCAAAAGTAGCTCTGTTTCTGTAATGTTAATGTAAAATTAATTAGAACCACCGGTCATCAATGAGGTTTTTGTTGTGATGAAAAGATGAGATGATTATAACTTTTTCTGTGAAATTATAGAGACAGTCATGTATTATGTAGTGTTAATATTATATTAATTAATGATGTAATATCTCAATGAAATACATACTACTAATGAAGAATTCAGTAATATATCTAGCTGCGGCTGGAATGTTAAACAATTATTAAGATTTCAGATGTGTAGTTGTATTAATGCAATAAATTGTTGAGAAATATAGATAGATGCCAATACAGGTTATACTAAATGGAAGATACAATGAAAAGAGTCACTCTTAAAGACTGTTAACTAGTGTACGCTGAAACTGGTTTGTCATTTGGGATTTTGTGTTATGTATCTTATTAATTTATTTTTTTACTAATACTATGTAGTAACAATAGATAATACTTATTTAATCTACTAGTCGAATATATGCAGTAAAAATAATGTTTTAAAATGTCAATCAAAAAGTTTTAGTTTATTCAGCACACTAAAATTAAACTTGCTTGTAAAACAAAAAACCTATAATATCTAGATAGAGTTAAGACTAGAGTTGAAATAGCATTCAATATAAAGCTTATAAATTGTTATGCTTACTTACTATTATAGCATCATTAAAAAGTTGGGGAATTACACCTACAATTACAATGATTTAAAATTAAAATAGGCAAGTAAACTGAGAACTTAAGGAAATAAACAGTATAGATGTATAAATAATTTCATTTCAAATTTCTATGGAAAACAAAGAACTTTATTAAACCTATGCTTTATACATAAGTTAACTTTCATAAACTAACCAAAGATTAAAGCTTTGCTCTGTGTGCTCACACTAAGTAGGACACTATGTGACACATTTTTACTTCTTGAATTAAGGGAGTCTCCAGAGTATGAGTTTTCTTCAGATAAGTAAGGTTTTTTTAGTATAGCAATAGAAGCTAAATCCTTTTATTATTGTTCTTCTACTTTTCCTTACTTCTACTTTTCCTTACCTTAAATGCATACTAGCATTGAAGAATTCAGAAATTAATCGGCACACTAAAATTAAACTTGCTTGTAAAATAAAAAACCTGAATTATCTAGATAGAGTTGAAATAGCATTCAAGATAAAGCTTGTAACTTGTTATGATCACATAGTTCATAGCATCATTAAATAGTTTGGGAATAACCCCTACAAAAACAATGATTTAAAATTAAAATAGGCAAGTAAAATGAGAACATAAGGAAATAAACAGTACAGATATATAAATAATAACAAGTTTCTATGGAAAACAAAGAGCTTTATTTTATTAAACCCATGCTTTACACATAATTTAACTTTCTTAAACTAACCAAATATTAAAGCATCTTTGCTCTGTTTGCTCACACTAAGTAGGTACACTATTACACATTTTTACTTCTTGAATTAAGGGAGTCTCCTGAGTCCTGCTGGCTGATGAGTTTTCTTCAGATAAGTAAGGTTTTTTTATTATAGCTAGGTCAGCAATGGAAGCTAAATCCAAATTATTGTTCTTCTACTTTTCTTAAGGGGCGATAAACATATGTTTTACCGCCGGGGTAACACTGTCCTGCCAGTATCTCGTGAGCAGCATTTGCATCATGTTTTATGTTTTAATTAATGTTAAAAACTCTAAAACAAACAGCTGACTGAAAGCTGCACAGGTTATTAATTTCCTCTTTGCGACAGAGTATGTCCAAGGAAAGCTGTCATTAAATGACATTTAGTTTTTTTTTTGCGCCACAAGACTAGTGCGGCTAGTAACAAATTGCTTAATCGAGTGTCGATTAAACACAAATCACAGATATTACTCAAAAATACTAGGTGCGCCGTCCCTACAGAAACAAAGTTTTAACGAATGGTAACGATTCAACTAATGACATTTAGCACAATACGGATTTTGCTTCCAGCTGCATTGTTATTGAATCGTAGCCATGTTCAAATTGGATACGTTTCACGTTCGCACCGCTTACGTAAAAATTAGTGCGATCGGGGCCCAGGTAAGTATCGACTAGTATCAAAAATACCTATACCAAATACCTAGGCCCCGATCGCGCTAATAAAATCGAATCATTACCACACCACTTCCGTTACGTTTGTCACATTTGGTATCGCGCTAAAAAAGTTCGTGCCATACTGCCATTTCCAAACCACTTCCCAACCGTTACCGCTGTCAGATGTCAATGAATGAAAGGTTTGAAAAAAACAACTTTCAATCAAAGTTCAAACGTTTGAGTAAATTTACCTATTCTGATCAAAAAAATACCGCATTTACGTCCATTTTTGAAAACATTTGACTAATTAGACGTTTATATGCCTTACAAACTGCATAAACTAGTGTAAATAAAACGTGTAATGTTGTGTTGTGTGTGACGCCGATAACACTCCCATGGGATTCTTGGAAAACTTTTTCACCACTTTTTTACTTTGAAGTGATCTCACTCAAGAAAATAGTGTTCACCCAGTGATTACAGTAATAAAAAATTGTGAATAAACAGTAAATATTAGATAATTTAAGAATACAATAATCAGTTGTTTTTATTCCAAATTTCTTCTTAACATATCTTTAAATCCAAATCCTAAGCTATCTACTCAGAATACTGGAATACATCATAATCTATAACACCAAAAATATCTACAAGATATAGTCATTTAAAGAGGTAAATACCTAATTATCCTAAAATAGTTATTTTAGAAAGTCTTTCGTTACCTTATTCACCACAACTACCTATTTTAGTTCCTACAGAATAGTCAAAAGTAGCTCTGTTTCTGTAATGTTAATGTAAAATGTTTAATTAGAACCACCGGTCAATAATGAGGTTTTTGTTGTGATGAAAAGATGAGATGATGATAACTTTTTTCTGTGATATTATAGAGACAGTCATGATGGGCTATGTAGTGTTAATATTACATTATTATTTTAATTAATGATATAATATCTCTCTTAAATACATACTACTAATGAAGAATTCAGTAATTTATCTAGCTGCAGCAGGAATGTTAAACAATTATTAAGATTTCAGATGTGTAGTTGTATTAATGCAAAAAATTGTTGAGAAATATAGATAAATGCCAATACAGGCTGTACTAAATTGAAGATACAATGAAAAGAGTCACTATTGAAGTTTGTTAACTAGTGTAACTAGTGTACGCTAAACTGGCTTGTTATTTGGGATTTTGTGTTGTGTCATGTATCTTATTAATTTATTTTTCACTAATACTATGAAATAACAATAGATAATACCTATTTAATCTACTAGTCGAAAATATGCAGTAAAAATAATGTTTTAAAATGTCAATCAAAAAGTTTTAGTTTATTCGGCACACTAAAATTAAACTTGCTTGTAAAACAAAAAACCTATAATATCTAGATAGAGTTAAGATTAGAGTTGAAATAGCATTTAAGATAAAGCTTATAACTTGTTATGCTTACTTACTATTATAGCATCATTAAAAAGTTGGGGAAATACACCTACAATAACAATGATTTAAAATAAAAATAGGCAAGTAAAATGAGAACATAAGGAAATAAACAGTATAGATATATAAATAATAACAAGTTTCTATGGAAAACAAAGAACTTTATTTTATTAAACCTATGCTTTATACATAATTTAAGTTGTGTTCGAATTATATACGTTTCAGGTTCGAACCGCTTCCGCAAAAATTAGTGCAATCGGATAACAAGTAGATCTTGAAAGAGAAAATATTAGAATATGCAAATATTGCAAAAAAAATATTGATATCTTAAAAAATTTATTACGAAACCTGTAGTTTTATTTAATTTCAAAAGTTACAAGTTTATTAAAAAATTAAGCGTTTATCCTCTGAAATCTAACATAAATAATGAAGAAGGAAGGAATTTTTAACCAATGTGAAATTATTTACCGGTAATACCGGTTTACCGGTAAAAAATATTCAGCTAACGGTAAATTTACCGGTAATGAAAAGAACCGGTAATTGCAAGCTCTAATTGTGAGGTATAACGCAGCCTTTGGTCGATCCTTGGGCTGGCGGAGGTCGACTGAAGGATAGACCAATAGCAGCGCTTGACCTTACAATGTCAAGACGAGTCCGGGGCGCGTCCGTCGCCATCTGTCACCGGCTTTAAGAACGTTACGCTTTCCTTAAAGTTGGTGACAAATTTGGCTGTATAGATAGAGATGTCTTTGAATGTTACGATCCGCTACAAAATAAAAGTAAAAAGTCATTGTCTAATTGGTCAATTCGACCTTGACAAATTGATTGAGCGAATGAGCCGTGTGGCCACCCTGAGAGTCTATTCTCTCTCTGTTATTTTTACAGTGGTGCCAACTTAGGCGAATTTTCGCCTTAAGCTATCTCGAAGGGTTTCGGGGCGACCAAAAATTGAAATCGGCGACTGGTCGCCGTTTAGGCTACTTTGAGAAAATAAAGGGGCGACACCATTTCTACGTAGTTAAACTGTCATAATTTCGTCTCAAATGAGTCTTAAATGTTTTAAAAATGCATGTAGGTACTCAATAAAGCGTATGTTTTTATGACAAATAATTGCGTTGGTCGATATCTCTGCTTCCATGTGCACACAATAACAAATATTTTTATAGTATCTGTGGATGCACCATTAAAAAAAAATATAAATGCTTTAGGTTGATTTCTTTCGTTTTATGTTAGTTGGAATTGTAAAAAGAAGGTAACTGCATAAAAAAAGCATTTAGAAAAGTAGCATTTTAGGCTATTTGACTTTAAATTAGGCGATTTTAGGCTACTTCATAGGAAAATAGAAAACGGCGAGTTTAGGCTACTTGGCGCCAAATTTCTGGCGAATTGGACTGGTCTGGAGTTGGCAACACTGTATTTTTATGTCAGTCAGTCAACGTTTGATTTGGGTTTTTGGCGGGAAACTGAAAGCGCAAAATTTTAAATGAAATTTTATCATAAATTAATATTGGTAGTGAGTAAATTTTGAGTGCCCCCTCGACAGTATGACTTCGGAAAGCGACGGAGATGATGCAGGTGGAGGGAGAGGACTCTCAGAAGCAAAAAAACGTAAACGCGAGCCTATCAATGGAGAAGGCAAGTACCAGCCCTTTATAAAAAATGGATACAAAAGAACTTACCCGGACAATCTCATCTTAGAAGAGTACCCAGTGTATGTTGAAAGCAATAATAAAGAAGAGAGAATCGGAAACCGTAACCCTTTACAGCTCTCTAAGCTTTTTAAAAACGTAAAAGGAGTACATGAACGACGTCGAGTAAACTCATCAAAAATAATGCTTGTGTTTAAGCAAGCAGTTGCGGCCAATGACTTCCTCAATCACACATGCCTTACAGAACACAACATGCGGGCATACATTCCTGCCGCCTCTGTGGAGAGGGTTGGGGTAGTGCGATATATTCCGAAAGATGCTTCAAGCCAAGAACTGTACGCGAAGTTTACATCAGAACAAGAAATAATTGCCGTAAGAAGGTTTATGAAAAAAGAGACTGAAGGTTTGACGCCATTAACTACGGTGTCTGTAACATTTGTAGGTACAATTTTGCCACAGTTCATATACCTTGATAACTGGAGGTACAGGGTTTACGAATACATACCACCAGTCATGCAATGCTACAAATGTTTAAAATTTAATCACTCTGCCAAAGTTTGTCGCAATGACCAAATATGTTCCAAGTGCGCGGAGGGTCACAGCTACAGACGTGCTAAAGTGTAGTAACTGTGGTGGTGATCATCTTGCTATTTCGAAAAGTTATCCTGTTAAACTGGCAAAGATTTCTAATAATAACAAAAGGAGTTTTTCGAGTGTACTTAAGAGTACCCAAAGCAACAATTTTCCACCTTTACCAGCTTACCAGGCAAAAAGATTCTCGACCACCTGTTACTTTTCCAGGATACAAATTAATTTATAAAAATGCAAAAAATGGTCATGGTGGTGTAGGTATTCTTATTAGGGACTCCTTCAAGTACAGTACATTGTCGATTCCATTTTATGAAGATGTCCAATCTGTAGCAATTTCTCTTCATACAGCTAGAGGTCCCATAACAATTCTATGTGTATATTGTCCACCTGGAAATGAAAGCAGATTCCTCATAAATAAACTAAAAAGAATTATTAACAACATACCAAAACCATGCTTAGTATCAGGAGATTTCAATGCACACCATATCGCATTTGGGTGTAACACTACAAAGGCTCGAGGGCGAGATCTTTATAATCTATTTGATGAAACAGACTTATGTATATTTAATAAAGGCCTACACACTACAATACAGGGTCCAAATAGGAGCTCGTCAGCCATTGACGTCGGTTGTATTAGTCCGATTTTAGCACCTCTGTGTGAGTGGAAGGTGGGTGATGACCCCCTGGGTAGCATTCACTATCCCACTTTCATAGAGATACAAGTCTCACCTGCAGTCTATCAAATAAACAGTAATACAGAAAGAAACAGTTATACAAAAAAGCTGATTGGTCTAAATATTTACTAAATTCTAAGGAATATTTAAAAGATTTTGTAGTTAATGAATTAGATCCAATAGCTACTTATGATAATTTCTGTAATATACTTGAGAAACTGAGAAGCGAATGTATACCTGTGTATAGTAGTAGTACGAGTAGTCAGTGTCGTCATGCCCCAGCTCCTTGGTGGAATAGTAGGTGAGCAGAGGCAGTTGCTAAATCCAAACATGCTCTAAAAGAATACAGACATAACATGACATTAGAAAATTATATACAGTATAAGAAATTAGATGCTCAGAAAAAACTTATTATAAAAGAGGAAAAAACTAGCAGTTAGAAAAGTTTTAGTGCTTCTTTTAACAGGTATACTCCCATTGCTCATATTTGGAATTCAATTCGTCGTTTCAAGAGAATTAGATCTGAAAAGATTACTAAAAATGATGAATGGATACCTGATTTTATAGAGAAATTCTCTCAACCAGAAGATGAAGATAAAGTAGATCAGGTAGACAATCTATTTGAAATGAATAATAACAATGATAGAAGTTGCTTTTTGTTAAAACCATTTAAAAAAAAGAATTTCTTATAGCTTTAGGTTCAAGAAAAGACTCTTCTCCAGCTCTGGATAATATACCATATATTATGATAAAAAAGTTACATGGCACAGCACAAAACATTCTTTTACATATTTATAATTTACTTTGGCACAAACAGATCATCCCAGAATCTTGGAAAACACAGTGTATTGTACCTATTCTAAAGCCTAATAAACCTAATGATGACCATAACTCCTACAGACCAATTTCCTTGGCCTCTTGCGTAGGTAAATTATTTGAACAGATGATTAAGCTCCGATTAGACTATTATGTAGAATCAAATAAACTCTTACCAGATAATCAATTTGGTTTCCGTAAAGGCAGAAGTGCTTCAGAAAGTTTTGTTTCATACATCACAGATATGAAAAATTATCTTTTATCTCACTCCAATGCTGTATCCGTGTTTTTAGATGTCCAGGGTGCATATGACAATGTCGACTTACATTGTCTTTCTCAAATATTACATGAAGTTGGTATTCCTGAAAAATTTATAAAATGGATTTATACATTTTCTAACAAAAGAACTGTTTTTGTTAAGTTTAACAATATTTTGCATGGACCAAAAAAATCACATAGAGGATTGATGCAACGTGCTTGCCTCTCTCCAACTTTGTATAATTTGTATGTGTCTCAATTAATGAGTAACATTTCTAGCAATGTCAAAATTTTACAATTTGCTGATGATATATTGTTTAACTATTATCAAAACAAACTGAAGCTTGGCATCAACACATCAAAAAGTGGTGTTATGGTAATTGGTCCAGATAAAAACATTACAATTAAGTACAACAGCCAAGAAATATCATTGACCAACACTCATAAATTCCTTGGTGTGGTTGTTGATGATAAACTTAAGTTTGATCAACACATAGCTTATATTTCAAAAAATGCCCTGAAAGCTACAAATGTTCTAAGATGTTTAACAGGGTTCTTTTGGGGTGCTGACCCAAAAATTCTTGCTACATTATACAAAAGCTTAGTTAGAAGCCACTTTGATTACAGTTTTTTAGCATATATTAACTCTAATCAAACTCAATTAAAAAAACTTGATGTTATTCAGAATATTGGTCTACGCATTGTTTCAGGTGCTATGAAATCAACTCCAATAAATGCTATGGAGGCAGAAACTTGTATACCACCTTTGTTGTTAAGACGCCTTCAGCTAGCACAGAATTTCTGTACTAAGGAATTATCAGCAAATAATAAATTGGTTATTAGTAACTTGATTCTGCCCCCACAGCTTTCTCAGGATTTGAATGAAGATGTTGTTTCTGTAAATAATGTAATTAATGGAAAGTTACCTGAACTGTGTACATTGATGAGTAGCATTCATAAAAACTTTGTAAATATGTATATGTATATGTGATGATAACACGTGGCCCTTGTACAAGTGTGTTTATGAGGCTTTAATCAACTCAGATTACAAAGTCAGTTTTGCTAATATTAAAGATAATTTTGACTACTTACAATACATTAATGATAAACAAGATAACTATAAAATATTTACAGATGGGTTCAAGACTAAAGACTTTGTGAGATGTGGTTGGTATGATTCTCATACTAAAATGAAACAAGTATTGAGTTTAGACTGCCTGCAATGCTAGTATCTTTACTGCTGAAGCTTAAGCAGTGTTACAAGCTTTATTGTATATTAAAAAAGTAAATAATGTACATTTTTTATTGATTTCTGACTCAAAAAGTGTATTGTTAGCTTTAGAAGGACATAGGTTAGACTTTAAGTTGAGTCACATAATTTATTTAATTAAGAATGTATTGTATGAGTTACATTTATGTAAGAAGCAGATAGAGGATCTATGGGTATTGACCCTCCCACAGAGGTATTGCGGGTAATGAAGAGATAGACAAAGCTCTAGCATGCGGATTTGACATAGACCACACAACCATACTGAAGATTCCGTTCACTGATTTTTACACTCTGACAAAGAACAAGATGAAGATTCTTTGGAGCAAATACTGGGCTTCAGTTAATCTGGAAAAAGGGAAATGGTACGCTGATATCCAAAACACTTTGCCAACAAAACCATGGTACAGTCGCATACAATGTGAATACAGAAAATTCGTAACCACTCATTGATTTAAATAGTAAAGATACGGCTTACAGAACAAATTACTTTACACGTTTACCATACATGACACACTAACGCCATCTATTAGAACTATCCTAAACTGTGTCGTAAACGATGAAACAGCAACACACCATGCGTTGCTTTATTATATGCCAAACATTGAGATTATGGAAACAAAATTTCTAAAACAATGTAAATATGTTTCATAATTAGCATATTTTTGACTTACCTGACATATTAAATATCGTACTTTTTATTAGTTGTGCTTATGTCGTAAAGAACACAACAAATCTTATCATTTTCCTAATTTTAACGTACCTACGCTCTCGACGATAGTCGTCAGCCGACTACGTCACTTCGGTGTAAAGAGGATCACTTTAGGGCCACGTTAGTGGCAACAGTTTAACATGCGGTCCACCCTGTCCTTACGAAGTAATATATAAGTCAATGTAACCACTATAAACAGACTTCGTTTTGGACATTGCTTAGTTCCAACTCACCTGTATAGACTCAAGATAACCAACAGCAATAGATGTCCATATTGTGAATCCCCAAAAGCAGACTTGGACCATATATTTTTCTTTTGCCAGAAGTTTGGTCTGCAGAGACTGGCAATGATATGTGCTATCCAGGACATTGCAGAAGACGAAAAATTAAGTGTTCCCCGCCACATAAATGATTTCTTGAGCAATACATGTTTTTATCGGCCGTTAGTTGAATTTGTAATTATTACAGTTGAGAAACTTTGACAGCTATTGACACAGAATAATATACTCAAGCAAGGCCATTGATCAGTGAATAGAGATCAGTGTAATTTTTTTTTTAAATGACTATTATAAACAGTGCAACAGTGAAGTGGGTAAATAGTGATTAACAAAGGTGGATTTATTCTTTCTTTCATAGTGTAGTATGTACTTTTGAACATTATACCTTGTTTGTACTTTGTTTTGATTTCGGCCAATGGACCTGTTTCCAACAGCCATGTTGCTCAATAAAAAAAAATAAAAAAAAATTCAGTCAGTTACAATGTTGCCAACCATACTATTTAAATCGTATTTAAACGACCTTCTTGGCTCTTATACGATGTACGATTGCGTAATCGAAATCGTACGCAAAATATACGACCTTTTCAATGAAATCTTATGGAAAAAAAAACGAAAGAAAGAAAGAAATTATAAGAAAAAAGAAAGAATAAGAAATTTGTTGGCTACACAACACATTAAAGAAAATGGATCTTGTATCAACTTCAAGCCATCTGACGATATGATGAAAAAATTAAATTTAAACATGTATAAAAAAATTAATGCTTCGACTCCCGCGTCTGCTGCTGTGCCTAATGACTCAGATAGTGACTAAGTCAATTAAAGTTTTAAAGTTTTAGAAATTTAAGTGGTGTTAATAGTAATAGATTAGGATAAAATTTTGTGCCCCTATGTGTCATAATTTCATATATCATAAAACTCTGATATTACCTTTCATCGGTAAGTTTTATTGTCTCAATCAACTCTCAATTAATGTTCATAAAGTGGTTTTGGTTTACATCACTTTACTCATCCTTATTTTAGCTGGACGAGATCGCTCCTAGATAAGATGATTCTAGTGATAAGAACGCCTATACTGTATTGTAATTATCATGAATAAGGCAATTATATTTTTTCTTGAGAGTAAATTAAAAAAGTATATTGAAGTTGTTTTTAATCAAGGTTCAGAATAAAAAAATAAATTTTCTAATTTAGAAAAATATAATTTAATAATTTCCTAATGCCATATATCAATTGATGATACCTAAATATTAATTCAAAATTATAATTACATTCCGTTTTTTAATTGATTTATGTAGTTTTATTAAAATTCCATTGCGTACTAATAATTCCTTGAATTCATGGCAAAATACTATCTTTTTAGTCTGTGGTACGATCCTCTGAAAAATAAAGTTGGCAACACTGGTCAGTTTTGGCTTAAAAGGGCTGGAACCCAGAGCCGTAAAACCCAATTAAAAAAATATATATATATATTGTTTGTCTTGTCATAATAATAATTATTTTCTAAGTGAGTGATGTTTGTAAAAGATTTTATTTTTTAATTGTTAATAAAAACCACGATGTTTTTTGCTATTTTTATAATCCAGCTGATACAATTAGTAAGTACAGTAGAATATGATGCAAATGGATATCTCGTGTATTGTCCATGTATGGGTAAGTTTAAAATTATATCAGCTTTTAACTAAACTTCCAGTGTGTCCGTCCCGCCGGGATAAAGTGCATCCCGAATGTACCTACCTACAATAGAATCCGTTTAATAAGACTCCGCATTATATTGATCAACCGCATATTAATAAGTAATTACTTACACGGCGAAGTTTGGTTTCATATAAAATTATTTTTATCAAAGTCGGATTTAATATATACTTCGCTTAAAGTGGCATATTGTGACCCATTTTTAATAAATTGTGTTCGGTTATAGTGATCGAAATGATTCCTAACACCTTCGGCAGTGTGACGGCAAAACAACAGCAAACAAGCGTTACTGATTTCTTATGTAAAAAAACCGTCTAAGCGCGAGTCGGACTCGCGCACCGAGGGTTCCGTACGAACCTGTAGGTATATAAGTAAAGTTCATCCATCAGGACAATCAAGTCATAGTTATGGTATTTTTTATTGCAAAAAGAAATCCATAACATTACAATATGTGATGTTACTAACAATTTAAGGTTTTCGGAATGTTTCTTTAATCAACTATTTCACTGACACTTTGCTGCCCCTGCACAGTTCTCTATAAAATAGACTAATTCGCTATAGATTCTTGCATGAGTAATACACATCACAGATAAGTAGCTAATAGGCACTACAAAGAACATATCTAATAAAATAAATAAATAAAATAAAATTGCCTTTATTGCTGCTTATATGGTTTTACATTGTTTTATTATTTTATTTTTTTATGCTGTTGTCAGCTTGTCTTCTCACAAAGGCCTCCTCTAAAGATTTCCATTTCTCTCGATGTTTCGCCATTCTGGTCCATATTGGCCCAGCCACTTTCCTTATGTCATCCTCTCAACGTTTGCTCTGTCGACCTTTACTTCTCTTACTATCTCTGGGGTACCACTCTGTTATTAGTCTAGTCCATTGTATCTCTAATCATGTGCCCCGCCCATTTCCTCCTCAATGACTTAAACACTTTCTCCACGTTTTTAAATTTTGTAGTGTTTTATCTTCTGTAGTCTTACTCTATCCTTTCTTTTAACCCCAGCTACACTTCTCTCTATTCCATTCTGGCAAACATTTACTTTCTTCAGTAATTGTTCTGTCAGTGCCCATGTTTGACAGCCATATGTAAGGCATGGTAGGATGCACATGTTGTATATTTTACGTTTATCTTTGATAGGCATTGCTTTGTTTTTCATAATTTCGCTTAGGGACCAGTATCTTTTCCAAGTATAATATTATATATTTAAAAAAAAAAAGAACATAAGTATCTAAGTTTCATAAAATATTTAATTAATGTAGTTTTTTATGGTAACTCAGTATACGAAATATCCATTCCATACAAATTATCACTGTCCCGGCGGCACGGTCACTTGTGAAAGTTGTAAGAAAAATTGTATTTTATGTAACATACACATAACAAATTTTGATGACAGTTCAAAGATGAAATAAGTGTTGACATGTATTTTGCAAGAAACAGCAGAAATTAGAATCGGTTTTTCTGCCAAAATATTATGATTTTCTGTCCCCTGTTCATTAACATTATTTCGTGTGTCACACACGCTGAGACACCCACCCAAAAGTTATGTAAAATAACTACAAGATGACACTAAGGTCTGACTGTCTGCTTCATATTTTTGTTGTGTAAGTCCAGCTTGCCAGCGGTATCCTTTTTATTGCCTCTGACAAGCCACAGTCAGCCACAAACATTTAAAGTAGTCGCGTGCCTTTTGCGCTGTCTGCGGAGTGACCAAATTTTCTAGATGTATGTAATTAATTTATTAGCAACCTTAGGCTAGTTTCAAAGAAAAGTTAAAATATTTTCGACATAACCATCGCATAAGTACTT
The DNA here is from genome assembly GCA_963576865.1 of Anania hortulata. Lineage (NCBI taxonomy): Eukaryota > Metazoa > Arthropoda > Insecta > Lepidoptera > Crambidae > Anania > Anania hortulata. Next base: position 11,985,799 of record OY756388.1, on the reverse strand, counting down.
TATTAGGTAGTTGTATAGAGTGCATTTTTTACTATAATTGAACATTTGTCTACTGCGTTACTGGTGTACTGAGTTACTTTTGCAATGCGGGATGACGGAAGGCGAAATAAAAGAAGTGTTTAGCGCGCACTGTAGGTTTATAATGGATGATAAACGACACTAACCTAAGCTTATATATTAACTTATGTACTGAGTGTGGGGTAAGGTGGTACACACACTTATAAACATCCACCGTTATTTATAAAAAAAAATAATTTTTTTTTTCATAAAAAATTTATTGTGACAATTACTTTATTCGTAATAATACGTTGTATAAATGAATGAATATAAAACTGATATTATTGCGATTAATTACAATACAGGTGCCAAAATATAACAAAAATATAAAATAATTTAGACATCTGAACAAAAGTTTATAAAAAAATAAAGACTGCTATGATTTTATCGCCATCGATATTCGCTGTGTGCGCGATGACAGCGCCTCTAGTGACCGCAATTATTGTGGACTAAGATCTCTCAAATTATGGCAACTGGATGGTTTGAGAATGATTTTCGGATTGTTTTTCTTCGAAATTAGATGAAAATATCTAAAAAGTTTATGCATATTATAGTAAGTGATACTTAAACTAAAATATAAATGTTATAATACATACGGGATTTAAATCGGTACAACAAGATATAACTTTCTAACCTCAAACTAGTGCAAAAAAGGAAAATAATTAGTATTAGCACAGCATGTGAGAGACGTTAAAGAGCTTAGAACCAATGGACAAAGCTACTTAATAAGAGCTGTGATCATAAGACAAACGTCTGTGACACAAACCCCTACAAACTTTCATCTTTTCACAGCAGCTATCCATTTATTTTCTATGCTCTAATTTCCATCTTGATGTTGGAAACAAATAAAACATGCACGAACTGTTTTTCCCATTGTTTCTACACTTTATAACACAACACGCACAGTACGTCGTACCCATATCACGAATTTTGACGTTTATACTTAAAAATACTTAATTTCGTTAGTATGGAATTCTATGGAAATATAGCAATTTGACACATGACAGTCCAGAGTTATTTCACATTTCTGCCAAATAGCGTGCTGCGATCGATTTGACGTCCCCCACCACCCTCTTTGCACATAGCGAATAAGCAGATTAAAATACATTCAATGCTACAGAATTAAATTAGTGTTGTATTTTTTTTTTGTTCAACATGTTCTAAAACAATAAGTATTTATAAAACAAGTATAATATCTACCTCGCAACCAGAAAAGTGAAAACGAGTACTTAATTTCCAAATTTATATTTTTGACAGTACCTACTTAGCTAGAATATTTTAAATAAAGTCGATTGTATCGATGTGGCTACAGTTTTGTTAAAAAAAATGAAAAGTTATATATTTCAATACGTTTCACAATGTACTATACTCATTACAATGACAGTTTATTAAAACAAGTTTTCAATTTAAATTTACACAAAAGTTAAAATGTAATTAACATTATATTTTAATGAAACATGTTTTTATTACAAATCTTTATAATAAAAAAAACTGCAAAACAATAACCGATAAATTTTATTAGTTATTTGATACATATATGGGAAACCCTATTGGGAATATTAAAATTAAGGTCTTAAAATACAGGTCGTCCTTGGAGTCTTTGGCAATGAAGGCTGGTTTTACTCGGTCTATGGATACCGTAACCTGTCTGTTCTGCACGGCCAGCTTGAAGGTCTTCTCCCGTCGCTCTAGCACCTTGTATGGCCCTGTGTATGGAGGTTCTAGTGAGCGTCTGGAAGCGTCTTGTCGTAAAAAGACGAATTCCGCTGTAGTCAGGTCTTTGGGCACATAGAACGTCTTGTTGTCGTGGCGACTTACGGGTGCTGGTGGTGCATTTTTTTCTAAACTGAATAGTTTGCGTGTGAGACGCTTCCAAAGTGGTAAAATGTGTGTCCCCCCCCCTGTAACTTCTAAAACAAGAGAATGATAAATCTAAAAAAAATATATAATGTACATTACCATAAAAACTACCAGCGAAAATTGGTTTGAACGAGATCAAGTAATTAGTTTTTTTTTAATACGTCATAAATCATATACCGCTATTTACCATTTCATTCAATCAACTCAAATATAAAAATAAAACATTTAATTTTATAAACATAAACCTTATACATAAACCGTGAACCATTATTTTTTTTAGTTACATTATATAATAAAAAGATTTAAAAAAAATCTAAACTCACTACCCCTTTCCACATGAACGCGTAGAGGTATTAAATTGAAATTCATATCAAATACTCAGGTCTATAATACCTATACACCAGGTTTGTACGGAACGTTTATATTCGGTGGACTTGTGATTTCGGAAGAGCAGTTCTACGCTCCGCAACTCTTACACTGGGGTCTCTCTCTACTTCTTCGACTACAGCTTCTACGAGGTCTGGATCATGTAATTGTGATGGGCGCTCAGTCCTCATACCTGGTATGCGTCCATCCATGTAAGTGTTATACACACGTAGAATCATGCGGTGATCTGGAAACCTTTCAGGTCGAGGTTCACCGCTACGTTCAACATGCTGCCTGTACAGTCTTGCTGCTTCGGAAGCATTTCACAAGGCGGAAACGTGAACAAAAATCCAAAACGATAGCAATCTGAGTCCGTACGAATAGCTAAGTCCAATAAAAGTGCATTCACGAGTCAAGCAAGAAATCAAGCAGACAACTAATGAAAAAAAAAGTAATTCACAGGAACTGTTTGAAAGATAACATTACCAATAACCGCATTATTATGTCCTTCTACGCCTTTTGTCTGTGTTTGACGGCAGGTAAAAAAAACGAAATTTAAACTACAAAAAGGTTTTATGGCATAATTTTATTACTTTCGCTACTTGCGTAGTAATAGTTTTGTTTTTAATTGAACCTTTCTAAGAATTTACAAATACTGTGTTTTAAACATAGTTTACTTTGAACTTTAATCTAAGTATGATACCGTCAAACTAACTCAATGAAATTTACAGTGTTAAATAGCTGATAGAATAGTTAAGTTTTTAAAAAGTTTATGTAACTTTATTTTTTAAATGGGCTTTAAAGTTTAGAAAAAATACAGGATCTATAACTTTTTTAGTTTCAACAATTTATTTTAATGGGTTACGTTAGTGTTATGGTCGGAAATACTTCTGAATCAGCTAGTCCTAGTATTAATCTAATAAAGAAATAAAAATCAGGCATGTACCTTCACTATTCGCGCCACAGTGACCAAAAAAGTGCCTTAACACAAAAATTTTAAAAAATATATTAAAAGAGTCATAACTCGAAAACTATCAAAAATCGCGGAATATACATGGGGTTGATTTGGATAGCCCTAGTGATGCTCTACCTCTGGACTTCGGCTTGACACTATTTTTTGGGACAACCTGTATATAACACGTTAGCGCATAGTATACATTTAAATCGATATTGTTTATATTGCGCACATCAAAATTGGGAAGTGAAAATGTTAGTTATTTATGGCAAAATTAAAAATATATTTATGCATGTAAAATGTAACCCGTCTAGTTACATAAACTTATTTTACCTTAACTAGTGTAGTGGCCACTAACAGAAAATAATAGGAAAAAAATTTTTTTTTAACGTAAATAATATGCGTATTTTTAAGTTGCCATCATTTGATGTGAACTTCTCCCGGCGCCCATCACCTTCATCAAAACCATCACTCTACAGGTACTCTCCCGGCAGCGAGCAAACACAACCTTCCAACTCCATCATCACCCGGCTGCCAGCAAACTTAATCCTCCATCGGACTCCATAGTACTTTCGCCCGGCAGCTAGCACATTTACCCCTTATTTTTCACTCAAATTGTCCAGAACATTTTTTAAAAAGTTTACTGCATCATTCGCACCTTCACTTGTAAAAGTGTTGAATTTGCCAATACTTTTCTATAATGTCCTTTTATTTTGTAATTTTATGTAAATTTAGTTCAAATATTTGCACAAAAATATAATATTACTTTATAACTCTGTGCACAGCACTGGCAGGGTCGCAATGCGGGACGACGGGAGGCGAAATAAAAGAAAGTGTTTAGCGCGCACTGTAGGTTTATAATGGATGATAAACGACACTAACCTAAGCTTATATATTAACTTATGTACTAAGTGTGGGGTGAGGTGGTACACACACTACACTTTGCCGGTAACTCCAGATACATTGTCAGTAACTCCTTATACAATAACAATATTATTTCAACTAAAATAAAGCATTTTTAATATACAAACTATACTTAAATCCAACCACTTTCTTGCTATAACAACTAAGCGGCAAGTAGCGACCGCGTATACCGAAAATACCGAAAATCCCGGTTTTCGTGAATCTAATCCCGGTATTTAAAAGTTTATTTCTATTATGGTCCGGTATCCCAGTATTTTCGGGATTCGGATCCCGGTTTGCGACCCTTACCCAGCAGTGCTGCTGCGCGTGTTGCTCGCGACACCCATCACAATTGAACAATTAAGCATTTGCCATGTTCCGCTATTTGAGCAGACCACGACCCTGGTTTTCAGTGGGCCTATGCTAAGCAAGAATCACGGACTATGACAGCCGCAATAAACATAATAATAATTAATACACATAAAAATATGCTTATACTGTGATAAGTTAAGTATCTTAAATGAAGTAAAAATATATACATATGTATATATATTATAATATTAATGTCATTGTACAATCTATCCAAAATGTCGTTATGAGAATAGGTAATTAATTAAATTAAGCGCTGCAAAAATTTTAACCAATCTATATACCTAGTCTTGCCATAAATACTGAAACAAAGAAAAATAATAATTTTCTATTGCAAATAACATTTATTACCATTACAGTGTGTTAGTTAATTACATAAATATAAAACTATTTAAAATATACAAAGCTAATTCGACGTGGTCTCCATTGGCTGCAATACAGTCCTTTAAACGTTGAGGCCAGTTATCCGTAGAAGCACGCACTGTTTCATGGGAAAATTCTTCACTGCCAATCGTACGGATTGTTTTAGGGACTCCAAAATATCATGGCGTTTAGAGCAAGTTGTACTCTCTAAAACTGACCATAAATCATAATCCAGCTGATTAAGATCGGGACTAGACGCCGGCCAGTCTTCAGCTCTGATGAAGTCCGAAACGTTCGTTTCCAACCAAGACTGCGTAGACCGAGCTTTATGACCCGGCCCCGAGTCTTGCTGGAAGGACCATTCTTGGTTATTGAACATGCAGTTGTTAAGGGGCTTCACTACCTTCTCAAGAATGGTATCTTGATACACTTGTGCAGATGTTATGATACATTTTTCACAAAACGATTTATCTATCTTCTATCTATGTATACATATAATAATTAAATATTAAATAATTAAATTTGGCACGTAGGTTCTTTATAAGGTCTAGGGGTGCACTAAGAAAGAATTTTTCAAAATTTTGTTTTAAAACTCGGTATCGTTTTTTATTACTAGACCAATAAGAAGTGCGTTAATGTCTGGCGCTTCAACCTATGTAATACAGCATTGCGATCTATTAGCTAAGTGTTAAGTTTGATTTTAATAGGTAATGCAATTAATCTATTTAAGCGCCAGCGAAGCCTCAGGCAAATGATATTAATGATATGCTGTTAAAGTCTTTCGAGGGAGAAGAAATGGTATACACTTTATTTTTATTTAATTAAGGACAGCCAACAAAGAATACTAGACAATACAAAATACAATTCAAATTTTACATTTTATAGTGTTGCCTTAATTAAAGGCCACCACGGCATGCATAAAATTTAAAATGTGGAAACTGACATTACACTTAACAGTTTAAGTAAATGGAAAAATGACAAATTACAGCCTTTTTTATATTAATGAAGACATATTATGTTCATGCAATATACACCGTGACTTTTTAATTACCCGAGAAAACTAAAATTTGCGTTTATAAAAATATGTATATCAGTAAGTAACACACAAATATTATAGCGTTCATACAAAAATATCATTTTATAGGACTTCAAATAAATCCTGTTAATGCACCAAAAACATGTAAACCATCTTCGTAGTATTTGTTTAATGAGAGAGACGCATGCATTCATTCAGACTCGCGCGGCGCTCGCGCAGTCTCCCGCGCATGCGCGTCTGCTACGCCTAGTGCCAAAGATTGTCAAGATCGCCAAGCATCGCGGGTTCGCATCCTGCACTAGCATTTAATAAACGTGATATCTGTTGATTTGTATGTTGTGGCCATTACGAAGTCATAAAAATACCACTTTTCACGACTTTTTTTATCTGCTTAATAAATTGTTTATTTTAATTACTTAGTTAAGGTGTATTTTAAAATATGAAATCAACTAGGTATTTACAAGATTAACAAATGATACAAATACCTAAAAACCTTAAAACAAATATCAACATACCTTACACGTATTGCAGTATTTTTTCAAAATGTCCTCCTCTCTCCGAGATACAAACACGTGCTCTTTTCCGCAAGTTATTCTTCAAAGAAATAAGCACGTTTTTTTGAGCTTGAACCTCTTGAAAAGCCGCAATGATTCGGTTTCGCAAATCACCAACACTAGTAGGTTCACTCACAAACACTCGGCGCTTGATCTCGCTCCACAAATAAAAGTCCACAGGCGTAAGGTCCGGGGACAGCGGAGGCCAGGGCACGGGCCCGCCGCGGACGATCCACCGCGCTCCGAACTCGCCGTTTAGGTACGCGCGCACTGCATTGTGGTAATGGGGCGGAGCACCGTCATGTTGGAAGTACAGCGACTAAAGATACGCGAGGGGCACGTCGTCCATTATGGTCGGCAACATCTCCTGGAGAATAGCTAAATAGCTTGCACCCGTCAACCGCCCTTCGATGAAATATGGGCCGATGATAGTGTCGTTAAACACACCTGCCCATACGTTGAGTGAAAAACGGTGTTGGTAGGAGTGCCGCTTTGACAATTTTGGAATTACGTAACTCCAGTAGTGTTCATTGTGGCTGTTGAAAACACCGATCCGAGTAAACAAACATTCATCGGTGAACAAAATGTTAGCGTTTGGGTTTGCTAACACCCACTCGCAGAACGACACTCGCGGCTGTCTGTCACTGTCACTGAGCTCCTGCACTTTGCGGTAGTGAAACGGGTGCATGACCGATGAAATTATTTTCCATATGCAGTACTGGCTCACGTGGAAATGTCGGGCTCCTTCACGGGTACTGCGTCGCGGGTCTTCTTCAAAGTACTGTACGACATCATCGTACAGTTCTTGTGGGTACGAGACCCCCGAGCGTCCTTGTGCGTGAGCTGGGGTGCGGAACTGCCCATGGTCCAACAGCCTCTGCCAGGCTCCCAACATGGTTTCGTGCGAAGGTTGGCGCTCATTAGGGTATAACTCCCTGTACAAACGTAATCCAGCCGCTACGTTCTCGCCTGACATAATGTACGCTCTCACCATGAGAGCGTATTCACGATTGGAGTACTGATAGGCCATCACGATATTCGTCACTTCACTTTAAAGTAAACACAGGTGCGGAGGTCGCGTGCGCCGGTGACCTTGCGTGACACAACCTTGACCGTTTAAGATCCGCGACGGACTGAGCTGAGGTCAACGATGGCGCGGGCGGGCGGGGGATGCGCGTGAGTCTCCGCCCGCCCGTTCATTGATAAAGGGAGTGCTGGCCAGCTTCGAGCTTAGACGCGAGTTTGCCGAATGAGAAAGAAACGTCTTTTGTCGGCAGGTTGTGTAATTTGTTTTCATTCATAGTTATTCCTTCCGTACGCCAATATTACGCGACCAAATTAGGTGGATTTTAGTTCCGTTAATGTTGGAATGATAATGATTACTATTTGAATTAGCAGGACTTTTATGGTGCGTATTTTTTACGGAATGTTAGGGACCTTTTAAATAAATTTCTCATAAAATAAATTTATATTATTTATATAAGATGTATGTTAGTTAATTTTCTCGGGTAATTAAAAATTCACGGTGTATATTTGAATTTACGTTGTGAAAAGGACATGTCAATATCAAGCCGAGACGAGCGCAAAAATTTATTAAACTGAGACTGAATTCTATTCATTGATGAGAAATGCCCTAACTTGGTCTTAGAGCCCTTGCCCTTGTAAGGCAGATATCTAGACGTCCGAGCAAGCTTGTACGGAACATTTAAATTAATTTGCTTTAATAAATTGGAGCAGTCAATATAATTGTTCCTTAACTTGAACAGAAATAGAAAATCTATTATAGTTCTACGATTCTCTAGACTAATCATTTTGAAATATTTTAAACGTGAATTATATGTAGGAAGACGTTTCGCTAGATTTATTTTGGAGGTAAATGCCAAAGAAACCTTTTTTGGACAGCTTCCAATCGACTTTTATGAACCTCGTAGTAAGGATTCCACACAACGCTACAGTATTCAAGACCAGACCTTACTAATGAGTTAAAAACAGCTATTTTACTTGAAACACCTTTAAATTCTTTACAATTACGTAACACAAAACCTAATATTTTGTAACCCTTTTTTGCCAACTTATCTACATGTGTATGAAATCGAAGTTTGTTGTCTATTTGCTAAGATCCTTTATTACCTCTACTTCGTTTAATACATGGTTATTTAGGTATGACGTAAGAATTAAAAAAGATATTTTTTTACGGGAGAAATGAACAAAATTGCATTTTTCAGCGTTTAAATTCATTTTGTTAATTTTACACCATTGAGAAAAACGATCTAAATCTTCCTGAAGAAAACGCCAGTCGTCAACTTGTTTCAGACAAGTAACAATCTTGAGATCGTCGGCATATAGATATATCTGTGAATGCTGAAAACAGCTAGCTACACCATTCACCAATATATTAAAGAATAAGGGCCCAAGATGCGATCCTTGTGGGACCCCTGATAATGCCATAAACTTGTCAGACACGAACCCGTTAAGGACTACCTTTGATGAACGATCAGCGAGTATTGATGTACACCAGTTTAGCAAGCTACCAGAAATACCACATTCAAGTAATCTTATCATAAGAACCTCCGGTTTTGCCTTACCATAGGGCCATGCCGTACCATATTCAACGCGTGGGCACCCCTGTAATGTTGTTGCGAAATTTAAAACCCCCTCAATATGCAATGGAACCAGGCTAATATTCAAAGCTATTCTTAAAAATATATTAGAAGCCACAAATTTATCAGAGCACACCCAGATAAAATTCGCAAGGGGAAACTGTATTTAATAATAATATAATAATAATAATAATTTATTTCAGGCATTACAATTAAACCACGAATTCCTTTGATTCCAAACGATCTTTCATTTTAATTTAAACGATTGCAATTTCCTTACTTAGTCTGCTTCGCGATGACAACAAACAAGTCTCAAGGAAATCACGATCAAATTGCTCACGAGTAAGCTCGCCCAGTAGTTTTGTAGTTTTGGCACCTGTATTAGTAAAGAATATTGTCGATAAAGAAGTTTTGTAGAGTTTTTTTTTAAATTACTGAGTTTGACATTCATACATTCACTCAAAATCAAATCTAACGCGAGCGAAGCCGCGGGCAAAAGCTAGTATATTATAAAAAATTATAACACAACACTCATTACATTCATAGATATGGATGGTCCTCTGTGAGAACTGAGTAAGCACACATTAATATGATGTATCCTTTGTTGTATTTCTTTACAAATGAGAGATTGGTTTTACAATTGTTTTAGAGCTTTTACTAAAAGACTAGTATTTTATATATTTTATTTAAAGAGTGCTCACTCAGTCCACACGCACATAATTTAAGTTGCCTATCGTGAAGAAAATAACTGAATAAATATAAAAATATAATCCTATTATTTTTGCAGGTCGGTTTGGTAATCAGGCTGATCATTTCCTAGGTGCATTCGCTCTAAGTAAAGGTCTGAACAGAACATTAATACTACCACCATGGGTGGAATATAGGTATGGTGAACCAAAATCCATACAGGTGCCATTTGATACATATTTTAGAGTAGATGCATTGAAAAAGTATCACAGAGTTATAACAATGGAATCATTTATGGAAAATTTAGCATCCAAAATATGGCCAATTAATAAAAGAATATCATTTTGCTATACACACAGAAGTGGTGAAGAACTAAATAGTTGCAATGCAAAATCTGGAAATCCCTTTGGTCCATTTTGGAATAAATATAGCATTGATTTTGTGGGATCTGAATTTTATGGACCTTTAAATTATGATAATCACAACCAAGTAATGATGGAAAAATGGAAACTTAAATATCCTGCTACTTCCTGGCCAGTTTTGGCTTTTACAGGTAACAATTTATTTTATAGATAAAAATAACATCATAAATAAACCCATGAACGTGCATCCTCTTAACTTACTTTTCAGGAGATACAATAAACTTTATTATTTTTTGTCGCGATGAAGTTTCTTCTGTATTATTCCAAACAAACAAGAATAGTAATTAAGTCTTGCATGTAAATGTGTCTAAATCAAAAAGTATTTTGTGAATAAATTCTTTTAACAAGGATAATTTAAGTTAAGAAAAAATATTTTTCATTACTTATACTCGAAAAGTAGGTCTAAAGTCGCCTGAGGAGCGGGTTGAGAGTAATAATTTTTAGCCCTAGGAAGAATCGTTTTCAACTGACAGCTGTCAAATTATAAAAAAACTAGTTCAATTTTTACATTTCTATTGTAGGAACCATGTTGCAACTTTCTATACAGCCACTGAATAACAGCGCGATGTAAAATCGAATTAGGTACCAGACCGGAGGTAAAAGTAACATATTTTATTTGCGACCTGATTACAGGCAACTGTTAGGTTACCTCACAAAAATGATTAGGCAGAGCAATAGTAAATATATCTGGCTGCAAAATAATCTTATTCACATTTTGATATATGCTTTTATCATCGAGTTATTTCGGATAAGATAAGAAAGGGGAGAGTGTTACCAATGCCCCCTACCCCGGGGCAAAAGTAACATCATTTCAAGACGTTAAAAAAACTCAGTCAAATATTTTAAAAAATCAGATAAATTTAATGTTATTAGGTGGCTTAATTCAATTTTGTTTTATTGTTACAAAATCATGTCAAAATTATTAAAAATCAACACTACTATAACATATGCCGTGTGGGGCCGTAAAGAATACATTTCCTCACCGCTAACAGGAGGCGTGTCGTAAAAGGCGACTAATTCCTACAGTACGAGACGGGCAGCAGCGCCTTCGTGCGAAATATTATAAAAAACTGCGCTCGCCAACCCGCCTGCCAAGCGTGGCGAGTATTGGCAATACCCCCCAAATAGAGAATGCAAAATCCGGATTTTTTTCAAATCCCGATTTCAAAATTTGCCTGTCGTTTAAATCCGGATTATCCGGATTATTCGAAGTTTTAAGGTAGTTTGATAAAATTAAAATAAAACGGCATAAATCCGTTACAATCTACATTGATTTAGACACAACAATAAAATCAACTAAAAGAACAACAAAACTTATTTAATAATATCACTTAGGTATCAGTCATCTTTGCTTTATTCAGGTAAATTAGTTTATACAGTTATAAACTGAATATAACTTAAAATCCAATATAGTTTAGGTATCCACCTTATTATAAATCTCAAAAAACGAATGTTACAAACTACTACAAATAAATAATTGGAATCGTTACGTTTTTGTTATGAGTCTAAAGCGGACTAGAAAATGAGCATTGGGTCGTTTCGTCCCGCGGTGCGAATCGCCCAAAAGCTTCGGTTCAATATATTTATTGCATTCTATAATGTTACACAGGTGTTATAATTAGATACATAAAATAGATTATTATAGACCCTGTAGGGCACAACAATAAGAAAGGTGTTGTGGGCAGAGAGGATGACGCCATGCATAATTAGATCAATTTGTTTATTTTAAGAAGTTTATTTTAAAATCAAGAACCCGACTGTTTAAAATCTGAAAAGGATAAATCAAGTTCAGTGGTCTAAAATTGTATTTACAGTGGGATCGGGATACCATTGAAAATCTAGACCGGCTCAAATCTTTTACGTAATGTATCCCGAGCCGACTGTAAATAGAATATTAGACTACTAAACTTGTTCGCTTAGAAAAAGTACCTAATAGCCTATTCCTAATCTTACCCATTCAAATATTGTTCATATTTACGTGTTAGAGCAATTAATACCGATCTATTCATTACTTCGAATAAAATTTTGTTGATAAATGTCAAATATTATTAATTAAATAAAATTTTGTCTAAAATCCGAAAAAACCGGATTTGAGTCTTAAAATCCGGATTTAAAAAACTCCAGAAAATCCGGATTTTTAGTCATTTTCGAATTTCGAAGAATCCGGATTGCAATCTCTACCCCCAAATGACGAGAACAGATAGGACCAGGCCCCCAGTCTCCGGTGGTCCCGCTCTCCCTGGCTACGGTAGCGGTCAGGGTGACGGCGGGGCAGGGGGTGCTAAGAATCCCCGGAGTCGATCCGGCTACCACCCCAAACAACGACTGGCCCAGGTAACATACAACGTACGCACCTTGAGGACTGACGAGAAGATCGTTGAGCTGGAAGATGAAATGGGTAGGATGCACTGGAGTATCATGGGGCTATCAGAAGTCCGACGAGAGGGCGAGGACACGATAGCCCTAAAATCCGGCAACCTACTCTACTACCGGTAGGGCGACCAACTGTCCCAAGGTGGTGTCGGGTTTCTCGTCCACAAGTCCCTTCTTAACAACATCGTCACCATTGGAAGTGTGTCGAGCAGGGTTGCATACCTGATACTCAGAGTATCTAATAGATACTCGCTGAAGGTCATACAGGTATATGCACCGACCTCTACACACCCAGATGAGGAAGTAGAGGCTATGTATGAGGACATAAGTAGAGCCATACATACTAATAAGACCTACTTTAATGTTGTTATGGGGGACTTTAACGCGAAACTGGGTATTCGAGGCGATAATGAGCTGAGAGTGGGGCGGGTATGGGAAACGGAACCCCAGGGGACAGAGGCTGGCCGAATTTCTAGAGAAGGAGGACCTCTTTGCGATGAATTCCTTCTTGCAGAAGCCGCCTCAGAGGAAGTGGACCTGGATGAGTCCAAGTGGTTCCACGAAAAATGAGATTGACTTCATCATGACCACAAAGCGACGAATATTCAATGATGTCTCCGTGATCAACAGGGTGAAAACCGGCAGTGATCACCGAATGGTCAAAGGCACATTGAATATCAACGTCAAGCTAGAAAGGTCTCGTTTGATGAAGTCTACGCTCCGACCCTCCAATGCCCATATTTACAGCCCCGAGAGCTTTCAGCTCGAGTTGTCTAACCGCTTTGAATGCCTGGAGAACTGCGAGTCAGTGGACGAGATTAACAACAGGTTCGTAGAAACTGTCCAAGCGGTCGGGTCAAAATTTTTGAGGCCCCGTCGTAAAGACAAGCCGCAAAAGCTTACCGACCCTACCCTCAACCTCATGGCAGAACGACGTTCAATGGCACTGCAGACCTCCGTCGACGCTAAGGCATATCGGCAGCTCAATAGACGGATATGGAAGTCCTTGCGACATGATATCCGCAACTTTAATACCAACAGTATTAAAGAGGCAATAGAGCGGAACCAAGGCTCCAAAGTTTTCGCAAGAGACATGTCTATTGGGCAAAGCCAGCTGACGAAGCTGAAGACGGAGGATGGCAGTATAACGTCGACAAAAGCCGAAGTTTTGGGGGAGATCGAGAAGTTCTATGGGCAGTTATATACATCGGTCACTAAACCTGTAAGTAGCTCAGCCGAAGATCCAAGAGCTAAGCTGACCCGACACTATACCGAAGATATCCCGGACATCAGCCTATACGAGATTAGGATGGCCCTCAAACAGCTTAGGAACAACAAGGCGCCGGGTGATGACGGAATCACATCGGAGCTTCTGAATGCGGGTGGAACACCGATACTGAAAGTCCTTCAGAGACTCTTCAACTCCGTCTTGCTCGAGGGAATAACGCCGGAGGCGTGGAACAGGGGTGTGGTGGTGCTCTTCTTCAAGAAAGGAGATAACACCTTATTGAAGAATTACAGACCCATCTCACTTCTAAGTCATGTCTACAAGCTGTTTTCGAGAGTCATCACGAATCGTCTCGCGCGTAGGTTCGATGACTTCCAGCCTCCCGAACAAGCCGGTTTCCGAAAAGGATTTAGTACCATAGATCACATCCATACGCTGCGGCAAATTATACAGAAGACCGAGGAGTATAACTTGCCACTATGCTTAGCGTTCGTGGACTATGAGAAGGCCTTTGATTTGATCGAGACCTGGGCAGTGCTACAGTCTCTCCAGCGGTGCCATATTGACTATCGGTACATCGAGGTGTTGAAGTGTTTATACAGAAACGCCACCATGTCGGTCCGAGTACAGGAGCAGAGCACGAAGGCGATTCCTCTGCAGCGAGGCGTAAGACAGGGAGATGTTATATCTCCGAAACTGTTCACCGCTGCATTGGAAGACGCTTTCAAGCTCCTGGAATGGAAAGGATTTGGCATCAACATCAACGGCGAGTACATCACTCACCTTCGGTTTGCCGACGATATTGTGGTCATGGCAGAATCGCTTGAAGACCTCAGCACAATGCTCGATGACCTTACTCGAGTCTCCCAACAAGTAGGCCTGCGAATGAACATGGACAAAACCAAGCTCATTTCGAATGCCCATGTTGCGCCCTACCCAGTATCCGTTGGGAGCTCTACTCTCGAAATTGTTGACAAATATGTCTACTTAGGACAAGTTATCCAGTTGGGTAAATCCAATTTTGAGAAGGAGGTCAATCGTCGAATCCAACTCGGCTGGGCAGCGTTCGGGAAACTACACCACGTCTTCTCGTCCAAAATACCTCAGTGCCTCAAGACGAAAGTCTACAACCAGTGTGTGTTACCAGTGATGACATATGGAACTGAAACGTGGCCTCTCACTATGGGCCTCATAAGAAAGCTCAAGGTCGCACAGCGTGCTATGGAAAGGGCTATGCTTGGTGTTTCCTTGCGAGATTGAATCAGAAATGAAGAGATCCGTAAACGAACAAAAGTCGCTGACATAGCCCAACGGATTAGCAAGCTGAAGTGGCAGTGGGCGGGGCACATAGCACGTAGAACTGATGGCCGATGGGGCAGAAAGGTTCTAGAATGGAGGCCGCGTACCGGCAAGCGCAGCGTAGGACGTCCACTCACAAGGTGGTCAGACGACCTGGTAAAGGTCGCAAGAAGACGCTGGATGCAGGCCGCTTCCAACCGGCCAATCTGGAAGTCAATGGGGGAGGCCTATGTTCAGCAGTGGACGTCCTATGGCTGAAATGATGACTATAACATAAAGTAGCCACCTCTGCCAAAATTTTAACCAATGCTTATTTTGGGGCCAAAGTTAAACAGTGCCTCATTAAATTAACACAGATGTGCCCATGCCTAATAATATTAGGTTAAATGGGAGATTTGGTGCTCTAAACCACGTTTTATTTTATATGAAATAGTGTATGTTACAACTGCCCCTGCGTTACTTTTGCCCCCGATATAGATTAATCTAGGTTGCATCTAAAAATGGGAATAACATAAACTATACACAGTGTTCCTGAGGATATACATGCATAAACTTTAAGGGGTGATACCACAGCTCGAAATACAACAACTTTTTTTATGAGACCATTATCGAAATCACAAAAATAAAATCCACATACTAAACCGCCTACCAGCTGATATCAGTTTGTATAGAGAAGTGAGTTTTGTTTTTGAGACTTCGATGTTGATTCTATAGAAAAAAAGTGATGTATTTAAGCAGACCTTATAGTCGGTTTTGGTTTCCGTGGTATTCGCAGTTTTACAAAATGATCTATAAATTGTTTTCTGTTTTATTAGTTTAAAATAATCAGCAAATACCAAAGGGTATTTTTAGTTTCATTATCACTTAAAATATCTTAGGTATAGTTATGTGAAAAATAACAGTCCTATGTTTAGTAAAGTTTAATATACTAAAATCAGAACAAAATTTCGTTATTTATTTTTAAAACTTTTGGTCCTACAAGGATGCAGTACATACCTAATGTTACATATTTTTTTCGATATTTTTGGTAGACTTTAGATCTAATAACAATTTTATATCGACGATAATGTCCCTTATCCAAGAAAACGTCACATACTATTTTTTAGATTGTTTCTATCGGTACTTAAGTACACTTTTTAATTGAAATTATGTAAAAAAAAAAACGATGTCTCTGGGTCTATTGTAACACGGGGTCAATTATAACGTTACAAATGCCCTCGAATGATATGTAACAACCGCACCGGTATGTAACTTTACGGAAAAAAATTATTGTACACTAAAATACAAGACAACACAGAGATATTTTATAAACAACATAATCTTCGACCTTTTAGAAAACTGCTCAACAACTTAGATATAAAACTTTATGCCAGAATTCCATAGTATACCATTTTAAAAATTACGCAAATTCTTACTTTGACCACTCTGAAAACAAAATGGCAAATAGCAGGCGACCGCACGCGCACCGTCGCTCGCGCTATTGACATTGTGTTAAACCCGTCCAGACGTCTTAGTGCACGCACACACGCGCAAATACAGAAAACGATATTGCAGATATTGTCGATGTTTCAACTGCCCCCTGTTACTTTTGCCTCCGGTCTACCATAATTAATGTCCTTATAGTTTACTTTCAACTATTTTTTTAAAATAACAAATTTGGGCAAAATATTAACCATTTTTCCAATGACGAAAATAAAAAATAATGGCTGAATAGCTGGCCGGCTACAGAAAAAAAAATAGGCGGAAAAGCAGCAAGCCGATCTTCATTTGTTTTTTCGAGTTGTAGAACGTAGAACGAACGGATTTGGTAAAATTTTCAATTTTTTTCTTCAGCTTATTCATGTTTTTATTATATCTTTCCTTGTATTCGTAATGAAAAGCACAGTGTTTACCTCGGGTTAAATACTTATTTAGTCCCTCAAACTATTGGCGCCCTCGCGGTTAACAATGTTCTATTACCTACTAAACCATGCTTCTGATAACGAAAATTCTGGTACAATGGGCTAGTTTCCTGGGTCAAATAAATATTATTCTATTTAGTCCGTCTGTTAGATTATCAAAAAATATTGGACCCATATTTTGTATTTTGTTAATCATACAAAAAATTACGAAGATAAAGCGCAGCAAAGTTTGAGAATGACGTCACGCCTTGCTAAAAAGTGTCGCAAGGCGTGCCGTTACGCGGAACTTTAATGGGCTATTCGTCATCATTTTTTGTTTGATTGAGAAAATAAAAAATACGTGTCCATTATTTTCTGTTAATCCAACTGAAGGACTAATTAGACTTTTTTAGGAAGCTAGCCTATTGTAACAAATTGGTTCCTACACGTAAGTTCTAATTGCAACTAACCGGTTATTGCAACTAACTTAAATAACTCTCTCTAGGATCACTGTTTTAAACATTGACAGGCGTGATTTTCTTTAAACTAAGTTTCGTTGAAAAAATTAAGATGGCGCTGATAGGTCAAGAACTACGTAAATGACAGGACTCTTTGTCAAACCGTTTTTTTTTAGCAGTGACGTCGAGCACATACTGAGATCGTATTTTTTTATAGAATTTTGTTTATTGTGGTTTTTAGGAAGCTTTTTTACAAGAAAAGTGATTATGAACCACGGTTAGTTACTTTTAACTTATTTTTTCATTCTACGTGAAATAACACATACATTGTTATTGGTTTAGTTTTATTTACCAGACTAAAATACAAAAGTATTGTTATTGCAACCATTTTTTAAAAAATAGGGTAGTTGCAATTATACGACTGATTTGCATGAAGTCTAACAATGCTAGTGCTGTGACGATGTAAATGACTATGTCTATAAATAATATTTTATCGAAAGGGGAACTATACCTACTGATTTTCATAATAAGCAGGACTGGACGGTGCTGTCTATGCCTATTGAATTTATTCAATGAAAGAATGATGATTCTAAATTTAACTGAACAACTTTGCCAAAAAAAGACTTGTTATAACATAACTAACATAATTACTTAATACATAATGTTTCGTCAATTTATAATAGACGATGTAGTGCTTTGATTTCGCTCAAAATAAACATCTTTAAATCTGTATATCCGTAATTTTTAATTATGCTATCTTGCCACTCAATAAAATTACGTTAAGATTCACATCACTATTTGTAGGTAAATAGTTGCATTTACTTGCCCCATGGCTAAAAAGGATTATTGTGAAAAATTTGACGTTATAACAAAGACAGGTATTAAAATCCTATGAACTATTCTTCAAGGCATGTTTTTGTTATTTATCTGAAGCAGTACCCATAGAAAAAAAGTAAAAGAAGCTAGTAGTTGGACGGGACCGGACGGGTAATAATTGCAACTATTCTTGCCTGTCAGGAATTTATAAAATGTATTGTTATTCTTTACAGCTTTCCTTTATTGAGGACGGTTCTAAAAAAAAATATTTTTAAAAGTAATATTTAAGAAATTACATTGTGCTTAAAAACATAGAATTTTAGGGTGCCTCGGTAAGGTCAGGGTGGTAACGGGAATAAGTCAGCCTATCGGAAATAATTCAAACGCTGGTTTAGGAGGTAAGACGCCGTTGCGTATTTATTTCCCCAGCCTGACTCACAATAAGTTATTTCCTACGTCTCAGAAGGAGCAGGCGGTAAAGCTTAGGGAAAGAAATCTAGACTTTGTAGATCGCGCCGGAAGTGACGAGCGCGGGTGGCGTGCGTTCGGCGCTGAGTCGTATTTGCGAGTGTCGCGCAGGCTCGCGTGCTCTGCGTCCCTCCTAGAGATCCTCTCGGCGGCCTGCGGCGCACGGTGCGTGCGGGGCAGGACTTGCACAGGGCCCAGCTCAGGAAGCCAGGGTCGGATTGGAGTGAGGTGTTTGTGGTATACACCAACACCACATCACCCCCCTGGTAGACTTATGTTCCTGAGGAATTGAAACCAATCATTAAAATCGATTCATAATTGGCGGAGTAATCGCGTAACAAACATACAAAAAAAAAAAAAACATACAGTCGAATTGAGAACCTCCTCCTTTTTTGAAGTCGGTTGAAAATTACCCATAATTTTAAAGATTTTTACGTAAAAATACTTATAAAACATTATACACTTAAGTACCTCGTTTTTTTTTTTAAATAACTACTTAAAATCCACTAGTACTCGCAGTTGCGCACGTAGTGCTTACCTACCTACCTCGCGTACCTTTGAAACACATTGATATTCATTTTAGCGCTGAATAATTTACGTTAGTTTCGAAAAGTGAAAATTCCCGAAGGTACCAAAAGAACCGGGAATACAATTGGATTTCCCGGTTCCATTCTAGTGACAAAAGAAATGAAATGTTTCGAGTTTGAACAATTTCGAGAGTAGAGCTCCCAACGGATACTGGGTAGGGCGCAACATGGGCATTCGACATGAGCTTGGTTTTGTCCATGTTCATTCGCAGGCCTACTTGTTGGGAGACTCGAGTAAGGTCATCGAGCATTGTGCTGAGGTCTTCAAGCGATTCTGCCATGACCACAATATCGTCGGCAAACCGAAGGTGAGTGATGTACTCGCCGTTGATGTTGATGCCAAATCCTTTCCATTCCAGGAGCTTGAAAGCGTCTTCCAATGCAGCGGTGAACAGTTTCGGAGATATAACATCTCCCTGTCTTACGCCTCGCTGCAGAGGAATCGCCTTCGTGCTCTGCTCCTGTACTCGGACCGACATGGTGGCGTTTCTGTATAAACACTTCAACACCTCGATGTACCGATAGTCAATATGGCACCGCTGGAGAGACTGTAGCACTGCCCAGGTCTCGATCAAATCAAAGGCCTTCTCATAGTCCACGAACGCTAAGCATAGTGGCAAGTTATACTCCTCGGTCTTCTGTATAATTTGCCGCAGCGTATGGATGTGGTCTATGGTACTAAATCCTTTTCGGAAACCGGCTTGTTCGGGAGGCTGGAAGTCATCGAACCTACGCGCGAGACGATTCGTGATGACTCTCGAAAACAGCTTGTAGACATGACTTAGAAGTGAGATGGGTCTGTAATTCTTTAATAAGGTGTTATCTCCTTTCTTGAAGAAGAGCACCACCACACCCCTGTTCCACGCCTCCGGCGTTATTCCCTCGAGCAAGACGGAGTTGAAGAGTCTCTGAAGGACTTTCAGTATCGGTGTTCCACCCGCATTCAGAAGCTCTGATGTGATTCCGTCATCACCCGGCGCCTTGTTGTTCCTAAGCTGTTTGAGGGCCATCCTAATCTCGTATAGGCTGATGTCCGGGATATCTTCGGTATAGTGTCGGGTCAGCTTAGCTCTTGGATCTTCGGCTGAGCTACTTACAGGTTTAGTGACCGATGTATATAACTGCCCATAGAACTTCTCGATCTCCCCCAAAACTTCGGCTTTTGTCGACGTTATACTGCCATCCTCCGTCTTCAGCTTCGTCAGCTGGCTTTGCCCAATAGACATGTCTCTTGCGAAAACCTTGGAGCCTTGGTTCCGCTCTATCGCCTCTTTAATACTGTTGGTATTAAAGTTGCGGATATCATGTCGCAAGGACTTCCATATCCGTCTATTCAGCTGCCGATATGCCTTAGCGTCGACAGAGGTCTGCAGTACCATTGAACGTCGTTCTGCCATGAGGTTGAGGGTAGGGTCGGTAAGCTTTTGCGGCTTGTCTTTACGACGGGGTCTCAAAAATTTTGACCCGACCGCTTGGACAGTTTCTACGAACCTGTTGTTAATCTCGTCCACTGACTCGCAGTTCTCCAGGCATTCAAAGCGGTTAGACAACTCGAGCTGAAAGCTCTCGGGGCTGTAAATATGGGCATCGTGCATATCGCACCGTACGCAGTGCCTTAAAGCAAAAAGGACCGCTTATCATATTACTAGTTTGACTTGCAAAGGACGACGATATGATGGCGAGCGAGCAGCGAACACCTCCGAATCACTTCAAGATGAGTTCATCAAATCCAGACTTGTCAACGACTGACACTGATACTTTCGTTCATCTGAGAAAACGCAGAATACCCGAGTTCGATGAGTTGAACTCAATTACGGATGCGTTGGAGTTGAAAATAGCTAACCAAATGAAATCTTTTAAACTAAGCATTAAGGAGGTTAATGATACCACCAGGTGAGTCGTGTAGAGCAGCTTTTGTGAGCTTAAACTTACTTGCTATTTTTGATAGCGAGACATGAGTGCTCATCTGAACTGTATCATCCTTGTATACCATGTTTTACGCAAATAAAGTTTCTGATTCTGATTCTGCGATACTTTTTCATTTTTATCCACGCCCGGTTTTTTTTTTGTATATCTGAATTAGTTCTGGTGTAACCAACAAGGGTAACGATTGGGTTTGATTACTTTGATTGGCACATGACTTTTAATAATTTTGTAAATAGTCTCATAGAAACACGACATTGCATCCTCAGAATCCTTGTCCAAAAATAGATTTTCCAAGTCGGTGTTCATAATTTCATCGTTTATTTTATCATAGTCAGCCGTTTTAAAGCATTGTCGGAATGTAGTATGTATTACGTTCTAGGTATTCATGTGATTCTAGTAAAGTAATGAAAACTTTAAAAGGGGGGTGAAGTGCGTCGGGAGGTACTAAATGTGCCGTTACTGATGAGAGGCTGCAGTTGGTCGTATTTGTTACTGCTAAGTCTAAAATTCTGTTATTTTTATTAGGAATATAGTTCAACTGCTGACCGTTTATTAGCGATATAAAATTAATAAGGCACCAGCAAGAGGAATTCAAGTCCGAATATATCATAGGTTCCAGGGCCCGGCCAGTATTTTACCAGCGAAGACTCGGCAGATTTAAATCTCCAATTATAAAAAAACTCCCGGTCGATTAATATAATTGGTTATGTAATATATCTAAGAAACTTTCATGTGTCAAAATTTTGATTGAGTAGGGATATAGACGGCTGAGAAAACATAATCGTGGTTGGCAATCCGTAAGTCCAGTAATAAAATGTCAACAACAACTGACGGGAGATGCGCAATCCGCGCAATATCATGCGTCAGCATTTCGGGCCGAGCAACGGCACAAAACGAACGGTGCACTGCTACCAGTATGCCTCCGCCGTCTCGCCGGCCGGTCGCTGCACGATCTCTATCCTTTCTAAAAACATGATACCTATCGTCAATGAATTCATTTCGCTAATATCCGCATGCAGCCAAGTTTCCATTAACACGATTACGTCGTACGTATGAGAGATAATATTCATATAGAGAGTACGCAGTTTGGTTCGCAATCCTCGGCAATTTTGGTAATATACGGTTAAAATATTAGAATTGAATTTTGGTTTCGGTATAATAACGAGTGAGTAAAACTGGTCGGTGTTAAATGCAGACAGGAATTATGAGACATTAAATAAAATGTCAAAAACACGGAGCATATTGTGGCATAAGTGTGAAAACAAAATATATGTTTATTATTTTGTTGATTATGATTTATTATACAATATAGCAAGATACTTGTAAGTGTGTTTTTGTGGCCATCATACAATGAGATTACAAAAATATTTCTTTTAAATATACGGAAAGAAGTATGAACGTTTATATTAGATATTGATGAATATTTATAACTCAAATTAACACAACAGTAAATTATTGTCATAAAATTTTTAGGGCTTAAATTTATTAATATCTTGCTCACTACGAATTGAGAAAATAGGTAAGGGGTCGTTTTGGCGAACCAGTATGACGCCATGTTTAAACAAATTTGTAATTGTTCTTTCTGCCCACTTCGCGGCTGAGTAGAAACAATTTCTTATTTTTTGGCGTCAGATGTTCATTAAGATAGACATTTTGCGAGGTACCTGATATCAGTAGTTGATCTGAGCAGCAATCACATTGTCTCGTATTATTTTGGTGGGGAATTTCACGACAATGTTTTTCGGGTGGGGGTTTTTATCCATATGCGGCACACGGTGCACTGAAACTATGTCGGCAGAATTAATAGGGTGCTTAATAACTGTACCAATTTTCTGAAGTACCGATATTAAGTTTTCATCACGACGTTCTGGGAGATTGACAATTTCGATATTAAACTGCCTAGCTTGTTGCTCCATAGCGTCTATTTTAGATTCCAGCATTGATATTTGAGTAGGAATTTCTATACGCCGCAGCGAATCGTTTTCCGTCGCCTTTAAACGGGCGTCGAATGCATCTTGCTTATTATTCATGTAGTTTACCGATTACTGCATATCTTCTAGTCACAAATTAAATTGGTTCAGGGTGTCATTATAGACGTAGTTAGCTTGCTCATTTCCTTCTCAAGTACTAGATTTACTGCATTTTTAACAGTTTGCAGGTTAGTAACTTTTCTCATTTTGCTGAGGGCATAAGCAAAACTATTAATACGATTAGTTAAGGTCTCGATGTGTAATTTCCAGTCTAAATTTTGGTCTATGAATACCCTCAGAAATTTAGTATGCGTTGTTTCCTTTATTTTATCGATAAATTTCATTCAATTTAATCAATAAATAATTTTAATTAATTTTATTAAATAAATTTAATTTTTAGTGTGTTTGGATTGATTAAATTGAATGAAATTCGATTTACTTAGGTTTAACTTTAAATTATTTGTCTCTAGCCATTCTATAATGTTGTCAATCGTGTTGTTTATGTCAGATTCATGGTCAGGTATAGATTTTTATCCGATGTTACAATAATAGATACGTCGTCTGCAAATAAAATACATTTATGGTTTGTCGCTTCTACAATATCATTAATATATAATATAAACATAAGAGGACCTAGTACGCTTCCCTGAGGGATACCACATTCAGTGGTTCTCAGGTTAGATGTGCAAGGTACCAGTTCCTGTTCGACTAACTTATTGACAACGACTCCTTGACGTCGGTTTGTTAAGTAAGATGATAGCCACTGTTGTGTAATTCCTCTCATTCTAATAGATTCCAACTTTTTTAATAAAAATCGAAAGCTTTAAGTAACCGTCATTTAATTTATCTAATATTCTATTTAATAAGGTAAAGATAGCTAAAGCAGTCGATTTCTGTTTTTGAAAACCAAACTGTTCTTTGTTAATGACGTTAAATGTTTTAGATGCATACATTTTTCAAACACCTAAGATAGGATTGAAATTAGAGTAATTGGTCGGTAATTGCTGACCTCATCTTTCGCGCCACAGTGAATCTAATTACAGTATCTTTTCTATATTTAGAAATCAATTTAAGAAAGTTTTACAGCGCTGCTATAATAACTATATTAGTAAAGTAATGAAAACTTTAAAAGGGGGGTGAAGTGCGTCGGGAGGTACTAAATGTGCCGTTACTGATGAGAGGCTGCAGTTGGTCGTATTTGTTACTGCTAAGTCTAAAATTCTGTTATTTTTATTAGGAATATAGTTCAACTGCTGACCGTTTATTAGCGATATAAAATTAATAAGGCACCAGCAAGAGGAATTCAAGTCCGAATATATCATAGGTTCCAGGGCCCGGCCAGTATTTTACCAGCGAAGACTCGGCAGATTTAAATCTCCAATTATAAAAAAACTCCCGGTCGATTAATATAATTGGTTATGTAATATATCTAAGAAACTTTCATGTGTCAAAATTTTGATTGAGTAGGGATATAGACGGCTGAGAAAACATAATCGTGGTTGGCAATCCGTAAGTCCAGTAATAAAATGTCAACAACAACTGACGGGAGATGCGCAATCCGCGCAATATCATGCGTCAGCATTTCGGGCCGAGCAACGGCACAAAACGAACGGTGCACTGCTACCAGTATGCCTCCGCCGTCTCGCCGGCCGGTCGCTGCACGATCTCTATCCTTTCTAAAAACATGATACCTATCGTCAATGAATTCATTTCGCTAATATCCGCATGCAGCCAAGTTTCCATTAACACGATTACGTCGTACGTATGAGAGATAATATTCATATAGAGAGTACGCAGTTTGGTTCGCAATCCTCGGCAATTTTGGTAATATACGGTTAAAATATTAGAATTGAATTTTGGTTTCGGTATAATAACGAGTGAGTAAAACTGGTCGGTGTTAAATGCAGACAGGAATTATGAGACATTAAATAAAATGTCAAAAACACGGAGCATATTGTGGCATAAGTGTGAAAACAAAATATATGTTTATTATTTTGTTGATTATGATTTATTATACAATATAGCAAGATACTTGTAAGTGTGTTTTTGTGGCCATCATACAATGAGATTACAAAAATATTTCTTTTAAATATACGGAAAGAAGTATGAACGTTTATATTAGATATTGATGAATATTTATAACTCAAATTAACACAACAGTAAATTATTGTCATAAAATTTTTAGGGCTTAAATTTATTAATATCTTGCTCACTACGAATTGAGAAAATAGGTAAGGGGTCGTTTTGGCGAACCAGTATGACGCCATGTTTAAACAAATTTGTAATTGTTCTTTCTGCCCACTTCGCGGCTGAGTAGAAACAATTTCTTATTTTTTGGCGTCAGATGTTCATTAAGATAGACATTTTGCGAGGTACCTGATATCAGTAGTTGATCTGAGCAGCAATCACATTGTCTCGTATTATTTTGGTGGGGAATTTCACGACAATGTTTTTCGGGTGGGGGTTTTTATCCATATGCGGCACACGGTGCACTGAAACTATGTCGGCAGAATTAATAGGGTGCTTAATAACTGTACCAATTTTCTGAAGTACCGATATTAAGTTTTCATCACGACGTTCTGGGAGATTGACAATTTCGATATTAAACTGCCTAGCTTGTTGCTCCATAGCGTCTATTTTAGATTCCAGCATTGATATTTGAGTAGGAATTTCTATACGCCGCAGCGAATCGTTTTCCGTCGCCTTTAAACGGGCGTCGAATGCATCTTGCTTATTATTCATGTAGTTTACCGATTACTGCATATCTTCTAGTCACAAATTAAATTGGTTCAGGGTGTCATTATAGACGTAGTTAGCTTGCTCATTTCCTTCTCAAGTACTAGATTTACTGCATTTTTAACAGTTTGCAGGTTAGTAACTTTTCTCATTTTGCTGAGGGCATAAGCAAAACTATTAATACGATTAGTTAAGGTCTCGATGTGTAATTTCCAGTCTAAATTTTGGTCTATGAATACCCTCAGAAATTTAGTATGCGTTGTTTCCTTTATTTTATCGATAAATTTCATTCAATTTAATCAATAAATAATTTTAATTAATTTTATTAAATAAATTTAATTTTTAGTGTGTTTGGATTGATTAAATTGAATGAAATTCGATTTACTTAGGTTTAACTTTAAATTATTTGTCTCTAGCCATTCTATAATGTTGTCAATCGTGTTGTTTATGTCAGATTCATGGTCAGGTATAGATTTTTATCCGATGTTACAATAATAGATACGTCGTCTGCAAATAAAATACATTTATGGTTTGTCGCTTCTACAATATCATTAATATATAATATAAACATAAGAGGACCTAGTACGCTTCCCTGAGGGATACCACATTCAGTGGTTCTCAGGTTAGATGTGCAAGGTACCAGTTCCTGTTCGACTAACTTATTGACAACGACTCCTTGACGTCGGTTTGTTAAGTAAGATGATAGCCACTGTTGTGTAATTCCTCTCATTCTAATAGATTCCAACTTTTTTAATAAAAATCGAAAGCTTTAAGTAACCGTCATTTAATTTATCTAATATTCTATTTAATAAGGTAAAGATAGCTAAAGCAGTCGATTTCTGTTTTTGAAAACCAAACTGTTCTTTGTTAATGACGTTAAATGTTTTAGATGCATACATTTTTCAAACACCTAAGATAGGATTGAAATTAGAGTAATTGGTCGGTAATTGCTGACCTCATCTTTCGCGCCACAGTGAATCTAATTACAGTATCTTTTCTATATTTAGAAATCAATTTAAGAAAGTTTTACAGCGCTGCTATAATAACTATATTGGTAAAGTGGAAAATAGTATTAGAGATAACAGTATATTTTTTTGGACTTATTTGAAAAACCGTAAAAAGACTTCTGCTATACCGAGTGACCGACCGACATAATTCCTAACACCTTCGGCAGTGTGTCGGCAAAGCAAAACAAGCATTACTGATTTCTATGGAAAAAAATTAAAAAATTACATACCGATATAAGTACCTTTTACGTAAAAAAATTTTTTTTATTTATCTCCATTTTGTTTCTCTAATAACGGAGCGACAGCCGGAGGATCGAAAAAAAAAAACGAAATTACTTAAAATCTAATTTAATTAAAAAAAATAATTACAATTAAACTAGTTCCTAATACTAATTGACTCGATCGATGTTAGATACGAAGTGAGGATGATGGCGGCATGCTGTCCGGCGGCTCGGTCACGTTAGCGGCGCACGAGCGCTGTGTCAGCGTTTCCGTGATCTTGCATATTGCAAGATGGTGCTCTAGTTAGGCGCCCGGGGTCAGCGGTATTCGTACTGGTAGAGTACGTAACTCCTCCACCCTTAGATCAGCAACTAATTGAGAACGTTCAGCGAAAATGTTGCTGGTGGGTTTCTGTCTCCTGGGATCCCGTAATCGTGTGTTTCAGGCTTCGTGGGATCTGCGTTACGGGTACGATTGCAGGTAAGTATCTCATAGCGACGTAGCATGACTACGAGGATGAGCATAGTTGCACTTATTAGTACGCACGTACGTACGTACGTAGAAAGGTATCGTCGTATGATATAACGTTTCAGTTGAAGGTTCTCAGATTTGCACTAGTACTGTAGCGCTATTTCGTCTTGGATGCTGTGAAAACTGTAGGTCGATAGAGTGTAAATTGATGTGATGTGAGCCTAATCTGTAGCTTGCATTTCAATATTCAGGATCTTCATTATCTTAAGTCCTTTTATCTCGTCATTATTGTAGATTGTAGTAAATTCGGGCATGTGTGTCCACACATAATAATCTGCTGTCCAGCAGTTAATCGGAATAGTGACGAAGTAACTTCCTTGTAGCTGAGTGTAGTCTTCTAGGCCGCAGGTGAGATGTAGTATCTTCGTTAGATGTGGTAGCGTCTCACTCATCTAGCTTTTCCATTAATTTACAGATTTCTTCAGGGATTGTCGCGAGATGAGATGCTGGATACATTCAGGTACAGTGCGAATTTGATGGTTAATGTCTTCTTTACAGAGATAGCCGTGTGATAACTTCGAGCATTGTGCCTCTATGTACAGGAATGCATTCTCGTTGATAGCAATGAAAGTATAAGAAGGAATCAGGGCTTGGTGGTATTTATTAAGTACTATAGATAATTTTAACAGTTCATAGATATTTTAAAACTATTGTGAAAATTAAAACTAACACTATCTTTATCTATAAAATTGTAACTGGGTTTTATTTGATTATAAAATTCCCTTATAACTCTAAATCTAAGATGCTATTTTTGACAAAGATATTTCTTAATTTTAATAGCATAAAAGGTCTATTTTTAGCATTAATTGGTGCACGATGCACAGATAAATGCTGATATATATTTTCTAAACTTATTAAATCTAGAAATTGCCTACGAGGCTGCGTGATGCAGACCCGCAGGACCCAGAGTTTCTCGGGTCAAAACTTTTAACTACCTAAGGTAAAGGATTATAAAATATGACAGGATAAGGAACACGAAAATGATTCAAGTGCACTTACATTAACATATTTTTTCGGCTTTTTTTTCGTGTATCGATGTCTGGATACCCTCTGGCTGGCTTCAGATTCAGGATCCTCGAACGTGACTTAATAGCCACACGGGCGGCTCGTGACGACGGAAATCTTAGTGATGAAACGCGACGCGAAAAATACCGCGAGGATCCTACCGACTGCGCCAATTACAAAGCGACAGCCGGAGGATCGAAAAAAAAACGAAATTACTTAAAATCTAATTTAATTTTAAAAAAAAATTACAATTAAACTAGTCAAAACACGAGCGCTGTGTCAGCGTTTCCGTGATCTTGCATATTGCAAGATGGTGCTCTAGTTAGGCGCCCGGGGTCAGCGGTATTCGTACTGGTAGAGTACGTAACTCTCTCTATTAAAAAAATACATACTAACAAAAACCATTTCGATACAATATCTAATTTATATTGTTTTGTGTATTTTTTTTTTCTCTTGTGTGTCGAATAAACGTTTAAAAAAAAAAACAGGAGATTGTTTATTTTCTACGAAATGCTTTGTATGACGTCCGCTTAGTACCTATGACGTGTTTGTCATTTCCCTTGGAAGTCATTATAAACGGATTCAACTGTATTTGCCGTAGAATTACACATCATTATAGGCTATCTGTCTGCATACTTAGAATCCAGCTTAGGCACACACAAAAAAATAAAAAAATATATATTGCGGTAACGTTACCCCAGCAAAATCTGTTTTTCTTGAATAACTCTGACACGGTTAGATGCACTAATTTCTAATTTCGAGTACATTTACACCAGATAAGGCACTGATTTTCTGCATCATTCAATACTTATTAATACTCATTTATTCAGTATATAGGCCCTCTTCCGGGCACTTATACACGTCCCAAAATATAGCTTTACCCTACCACCGCTTCGGGACTACATATCGGCTGGTGATGAGAAAAAAACGATCGAATCATTGAAAGGAGGTAACATTTTGCTGGAGTTAGCACGCCTCATTAGGTTAATTCTGTTCACATTTTCTATTTAGCCAAAGCTATTGATTGAGGCATGCTGGACCCTAAATACGATATCTTTTAACCTGGTTAATTTAACCATTCACTTTAACGGCTGTGGGACGAGCCTGTAGAGCGTACGTGATAATTTTCTACAAACGACTCTGTAGATTCAAAGCTTTGGTTTAAATCGCTGTCTTTACAGTTTAGTTGATCGCACGCGCGACTTCTAGCGTGTAGACGTACGGAGCAGGGAAAAATGGAGGACAACTGCCGTGAGCAGGGGCGTGCATTGAATTTTGGGCTGGGTAGGCACTAGGCAGTAACATCACCACAAAAAATCTTGTTATCAAAATCAATTATTTGAAATAAGACTTACCAATTTTAGCGTTTCGAGGCGAGAATATATAATTTAAGGCAGTGAAGATTTGTATGGAGCACCACAAATATCACAAAAAATGCATGAATTATCATAACATGTCATTTTATTGATATTCATAGGTAATCTTTTATCATGTTTGCACCGATAAGCTTATTAAACTGCACTTTATTTAAGAAACTTCATTGTTTGGTAACAAAAACATAATTTATCACGAAAGGTAAACAAACAACAAATTGGCGGCTTCGGCGTTTTTGTCGAGTTAGCATAGTTATCTAGTTTTATGACTTTGTTATTTGTTCACCGCATTTTAATACGCTTCAACTATTACAACAACTAACTTTTAACCACTTAACACAAGTTTAATCAAGAATATTGTTAAAAATCTATATTGCAATATTTGAGGTTACATTTGAAATCGTAAATCACAGATCACTAAACTTGTTCCGAATTGAGCCAAAATAAACTTTGGCGTATCTAAACCCTGCTAATATAAATGTGTTCGAACACGCCAAGATCGATTTCGGCATAATTCGGAACTCAAATTACCCGGCCAATGGAAAAATGTAGGTACTAGGTATTGTTAATGTATTATTGTATACGCTCACTGAGTCTTGCATTTAGACGGATTACAGTAGTCTTGCCTATTCGACCTTTGTCAAGCGGATAAATTGCGAATGTCAACTGTCAAGTTTTATTCTATGAAAGACTTTTATTTTTCCGTATTACGGGCAGTATTTTGGTCGCTGTACGGAAGAGCGAAAATCGCGTGAATTTCGCGCTACGCAAGTAGGCTGTCTCTGCAGAGCCTACTGGTCAATTCTATAGCGAGCGCATTTTTGAGTTTTAGTAGAAGTAGGTTTTTGCGAATATTATATTTTTATACGATTCTGTTTATTGGCATAATTGTTAAATACTTATGTCTCTTTTTTAAATTACAATTCTTTTTAACAGTACGATTAGTTTTATTTGAAGGCA
This sequence comes from Anania hortulata, assembly GCA_963576865.1. Classification (NCBI taxonomy): domain Eukaryota; kingdom Metazoa; phylum Arthropoda; class Insecta; order Lepidoptera; family Crambidae; genus Anania; species Anania hortulata. The sequence goes on along the minus strand of OY756388.1, from coordinate 11,954,788 downwards.
GGTAGGCACAGCTTAATAGCCTATATGCAATGCACGCCCCTGAATTGAGCTACCGCTTGCCATCTAAACTCCTTTGTCTTCCATCAGATTTTAGCCTGATTATCATTTCATATTATTATTAAAATGAAATCCAACTTAAGTCAATGCTAGTTCAGAAGATTATCTAGGTTATGTTAGAACAGTGACCACAAAAAGCGCGAAACCAAGCGAGCGTGCCGCGGTAGCGGCTGGCAAGCGCTAGATTCTAATTCTCGTTCTAAAATTTTGTCACTAAACTGTATAGAAATTACTTACGGTGTAGTAACACGGACATACACTTGTCTGTGCAATAATGGTCTCTTCTGCAAAAATTCTCGAACGGCGCAAATATCAAAGTTTCGGTGAGATTTTCATTTTTGTACCGTTTGTGGTCGATACTCTGGGCCCACGGCGGGCGTGGTAAAGATGTTTAGTTTTTCACAAATACATAATTTGTTATCGTAATTATTTAGTTGTAAATTTGCCTAAATTTGTTTCGTTTGTATTACTTAGTCGAGAAATTGCGTAACATACAAAAACCTTCAATTTCTTTTGTGAAATACTAAACGAAACCACAAAGCTAAAATTTAAATTACACTCCCTTTTATAGTTCCCAAAAATAAAAAACAAGGTGTCTTCTCATTAATTCGACATAATATTGTAAAATACGAATAACAATAATAACAACTAATAAAAAAACAAATAAAAATAATAATCAGTCGTTCTTTTCAACCGACTTCAAAAAAGGAGGTTCTCAATTTGACTGTATGTTTTTTTTTGTAACGCGATTACTTCGCCAATTGTGATAATCGATTTTGATGATTCTTTTTGGTAGGTCATACTTTAGAGGTGGTCCCATATATATTTTATTAAAATGTATTTAGCGCTTTTTGAGAAAATTTACAAATATACACCTAAATAATGTTTTAGTGATCTTAGTGATCGTGATTCTTGTATCTATATTACCCAATATATTCGACAAATATGAACCGATTTACTTAGATGATTCTTGTTTTATTGAATAGCTTATACTTAAAAAATAGTAATGATAAATAATTGCGTAAAAAAAAAACCCTCTTAGGCTGGAAAATAGGGGGTAAAATCGGTGTTCAGCAGTTAACTATTGTTTGCACTCTTATGATTTGTTCCGATTAGGATTTATCACTAAAATTAGATAAAATAAGTAAATTTTATGGAAAAAAAAAACCGACTTCAGAACACTAAAAAACTAAAAATAATATCAACACAGTACTTAATCCATTATTATTCTTAATAATATTCGAATAGTACCTAAATGAGGCGAATATTCGAATACCAAGCCATAGTTGCGATACAGGAGACTATCAATAGTACAAAACTATCGATAGTATTCATAGTTTATTAACATTAAATAGCAATACTATTAATATTAGTTCAAATGGATAGTTCTATTAGGATAAATATTCTTTGGAACGAATAATTTTTTTCTTTTTCATTATCTTCAGGTGCACCAGCCAGTTTTCCTGTTCAGAAGGAAAATGTATTTTTACAAAAATACCTGAAGTGGAGTGAAGATATTGCCAATAAGTCTAAACATTTCATTAAAAAAAACTTAAGTGGTGGTGGATTTCTTGGAATTCATTTAAGAAATGGCCAAGACTGGGTAAAAGCCTGCCAACATGTACATGATAGTTCCACATTGTTTGCGGCTCCACAGTGTGTTGGATATAGAAATGAAAGAGGTCCACTAACCATGTCCATGTGCCTTCCTCAAAAAGCAGAAATCATAAAGTATGCAAACTCTAAACTCCTATTTAACTGTTTTGATAAGTATACTTACTTATTACAAATTTACAAACATTTTGTAAGTTAAATGCATTTGTTTTTTCAGGCAAGTAAAAAGAATACTGAAAAAACTTAGTGGTACCAAATATGTGTTTGTTGCATCAGACTCAAATCACATGACAGATGATATAAATACAGCTGTTCAACATTTAGGGATAACTGCCATCAGACAACAACCTGCAAATCCACATTTAGATCTGGCGATTTTAGCACATGCTAATTATTTTATTGGTAACTGCGTTTCCTCATATACTGCATTTGTAAAAAGGGAGAGAGATGTAAAAGGTTTGCCATCTGAATTTTGGTCTTATCCACAAAGAAAAAAACAGAAACATGAAGAACTTTAATGGGAATATTTTTATTTAAGTCATTTGCGGTCAAAACCTCTCGTTGAGGTAGGTGGAACTATGGGAAATTCATTTTTGTGAAAACCTCGAGGGGACCGTGTCAAATCGGTTAATTGACTTAGGTATATGAGAAAGAGTAACAAACTTATGGTATGATATAGAGCTCAAACTGAAGCTACTTAAATCGATTTACTAATATCTTAATAAGAACTCGGAAAAAAGAAGCCAGGAACTGCATTCTTAAGTATTGATTAATAGAAAAACAGAATCAAACTACATAACAATGTACATACTTATGTACTTTTATAAAAAGTACTATCAAGTAAGTACTATGTAACAACAAGCCTAATGCAGGTACCTACTTACCAACTGCCATTCTATCACATGATCACACCCATGTACAAGTAGCTGACGAATGTGACCGGGTGCAAATCTTCTGCCTGACCGTTCTTTCTCTTTGTGCCCTAGCCTCTAAATAAATAACAGCATTTAACCGGTTTGACGCCACGTTTTACCAGGAATCGTTTCTTGGACGCCATGGGCCCCTTGAAACGTAAGTAATGTAATGATAGATGAGACAACGCTCATATAACTAAATACCAAGCTGTTAATAAATCTCAAGCATACACCCACATTACGCGCGCAATAAAACCATAGTGTCCCATTTCCGTGGCCTGACAGGTAGAGCATTGTTCGCAGATAATACTCAAGTGTTTTGATTTGAATTACTAAAACTCGTTAATGGAAAGAATAAATCAATTTTATACACATTTAAATGTATTTTATTTTACGACAGAGCAAAGAAAATCCACAGAGAGTTTATCTGTTAGATAAATTATAACGGTTACTCGGTTAGCTTAGAATTTGTGCGTGTGGATTGAGTGAGCACGCTTTAAATAAAATATATGAAATACTAGTCTTTTAGTAAAAGCTGTAAAACAATTGTAAAACCAATCTCTCTATTTGTAAAGAAATACAACAAAAGATGCATCTTATAATGTGTGCTCACTCAGTTCTCACAGAAGACCATCCATATCTATGAGTGTAATGCGAGTGTTGTGTTATAAATTTGTATAATAGATTTAGTAAAACCTATGCTACATAATCATTTTATAATTACAGATCGCCTAGTGCCATATTTAATTTTTTACAAATAATTTTACATACCTACTTACTCCATTCACACACTTTTAATTTGGGTTATTTTGTATAAACCAACTTGACATTATAAAATATGTCCAGTACAGGTTAAAACTATGTAGAATTTTGTAAAACTAAAAAAGAACCACAGCTCGTTTCATGTTCAATGAATTTTTGTAAGTACTCACTCAATCCACACGATTCAAGTTTACATTCGAAAGTTTACAAAAAATATAGTTTGTTCTAGTAAAAAAAATTACTACATAACTGCCATTTCACATTTTAGATTTTTTGTGTAGGTAGGTACTTCAAAAGATATTAACATAATAATGTTTGTATGAAAATCTATCACGTCGGGTGGCCACACGTTCCAAAACGTGGGACTTACTGAATTATTTTTACCTATAGATACAGTATCACATATTATACAGAGTGTTGATTTGAACAGTTACCAAATTTAAGTAGGTGAATGAGTTTATATACAAGCAACTTTCACTATGGGACCAACATCGACATCATAGAATCATTATTTGCTGCTCCATACTCATATTTATCATCGAGGTAGAGCGTTAGTTTGTACATGGGGCACACAAAGTTTTGCACTTCTAGCTAATCGGAACTATTTGAACTTCGAATGTTATATTTTTTTAAACTTTGCAACCTTCTTAGTAATAAAAAAAATCAATCGGCGGAAAATGATTTTTGTCATAGAGAGAGTCAAGAATAACAGTTTCTCAAAATAAGAAAGCAAACACACTTACATGTAAACTTTTTCGTATGTATTATTATCACTCATCAGTGATGAGTTAAAGTTATATTTAGCGTAGCTTATTTACCTATAATTTTATATAAAAAGTATACATGTAAGTGTGTTTGCTTTCTTATTTTGAGAAACTGTTAGTACCTACCTAGTTTTATTGCATATGTTATTATAGTCGGGTAGCCAGAAAAAAATGCCCTTTGATAATTCTAAAGTTTTTTATTTTTGCTGGGTGGATTACTTAGGTGAATTCCATGTTAGGTATATACAAAAATGCTAACAGTTTAGAGTTATGCAATAGGTGTAAAGTAGGTATTTCGTATAATTACGTGTTAAATCGTTAATATAAAATTTAAGTTAAATTTGTTTACTGTTTCTTTATTAGTACTATTTAAACTTGACCATTCTAAAAATGCTAACTGATAGGTAATGTGGAACAATAGAAATCTGAAAGTATATCCTGTCTTTCAATAAAAAAAAATAAGTTTTTCCTATATGCATAAATGGTTTAGTTACATCTTACAACAAAAATGCTAACAACTAGGTATTATGCTGCACGAGTAATTTTATTTTTCTTGTGCGGTATGCGGTAATTTTTCGACTACATATAGGTTACAATATCCTCTATTACCATACAAAAGTTTCAATACATATGTGCTATGCCTTTTTCTCTAGTAAATAAAGTACTCTTTCTTTTTCGAATACTTTTCTATTTTCTAACAAACTGGGCTTAAGTAGTAGGCTTTTAAAACCACATACTAGTGTAGTAAAGTGATGCATGTTTATTAAACCCTTTTATTGTGTCTCTTCGCCTATACTCACTACACCGTAGCGGTATTTCATGAATGCTATTGGCATTGATTCCTAAATAGAGCCCAAAGCGTTTATTTAGAATCTAATTTAGTATATCTAGCTACTATGTGCATCTGGATTGAGGGCCCATTTTTTAAATGCTTGCGAATTAAAATAAGACTTATAGGGAAATTAAAAGCAAAGAGCCAAAAATTTCTTAAACGTGAATTAAAACTGTAAATTCACGTTTAAGAAATTTCTTAAATATTTTAAGAAATTCCTCAATTTGTAATATGTGACATTACCGATTTATGGCGGTTTAACTTGGGCCCTCAATTCATTAATGTCTTTACTGAGGAATCTGCAAAACATGAATTTATCTGCAGAAATACATAAATACGACTTTAATATATATACCTCTGGGCTCTAAAGGGCGTAAGGCATAAGGCCGAAAATACATTTTTTATACAGTTTAACACAGAATTTATTTCTCTATCGATCTGTACATTTTGTTTGTTGATTTTCCTAAAAAAAGTGCCTTTACGACCCATCATGTTTATTATGCTAAACACAATTCATTATGGAAATTGAGACGTAAATAAAATTTGATTTTTTGAGTACAGTTATCATGGTAGTAAAGAACAGTAAACTAATGTACGTGTATTACTATTTGTCCTATACAACGTTACGTTTTCATACTAATAACAATAATAGTTTGGATGTAAAGGCTACAGGAATTAGTCGACTCTTACGACACGCCTCCTGTTGGCGGTAGGGAAGTGTATTCCTTACGGCCGTCCCCACAAGGCACACATTCCTTAGAAACAATTAAAATGTCGTTAGGATAAGCAAAAGACCACGTGGGTGGTTACGTGTAGGCCGGGATGTTTTATTTGTCAACAGTCAATCAGTGCCTGCGAAACTGTCTCGTTAATACACTTTCTCGACGCCTGTGCCGCGCATATCTTTTTGACGTCTTTTTTTACCTTTGCAGTTATTCGTGGGCTTTCTTCGCGTTATCTATATTGTGCTCCGTTTGGTATTGATATTTTTTTCACATAAGTTAACAAAAGAAATAAACGAATTCTGATTTACTATTATTTTTAAAATAGTTTAGTCTAGGGCCTAATATACCTAAGTATATAGTGACCCCGGGATCTGATGGCATTACCGAAAAGGCCTGAACATTGGCGGCGAATGCTCTAGGTGAACGAATAAGGCGGCTTTATAATGCCTGTCTTGACCAGGGCCGCTACCCAACAGCCTCGAAAAGGGGAAGGTTAGTGCAGCTGAGAAAAGAGGGTCGACCACCTGACTCTCCTTCAGCGTATCGGCCGATCGTTGTGCTGGACGAGGTTGGGACTTGGGAAGCTCTTTGAACGAATCATCTCTGCCAGACTCGTCTAGCACTTAGAGCGCACGGGGCCGAACCTGCTGAAAGACAAGAATCTCGCCGATAGGGCAGTTAACAGTGATCGGGTGGTAATGGCGATGTCGCTTGACACTGCTAAAGCTTACAACACCCTGCCGTAGCCGTGTATAAGGCAGGCCCTGATCAATCATGGGGTGCCTGTCTACCTGCAGCGTGTGGGGGCTAGCTACTTAACCACCAGAGAGATAGAGTGTGCTACTTTGCAGTGCATGCTACGCAGGTAATCTTTATGCGGTGTTCCACAGGGGTCGGTTCTAGGTTCTCACCTGTGTGTCATAATATTGTACCTACTATGTTTATTATCTATCCATCATTGCATTGTGGGTAGACTAAATAAAATCAGTTGTTCTCTAATCGTCGTTTCATTAACACATAAATTACCACATGGTGTCAGGTGTGAATTTACTGAGACTTACAAGTTGGATTGCAGTGTAAACGTTTTACAATAATAAAATCAAAGGGTGTAGTGGATAATAAGATGGAGACAACTCAAAATAGTACCCTAAAAAAGGAATGAAATGAAAAGAATGTACACGAACAATGGCATTAGGCCTACAGAATCGCGAATTATGTCTATAAACATGTACCAAGGCCAAGTGACAAAAAGGAATTGGAACGTTTCTTAGGAATGACAAATTATCTGTCTAGGTTCATTCCTAAATTTTCACAAGTGGCGTCTCTGCGCACAATCCCTAAAAAGGACGTAATTTTTAATTGGTTAGATGTTCACGAAATCGCGTTTATTCAACTTAAGAGAATTATAAGCAGTGCTCCCGTGCTGCGATATTACTCGCCGCAGGAGTCGGTGACTCTGAGCGTGGACGCGTCGGGCGAGGGGCTGGGCGCGTGCCTGCTGCAGGGCGGGCAGCCCGTCGCGTACGCGGCGCGCACCCTCACCCCGACTGAAAGGCGCTGGGCGCAGATCGAAAAGGAGATGTTAGCAATTCATTTCGGCTGCCTGAGATTTCATCAGTTTATCTATGGACGTGACATTGATAGTTTACATTGGCTTAGCAAAATGAAACTGCATTTTATGCAGAAAGCAAGCCGCTTTGCACAGTGGTACTAGGGCCCAATACAAACGATTTCATTCGAGGAAACGGAAATTTCATCCACTGGAATTCAAGATGGCGGACATTTTCCAAAATGGCGGCTGCAAAATTTAAAATAATTATAGAGTCAGAACGCCTGCTCCGATTTTAGTGATTGGGGTGTCAATCAATTCGTATTGACACCTATAATCGAAATAAAAAAATGCCATTTAATAAATTAAAGATGGCGGCTAAATATTTTAATAAATGTGTAATTTTAGAATTATTTTTTTCATTCTAGTTAAAATAACAACTAAATATCCTATGATATGGGTCACATATTTTTTTATTTAAATGATACTTACCTGATAATATTATCAACAAATAAAAAAAAAAATGCTTGACAATCCGTCAAGTAATTTTGAACTATACGTATTACAAATAAAGCGTGTGGTTTTGAAAGCCTTCATTGCACGTAATGTGATGCATCGTACAATCAAAACGGCTGCACCGATTTTTGAGATTGAGGTGTCAATCAGTTTGTGTCGACAATTCTAATCAAAAAAAAAATTTTATAAATTAAAGACGGCGGCCAAATATAAAAAATTAAATTCAATTAGTTTTCTCATTCTAGTAAAAATAACAACTAAATACCCTATGATATGTCACATATTTTTTGTTTAAATAAAACCTGATAATATTATCCAGAATTAAAAAAAAAAAGCTTGACAATCCATCAAGTAAGTAGTTTTAGTTTAGTAGGTGAGGAAGCGCGTGGTTTTAAAAGCCTTCATTATACGTGATGTGATGTGATGCATCGTACAGACAACGGCAGGTCAACCTACAGGTCAGGTCATTGAATTGATTTTTTACTTTAAGTCCAACATGTAGAGATCAAAATCAATTGAGAAAATTTGACGTTTTGTGGTATGTTGACGTGTTGTTGTCTGTACAATCAAAACGAGTGCACTTACCTGCGTAGCATGCACTGCAAAGTAGCACACTCTATCTCTCTGGTGGTTAAGTAGCTAGCCACCACACGTTGCAGGTAGACAGGCACCCCATGATTGATCAGGGCCTGACTTATACACGGCTCCGGCAGGGTGTTGTAAGCTTTAGCAGTGTCAAGCGACATCGCCATTAACACCCGATTACTGTTAACTGCCCTATCGGCGAGATTCTTGTCTTTCAGCAGGTTCGGCCCCGTGCGCTCTAAGTGCTAGACGATTCTGGCAGAGATGATTCGTTCAAAGAGCTTCCCAAGTCCCAACCTCGTCCAGCACAACGATCGGCCGATACGCTGAAGGAGAGTCAGGTGGTCGACCCTCTTTTCTCAGCTGCACTAACCTTCCCCTTTTCGAGGCTGTTGGGTAGCAGCCCTGGTCAAGACAGGCATTATAAAGCCGCCTTATTCGTTCACCTAGAGCATTCGCCGCCAATGTTCAGGCCTTTTCGGTAATGCCATCAGGTCCCGGGGCCACTATATACCTAAGCCCTAGACTAAACTATTTTAAAAATAATAGTAATTCAGAATTCGTTTATTTCTTTTGTTAACTTATGTGAAAAAAATATCAAAACCAAACGGAGCACAATACAGATAACGCGAAGAAAGCCCACGAATAACTGCAAAGGTAAAAAAAGACGTCAAAAAGATATGCGCGGCGCAGGCGTCGAGAAAGTGTATTAACGAGACAGTTTCGCAGGCACTGATTGACTGTTGACAAATAAAACATCCCGGCTAACACGTAACCACCCACGTGGTCTTTTGCTTATCTTGACGACATTTTAATTGTTTCTAAGGAATGTGTGCCTTGTGGGGACGGCCGTAAGGAATACACTTCCCTACCGCCAGCAGGAGGCGTTAGTTAGTTTAGCTGGGCTTTCTCCGCACTTAGCCTCATGATTGGGCCATTGTGCGTGCTGCTTAGTCTTTCTTACTCCAACCATCCTAGGTCATCCCAGAAGGTCAGCAGCCTTTTCAGATCGCTGCAGGCTTCCGGGAGCGATCCTGGTGATTGGAGGATCCGTGCCCGTTGATCTGCCACGCTTCTGCATTCCAATAGCACGTGCTGTGGCGTTTCTTCTGCCCCCATGCATCCTCTGCATGTGGGGCTGTCTGTCACACCTATGTTAAACAGGTGTTTATTAAGAGGACAGTGGCCGGTTATAATACCTATAACCTTGCGAATTTTGTCCCTTGCTAGTCTGATGAGGTTGCGGGCAAACTTATTTGATGCTACCGGAACCGCATTTTTAGTTTGCCTGCATCCTTCACTGTTTCTCCATTCATTTAGATGTGTTTCTTTGGTTCTTGCGCGCAACCATGATTTTATTTGGGCCTGAGGTACGGGAAGTAGTGGTTCCGGTCCGTACACAATTGCCTTCGATCCTCTTTTGGCCAGTTCGTCTGCTGCGTCATTGCCCAGAGAGTTGCTGTGTCCTTTAATCCATTGCAGGGTTACTCTGTTCGTGTTCGCAATAGATTGGAGTGCGTTGTGACATTCCAATATAAGGACAGAGGTTATGATATTGTTTTTTAAAGCTTGAAGCACGGATGCACTGTCTGAGATAATTTTTATATTATGCTCTCGGACGTCTCTGGCTGCTACTGCCTGTGCCGCTTTGGTGATGCCAATACATTCTGCTTGGAAGATTGTGTTCAGCTTGTCTAGGGTGGTTGATATTTTTATGTTTAAGTCATTCGAGAAGACACCGGCTCCAGTACCATGTGCAGTTTTGGAGCCGTCTGTGTATATCCTAACTTCGTTGATGCCAGAGCTATCTTTTGCTTCTTCCGTCAGTTGGATATTGTATCTTCGATCGAAAATGTGATGACACGGTGTTCTGTCCATAGGCGCCTCAAAAAGTGGTATCTCCTGTAGGATCGCCTGCAGAACTTTTGAGTGTGTTGTTTCTGTGTTTTGTTTCCATAGTCCGTTTGCTCTTAGTCTTAAGGCGGTTGCTTGTGCTTCCTCTTGTATGACAAAATCTAAGGGTCTTAGGTTCAAGAGGAGCTCGAGCGCGGCTGATGGAGTGGTTCTCATACATACAGTGGTTGCTACACACGCTAATCGTTGTAGACTTTGGAGTTTTGATTTCACCGTGATCAGTTGTGTTCTGGGCCACCATACAACTGATCCGTAAGTTAGAGACGGTCTGATAACTGATGTATATAGCCAAAGTGTAATTTTTGGATTAAGACCCCAAGTTTTACCAACTAGTCTTCTACATTGACAAAAAGCTATACAGGCTTTCTTTATTTTGGCTTCTATGTGACTCGCCCAGTTCAGTTTATTAACGAGGAGCAGCAGGAGGCGTGTCGTAAGAGTCGACTAATTCCTGTAGCCTTTACATCCAAACTATTATTGTTATTAGTATGAAAACGTAACGTTGTATAGGACAAATAGTAATACACGTACATTAGTTTACTGTTCTTTACTACCATGATAACTGTACTCAAAAAATCAAATTTTATTTACGTCCCAATTTCCATAATGAATTCTGTTTAGCATATTAAACATGATGGGTCGCAAAGGCACTTTTTTTTAGGAAAATCAACAAACAAAATGTAAAGATCGATAGAGAATTAAATCACAGAATACCAAATAGTACTACCGTACAGAAGATTCACTCCCTAACAAAACTCAGGTTTAGGTATAAAAATATACCTAGACTCGCCAGAGCTATCCGCCTGCAAGCAAAATTGAAACTTATAACCGCGCGCGAACAGTGAATTTTCTTTGCACGCTCCAGTTTTATGACCGAGCCGCGAATGTCGGCACGGGGTTGTCACTTGAGCAGTTTTGTGTATACCTACCTCTAGCTGATTTAAGTTTTTAGATAAATAGGTAGATTAAGCATTACAAACGATGATTCTGTAAACATAGAAATTCCATCTGAATGTCGTGTGTTCGATTCTCACGGGTGAAGGTATTCCTTTGTAAATATTACCCTAACATTGTTTCTGGGCAACTAATTAAGGATTTTTATTTTAACTATTACTAATTAAGTACTTAAGGACTTATGGAATTAAAGAAGAACGACCGGCTGCCGCCGCCTCTTTAGGTAGTCTGAGAGCTGCAGCTTATTTGTGTTAGGTTAGTTTATTGCACAGAATAAAATACAAATAAGTAAAGAAATAAAATGTGTTTATTACAAAATTATCTTACAATTGATTTTTTTGTTATTGTTTGATTGTTTTTTTCCAGATTTAAAATTTCAATTATTAAATCTCAGAGTCGCAAATATACGTAGTGTCACGAATAACCTTAACTTTTATACGGATTATATTGTCGTTTAGGCTTAGAAGACATGCATTTTCGAGTATGCGCAAGGCCTTCACGTGACCGCGACTGCCGAGCGAGCCGATCGACAGCCCACTTCCATACGCCGCTTCAGGCGGCGCGCTGGCCGAATATACCTAAACTGCGGAGTGAATGATTAAATTCTGTGGTGTAAAAAATGTATTTTTGGCCTTATGTCCCTTACGCCCTTTGAGCCCAGAGGTATATTAAAGTCGTATTTATGTATTTCTGCAGATAAATTCATGTTTTGCAGATTCCTCAGTAAAGACATTAATGAATTGAGGGCCCAAGTTAAACCGCCATAAATCGGTAATGTCACATATTACAAATTAAGGAATTTCTTAAAATATTTAAGAAATTTCTGGCTCTTTGCTTTTAATTTCCCTATAAGTCTTATTTCGATTCGCAAGGATTTAAAAAATGGGCCCTCAATCCAGATGCACATAGTAGCTAGATATACTAAATTAGATTATAAATAAACGCTTTGGGCTCTATTTAGGAATCAATTATTGGCATTCATGAAATACCGCTACGGTGTGGTGAGTACCTACGCTAGGCGAAGAGACACAATAAAACGGTTGAATAAACATGCATCACTTTACTACACTAGTATGTGGTTTTAAAAGCCTACTAATTAAGCCCAGTTTGTTAGAAAACAATTTAAAAAATATACTAAGAATTTTTAAAACCTACACAACCTACCAAAATTCTGAGCATAGCATTTTGTTTCTAGTAGTTAGTTTAGTAAAGTCCGTTTAATTAAACGAACTAGTTGGACTTGACTAAACCAAAGAAAATATATAGGGATATTTGACTAAAATAACTAAATTAGAATAAACTGACTGGATTGAATAAAGACAGAATAGACTGTCTAAACTGACTAAATTAGAATAAACTGACTAAACTAGGCTAAACTAACTAAATAAGACTAAATTGACTTACCTAAACTAAACTGACTAAATTAGACCAAACTGACTAAGTAAGTAAGTCAGTTTACTCTAATTAAGTCAGTTGAGTTTAGTTTAGTCTAGACAGTCTCGTTAGTCTATTCTGTCTTTAGTCAATCCAGTTAGTCTTATTTAGTAGGTTTAGTCTAATGGAGTCTAATGTACAGTTTAAGTCTTATTAAGTAAATTTGGTCTAGTTTGTTCAGTCAACCTAATCTAGTCAGTTTGGTTTAGTTCAGTCCATCTAGTCAGAAAGTCTAATTTACTCAGTTTAGTCTAATTTATTCAGTTTAGTCTAGACAGTCAGGCTAGACTAATAATCATACTGACACAAATCCGTATCACAGAATAAAGTTCAATAAAGTGGTTAATTTAATGGTTGCGGCACAACTTAAATTTTCCCTCGTCAAGCAACCTAGTGTGTTGTCAGTAAATAATAGGGGGACCGTGGTTATGCATCTTCAAGTGTAACTAGTGGTCACTTTTGTTTATTTAAATATCATAGTAATTACCTGACCTTACGTCTTAATTAATTGGCAACACTTACCTAAAATGACAAAAATGGCGGACCGCAATTTTATTTAATTGAGAAGTAATACAATGTGTTAATTTACTAAAATTGACACTAAAATTTTGTACTCAGCGATGGTACGTAACTTTTTTATTTTCTATATGTCTCTTTAGTTTCTCCACACTTTATTTGGACAATTCGCTATTTCCGACACGTCATTTTGCCTACCGACATCTCCAGTGATGGCACAAATGACACTACATGCTGGGAAGAGAGTATCACCCAACGTTTGGTACAATTTATTCCTTGAAGCGTTTGCTGCTCGACTGTCTGTCCGTCTAGACATACACTTGGTCGAAGATTTTTAACCGCTTGACAGATTTTCGTTTATACGTCGAACAATATTGCGTCTATGCGTTAATTATTTTCCGCAAATTTTTTGCTTCATTGCGCGCCGTTATGAACCGTATTTTAGTCGCAAATTGCAACCAATATGAGATTTCAAATACCATAAACAACGATTCTTAAAAGCACGGGATTTTTTAAAATAAAAAAAAATCTAGATACAATTCTGTCCTAGGTACCACAGGTTACAGATTTACATCGAGTACATATCCAATAGAGTAGTAATAACTGGCCATCTATCTCCGAAACTAGTTAGTGATTTTTCACTTACTCCCACCTTATTATATCGACCTTGCACGCACGAAAACATTAGAAGTGACAGTAGGTGACCAACAATAGACCTGTGTGTATGTCCCTTTTTATCCAAAAGAAATTCGATTATTATGGAAATACTTTCATTATGGCCAGCTTTTCTATTCGATGGTGTGGAAAACAACAACAAGACATCATACTTTAAAACAGATGGAAACACATTTTATCGGTTAGTAACAATATATTTTTTTTTTAAAACATATCCATTTTGCAATGGGTCAAGCTAAACTGGTCATGAAGTAGGCGCTAAGTGACGCGTATCTATTCATCTTGCTTTCACCTAGGTGCAAGGCCGATAAGGTCGTCTCTTTCTTTCATAATAGTGTTGCTCTAATAGAATCTAACTAATTACATCCATACCTATCGAAAGTATCACCTATCGTAAGTCATTTTTGCCAAAACGAGATAAATCATGGATTCCGAATTTTCCAATTTACCGACTGGTATCCATCATGTGTGACAATAATTTCGTAAATTTTAAAGATGTTGCAAAACTTAAAAGTGGTATAGAAATGCAGATTCTATTTCACTGTAAACTTTTACAATACCTTTTCACCGCGTATACTTACTTGAATTTTAGCTATAGGAAAAAAATACTGTTACGATTCTATCAATCCTGTCACAGCGACAGACAATAAAGTCAAACTTATAAGACTTCTATGATATTTTTGTCGAAAGCTAAAAGTACAAGTGCAAGTCTTATTTAAAATGTACCATAAAAAAATTACAGTAATAATTCACATTCATCATCATATCATCATACTAACCGGGCCAATGCTTTGGTATCGATATCGCTAGTAATATTTTCTCGCCCAACTCTAGTTTGATGAATGATCATGCGTCGGCCGATTAGAGCGCAGCAGCCGCCATATGCGTTTTGGCGGAATTCTTGTCGAACAAAGTTAATGACATTTCTACTGTATTGGATATATACTCGATGCAGATTTATGATAGTGGTCGTAAAATTAAATTAAAAAACAGACAAAAGAGAAGACAATAAAATACAAAATTGCTATTCAGAGTTTATTTTAAGCTTTCACAGCATACACTCTTGGTGGAAAGATAGACTTCTTTCTGATTTCTTTCCTTGTCTTTATTTTGGCTTCATGTTCCGTAAGAGCTTTGCGCATAGCCCGAGTTTTCTTGGGTCTCAAATCCAATGGTTTGTATTTTTTGTTTTTGTAGTGGTTGCGTAGGTTAACCTTCATTTTTTGATGATAAACAATGTACACTCGGGCAATCGCTTTCCTTACCACACGGCTGTAAATAAAAATTGTTATAGGCTTTAATACAAATTTCATTTATTTATGTAGAAATTAACTGGTATTTTAACTAGAGGTATAGAACAAGATCTAACAGCTTATGACTAGTGTAGTGTGGGTCAGGAACCTGACATAGCTCTCACAGGTACCTACAGTCAATAGAATTTCCTACACAAAATACCAAATTTAGTGGAAGTGTAGAGTACAATACCAATTGATAAAAATAGGGGTTTTGCAGCTGGATGTAGTGTAATTAGTATAAGAAAAGCGTGACTCTTCGACTAGCACACTCACTACACCGTAGCGGTATTTCATGAATGCCAAAATTGATTCCTATATAATTCTAAATAGTGCCCAAAGAAAATAAAAATGTGTCCAAGTGATCTTTACAAACCTATAGATACATCAATAATCAAGCAAAAGTTATACTCATTGGGGAAACTATTTTTTACTTTTATTATTGCTTGCAACGCAATTGATATATTTTAAAATATTACTGGCAAGGCGTGTTCACACATACATGTGGCATGCTTTTTGGCAACTAATGAGCATGTGTGTCAGTACAATTACACAAAGTAGGTATGGAGCAAAATGTAATTTTTAAAATTTTCCATACGCTTGGTATTAGTAAAATGTTTGTGTACCGGGCTGTTAATATAGGTACAATGAGACCTCTGTTTATGACAGAAAAAGATCTGGCCGTCCACATAGTGTTCGTACGAAAAAGGTGGTCAAGGCAGTAAGGGAAAGAATTCGAAGAAATCCTGTCTGAAAGCAAAAGATTTTATCTCAGGAAATGAAGATAGCACCTAGAACCATGTCGCGTATTTTAAAAGATGACTTAGGACTTGCAGCCTGCCTATAAGAGACGTACTGGTCATTTCTTAACTGATAATTTAAAAAGAATAGGGTGGTAAAATCGGAACAACTAGGTACTGAAGTGGTGTACGCAAAGGGAGGTCACAATTTTTTTTTGTTTACGGATGAGTTTTTTTTTTTACAATTGAGCAACATTTTAACAAACAAAATGACCGTATTTCAAAGCTCTAAGGAAGCTTCCCAATTAGTCGACAGAGTGCAACGTGGGCACTATCCGACTTCAGAAATGGTTTGGTGGGGTATTAGCTATGAAGGAGTGTGACTGAGCCTGAGAATTACGATTTATGGTCAGTTTTAGAGAGAACGGCTTGCTCTAAACGCCATGATAATTTGGGAGTCCCTAAAACGATCCGTACGATTAGCAGTAAATAATTTTCCCATAAAAAGAGTGTGTGCTTCTATTCGCTGTGTGCGCGATGACAGCGCCCCTAGTGACCACAATTATTGTGGACTAAGATCTCTCAAATTATGGCTACTGGATGGTTTGAGAATGATTTTCGGATTGTTTTTGTTTGAAATTAGATGAAAATATCTAAGAAGTTTGTGCATATTATGATAAGTGATTTTCTTACTTGAACTAAAATATAAATGTTATAATACGAACGGGATTTAAATCAATACAACATGATATAACTTTCCAACCACCAAACTGTGCAAAAAGGGAAAGAATTAGTATTAGCACAGCATGTGAGAGACGTTAAAGAGTTTAGAACCAACGGACAAAGCTACTTAATGTTTAGTAACTACCGATATATTTTGGTTCCATATGGTGAAAACTATCAAACTAAATTATTAATTAAGTCAATTTTAGTACAGACAACGGCAAGTCAACCTACCCAAAAAGTTAAAGGTCATTTAACTGATTTTCAACTCTTAAGTCTGACGAATAGAAATCAATATCAATTGAACAAATTAGACGTTTTGTGGTAGGTTGACGTGCTGTTGTCTGTACAAGGCAAATAGCCTATTGATAACTGGCCTTAACGTTTAAAGGACTGTATTGCAGCCAATGGAGACCACTTCGAATAAGCTTTTTATATTTTAAATTGTTTTATATTTATGTATTAAACTAACACACTGTAAAAGTAATAAATGTTATTTACAATAGTTTTTTTTTGTTTTAGTATTTATGGCAAGACTGGGAAGACGAAATAAGGATGACCCTGGGACCTGTTTGGACAAGAGTTGCAGCTGACAGGCAGCAGTGGAAATTGTTGGAGGAGGCCTATGCCGAAAGGCACACCGAGACCAGAGACATTCTGTCAGGGGCGTGCATCCAATATAGGCTATTATGCAGAGCCTACCTTCATAAAAAACCGACAGAACAGCTAATCATAATTATTAATTACGTATTCAACAATAAACAATAAATATTCTGTAACCATTTTGTCGTCTACCTGTACTTATTACTTACTTAAGCGCGCAACTTAGATAGTTACTGTGCAATTTAACTAATGTTAGGCTGCCGCGAGATCGCCTACTGTTTCACGCAAATTTACTCAATTTTCACTCACAGCCTACCCCCATCTGAAACCAATGCACGCCCCTGCATTCTGTGATTATTAAAAATGTTTTGGTACCTACTTTATGAACTCTGAAATAAAGGCTATTTTTATTTATTTATTATTTATTTATTTATGGCAAGACTAGGTATATTGTATCTACAGCTTATTCGGTTTGCGCGCACCGAGGTGAGTACGCTAGGCGTAGATGCTCCTTCTAGCGTACTCACCGAACTATGGCTATAATTTCATAAATATAAGGGCTTTATTTCTGTTCATTGGGCATTATAATTACACTATTTTTTGATGTATGAATTATATTAATAGCCTGTATCACCTGAACTCCAATGGATGTTAAATGATCTAGCGAACGCAAGTGGGAAAGTAGGCCTAAAAATGAATCTCGACAAGACCAAGCTAATGAAAAACGGAGTGCCTGACTATTGCAATAGGACAAAAACTCATATCATAGAATATGTCAGAGATATTTGCACGACCTTTAGGTTATACATGAGGATAAATTATATTGTAACAAATTGTACTACCATAATTACTTTTAAAGATTTGCGATTTTCACACATTACACATATGCACAGGTCTTAGGTTTAAGGAGTTTAGGTTTAAAGAGTTTATTCTCATAAGAACTTACTTATTACAGTTCACTTAAAATGAGATATAAAATAACAATTATGTTTAAATAGGTGAATTTTGGCGCAGCGCAACTGGTTAAATAACTTACTCTTATCACGATTGTTTGAATTTAAAGGGTAACACCTTTAAAAAATTTAACAATCGCGACGTGTGCATATGTGTAATTGTACTACCATGTTTATAGCATTCTATTCTATTCTAGAGAATACACCTACCTCGGCCAAATCATATCACCTACATCTCTACAGAAAGGAAATAGAACAAAGAACAGCAGGTGCGTGGAAGCGCTTCTGGGCCCTCAAAGAAATTATGAAAGATAAACACTTAGTAACAAGACGAAGAACAAGGTATTTGACACATGCATCTTCGCAGTCCTCACATATAGATGTCAAACACAGGCCCTAACAAAAAATCTCAGCTTTAAGCTCAGGAAATAAGTATGACAGGTATAAAAAAGATGGAAAAAAGGAAAAGCCAGGACATTTGAAAAATAACCAAAGTACCCAGGATATGCTTGAAAAAATAAAGAAACTAAAGTAGAATTGGTCAAGCCACCTGATAAGAGGCCCAGACAAGTAGACCAAGACTATCACCTACTGGTATTCTAGGAATGGTACAAGAAATAGAGGCGATCAAAACAGGAAATGGGCTGACGAAATAATGAGAACTGCTGGAAAACTATGGCCAACAAAGGCTAAAGAGAGAGGAACTTGGAAAGTGTTGGGGGAGGCCTTTGCTAAAGGGCAATCAAATCCGTATCTGATTGCCCGGGTCCGTACCCCGTGCAATAAACTATATTTACATATAAAAAACTGACTTGAAACTAAAAATCTAATAAGCATTGACAAAGAACTGACTAAGAATAACTTAGTGATAGTTTAATATAATATTAATTATGTAAATTGAATTAAATTAATTGTACCTAACTGCTATAATAATGATAACAATTGTAATTTATGTCTGAATAAAGGCTATAATCTATATATATAAAACCATGTCAGGTTACTTACACTCTTTATAAGTCAAGAATGGTTGAACCAATATTAATGATCTTTAATTTTTTGCGTTTGTTTCCGCCCAGAATAGCAGAATAACTATAAAAACATTGGAAATTTAACAAAAAAAACAAATGAAGAGGCGGTAAGTTCGCTGGGACAGCTAGTAATAATAATAATAAACAGCTTGTATAGTTTTCCCACACGAAGGGTGAGTACACTGGACATAACCTCCTTCTAGGGTACTTACCAAACTATGGCTATAATTTATTAAATTTATGGGAACTATTAGTTCCTTTGAGCACTATTTAGAACTACTAATGAATCAATTATTGGTATTCATGAAATACCACTGAAGTGTGGTGAGTATGCTAATTGAAAAGACACAGAAAAGCAGAGATGAATGAATTCAGGTGCCTATAAGTACCTACCAGAAGAAAAAAATATTACAAAAGTACTTACATTTTAGAGAGTTTCGATGCTACTCCTCCGGTGACTTTAGCCACTCTGAGATTAGTTAACTCAGTTTTAAGCTCTTCTAACTGTTTGAAGAGCTCCTTCTTATCTTTCGTACGCAGCTCCGAGCATTTAACCTTTCCCTAGAATTACCAGAAACGATAAATGCCATCCTGTCGTCTGTCATTAGTAACCTATACTTTTTTAAACAACAATCTGAATTAGAGGAAATTAAACAAATTTTGATATAAATAGTTTCGACACTATTGCGTTGTTACATTCAACAACAGCCTTTTTTATAAATTAACAAATCTTGGAAATTCATAAACAAATTAAGGGCTTTAGCAATTGCAATCTTAATTCACTTTCTACTTTTATAATTTGTTATATGATTCAGAGAATTAAACGAGATTTAAATAAATTTATTTCATACCATTGTGAGAGCACAATCTTTTGACACCACAAGTTTGACGTAAAGAGATTTGATTTTACTTTTTTTTTTGTAGTTCGGCGCGCGCAGCCTGTCGAATTTTTTTTTTTTAAATAATATTTGTTTAACAGCTTTGGACTGAGTCCATACGGCCAGTTCTGTTGTTAATGTTCTTCTTGGGTAGTAAGTTTAGGACTGAGAAGTCCACTTTCTTTTGTATGATTCCATTTATCATGATAATAATTATATGTGTCTTCAATGGTCGTAAAAAATTATTCGGAATCTAAATGTCTTCAAATGTAGATGTTATATATTGGTACAAATATTCGTAGGTTTTTTCATTTTCTAGTAGAGATGGCAAAAGGCGGGGAATGTCCTTATCTTCATATGTCTTCATTAAACCATCTACTAACAGAAACCGCTGGATGTTGAAGGCGGGACAATGAAGAATCAGATGATCCAGAGTTGCCACATCCGAGTTACAGAACTCGCACTCATCAGAAGAAATAATCTTGATGCCTTTCAAATGGGCTGGAAGCCGTGACCAAGTCTTAGACAATTAATACTCGTAATAAATTTTCTGGAGGCTGATTTAAGCTACAAGTACCAAGGCTTTCTTGGAATACATTTTTGTATTTGAGCATACCAATTTCCTTTATAAACTTTGGTGTCTTCCCAGTCTTGATGCCAGTGGTTGAACATTCGAGATTTTAAGATTGAGTCATAGTCTGTTATAGGAACTGTTGGAGCTGTAAATTGTGAAGAATCGACACTAGGGTGTTGTATTTTCATTAGGTTATCAACAATCTCGTTTCCTGTGATTCCAGAGTGAGAAGGAACCCACATAAATTCAATTTGTTTGTTTGTTATGTCCAACAATATCTGCCTGATTTTGGTAATGTAAATGTTGGTTTTATATGAGATGTGTAAATTCTGAAGACAAGTCAGAACGCTTAAGGATTCGGTTATAATTAAGAAAGTTTTGTTGTTTGTCATTCCTCTGATGTATTGTAATGCGGCATAAAGAGCGTAAGCCTCAGCTGTAAATATTGATGCGTATTGGTTTAAGGTAAAACACCGTCCAAATTTAGAGCTGGAATCATAGTAAGCTACTTTAGTATTCTCATCTGTTTTAGATCCATCTGTGTAAATCTTCCGATGTTCCATCTTTTCACTATTTACAAATTCTAAGAACTCGAAGTTGTTGGATACTTTCTTCAAGCAGACGCTAGGTATCAGTCTGAACTTCTACGGTACTTAAGTCCCAGTTTTCTTTATGGTCTATGCATTTACATAACTGTTATAGATCTTTTAAATGGTCACATAATAACAGGTTATTATTTTCATAAAAATTAAGATACATTTTATTACTTAGTATTTTAACATAATATTTTTCCGTGAGATATCTGAGTCTAATCAAAACAGGAGGGATTCCAGCCTCTATTTCCAACGAATTTATAGGTGTAGAACAAAAGGCTCCAGTTATTATTCTTAGTCCCTTATTTTGCAAAACTTCTAATTTTCTATACAAATGTAATCCGTAATCATAATGACTTCTAACTATAGCTTTATATACAATATTTAAGATTTTTGGGTCCATTCCAAAAGTGACACTTGCTAAATGTCTCATTATATTTACAGACTTTTGCATCTTATCAACAATTTTAAGTACATGCGAATGAAAATTTAAATTAGAATCAAAAATCACCCTAGGAATTTCTTTTCCTCTACTGTTGGAATATTAACAGAACTATATACAATATTTACAGAATCAAAATAATCTACTTTTTTACTAAATATCATGGTAGAGCTTTTCGTGGGATTCATATCTAATTTAAGTTTTTCTTTATAATAAACATTAAGTTATTGTAAAGATACATTTAAAGCTAGTTCTGCTTGCGATAAATTTCTGGTAGTAGTGTACAATATCATCAGCATATTGTAAAACCGATAACTTTGGAACTGAAACAAAATTATGTAATTGGGAAGTATACAAGAAATAAAATAAAGGAGATAAAGTTGCTCCCTGAGGAACCCCTTTATAGGCTATTTTCGGACCAAGCAAAATATTGTTAAATTTTAAAAAGACTTCACGGGAATAAAAAAAAATCGAATATCCATTTAGAAACTTTTCCCGGTATATTGAAATTATGAAGAATTTCGACAAGAGTGGGTAAGTCTATGCTATCAAAAGCTCCACTGACATCCAAAAAGGCACTTACTAAATAACTATTTTCATCAAGTGATTTCTGTATATCACCCGTGAATTTCATGAGACTGTTTACTGTGCTCCGGCCCTTACGGAATCCAAACTGATCATAGGAAATAATCGACCTAGATTCTGCGTATAGTTCTAACCTTGTCTTAAGCATGTTTTCGAAAATTTTCCCTACACATGAAGATAAAGAAATTGGCCTGTAGGAATCAGCAGATTTCGGATCCTTTTCTGGTTTTAGAATAGGAACTATAGCTATAGTTTTCCATGAGTTAGGTATCAAACCAGCTAACCACAGTTCATTAAAAAAATTAAGTAAAACTAACTTGGCTGAAGAATCCAGACATTTGATTAGAACATATGGAATATCGTCAAGACCTGGAGAAGTATCTCTTTTACTATTTAAGGATAAGTTAAACTCTGCTTCAGAAAATGGTAAGTTTAAATGTGTATTCAAATCGTTTAATTCAAATAAGTGATTAAGATGTTCAGCGTTAATATAAGGCTGATTAGGTGCTACTTTATCTAGGAAGTCTACTAAAAAGTCCTCATCTTTAGGCTTAGACGTGTAACTATTTCTGTTAAAGATTTTAATGAATCTCCTTATGTTACTAATAGGAGTATTTCTATCAAAGCTAGAACATAATTTTTTCCAACTTGATACTTTTTGTTGTTTAATAATTAATCTTTCGGATGCTTCAAGTTTTTTGTACAAAATGTAATTTTCTATTGTTGGATAACGTCGATACATGTGAAGTGCTAGTTTGGCTTCTTTAACTGCGCTAGAGCAAGTATCATTCCACCACGGCATAGGTTTATGAAATTTACGACTATTGACACTGGCATTACCGCTGGCTTTATGTATCGTAATAAACTCTGTTTTCAGACTATTTAGCAGATCGCAAAATTAATCGTAAGCGGCAAGTGGATCCTGACTAGAAAGTAAATGATTAAAACTACTTCTCGATTGAGTCGGGGAGGCACTCGTCAGTTTCCTCAACTCACCAGTATTTTTTATTCGTCCGTTTACATAGTTCGTCAGTTTTGAGTAATTCGTTAATTGGTCAGTTTCCTCACTCGTCAGTTTTCTTGATTCGTCATTTTGCATGACTCGTCAGTCTAAGCTCTTGACAGGGTACAGTCATCTTTAGATAATAGTTGATCCGTTAAGTTGTTTGGAGTGGAATTAAGGGTAAAATATAACTACTTTAATTTATTACATGGGGTCGGGGAGGCATTAGAATGAATGGACACTAACAAAATATTAGTAAGTAGTAAACAATGTATTTAATAGTTGATAAACATATTATTATGTACATGCATTAGCAACAAAAAATAAAAACAAACGGTTACTTCAGACCAAAAAATAGTCACTTCTTAGGATATGCAGTTTATTTTTAGTAAGACCACTTCTGTCCACAAACTTCAATTTTTACGCTTATTTCTACGTACTAGATTAATACGTGCCAGATTACATAGACACTTGAACATGCTGTTTTGTATATCTTCAAATATATCATTGATAAAAAAATCAGATACAATGTTTTCAATGCGTTTATCAACTGCAATGGACCTTTTTTGCGATGCTTGTCTGGCAAGTAAATACATTTTTGTCTGATTCGGAAATCAACATGGAGTGCCTCACTTCTCAATACCCATATAAAACGGTATAAATTAATACGTCTGGTAGACAAACGTATACGTAATCTATTATGCCATGCCTCTACTAAATTGATTGTTCTATGTCGCTGATTGTAGACGGAAAGGACATCCACAAAGTTTTTCATCCATGTTTGGTCAATCCTCTTTAAGTTTAAAGAAGATTAGGTGTACGGAAAAAAGTAGGTAGGTTGATAGACAAATATTGGTGGTGGGTAGAGAAATATAACGAAAAGTGCAAAATAATATATTGTAAGGAACACCCCCTCCACATCGCAAATCTACCTGCCGCTGTTTATAAAACCCAAGTGACTCAACCGGTGAGCTCATTTGCTTCTTGGCGCTCGAAGTGGACTGGCGACTGCGAGAATCTCTGTCGGTTAATCAAAGGTCACGTGAGCCATTTTCATTTAATTATAGTTTTGTTGTGGTAACAAGTGTGCAATCGTTACTTTTCGATTATTTGAGTTGTATGAGTGTTGCAGATAGTGTTGTTTAACTTTTAGACTGTAGTTTGTTATCAATAAATGTGTTAAAATATTTTTCTTGTTCAAAATTATTGTTTTAAGTGATTTCTTCTACTATTTCTTATAATATCATTAGAGTGGAAGCTAAAGAAATTGGCAAGTTGAGACAAACGAACGAGTGCATCTCCGACATGTAATTATCATCATGACTGTACCCAACTGACAAGTTACCAAAACTGACGAGTTATTCCTTCTAGCTGCAAAAGGGTTAAAACAGCTTGCCGGGGACCGTAATTACGGTCTCAGAATTTGAAGGTTTGCCGCCAAAAAAAACCCTGTCGAAACTCCTCGTGACGACTACAAACAACAAAATCCTTCTTAATCATTCATATCTTGAAAGAAAAAAGCGCGGGAAACGTCGTGAGTCGCGGTCGACTTTTCTGACTTTTCTTTATTTATTTTCTAAAACTACATATTAAGGATCAGATTGGTACTTAAAAGTAGCTAGTTTCGTTTATGTGTGTATATTTATTTGTTTGTGTATAGTTTTTGCGGCTATCTGGTAAGTTTTCTGTATATTAAATATGAATGAACCGGACGATCCTGGAGGAGGGTCAGCTCCTCAGGTATCTCATTTTGTGACCGTTTCCTATGATGGAGAGAGCATGGATGCGGAGGAATCCCACCATGATACAGACAGTTCAAATAATTTAAATAGTAGTGGTGCTACCAGTGCTCCTAAACGTAAACGAACGTCTTCTCGCAAGTGCAAACATTGCAATAAACGAAAGAGGGGACATCATAAATCTTCAGTTTTAGGTATTGTAAATAACAGTGACTGCCAATGCAATAGCGATCTTGAACAGCAAAGTCAAGATAAAACCCAAAGTCCAGGTTACTCTATGTCAGCACCAAGTACCAGTAACACTCAAAGCGTGCGTGATTCTCGTCCAATCGTTGGTAGATTGACGTACCAGGCTTCAGATGCTGCCCCTTACAATGTCCATATTTTAAAGGAACCATCAGCTTCAGGTGAAAACTGTAACATTCACCCAGTATCCTTTGGCCATTTTCTCAAAAAAAGCAATTTTAAAAATATAATTGATGGAAGTTTAAAAAAAATTGGGAGAAATAGGATCACCATTTCTTTTTCCAAGTTTGAAGATGCCAATTCATTTCTGGAAAACAATACATTACAATCTAAAAACTATAAAGCATTCATTCCTGTGTTCAATGTCACCCGCATGGGGGTAGTCAGGGGAGTCCCTGTTGATTGGACTGATGATGAAATCATTACTAATATTTCAGTTCCAATAGGTTGTGGAAATATTATCAAGGTTCGAAGACTCAAAAAAAAAACAATAACAAATGGACAAACCGAATTTGTTCCCATAGAAACCGTTGTTTTGACATTTGATGGTCAGGTACTGCCAAAGTGAGTATATATCTGTTATAATTCCCTTCCAGTAGATTTATATATTTACCCAACAATCCAATGTTTTAATTGCTGTCGGTATGGTCACATTAAGTCCCAATGTAGGTCTACACCTAAATGTTATAAATGTGGTCAAAGTCACTCCGGTGATAGTTGCTCGGTAGAAGAGGAGTCTGTAACTTGCTGCCTATGCTCTGGTAGTCATTTTGCTACTAGCAAAAAATGCCCAGAGTATACCCGTCAAAGATCAATCAAAGAAACAATGGCGAAGAGCTGTATATCATATGCCGAGGCAATCAAACTTCACCCCCCTGTTTCTAGATCTTATGCCGATGTGCTCCTCTCAGTTTCCTCACAATCGAATGAGTCTCGCCCCACCTTTATACCTAGCAACAATAATAACATTGGCAATAATAAGGTAACTTCTTAAAGAAAAACAGTTTTTCGAAAACCAAGTTCCCCTCCACCTCGGAGTAAAGGTTATGATCGTGTAACTCATGAAGCTATAATCAAAGATTATTCCACTCCAATCACTAAAAGCGGATGTACACTTGTAAATAGCAATACCAATTCAGACAGTTCCTTTTCAAACATGTCAATTAAAGAATTAATTTTAATCCTCATTAAGTCTTTATCTCAATCTAATTATATCTCTGTACCGTCCCACGTTGCTCAACCCAATAAGGAATTCGTTAGGACTAGTTATACTGAAAGTGCAGAAGGTGATTCAATGGAATTGCCGCAGTATTAACTCTAAAAAAAGTGATCTATTATATCAAATTAACTTATTTCAGCCTTTTGTTATTTCACTTCAAGAGACCTGGCTTCGGCCAGACTCTAATTTTAAAATTACAAATTACTCTTGTGTAAGAGAAGACTGGTTTGATAGTTATGCCGGTGTAGCTCTTTTTATACATAACACAGTGCCCTTTATTCATATTCCGATCCCGCAACATAATAATGATTTTTCAATTGTAGCTGCTAAAATTAATAATATATGTTTTGTATCAGTATACATACCACACCCAAGCTCTTTGATATACAATGAATTAGAACAAATCATTTCTTTGTTGCCTAAGCCCGTTCTTATAACGGGTGATTTTAATGCACAACATCAATCATGGGGTAGTTGCAATTCAAACTATTATGGTAGTAGAATTATAGATATTTTAGAAAAAAATAATTTATGTTTTCTTAACACTGGTTCTCCTACGCGTCGAACTCCCCCAAATGAGGGACCAAGTGTACCAGATCTATCCATATGTCCCCCTAATTTAGCCTCTTCGCTTACCTGGGCTACACATTCTTCTACTTATGGTAGCGATCAATACCCCATAATTATAAAATTCCCTACACTCTTTGGTAGAACATCAGTAAATCGTAGTCCCCGTATGAAATATAATCTGTCCAATGCTAGTTGGAGTTCCTACAGAGAAAAAGTGGACCAAAAAATAGCTTCCCTTTCTCCAATAGGTGAAAACAATTCTTCTCTTTGTGCTGAAACTCTTGCTTCAATTCTAATAGAAACTGCTGATGAAGTTTTTCCCTATAAACACAGTGGTTCAAGAAAAGTTCCTTCGCCTCCATGGTGGGACCCAGAATGCTCTGCAGCAGTTAAAAAAAGGAAAGAGGCAGAAAAAAACTACAAGTTAAGCTCTACTATGGCAAATTTTAATATTTTATCAGAGTTAATTACTAGTACACGTAAATTGTTTAAAAAGAAAAAGTGGGAGGGCTGGAGAAATTTCTGTTCCTCTATATCGCCAGACACCCCGACTTCTGCAGTCTGGAATAACATTCGCAGATTCAGATCAGTCTTTAAAGAGTCTAGGCCGTGTCTGCTCCAGGAAGAAACTGCAGACCAATTTTTGGATATATTAGCCCCCCCCTTCGCCCCTGAAAGTAACAACTTAATTTTAGCTCCTTCAATTATGAATGTCAATACTCAATCTAGTATTAATTCTCCCTTTAGTTTCTATGAACTCAAAGGTATTTTATCACATCTTAAAGATTCAGCACCCGGTATGGACGGTATCCCATATTCATTCTTATCTAATTTAAGTGACACATCTATTGTATATGTTTTATCAATCATTAATTCTGTAGTATTTTCTGGTATTATTCCTCCATCTTGGAAAGCCCAAGAAGTGATCCCCATATTAAAACCTAGTAAACCCCCCATAGAAGCATCATCTTATCGACCAATTGCACTCTCCTCTGTTCTAGCCAAAATAGCAGAACACCTAGTAAAAAACCGCTTAGAGTGGTTTATTGAAAGCAAAGGCTTATTGGCAAATAGTCAATATGGTTTCCGTAAAGGAAGAAGCACTATGGATAGCATAGGAATTTTCACTGCTGATATCAGGTTAGCTTTCTCATGCAATGACTCAATTTTAGCGGCTTTTTTAGATATATCAGCAGCGTATGATTCTGTATTAATACCTATTCTTAAGAATAAACTACTTAAATTACAAGTTCCATCTATATTTATAAATTTTATTGTAAATATGTTATCGGAAAGATCTATTCATCTGATTCAAGAAGATTCCAATATTAATTCACGAATAATATTTAAAGGCCTTCCTCAAGGCTCTGTTTTAAGTCCGCTCCTTTACAATATATATACATATGATTTGCAGTCTTCAATAAATATACCTGGTTTAAATATATTACAGTATGCCGATGACTTGCTTTTTTATGTAGTTGGTAAATCTGTAGGTCAACTATCACACACTCTAACTTGTTCCCTTAACTCTTTAAAAACATGGTTAGATAGTCATGGTCTAAGTCTATCTGTGTCTAAAAGTAGTATTGTTTTATTTTCTCGCATGCGTATCCATCCACCTATAGTAGTTAGTTATAATGAATTTAAAATTCCTGTGCAAAAAGAAGCTAAGTTTCTCGGTGTTATTTTAGATTCCAAATTTACAGGACTTCCTCATTGTTATTATATCAGTGCCAAGTGCGAACGGGCTTTAAATATAATTAGATGTTTATCAGGTGTGTGGTGGGGAGCTCATCCTTTTTCCCTTAGGCTATTGTATAATGCTTTAATTCGTAGCAAACTAGACTATGGCTCATACTTTCTCGAACCATGTAGTGCAGCTGGTTTGAGTAAACTAGATAGTATTCAATATAAAGCACTTAGAATTGTACTAGGAGCTATGAAGTCAAGTCCTATAAACGCCATGCAGGTTGAATGTGGAGAACCTCCCTTAGCATACAGACGACAACTTTTAAGTGACAAATTTATATTCCGCTCTTTGCAATTTATCGATCATCCACTTTATTCTAAATTACGTACTTTATCAGATTGTATAGAAGACTCATCTTATTGGTCTCACAAAAAGATACCATGCATGGTTGTGAGTTATCGAAAGTTTACTTCACTACAAGCCCCCTCACACAAAACTCGATATCTCCCTATATTTAGCACCAATTATGACTCTTTGGTCCTTTCACCTAAGATTCATTTTGACCTAGGTGTTTCCAAAAATGACAGAAACGCTAATTTAACATTTAATTTAACTCTTGATCAGGATTGGCAAGATTGGCATCATGTTTATAGTGATGCTTCCAAGCAGGGCAATACTGGTTTTGTTGGAATTGGAGTATTTCACCACCAGTTTGGAATTATCCAAAAAATCAAACGTCCACCTGAGACATCTGTACATACAGGAGAATTATACGGACTTCAAAAAGCTATAGAGTATGTTCTACTTATGAAGTTACCCAAAGCTGTATTTTTTTCTGATTCAAGGAGTGCTCTGCAATCCCTAGAGAGATTTCCGTTCTATGTTGGCACTAGTAGTAGCCCAGTTGCATTTCAGTGCAGGAATTTATTACACAAGGCCTCTGAGAGAGGCCAAACTATTCATTTTGGATGGATCCCTGGCCATCAAGGAATTTTTGGAAATGAAAAAGCTAATAGACTGGCTAGTGATGCTGTTGCCGATGGAGACATATTTCCTTACAAAAACTACTGTTCTGATCTGCTCACTCTTCCTAAGCTCCATCTCCATAGCCTGTGGAGTGAAAACTGGGAAGTTAGCAGTCAGGTTAAAGGCAAACACTACAAGACTATTCAGCCGAATATTCCTTCAAAGCCATGGTTTCACATCATGAAGCTTGGTAAGATTTCTACAACGTGCATTATTCGTATGAGGCTGGGACACGCTTGCACTCCCTCTCACCTTGCAAGGTTGCGCATTATAGATAGTGACATCTGCGAATGTGGTGCTGATATAGGTGACCTGAATCACATTTTCTTTTCGTGTCTCTTACATGATAATTCCTCTATGTTTTCCTCTCTAGTATCCCTTCGTATTCCTCTCCCTACCTCCATTGTAACCTTATTAAGTATGAATAGTTCTGAAGTTTATAATATTTTATCCATTTTTATTTCATCCAATAATATTAAAATATAAGTATGTGTATTTTTATTTTTGATATATTAATTTACTAACCTGATCCTTTCCCGCTTTGTTTTTCCGTTCCTTTTATCTTTGTATCCCATAATCGTTTCCTTAACTTTTAACTCCGTCCGTGGCGAATGCATAAGTCGTGCGAGCCATAAGAAAAAAAAAAAAAAAAAAAAAAAAACTCCTCGTGACACTGACAGATGCAATAGACTCCTATGACGTCATGAAAGTTTTTTTTTACTTTTGTGGCTTGTATTGTTTATTCTCTGATTTTGAAGAAACTGACTGACAGTCAACAATGACCATGGATTTAACACTTTCTAAAAGGATTGAGCAGTGTGCGAAAAAAGCGTGCTGACAGAGTCAACCAACCGGTGGATTGTGTCCCTTTATAAATAGGGTGACCAAATTGTAAGTCTAGGCGGGATTGAAATAAGTAATTTTAAAGATCGTTAACTGAAAGGGTCGCTTATAAGTTACTACTATAAATGATTTTATAAAAGTAGGTATCAAGAGCTCCATTTTACTGAATGTTAGTTACAAACATTAAATTTCTTAGAATGTGTAGGTCATCGAGCACATACCTTATAAAGCAGCTATATGGACCAACTTTTTCCAAAACTACATAGTAAGTGATTTTTCACTTACATTTAGTAATAAAATGACAAGTTCTGTTAACTTTTACCCATACAAAAACAGTACAGATACAGATTAAAAAACGGCGGAAAATTTCGTCGAGCAAATTATATGACATTTCTACTCTATAGGATATGTGGTCCATGTATGGAATATTGACATTTTCGATCGTTTATTGTATGGAGCTGGGACTTTAATTTTATTGCATTTTTACTGAGAAAAATTACCAACTCGCACTTGACCGTTTTAAGGATTAAAATATTATGAGCCGTAAATCGTTTGGGATTCTCAAGGGGGTCCAAAATTTCATAATTATTTGAAATTGAGATATTTGCAGATTTTATAAGGGAATATTTTCTAAATTATAGAACCAGAATTAGATGATCCTTGACAAGTTTGACTAGTAAACTCTGCGACACAAAAGTAAGGAAAAGTGAAAAAACTTACAAGTCCCAGCTTCATACTAATAGACCAATAGACATAATAATCTGTGCTAATAGACTTCATAAATTCGGCTGTCAATATTCCATATGAAATCAATGTTTTTTTTTCTGTAACGTGCCCCAAAGCGCCCCGTATCCAAACTCCAACCACGTGATTTTTGCCGTTTATAATATAGTGTCTAATGTTGCATAGACAATGGTACGGAAACCTTGGAGCGCGAGTCCGACTCACACTTGACCAGTTTTTTATATCGGGTTTTAAGTTCGAAATTATGGTCACCTTACATCATGTGAAATATTCTATTTTAATATCTTATTTTTACCAGAATTAAACAGGTTCAAAGACATACCTATGAAAGGGTATTCTACAATTCGGATAACTTTCACTTTTGCAACCCTTTAAACAACAAACTTTTACTATTTTGCACATTCTTATTTTAAAATGAACTGACAACCATGACATGACACCATATTTGCTACTGTGTCTAGTTCAGGGATGACAGTAAAACACCCAAATTTATACTTAATAATTAATCATTTATCAACACCATTGACAAATTAGATAACAAATCAATTATAGTTTTTTTTTTTATAAAAAAGCAAAATGCATTAAAACTGTTATTAATTCCCTATCTAAATTTAATCAAGTCACGTTATTGTATTGATTCAAAGAGATCGATTAACAGATTGTATACTACCATTTAGTAATATTATTTCATAATGGCAACTGTGCAAGCGGGACACACTCCTCCCCTTTCCCATCTCACTCAACGCAGTCCCTCAATTTGGTTACATCAAGGAAAATTAAACATTACTGCTGAGGACTAAAGTGTAAGTTCTTTTAGAAACATTTTAGAAGTACTCAATCCTTTGTGTTAAACAATGACAGATTCACAGATTATACAGAGAAGAGAAATAATTTTAAAAAATTGTAGTCAAATTTCGTGCGTACCTACAGAGTAAAAAGCACTGCACTAACTAACTGTCAAAAAGTATAGCGCTTCCACCCCGTGATTATAACCACAAAAAGCACTGTCAGCTGCTACTGTTTGTTTGTTCTTTCTGAGTTATTACACCAGCGTTGCCGTTAGCGTACATTTTACACATTTGACGTACCTTTTTAGCCTCTCATGTGTAATGTGTAATTTTGTCCATTTACGTACCCTATGAACTTATTCAATATCTGTGGTGTAAAATGATATTAATTACGATGATGATGTACATGGGCGTAGCTAGGTCAAGGGTGTGCGACGCTTATCCAAGAATCCTCTTTGCCTACCCTAGACTGCATTATCAGTTATTACAAGGCGTCACTTCTCTCTCTTTAAATTATAGTTAGTTAAGCTGGACGGCAGTTAAAGGATAGATATTGCATTGTAGCATTTCAAATTTTTCGCGCTCGCTTCGCTCGCGGGTAATTTGTTTATGCGCACGACTTAGTCTGCCTTCAACGGCACGTTGCGTTACGATTATTATACTATATAAAAATGTATCATGGTCGTAATCGTTTCAATAAAATATAGCATTTTATTGAACCTCATGTATAAATTAGTTTACCATTTTACCAAAACTTCGGAAATTAATATAAATTACGCGTCATCCCGTGTCAGTTTGTCTTTTTATTTTATTCAGATTACGGCAAAAGTGTAAATGTACGAATATAAAATTGCACCGCACTGCGAAATTCTGCGTTCCACTGCTGCTGTCGCAGTCACCTATGCCGTCGCCGTTAGCATAGCCTCTATTTTTTAGTTATTTAATACTTCGAAAAAATTTCGCGCTCGCTTCGCTCACAGTTTTTTTTGTAGGTTACTTACATTAAAATAGTATGTACTTTTCACAACCAAACTTATTACTTACTTACATTAAAATAGTTATCTTTAAAAGCGCAAAAAAAATTTGAAGGCTGGTCTAATTTAGGACTGACTGAGAGAATGCGAACGGATTCACTAGGCAACAAAAAAAAAACTTTTATTTTTTCCCAGAAATCTGATTATGTGATTCTGAACCGCCATGCTATAGAAAACTTAGAACAGGAAATAAAAAATCTTAGTCACGTATAGATTTAAAGAGAAATTTATTTTTAATTTAAACTACTTTTGTAATTATTTTAAAGTAAATCTGTTATGGAGACTTAAAAAAGAAACTAGTTTTTGTCCTTTTGGCCTGTCTGTTGTAAGAAGTGGTTGGTGTCTCTCTAATCAAGAACCAACAGTAGTCTGCGAGCATTGCAGTGGTCCATTTTCCCTGATAACGCTTTTCTATTGAAGCAATCTTGGTGAAAGCGCTCACCGTGATTATCGCTCACTGCACCTAGATTTTCTTTTAAAAAATCTAGATGCGAGTGCAGAAAGTGCATCTTTAATGACATATTGTAACCCAATTCTTTATAAGCATCTAACATTTGATTTATAAGGCTTTCATACTGTGGCGATCGTTTATTTCTCAAAAAGTTTTCTGTGACTTGAACGAATCCCAACCAAGCATTCTTTTCTTTAGTGTTCAAGGTTGTAATGAACAACGGATCTTTTATAAACTTCTTAACATCTGGGCCAACATAAATACCTTCTTTTAGTTTTGCATCACTCAAAGCAGAAATTTTTTGCTCCAGAAATTTAAAGCCTGGACCGTCTTTGTTCATTGCTTTTACGACATTTTTGATCAACCCTAATTTAATATGTAAAGGTGGCAAAAGTACTTTTTTTGGCTCTACTAATGGGTAATTTTTTACATTTTTTTTGACCTGGATCGTAAGAAGTTCTCAGTGGCCAAGTTTTTCTAACATAATGTTCAGCTCTTGCACGACTATCCCACTCACATAAAAAAACAACAGTATTTTGTGTACCCGGTTTGCAATCCTAGAAGTAAAGCAACCACTTTCAAGTCAGCACATATTGCCCATTGATGTTCACTGTATTCTATTTTATTCAATAACTGCTTTAAGACGTCGTAAGTTTCTTTAAAATGTGCACCGTACGCAACTGCAATAAATGGAAATTGGTTTCCATTGTGAAGAAGCACGGCTTTCAAGCTAGTTTTAGATGAATCTATGAAAAGCCTCCATTCATCTGCTTCATGCTGGTGACCCAATTTAGCCAATAAACCAACAACATTGTTGCAATAAATTAAATCTCCATCTTTGGAATAGAAATCCACTTACGAATCATGTCGTTTACGGTATGCAGTAACGCAGACGTTGGGTTTTAGAAGATTCCATTGCTTCAACCTTGAACCTAATAGTTCTGATTTTCTCTTAGGCAAGTCTAAGTCTTTAACAAGGTCGTCGAGCTCAGATTGGCCTATCAAATGTGGTGATTTAGATGTACTTGCCACTTGGAAGTCCTAACCTTCATCATCAGAATCTGAAGTAGTACTTGAGTGTTCGACGTGACTTGGTGGCTTAGGTACTGGAAGTTCTTCCGAATGTGGTATTGGTTTTGTTACGGAAGACACCTCTGCGTAATTTACTGTGTGTTTAGATTTCTTAGAAAAATCTTTGACATCCGTTAAACAAAAATAACAGTCACTCACATGATCCTTAGGTTCTCGCCAAATCATAGGTTGACCAAAAGGCAGCTTTGTTGGTTTCCCATTGTACGAGTTCGTCAAATTCTTGTGGCATGAGTAACAATATTATTATAACCAATATTTGTCTTGGTTGTGAATGTCAAAACCAAAATATGCACGATAACACTTCGTAATTAAAGAGGTTATACGTTTTTTTGGACACTTTGGAGAATATAAACCGCAAATAAAACAAAATAAATCCGGAGAATTAACACAAAAGCGAGGCATGGTGAAAAAACTAAATGTATACTGACACTTCAAAATATTATTTTGATCGTATGTAAGAAACATTTAGAACTACCCTCCTAAATTGATCAAAAGAAGTTTAGAAATCTCCTATTCTATACGTGATTGAAATAAATTATTATTTTTCTGATATTAGATGCCTGATTATTTATAAAATACGGTATGAATTTTACCCGGGAAATTTTGAGTGTTGCCTAGTGTTATTTTTGTGGAAATAATCGAATTGTCCCCCCCCTCCAAACCAGACTCGAAGGCTAGCAGGTTGGCAATCAGTCTCGCTATTTCAGTATAAAAATAATGGTCATGTACCTTTTTACCCCAAAATGTACCTTTTTAGCGCTGGCTATGTACCTTTTGGGGACTTAGTTGCGGCAACACTGTATTACACCGTGTATGTATGTATGTACTGCTATAGTCAGTGGTAATCAGTGCTCATAGATTAAACGAGATAGGGTTCAAGTCGATTAATTTAAAACGTAGTATTACTTGTTCAGTGTCGATAGGACGCCCTTATAAATTGAATTTAGACAATGAGCAAGAATAAATATGATATTAACTACGACAAGGCTTTGGAATATTGGGCTGACATTCCTCCTACAGTTGATGGAGTACTTGGTGGATTTGGATTTATATCAGATGTGGACATAAGTGGCTCACAATTATTTCTTAACTCCTTAATGTCATATGAGAATGCACCAGGTTCAAATGTGGCTGTAGATTGTGGTGCCGGTATTGGCAGAATAACTAAGCATTTACTGATGCCTAATTTTCAGTTTGTTGATATTGTAGAGCCAGATGAAAAGTTTTTAAACACTATTGAAGACTTTGTAGGTAATGAAAACAGATCTAAAATAGGTACTATTTATAAAGTTAGCTTACAGGAATTTAAGCCAGAGAAAAAGTATGATGTTATTTGGAACCAGTGGGTGCTAGGATATTTGACTGATGAAGATTTAACTACATACCTTACTAGATGCAGGTAACATTTCATTGTTAGTTAGTAATATAATTTTTTAATGTTGTTGCATTGGTGAGGTCTATGTCCAGCATTGGACTTCCAAAGGCTGATGATAAATATAATGATGATACCCTTTTTGTTTCATCCATATAGTTGTTGTGAATTATACACTCAAAGTAGTTGATCTAGGACAGACAATCCTTCTAAGTAGGCCAATCATTGAAAAAGAGGTGGAAAGGAGCTTCCTAATAAGCTGGGCAGAATTCAGGAAACTATGTGATATCTTCGCATCTGATATCCCACAGAACCTGAAGACTAAAGCCACTAGGTGCAAACGGTACAGAACTGCTTGCCGTGGCATTCTATAGGGAAGGCCTCCATAGGTCTATCAAAGGCTGACGATGTAACTGATATAACTTACAGTATGCATTAATTTATCAGCAGGCCCACCTATAGTGTGTTATCTTGCTATTACACTAGTCATGAGTCTTTTCAGTTCTAGTATGGATTTAACACTCGCTTTTCGGTGAGGGAAAAACAACGTAAGGTAACCTTCACATTTAGATTTTCTGAATGAAATAAATGTTTGTATTGTACGGGATTCGGACCCTTGGTTCAGATGCTGCGTTCACTACCAAAACCCACAACCAAACTTGTCATCATTCAATTATTGCTGTTGATTTGGACTGCTATATGACATAGCTGAAGGCTAGTTTTGTTACTTTTTAGGGTTCTGTAGCCAAATGGAAGAAACTGAACCCTTATGGATTCGTCATGTCTGTCTGTCTGTCTGTCCATCCTTATGTCACAGCCACTTTTTTCCGAAACTATAAGAACTATACTGTTGAAACTTGGTAAATAGATGTATTCTGTAAACCGCATTAAGATTTTTACACAAAAATAGAAAAAAAAAATTGGGGGTTTCCCATACTTATTAAAAAAATATAGATAGGTCTTCAAAAACTAAATAGTTTGCGCGAAAGACACTTCCAAAGTGGTAAAATGTGTCCCCTTCTATAACTTCTAAAATAAGAGAATGATAAAACTAAAAAATATATATGATGTACATTACCATGCAAACTTCCACCGGAAATTGGTTTGAACGAGATCTAGATAGTAGTTTTTTTTAATACGTCATAAATCGTAAATCGCTTGAATGGAGTAGCTTTTATAGTACCCAAACGCTGGCAGGGAGCAGTAAAGGGATACCGGGGACCCTCTGACAGAATGATGCTTCTGAAATTGGACACCAGACCAGTGACCCTGAATATTATACAGGTGTACGCTCCAACTGTTGCAGCTTCTGAAGACGAAATCGAGCACTTTTACTCGGACTTGAGAGAATTGTTGCGGGCCATACCATCCCAGGAGATAGCTGTTGTAAAAGGAGACCTCAATGCCAAAGTCGGCGAAACGAGAAATGACCCTTTGAATGGGACCATCGTTGGTAACTATGGTCTAGGTAAACGTAATGACCGTGGCGAGATGCTAATGCACTTCTGTATTGAGAGCCAAATGTCCATTATGAATACTTGGTTTCAGCACCACCCTAGAAGGCTTTACACATGGACGGCGCCGGGAGGAAAATACAAGAATCAGATAGATTACGTATTAATAAAATCTAGATGGAGGTCATGCATCACCAACTCCAAAACACTGCCTGGTGCCGACTGCGGTAGCGACCATGAACTTCTCATGGCTGATTTCAAGCTTCGTCTAAGAAGCATTAAAAAACGCGTTAATAAACCTGCGTCCTTGAATGGGCCAGCGTTACAACAATTCGAAAAGGAGATAAGACCAAAACTCCGGTCCCTAGAGCTTGACCCATTTGATTCAAGTGACGTTGACTGGATAAGATCGAAAGACGTTATTCTCACAACTGCTAAAGAAGTTAACGCACAGTTTAAGAGTGTCCGTCATAAAAAGAATTGGATCAGTGATAATACCTGGGACTTGATTGAGAGGAGGAGAACTGTGAAAAACGGAGGTTCTGTAACGGCTTACAACAAGCTTCACAAAGAGGTGCAAACTGCTTTAAGATGGGACAAGGACAAACAAATTTCTGATATCTGTGAGGCAATAGAACAACATGCTGTGAAGGTACAAACCAAAGACCTCTTCGATAAGGTAAAACTGTTAACGAAGCCACCAAAACCAAAATCGTGGGTAGTTGACGACAAGCAGGGTAACCCTCTCTCCGACCTCAGTGAGGTTTTAAACAGATGGCGAGAGTACTGCTACGATCTTTACAGTCAAAACACGCATGAAGAAGTCGAAAGATCGTGGGATGATTACGAAGATGAACCCAACATACTACGCAGCGAAGTGGAGGACGCCATCAAGAAGCTCAAACACAAGGCAGTGGGTCCTGATGGCATATCAGCTGCCATGATCAAACATCTAGGCCCCGAAGGTACCGAAACCCTCTACCAGATTTGTAGCAAGATTTGGTACACTGGTACTTGGCCTCAGGACTGGGCACAATCTGCTGTCATCCCCTTACACAAAAAAGGTTCCACAAAGAAATGCGAACATTACCGGACTATTTCCCTCATGCCTCACGCTAGTAAGATCATGCTCCAGATTCTGAATAAGAGATTGGCTGCCTACATAGATAGACAGATTCCTCCGGAACAGTCAGGGTTTGTGCAAGGAAAAGGAACACGAGAGCAAATACTGAACGTACGCCTACTCATTCAAAAATGCCGCAAATTCAATAAACCTCTTGTGTTGTGCTTTATAGACTATGCCAAAGCATTTGACTGCGTAAGATGGAACTCCATGTTCAGGATGATGTCGGAAATGGGCGTGCCATCACACCTTATCTTCCTTGTCCAGAGGCTATACCTTGACGGGTCGAGTTTTGTTAAATTGGATGAATCACAATCTGAAACATTCCGTACAGAACGAGGGGTCCGTCAGGGATGCATACTTTCTCCGAAGCTGTTTAACCTCTACGGCGAGTATATTATGAGGAAGGCGCTTGATGGCTGGGACGGCGGCGTTACGGTGGGCGGTACGAAGATCACGAACCTAAGATATGCCGATGACACAACAATCCTTGCAGCCAGTGAGTCCGAGATGGCTGTGATCTTGGAGCGTATAGAGAGAGTGAGTCTTGAATTTGGTCTTCACATAAACCACTCTAAGACCAAAGTGATGGTGGTAGACAGAGCTCAAGTTTTAAGTCCATCAAATGCGCTCAAGGATTATGAAAAAGTGGAGGAATTTATATACTTGGGGTCGCTGATCTCTAACAGTGGTAACTGCGAGAAGGAAATCGGACGCCGTATCGGGATGGCTAAAAGTGCCATGACTAGCCTCGATAAAATCTGGAAGGACCGTAATATTCGCCGAGTAACTAAGATGCGTTTGGTTCGTACGTTGGTCTTCTCTATCTTCCTGTACGGGGTGGAGACTTGGTGTCTCAGGAAAAAGGAACGCAACAAGATCTATGCCTTTGAAATGTGGTGCTGGAGAAAGCTACTGCGCATTCCTTGGACAGCTATGAGAACCAATGTCTCCATCCTCGAAGAGCTAAAGGTCACCAAGCGCCTGCTGACTACGTGCCAGGAAAGGATCCGGAGTTTCTTTGGGCACATAATGCGATCCCCATTGCACAGCCTGGAGAAACTCATCATTCTCGGACAAATGGAGGGGAAGCGCGCTAGAGGAAGAGCGCCAGCTAGATGGGTGGACCAACTCAAAGAGGTGACTGGAGGCCAGATACGGGGAGCGGTACATATGGCGCAGAACCGGACCGAATGGAGAAAATTGACATACAGTCACGATCCTCAGCATTGAGGGAACGACCAGAAAGAAGAAAGAAGAAATCGTAAACCGCAATTTACCTTTCGTAATGTTATGGATTTCATTTTGCAATAAAAATACCTTAACTATGACTCGATTGTCATGATGGGTAAACTATAACTTAAATAGGTACCTACAGGTTTGTACGGAACCCTCGGTGCGCGAGTCCGACTCACACTTAATCTTCTCGGGTTTGCCGAAAATTTGTCTATGACAGTCTTTTGAATAAACTCTTTGTTTTCTTTTAAATAATTGCGATGTACGCTCATCAGACATAAACCTGTAAGCCTTTCTTCACCCATGGTGCTTCTAAGCCACGTTTTAACACTTCGAAGCGTACTGAAGGACCTGTGCTTAAAATAATCAATATCTTTCTGACAGCAGGGTAAAAAATGTTGGCTTCGTTGAACAGATCAACTACTTCTATGTCCCTTAATTGATCATCTGATAAAGCATTCTTCACCCAAAAATTATGCCAAAGGTTCAGTTCTCCGGTGATATCCAGGTTATAAAATTCTTGGAATGATTCTGCGTTCTTGTGTAAGTCTGTAATGCTGGTTTTGGTCATATACAAGGGATGTAGCTTACTTAAAGCAAACGCCGGAGTATTTTCTTGGGAGAATCGAATATTCAACGATGAAATGAGTGAATCAATGTATGGTATTATCAGGGAACGCCGCCAATATTCGTTATCATTGTCTAATGGCGGATTACTTCTATGTATTTGCTTGTGAGCAAGACGTGGAACCGAAATTTTTATGTTGAAATCCATTGCAACAGTTCGCGATTTTTGAAGCATTTCATTACTTATTTTATCAGGAAACTCGCGGTCATTTCTGAGAATGTCCTTGATATTTTTGATGTGTTCCCCCACCGAGATCATGTCGATCGATTTAGCTTGCAGTGCGTTAACTACTGGTTCTAAAACTGCTGAATATTTGCTTATGTTTGTAGAGCAACAATAAACACTGGTTTTATAACGGCTGAATGCAACTGATATGCAGATTTTCTGGTGGCATAATTTCCCTCTACGGATAACGTTTCTAGAGATTTCACAAGCTCTGGGAAATGTTGAGAAAACTTTCTGATTGATTTATATTTTTCGGACCATCTCGT
This sequence comes from Anania hortulata, assembly GCA_963576865.1. Classification (NCBI taxonomy): domain Eukaryota; kingdom Metazoa; phylum Arthropoda; class Insecta; order Lepidoptera; family Crambidae; genus Anania; species Anania hortulata. Next base: position 11,913,817 of record OY756388.1, on the reverse strand, counting down.
CACACACAATCGTGAAAGGTTTGGAGCGTAGTTTCGACGAGTAGTCGATTCTCTGAAAAACGTTATAACATCCTTTACAGTGGCGACAGTATTTCTAATTTCTGGCACTGCGTTCGCATCATTCACAACAAGGTTGAGTTTGTGACTTGAGCAATAAAAATATAAAGCACGAGGATATTTTTTTCTCAAAATGGCTTGTACGCCACCCTCTTTCCCTGCCATTGTAGAACAGCCATCGAATCCAAACCCTACGCAATCTTAGGTTGGGAGGTTAGAACTAATCAAGAAATTGTCAATTGCTTCGGCAATTGCTGAAGCATTTTGTGCTTTTAGTTCAACGAACCCCACAAATTCTTCTCTGATTTTTCTTTTGCTTTCGTCGTAGAACCGCACGCCTATTGATAGCTGTTCTTTCCAAGCTACGTCTGCTGTTTCATCAGCTAAGACTGCGTAAGCCATAGTCTTCTGAACCTCACTTATTATATTCTACTTAATAACTTCGCCACATAATCAATTCGTTTTGTATTTTTGGCGATGTGTAAACTGCATTGCGACGGCACTTTTCCAGGTGACTCTTTAATTTGTCGTCCCCTGAATTGATTCTCAACTTCAATAAATCTAATAAAACACTCTCATCTGCTTGTTTTCCCCTAAGAGGCATATCATGTGTACCGCAAAATACTATACAAGAAATAATTGATGACAATATTTGTCCGTTTTCATCGATTGCTTTTTGGTGTCCACTTTGCAGTTGGATGACTACAGGAACATTTTCAAGAAATTTTTTTGCAGCATTTGTCGCTGTTAGGTGAAGGTTGGTCGTTGCATGCTTTCGGCAGTCTTCCTTCATGCATATTTTTGAACTTTATATATGGCCTGACCATAAATGATCCCAAAATTCCTCTAACAGTGCTGATGGGCGGAGGGAACAAAACACAATGCTTACAAAGAGCGCCTTTTAGTCGCTTGGAATATACTAGCCATGGTGCATATTGATCCAACCAAGCATGATTAAATTTTCTTTTCAAATGGCTTGCATCACTTTCAAAATCATAATTTCTGGGCGGGATCCAAGGATTTTGTAACAACTCCCTCTTCTTTTCCGTCGATAGCTGAGTAGCCAACCCAACATAACGACCCAGATCATTCATGATAGCCATCGTCCACTATAATTTCAGGATCGACGTTGACGTCATAAGTTTGTTGGGATGTCGATGGAGAAGAATAGTCGGCAACAGATATATTTACAGGTTCTGCTGGAGAATGTGACGCTTGTCCAATGTTAGCATGCAATGATCTTGGCATTACATGAGTTTTATCATGGTTGTCATTTTCATCGCTTCCTCCTTTGCTACTTTCCCGACCTCTTTTTCTTTTTCGCGTGTTGTCCCTAAAAAAAGGATACACAAACATAATTACTCTTACGGTGTTTAGGCATAGAACGAAAAAAAAAATTAATATACTACGTTTTTAAAACGGATTAAAAAGTATAAAATAATATTTTCTAATGCCATACGAGGTCGGCACTGAAAGTTTCGGGAATCAAGGAAGTGACACAACATTACTATTTAAAAATGTATTTATTGCTTTTCAAAGTATTTTCCGCGAAATTTGACACGTTTTTCCATACGACGGAACATTGAAGCAACTATTCCATTCGGAAGTTTGGGTCTCCAAAATGGCCGTTTTGTAGGCGTCCACAGCTTCTTCAGGTGATGAAAATCTCTGACCACGCAATTTATTATTTAATTTAGGGAAAGTATAGAAGTCATTAGGGCTTAGGTCGGGGCTGTACGGCGGATGGTCTAATAATTATATGTTTTCTTGCTCTAAAAACTCTTTTGTTCTGTGCGCGGTGTGATAACTCGCATTGTCGTGATGGAGGATGATGCGGCGGTTGCAGTTCTCTTTACGGAGTTCAGAAACGACCTGTGGCAAACAAATGCTAGCATACCATTCTGCATTAACCGTTCTTTGTCCCTCAAGAGGAATAGTCGCAACATGACCGGTTTTGGAGACAAACGTGGCCACCATTTTTTTTGCAACACTCCGTGATCGAACAATTTTTGTTGGCTTTAACTCATTTTCGAACACCCAAACTCGTGACTGGTTTTTTGTTTCGGGTTCGTACGCGTATATCCAGGATTCGTCACCTGATACGATTTTGTATACAGCATTTGAGGATCCTGCGTGGAATCTTTCGAGAGTTCATCTGACGCACCAAGTAACGCGAGCCGCTTTTTGCTCTTCACAGAGCGAATGCGGTATCCATCGGAAAAACAACTTTTTTACACCTAATTGTTCATGCAAGATTATTTGTATTTGACTCATGCCAATGTTTAAAGTTGCCTGAATTTCTTCCTCAATCAGCTAACGCACTGCATCAACGTTTTCTTGCGTGACTGCAGTTTTTGGACGACCTTGACGGGGGATCATCACTGAGCTTGACACGTCCACGTTGAAATTCAGCAAACCAGCTATAAATTGTGGTTTTGGATTGGGCTTCATTACCAAATGCAGAAATCATCCGGTCAACACACTGTTTTTGTGTTAAACCACTTCGAATGTCATAATAAATCGTTCATAATTAATCGTTGTTTTCGATTTCTGTAACACAAGTGCTTTGGCTACTTACCACAGAATCAGAGCAATGTATGTGATGTTGTCCAATATTAAAAAAAAAAAAAAAAAATCGCTATTGAATTTTCTCGAGTCAATTCCATTTTCTCAACGACTAAACAAGTTTGACAAGACCTTGTGATAAGACCGAGAATCTTTTTTTAAATAAATAAATGGTATTCGATTTTTAAAACCAAGGAGTTTGCAATTAAAAAGATTTTAATATGACAGGAACAGTGGAAATATTCCATTCCCGATACTTTTAGTGCAGCCCTCGTATAAATTGACCTAAGCATTTTTAATTTATAACATTTCCAGAAATTCTTGAAAAATTTAAAACGAAAAACGTGGGGCGCATGAAATAGATAGATACCTAATTACCTAAATTACAAATTTTATTCTACTGCAAATGTATATGCATAAAAAGTAGCAGTCAATGAGAAAGCTCATCTAACATGAGATTTCTCAACGACTGCTACTTTTTACACTTTTTATCATTACCTATCTTTTTTTTTTTCTTGCGCCCTACTTTTTTCATACTTTTTAGTCCGTTTTAAAAATGTGGTATATTAAAAAAATATATATATTTATTTTTAATTTTCTGCTTTTTAGTCATACAAAATGTGTAATTTTTTTTAAACATTCAAACAAACAAACAAACAGACAGACAAGAAAACAATCTAATATTGTATAGTCATCAACTTCTCAGTCAAAATTTCAAGTCTCTAGCTCATCGGGAGATCGGGAAGTTAGTTTAAAATCAATTGCCAGATTTGTACCGAACAGACAAACAGACAGACAAGAAAGCGACCTAATAACGTGGTAATAAATAAAGATCAAGATACCTATAAAAACATCACATTCAAATATCATTTACTTCCTATACACTTACAAGAGAGCCCCCCTTAAACAAATCAAATAAGTAATCATATTAGGTACATATGTGTTTTGTTTTGACTCACCTCTTTCAAAGAATTTCCTGATATCCATTTGACGGAGTAATATTTCCAGTTGTTGCGCAGTAAACGTAAATCTCGTGTCGCCGCAACTAAACTATAAATAAGACACTATTATGGCGCATGAAATATTCGCTCGTATTAAACTCCTAACTGAATTGAATTGTATTCGAAATTTCGAACTGAAATGCCTTGCTCTGCCTCACGATCCCGCTTATATTCAAATATTCTCGCTCCTGAAATACGTAGAAAATACTCGACTCTGTTTACATCCTTGTCTCATACTTGCTATCACTGTCTTTCCTTTCCAGAATAGTCCATGCTAGAACGTTCTTCGTGGTATTGCTGTTCAATTCAAGATGTCGCTATTGACCGTATAAAATAAATTGATGCTATTTCTCTTTACTGGAAAAAGTACTGTCGAGTGTCTTCCGTAACTAGATAGAGCGCTACGCTAGCGCTAGATCACAGAATACCTAATAGTACGTTGTTTTCTCCAATTTATATTCGGCTTTTATCCTAGATGGCTCTGATTATCTCGTCGGGAGCGGAAACTACGAGATGCGACGGTTTCGCGGGAGATTTAAATTATATTGCGTCGCTAACAGTATACTATATCGAATGTTGTAGAATATTAAATTATAGATAAAAAATATTAAATCAAAATATCTGACTGAAAAGATGTTTTGTTTCCAACACTTCATTTTGCGCAGAGTAGGTAACACGTTTTTAATTCCCACTTGCCAGGAAAATTTACGTTTATTTTATCTTCTGGGGGGGGGGGGCAGCTGCCCCCCCGACACCAAGTCTGGTATGCTCGCCTCTCTGCTACGGAGGTCGTCGAATTATCGAATAAAACACAAAAAATCTAAGTCAAATTTTTATCAACAAAAAGCAAAAGGTTACATATACTTATTTTAAGTGTATTTACAAAATTATCATCCGTTTTTACCAAATTAAAAAAAAATCAAGAACAAGCAAAATGTACTTAATAACCAAAAATTTTGCGAGCACTAAGGATTTTGTGCGAGCAATAGCATTAAAATATCCAACTGTACTAAGATTTTTCTTAACTACTTTTTCTACAATGATCTAGCAGAGATAAACACGTAAATAGAAATACGTAAAGTTAATTGATGATCAGTATTTTTAATATTGAATTTAAAATATTTAAAAAAACGGATGATACTTTTGTACACTCAAAATATAACCTTTTGCTTTTTGTTGATAAAAATGGATTTACTGTGTTTTATTCCCCTTTCTGAGTATTTCGCCACAGCGTGTGTCGCTACAGCGTCATTCGAAACTACCTATCGGACCCGATAAGTACCTACATGATCATTGAGCATATTTTACTCTACCTATACAGTAGAAATGTCATTTCTTTTGTTTGACAAAATTTATCGCCATTATTAAGTACCTATCTGCACTATTTAAATATGGGCGCAAGTTGACAAGACTTGTCATTCCATACTAAATGTAAGCGAAAAATCTATTAAAAATTAGGTACTAGTTTTAGAGAAAGATGGTCCGTATTGCTGCTAGGGTATGTGCTCGATGCATAGGTACAATAATTGGTCATTCTTGTTTCAGAGACTCACTTGCAGAAAACGGTATTATTATTGTAAAGGAAAATGTAACATCATCTGGAAAAGTAGAAAAAGACGATGCTGACTCATCAATTACAAGATCCCTTAAGCAATATTTAAAAATATTTAAATGCGCAAACCTAAAAAGAATCAAACAAGGTAAACAAACTAACTTCCCATGTGGAATTTATCCTGTGTATATGTTTGCGCTAATACCACAACAAAATGAAGGTCAAGAAGAATTTAATGAAAGCGGTCTAAAATAACCATAATAAAACAGTAAAATATAAATTATCATGTTTTATTGTTCTGGCTTCTAGATACTTGATTTTAATAATTATGTACCTGAAGAGCTAGCGAGCACGGGTGACTAATTGTAACCGTGACTTTCGTCACTCATATAAAATCCTTGGATATCTCGAGGATATCCGACTATGTCTTAGGAGTGACGAAAAAGTCACCCGTGCGTGCGCACTTACTCACTTTAGATTCGCTGTCGCCATGCGTGATCGGAGGAGGTGAGCAAGCAGTTTGATTATAATTTCTAAAAAAAAAACTTTGTTACGTGTACCGAGGATCCGATTAGTGTAGTGGCGCGACGATTCGCTATAAACTTAAAGGCTTCTGCACCCTGATTCAGAACTTTATAGCAAAATGTCGGCCGGAAAAACACGTGATACTAAATTAGACGAGCCGCATATCATCCGAAGCTTGTAATAGAAATATTCTAACTCGCACCTGAAGGCGCTCCGTGCATACATTTTGTACTAGAACCCGCACCCTTCTCGCGCCGACTAGTGCCACCCCCTTCCTTGCTTGGGTCAAACCACCGTATCGTGCCACCGCATTTGTCATACACCGGATGTGTTCGCCCCGCGGTATCCCACTTAAGATTTATGGAGTTTTTGCTATAGTGGCACTTAAACACCATATATTTTTAGATTTTTTATGGATTGTCCTATTTTATGGCTATATTAAAAAATTTGATTGATTTATTTAAAAAAAATACAGCAAAATAATGAACACACATAATCAGGTTTGACGACATTATCACAATTTTATTAAAGCTTTAGCGAACTATACGTTCTAACACCTCATAATGTTTATAAATTAAGTAGAACAAATATATCTATTCTTTGTTATCGGAATCTAAACAAACTTCCACGTATAAACTTGTAGGTACTATTATATATTCTGTGGTATAACACAAGTCACAAACACAACGATCTCAAAGACGGCCGACTGATGAGTCATCGCGGCGCCTTTGTTTACAAATGTTCGAAACCTGATGCCTGACGCGTATTTGTTCAAATTTTTGTGTGGTAAGTCTGTCTCAATCCTCCTTCTACTTAATTTAACGTAGCAAACAAAGATAGGTATAGAAACCGGCTGTTGCAACCCCGTATTAAAAGACCGTAGCGGGTACATGGCGCCTGCCTGTATGTTTGTAAAAATACCCGCAGCGGGTGTATCGGCACGGGACGGGGACCTCGCATACTATCAGAAACGTATGTCAGTTTGGCAAGGCACACGTCGCCGTATGCTATACACACGCTTCTTGTTGCAAAATGCAAATATGAAAGTAGGGTCGCGGTAATAGTTTACTTTTGTAAACCGACTACAAAAAAAGAGGAGGTTCTCAATTTTTTAGCCTTACAACCGACTTCAAAAAAGGAAGAGGTTCAAACGGCCATATCAAGAGGGAGGCTTATAGACTTCAAAAGCCGGTGGTTTGGTCGATAAAAGGAAAAATAGAAAAATTTATGGTCTTAATAATGCTAGCTCGTTATCAAACACACTCTAAAGGTCGACCGCAAATAATTTTCTATAGTTTTCACAATGTATTTTGAACTATTAATTCAGTTTAATACTTATTCGTGTTTTTAAATATTTTTTTTGTTTGTTTCAAATAAACGTAATTCTTTTCTTAATATTCTTGTTCTACAGATTTTATAGCTGAAGGGGAAAAATATCCGTGCATTTGGAATGTGGATAGTGAACGCTATCAAAATAAAATATAGCGGGACCTAGCGTAAGGAGAAAATATAAACAATGATTTTCTACTTTAAGGCGCAGGGTATGGAGAACACACGTAAAAGAGGAGTTTTTGCACAAGTTTTCTGGCGAAAATACTGGATATAGGATGTGGTGTGGTGTGTAATTAATATATCATGTAACTTTTATGTTGAAGTTTTTCCTGATGTTTCTAAATACTAGTTACTAGCTTTTACCCGCGGCTTCGCTCGCGTTAGATTTGATTTTGAGTGAATGTATGAATGACAAACTCAGTAATAAAAAAAACTACAAAATTTCTTTATAGACAATATTCTTTACTAATGGTGCCAAAACCACTAAACTACTGGGCGAGCTTACACGTGAGCAATCTGATCGTGATGTCCTTAAGACTTGTTTGCAGCCTGGTTCCATTGCATTATTTAGGGGTTCTTAATTTCGCAACAACATAACAGGGGTGCCCACGCGTAGAATAAGCCTATGGTAAGGCAAACCCGGAGGTTTCAGCGAATCCAGAAATTTTACAGGGTAATTAGGGTAACCAGCGGTTGGGGCTGTGCGATGATACATCAGTCAATCACTTTTGCCTTATACATACATAGATAGTAGATAGATAAATAGTTTACTATCCACTTCAATATTTTAGGATATCGCGGGTCTCGTTCTATACATCAAACGTAAAAATATAACCCTTGTAGGATCACGTGTGGCTGTCTGTCAGTCCGTCTGTTACAACCGATTAGCTCCGAAACTTGGACCGATTGAATTGCAATTTGGCACAAATAATTTTAAGAATTTTCATGTCCGTGAAATTTTAAAATCGATGCCATTTTCGTAATTAACGTCCCAAAAAACCATAAAATCGACACCCATATTGATATTTAGACATTCCAACCCCATCGCATCCCAACAGGGGAGAATTGAATTTTAAATCGTTGTTGTTTTCGTAATCAGCGACCCGATAAACCATAGAAACAATTTCCATGTTGATTTTCAGACTTTGTCACCCCATTCCCCCTTTTAGGGGCTGACTTTTCAAAAAATCTGAAACACATGTTTACTGATTTATCGTAAGTGAAGTTTCGAATCAAATAGTTCGACTAATCTTGTTTCCCCATACAAACTTAGGACCCCCATTTCACCCCTTTAGGGGGTGAATTTACGGCAGACACGGACATGCCGCGGCGCGGTCTGAATGACCACCGTGTGCGTTGCAGTATACGATTCTCGTTGGTCTATCGTTCGCGGCGAAATTGTCCGGCCCGCCCTGACCCGTCGTGTGCGAAGCGCCTTAATATCTTGAAAACGGTGCGTCCTAGCTCAAAATAAACAAAATTTTGGCCCCCATAGACTTCAGGTGACGTGTCTGGAACTCTTCAACAGCATTTAAACTAAACTAAAACAGATCTTTATCAAGGGTTGAAATCGAGTAAGTAGCATTAGAGATCAGCGTTCCCCGCGTAATTCCTGTGTCCCATGAAAACTCTGGAAATCGATATACTTTATGTCACTTCCACAACTGAGAAGAATATCATGATGATGATGATGATGAGATACATCGGCTTAGGCTGTACTCTATCTACAGCCTAAGCCAAAGAACTAACTACGTGCCAAAGAATTATAAACACACATATGTACGCTCGAAAAACTTAACCTTCCTTCGGCAATCGAGTGAAAATAACAATGTATTATGTTGGGTTAGTTTGCAACCATAAGCCGAGATAATATTTTTGGTGATTATTAATTTCAGTTTACTATAAATGTAAATAAGTTTTGTTATTTTAACTCTAAAAATTAAGGACTTTCAAGACACAACTTAATCTCCTTTTTCACCCCTTCGTTAAATAATCAAAAACGCTGTAATACATAAATTTATTTCTAATCGTCACCATAAATACAGTATTTAAATATTCTTACTTCAAAACTGATATGTTTTCATAAAATTTTCATCCCCAATTTTACCCTCTTAGGGGGTGAATTTTAAAAAACCCTTTCTTAATGCACCCTTAGACCTTATAAGGAACCTACGTGCCAAATTTAGAATCTCTAGCACCAGTGGTTTGGGCTGTGCGTTGATATGTCAGTCAGTCAATCAGTCAGTCAGTCAGTTTCTTCTTTTATATATATAGATTATTTCTTATAACACAAAAAAAAAATCAAGTATCGCGAATACAGCGGTCTTGTAGGTACACATTTATATTCTAACCGCGTAACCTTACATAATTCTTTTAACTGTTTCACTTGTAAATTACAAACATTAATTTATTTTTTTAGGCATTTATTCTCCTCTAATTAATTAACAATTTCATTTTCAGCTATTTCCAATTTTTCTTTTAGTTCAACAATTGTTTTCTTCATTTCATCGATTTTTTCAAAATCGGTACTGTTTAAATCAGGACAGCTTCTCACTGATTTTAAATTAGTGCTTGACATAAACCATTGTAATTGTGATGATTCATCTTCTTCAAGCGACAAGGCGTGAAATGAGTTCTCAGTCAGAGATATAGGTACACAACCCCGCTGGGTATAATAATAATATAGTATAGGTACTCACCCTCTAAAAGAGGTTAAGTTTAAGTAAAATAGAGCTCGGCTCTCATTAAGGTATTGCCTTTTACGAGAAGATATCATGATGCTATCTCACTCACACTATAGCTTTCGCCCGCACCTCGCTCCGTCTTTGTCGTGACTCGGACCTCTCTTTCATAACGAAAACTACGCGCGGTAGTCACTATTTGGGAGCAGAGAAATGTTATATAAGTAGCGCCAAAACAGGCTACATTACTCCCGTGATGACATACGCCAGTCCGGTGTTTGCTCACGCTTCTTCAAACAGCATTAAGAAAATGCAGAGTTTCCAAAACAATTTCTTGCTGAGAGCCTCGGGTCAACCGTGGTTCGTACGCCGCAAGAATCTCCATAAAGATTTCGACATGCCCTCAGTAGCCCAATATATGAAAGAAGCGTCTGAGCGCTTCTTTGATAAGGCAAAAAACCACTCCAATCCGCTCATAGTCAAAGCCGCCACGTACACGCCCCAGGAGGATGTCGCTGCCCGACTCCGTCGGCCTCGGCACGTTTTGGACGACCCTGACGATTCCTACACCGCGTACTGTAGAACAACAGCCAACACCGCCTTAAGCACTTCAAGTACTGCACAACATTTTAGTTCGCATCACCGCACCCGCCGAAGGGTGCGAGGTCCCGTATTTCATTTCGGCCGACACAGACATGTGCCTGGCCGTCTTTCCCCTGCCCACCCTACGGACGACGGCCCAAGCCGAGGTCCGAGCCTATAGAGGCGCCCTTGAGGCCAGAGTCCGACTTACCCCCAGATCGGGCCCGCTAGAAAGGAGCCCGGCAGCGGTCCGGCCTGTTTCGGCAGTTCCGGTCCCGTCGGCGCCACCACTAGCGGGTTCGCCGCTTGGTAGGGTGCCTTTTGCACTCCACATTGGCCCGATCACGCCTGCTAGTATGGGGCTCGACACGTACGAGTCTGAGGCTTCGCTGCGCGAAGCCTCACACTCGGCCGGGTCGCGGCGACCGCTAGCGGGGCGGACCTAGGCTGTGCGCCTTCAGCGCACGCCACAACTGCCCGGGTTAAGCTGGCGAATGTCTTCCTCAAAGACACTCAGCGATAGGTCCGTCCATTATAAAAAAAAAAAAAGCTACATTACTGTACCGAACACAGTCCAGTCATTAGTATACAGTCCACTCAAGAACTCAGGAACAGCAACAAATAGCAGATAGTCCAGAAACACCTTCAAACTGAGAACATAGTGCAGGAAGATCAACACATAGGAAAATTAGACAGCTTTAGGAACGATTGCCAACTTGGAACCTCCTAACCTGTTTCATTTCAACACGTCCTCCTCGTACAACACAGAACTCTCAACTCAACCACGGGAGATCAGTAACGGGATAGAAGTCTAGACGCAATCCAGCGATAGGTGCACAAGGGATAGTTGTCCAAATAGAACATCCCGCACATTTTTGGTCCTTCGAGCCGGATTTTCGCTGTAGACATAGAAAATAGAACAGAAAAATGCCCGTTACAAGATCGCAAAGTGGAGGTTCCAGAGCCCGCGCAACACCAATAGAAGAAAGTACTTCGTCAGGAACGGAGTGTTGCGGACGCCGAAGCTATGTGTTGCGGAAGCCGAAGCCATAATCAGTGTATAGTGACATAGACACTAATAACGTGATTAGAACGATAAATGTTAATGATAAGTGTACAGCTTAATTGTTATGTATTAGATTTAATTTAAGTGTAGTTTCATAAGTTTTAATTAATGAACACTACTTTTGTGAAATGTAATTTATGTGTCTAACCTCGTTTCTTTAAAGGGCAGAGAGGGCTTATAATTCACAAAAGTCGCTGCCATCAAAACTGGGTTTTTGCACGTAACCGACGATGTTTCGCAGTCCTCAGCTCCTGAGTCACCACTTTTGCCTTCAACCATCCAATCACAACCCTCATCATTCCTTCCATCCGAACAATTCTGGTTACATATTTCTAAATTAAAGCATAGCACTCCGATTCTCAAAAGAGTTCCCCGCGGCGCCCATGTCTGTGTGGCCCCGAAATTGACTACAGAAATTAGATCTGTAGCCAATCTCAATACCAAACAGGCATGGGAAAACCTTCTTACCTTTCCATACAGAATTTTACACTTAGATTCTTTAAATAACGCTAATCGTTCTGTATCCCTTACCACGCGAATAAAAAATAACTGTATCTCTAGCCGATTAAATCTAAATTCTAATAGTACTCGAAATTTACGCAACAAGTCACAATTCCATCACATTGAAGCAAAAGTGAGTGATGGAGACATCCAAGGCGCAGCTCGTCTCCTTTTTTCAGATGACACTTTGGCTCCTGATTCATCTGAAACACTTTCAGCTCTTAAAGACAAGTATCTTTGCCCAGATGAGAACCTCACTCTTCCGGATCCTCCCAGTAACACCCATGTCAATTTACAGACCACTTCCACCGAGATTCTCCAAGCAGTTAATGGCTTTAGGAGCGGTACTGCTGCAGGCCTCGACGGCCTCTCTGCACAGCATCTCAAGGACTTTTTGAATGCTGGCGGTGAGGCCAGCGTGGCCCTGCTCGAGGTGCTGACACGTTTAATTAATTTAATGCTTTCCGGCCAGGTTAGTGAAAGTATTATCGATACAATATACGGCGCTGATCTCTGCGCTTTGAAAAAAAAAGACGGAGGCATAAGACCGATTGCTGTGGGTACTACATACCGCCGCCTAGCAGCCAAAGTCGGAAGTCGGGCGGTGTCTAGTACGCTCAGCGATCTGTTTTTGTCTCTGTCGCGTCGCGTCTCCAAAGTGCGCGCACGAAGGAGACAGAGACGAAACTTTTTTTTAAAATTCGAAGCGTCATTCGCTTGTTTACAAAATACTTTTTTTTATCTAATTGGGTTTTACGGCTCTGGGTTCCAGCCCTTTTAAGCCAATCGTTGTTTTCATACAAAGAGTTAAAGTTTATACAGTTCATTTAGTTAGTTAGTTACAAATTATCCGCTTGGAAGTGTGAATATGTCCAATGTTATTCATAATTGTTCTATATAAAATACATGGAGAGCAGTGCTGCCAGACGTGGGATAAATAAGCTAGATTCACGATATTTTGGAATGTAATGCAATAGAAAAAATAATAATGTATCGCACGATAAATCTACGAAAATCCGTGTCATTTTTGTCAGTTAAGTAAAAGATAATTTTATGAAATTTTAATCTGTGTATTTGAATACATTTTACCTTTATTTGGACAACTTTGACTCTGACAGCAGGATAGTAAATATAATTTCTTTGCACTACGAAAGAGATAGACTTTTAGCGTAAAAATATCTGCCATTTTTAAATCTGTATCTGTACTTTTTTATTTAGGCGATAGTTAATAGGAGTTGTCATTTCATACCAAATGTAAGTGAAAAATCACTCACAAGTTTCGGAGAAAGATGGTTCGTATTGCTGCTCTTTAGGGTATGTGCTCGATGCTTGTGCAGTAAGTACTGCAGTAATTTAGTTAACAAAAACTTGTAATTTTAAAAAGTAATCAAGTAACATGATTAAAACTTTTGAGCAGTATATTCTGTTCTTTTACTAGTAAAATCTAGATTCGGTAGTTACAAATACAGTAATTTTGTTAACTGGGGATGCGATAACACGATAATTTTGCAGTAAAACTAGGATAATTTTTAAACTATGAATCTGGAAACACTGGCGGAGAGACACAATTTTGTCCAATGTTTTTCATTTAACTAAAATACATTGGTTTTTATTTCGAAATTTCGATGGTCTTAGAAAAAGTTGTGTTTGAGCACCAAAACAAGACACTGAGTATTTGGATTTACATGTTGTTTAATTATTTTTATTTGTGAGGTCTAGAACCCAGAGCCGTAAAACCCAGTATTTAAAAAAAACAAAGACAATTTTGTCACCCGTGCTGGTCGGCGAACAAAAATGTCTACCAGTTGTCGCGTCGCAACGTGCGCGCACCTCCATACTTAACAGAGGACTTGATATGAGAGACAAAAACGTCGCAGCGACAAAAGTCTCCCGTGCGCGCACTCTCTAACTGTTATAAATTAAAAATGCTTAGGTCAATTTATATGGCATTAGAAAATATTATTTTATACTTTTTAATCCGTTTTAAAAACGTGGTATATTAATTTTTTTTTTCGTTCTATGCCTAAACACCGTAAGAGTAATTATGTTTGTGTATCCTTTTTTTAGGGAGAACACGCGAAAAAAGAAAAAGAGGTCGGGAAAGTAGCAGTGGAGGAAGCGATGAAAATGACAACCATGATAAAACTCATGTAATGCCAAGATCATTGCATGCTAACATTGGACAAGCGTCACATTCTCCAGCAGAACCTGTAAATATAGCTGTTGCCGACTATTCTTCTCCATCGACATCCCAACAAACTTATGACGTCAACGTCGATCCTGAAATTATAGTGGACGATGGCTATCATGAATGATCTGGGTCGTTATGTTTGGTTGGCTACTCAGCTATCGACGGAAAAGAAGAGGGAGTTGTTACAAAATCCTTGGATCCCGCCCAGAAATTATGATTTTGAAAGTGATGCAAGCCATTTGAAAAGAAAATTTAATCATGCTTGGTTGGATCAATATGCACCATGGCTAGTATATTCCAAGCGACTAAAAGGCGCTCTTTGTAAGCATTGTGTTTTGTTCCCTCCGCCCATTAGCACTGTTAGAGGAATTTTGGGATCATTTATGGTCAGGCCATATATAAAGTTCAAAAATATGCATGAAGGAAGACTGCCGAAAGCATGCAACGACCAACCTTCACCTAACAGCGACAAATGCTGCAAAAAAATTTCTTGAAAATGTTCCTGTAGACATCCAACTGCAAAGTGGACACCAAAAAGCAATCGATGAAAACGGACAAATATTGTCATCAATTATTTCTTGTATAGTATTTTGCGGTACACATGATATGCCTCTTAGGGGAAAACAAGCAGATGAGAGTGTTTTATTAGATTTATTGAAGTTGAGAATCAATTCAGGGGACGACAAATTAAAGAGTCACCTGGAAAAGTGCCGTCGCAATGCAGTTTACACATCGCCAAAAATACAAAACGAATTGATTATGTGGCGAAGATATTAAGTAGAATATAATAAGTGAGGTTCAGAAGACTATGGCTTACGCAGTCTTAGCTGATGAAACAGCAGACGTAGCTGGGAAAGAACAGCTATCAATAGGCGTGCGGTTCTACGACGAAAGCAAAAGAAAAATCAGAGAAGAATTTGTGGGGTTCGTTGAACTAAAAGCACAAAATGCTTCAGCAATTGCCGAAGCAATTGACAATTTCTTGATTAGTTTTAACCTTCCAACCTAAGATTGCGTAGGGTTTGGATTCGATGGCTGTTCTACAATGGCAGGGAAAGAGGGTGGCGTACAAGCCATTTTGAGAAAAAAAAAATCTCGTGCTTTATATTTTCATTGCTTAAGTCACAAACTCAACCTTGTTGTGAATGATGCGAACGCAGTGCCAGAAATTAGAAATACTGTCGCCACTGTAAAAGATGTTGTAACGTTTTCAGAGAATCGACTACTCGTCGAAACTACGCTCCAAACCTATCACGATTGTGTGAGACGAGATAGTCCGAAAAATATAAATCAATCAGAAAGTTTTCTCTACATTTCCCAGAGCTTGTGAAATCTCTAGAAACGTTATCCGTAGAGGGAAATTATGCCACCAGAAAATCTGCATATCAGTTGCATTCAGCCGTTACAAAACCAGTGTTTATTGTTGCTCTACAAACAATAGCCAAATATTCAGCAGTTTTAAAACCAGTACCTAGTTAACGCACTGCAAGCTAAATCGATCGACTTGATCTCGATGGGGGAACACATCAAAAATATCAAGGACATTCTCAGAAATGACCGCGAGTTTCCTGATAAAATAAGTAATGAAATGCTTCAAAAATCGCGAGCTGTTGCAATGAATTTGAACATAGAAATTTCGGTTCCACGTCTTGCTCACAAGCAAATACATAGAAGTAATCCGCCATCAGACAATGATAACGAATATTGGCGGCGTTCCTTGATAATACCATACATTGATTCACTCATTTTATCGTTGAATATTCGATTCTCCCAAGAAAATACTCCGGCGTTTGCTTTAAGTAAGCTTCATCCCTTGTATATGACCAAAACCAGCATTACAGACTTACATAAGAACGCAGAATCATTTCAAGAATTTTATAACCTGGATATCACCGGAGAACTGAACCTTTCGCATAATTTATGGGTGAAGAATGCTTTATCAGATGATCAATTAAGGGACATAGAAGTAGTTGATCTGTTCAACGAAGCCAACATTTTTTACCCTGCTGTCAGAAAGGCATTGATTATTTTATGCACTATCCCATGCACCACGGCGACCGTAGAACGGTCCTTCAGTAATCTTCGAAGAGTTAAAGGCTTACGGGTTTATGTCTGATGAGCGTACATCGCAATGATTTAAAAGAAAACAGTGAGTTTATTCAAAAGACTGTCATAGACAAATTTTCGGCAAACCCGAGAAGATTACTGTTAAATTAAATATATATAAGGTGCTTCATAAATATCTGCAACGGCTGAAATGGATAAAAGTATTGCTTTAGTATTTATAGCTAAGCTATTCAGCGTGGCAACGTGGCCAGCACGGGCACCTTTCCCTTAAGAAAGCGAGCTCTATCAGTTATTTTATTTATAGGGTTTTCCCTCCTTATATATAGTATTTCAGATTATGTGCAAATATCTCGTTTTTTATTTTCTTTCTTTTTTTTAGCTTTAGCTTTTAAGTTAGTTTTTGTTTTGATTTTGTAAATATTGATCCAAAAATAATTAAATAAATTTAAAGATATTATCTTTAATTACCATTAATATATCAAATATTTCCTACATTTTAAAAGAAAGAATTTTAACACTTCATTAGGTAAACGTCAAAAACTTACAGTTTCTACAATGTAAACGACCACATACGAACACGAAACTTCACTGACGTTGCCAAATGTGTTTCCGAAAATTTCCGTCGAATACTGTAGATGTCGCTCGTGTGCTAGAACTTTGCAACGTAGTTATACCTGATCAGTGAACTTTGCGTTGCGTTGCGATGCGTAGATGCGCGAACTCGATGAAAATAAAATAGTGGATTGAAATTTTTTAAAGAAAACTAACTTGAAATGATGTATGACACGTTACACTAAGTAATCCAAACTTTTCACTATTTTTACATTACAAAACGAAGCGGAGAGTAGCCAGATGCGAACGGGACGGGGGCAGACGCAATTTCTCTTGAAATTGACGACCGGCTCACAAGTCGTAACCGTTCTGAGCAATCTTTCAGCTACAGGAACGGGTCAGAAGTGCGTAAGTAGGCGTCCGATATCCAAAGCTCCTCCAAGTACAACGGAGAAGGGGTCACTATTTGAGGGGATAGACTATAGTGCAGGTGACTTCCAAGGAAACTAGGTCTTCAATCAACACGGGTTTATTAGCAGTTATTACAAGCACATGTTCAAGATACTAACTAACTTATTAATTAGCTATGATAATATTGCGCTATAAAAAAAAGAAGAAATCCTTCTATTGTTTTAGAACTTGTGTCGTGCTTGTGTCAGGAGCATAGACAATTTCTATCGTTCCTTTACTTTAGTCTTCGGCCTGGGATAATGGCAATTCGCCACACGCTTTACTAGGTAATATTACTTGTAATGAAGTTTTAAGACCAAAAAGTAAATAAACAGTTACATTTTATTTTTGACTTCTTATGTTGTTTTTTGTATCAGGTGTTTTTTATTCATATCATTACGCAAACAGATCCCCAAATCAAAAAAAGATTTTTACAAATCCGCATTAATTGGATATTTGAAGGGCCTAATCATCCCTACTCAAGCAAGGGTAGGCACACTAAAACATTGTTTTCAATCTAGTTTATTTTACCACTTTAGCCTCGTAAGAAATTTCGCATTTAACTGTCGCAGGACAAATAACGTGTGAACGGTCATGTTTTTTATGGAGAACTTCATCCTAGGTACTTACCGAAGTAAGTAAGTACCTATAGGTACCTACGTGAAAAAACGTGCTAATGTAAACCTGGCTTTTGTCGTGGTGATTAAAATTATATACCCATATGCAGTTATAGATATTTTTAATACTAATTGAAAACAAAAAATACAAAAACAATTAATAACACCTTCTAACATTTTATTTTTCAACTGATATTTCTTAACATATTTACAGGTAAGTACCTAATTTGGTATAATTTTGTACATAATGGCGTTCGTTTTTTCTTTAACTTATAAAAAAGGCCTAAAGATGTAGGTATGAACTTAGTTTACTTAAATTTTAAAATATTTTTACGCAACTAGCTACAGTCAACGGCAGGTCAACCCACCCAAAAAGTTAAGTCATAGAATCGATTTTCAACTTTAACACCGACGCGACGAGATCAATATCAAATGAGAAAATAGGACGTTTTGTGGTAGGTTGACGAGCTGTTGTCTGTTCAAACGTCGTAGGTACTTAGGTAGATAGGTACCTACTTCTTTTGCGCATTTAACGTTCTAAAACTTATTAAAATGAGGCATTATACAGGGTTACATTGTAAGGTAGTGCCAAATTTTAAAAACAAGATCTAGTCTAAATGTGCGTCTTCGTTTTTTTTAAACTATGCTACTATAGGTACTTTTATAACTAACTATACTCCTTTCAAGATATGAAGATACTTATGACACATCACGTGACTTAACTGTTGACACTTAAAGTGATGGACCCTAACGAAATCCGAAAAATACAACAAAAACACCGCACCGCATAAGGCAGACGCGTCCGTATTGACGTCAACGCACAAGACAACCGAACCGATACATCGATTTAGTGTCGATTATGTATTGTCAATACCTATAGGTTAACATTCCGTTTAACGCATCAAGTATTTGAAGGAAATTAAGGTACTAAAAGCTGTTTAAATTCATGTTACATTAAATATTCTAATAGTGTACAAGCCCCCTACTCCCACACAGCCTTTTTGTAGCCTTCGCAAGCGTTCCAAGAAGAGTGCCAATTTTCGTGGTTTCATCTTAAAATTTTCGTAATTTTAAGATAGGTTTAGTCCATGATTAGTCTTAAATTCTAAATACTTATTATAATCGTCATTTTTGTATAATCATAATTTTCTTTTGACTTTTACTTAATTGTTCGTGTATTTTAATTTTATAATTTTTGATACACTAATTAATTATACAATTTTAACCGTGAGCAGTATCCAATAAGACCTGCTAAACTTAATAAGGCCTTGCTGGTTTTTATCTAACAAAAATCACTAAAATAGTACCTACATAATATTAATTTGTTATTTTGTTTATTCTGTAAAATTTTTACAGGTTATTAATTTAATATTAACTTGAACTATTCTCTTAGGCGCTGATTTTTTTTTTCATAAAATTATGGTTTTAAGACTTGTAAGCCATTTTAGTGTACCTAGTGTATTTATTTTTAATATTTTGTTAAATAATCATATATTACCAATTTATGAGGTTTAAATGATTTTTTTGATATAGGTATTTTGATTACGATTTCTTTGCTTTAAGGCTCTGACTTTAATAAGTAGGGGTGATTAATTAAGGCCTTTTGGTAAGGGTTTAGAAAAGTTGTTTTTTTACTAAAATATAATAGATAAAAGTTTCAGATGACAGGTGTTTTCAATTATTTTCACTTATATTTATCGAAATACAGCGTCGTTTAGCTAAGGTAGAGGCCTTATTTGTATCAGTTACCTTATTATTATTTTTTTTTTAAATCCATAAGCTCTATTATTGATTTCCAATTATTGCTTATTATTAAAGGAAAAGGTATTTGTGTTTTTGCTATGATATAAATTAAAAATAAAAAATATTTTTCTGAAAATATTATCTACAGTATGGGTGAAACGGAAAATCCGATGTGTCATAAATCGTGTTCTTGCCCATAAAAAAATTTTTGTTCGTGCCCATGGATTTTCTCAGGGTAATCAGTAATCACTTTAAGATTATATCTTGAGTAAGACGAAGGACTCATTTTCACGGTCAAATCATTCATTGTTTACTTATTGCTTTTTACATTGGAGCCGAATTGCATTGCATGAATGGCATGTAGAGAACCCTCATTTAATGAGGCAGGACCGGTCCCAGTACAGATTCAAAGTAAACATGGGGACCGGAATTTTAAATGGTCAAATAATTGGTCCTTTTGAGCTGCCTGATGTGTTGAATGGCGAGGTCTACATGAACTTTCTACAGAACCATCTACCAAGTTTACTAGAAGACGTGCTACTAAACATTTACCGAGAAATGTGGTTTCAGCAAGATGGGTACCCAGCGCACTATGCTCACTCCGTTCGAGAATATCTCGACGAAGAGTTTACCGGGAGATGGATAGGACGGTCTGGTACAATCTCATGGCCGGCCTGTTCACCGGACTTGAATCTATTTGACCTTTTTTACTGGGAAGCAGTCAAAGAAAAAGTTTATGTGAAGTCAATAGAAAGTGAATTTGAACTACGGCAAAGAAGCTAAAGCAGCTGAATTCGTTAATTAGGACTCAGTTCAGTGCAGACTAGTTCACCGCCATGGTTGTTGGACGGTAATTAAGATCACATATCATACCTTCTAATAGGCGCTGTATCTATATTATAATTATTTATTTTAATATAGTTTCTAATATACTCACGATCACTTTCCGTAAGCAAAGTCCAACTTTCTAATTCTACCAATGTTTCTAGATTTAAGCAACTTTGAATGATACGTTCTACAGTCGTCATTGTCAAATAATCCGACTGCATTATGCGTAATTCTTTTAAATACAACAATGGGTTTTTATTTAGAATTTTAAGTACAAAGTCATCAGTAAACTGTATAGCTGTCCCTATATGAATAAACTCAATATTATAACAGTTTGCTAATATAAATAATAGATGTTCGTCTGTACAAGTCGCCACACATGTAATTCGTTTTAAATTTCTGAATGGCAAAATATCTAACTTTTGAGTATAAAGAGAGGTATGCTGAATTAAAGTGCAATTATAAAGCGTAAGACTTTCGAGAAGGGGGCACATTTGACTCATGTACATTAAGGCATTAAGATCGATTTGATCTACGTGTTCGAGGTGCAAATTGCTAATGTTGCATCCTTTGACTTGAAGTAATTGTTTTATTTGATCAGCGTAAAAGTCGCAAGATAATAATTTTAGCTCTCGTAGATCCCGTAGACCAACCAAAACCATGAGATCACTTTGTAATGTATTATGGTAAACGGTCATGCTTCTTATTTCTGGACACATTTGTACGGATAATTGCAAATGATTTCCAGTCGCATATCGACTGACGAATATTTTAAGCTTAAAGGTTTTGGTAGGATCGATATGAAATTGTATGTACTCTAGCACTTTACCAATGTTGTCGCATCGCCCAATGTCTTCCAAGTTGTGGCAATTTAAAAGTAATTTTGCGAAACCTTCCAATGTTACTAATGTTCTATATAACTGTACGCTTCTTAAAAGCTTTAGTTTGACCATTATGTCAATACTATTATTGGATATACTAACTGAGCTAGATAAATCTAACTTTTCGATCAATTTGCAATTTTCGACTATACAATTTAGTATATTATCAGTACAATCATAATTAATGACTAAATATTTGAGACAATGTAATTCTTTAAGCGATTGAACAATAGATCCCTCTAAATCTGCTGTTTTCCATCCCCCAGATAGTGATCCCAAGTTTAGATAAACAAGACCAGTAAGTAAGTGAAGTTTGGTGTAAAATACTGACCGTAGTTTTGTAGGTATTTTATCTATTGAAAAAAATGTCACGTACTTTGTAAAAATTACTTCAGTTATTTTTACAACCATGTTCATTTGACTAGCGAATTTCTCCATGGCACTACGAAATCCAAATGACTTTTTAATCTTTTCCATAAGCTCTGACAAAGCCCTGATGGCTTCTTCTGCTAACATGTCGTGGAGCATCCATGGTACGTTGTACTCTAAACAGGAACGCAGTCGGTCCACCGTTTTGTTCAGAGCCTCGTATGCTGCACTCGGGTCCTTCTGAGAGAGTGCAGCGAATGGCTTCATTTGCAGTTCTGCCTGACATGCCACCCAGTCTCCCAGTCTGTACAAAGCCAAACATTCTAATTTCGATGCTTGCTTGTATCGTGACATAATACCCCTCCTGAAAATTAATTAAACATAGCAGATAATAGTTTTATGGTATTCATAAAGAAACATCACGTGTTCTGGACCTCGCTGAGATTCCCTTTATGTGGTTCCCATTCGCTGGTTATGAATTCGTCTAAAATAATTTTTGACTATGATTTATATTACTAGCTGTCCTGGCGACCTTCGTACCGCCTCTTTTTTTGTGTTTTTTTTTCCGATTTAATAGTTATTCTGCTATTCGGGCCGGAGACAAATATAACAAATCAAAGATCATAAAAATCGGTCTAGCCGTTCTTGACTTATAAATGGTGTAACTAAGCCGACTTCCTTTTATATTAATTTTATTCTAAGTAGGTACTTATTAAAGTCCAAACTAGCACTCATTATCGGATTGGTACCTACTTCTTACAAAACTATTTTATCCAATTATTTTTTTGTAGGACGTGAAATTTGCTGTAAATGATTAAAATCTACACAAGAGTAAAACAAAAACGACTACTGGCACAGGTAACCTCTTTTACACCAACCGCATTTATTTATAAAACATTAATCAGTAGAAACTTACCTATACGTAATAGCTGGAGATAAAACCAAAACTAGTAAAATAATATTTAATAATGTGTTGTGCTGTTGTATACTGTCGATTTTTTAATACAAACATTAAATGTTCGTGCTGCTACTGCTATGAATGATACAAGGAGCAGGCGCTTCTATTTTTAGATTATCCCACCACAGACATAAATGTGTGTATTTTTATCATTGAGCATTCAATGCCACAATTACAGGTGCTTAAGTTACATATTTCTTGTTTCTCATCAGATTATTGGGTAATAAACCATACTTAAGAAGGTAAAAGTAAGCCTATAGGTACATGGTGAAACAGTAAATGAACCTAACGCGGAGAGTAACTCTATACATGGGGCACACTAAAAGTTTTGCACTTCTAGCTATTTGGAACTATTTGAATTTCGAATGTTATATTTTTTTAACGTCAACCTTCTTAGTAATAAAAAAAAAACAATTGGCGGGAAATGATTTGTCAATTATTTTTATTACACATCAAAGTGCTACGTACGCAACGAAAACGGAATTAAGTCTAAAACATTTTAGAGCGATGATTTTTTATGATTTTAAAAGTTCTCTCTCTCCGCAAGACTGTGCCGCTCGTCTTCAAAATGCTTTTGGGAGAGAAGCACCTTGTTAGAGCACCGTGAGGCGATGGTTTGCTGAATTTGAGAGAGGTCGAGTTTCTTTACATGACGAATTTCGTGAAGGGCGGCCTTCAACTGCCGTCAACGAAAATAATGTGGCTACTGTTAAGCGGCTAATTGAAGAAAACCCGCGGATTACTCTATGAGACAATTCGAGGACTATTGGGGATTTCTATGAGCCAAATTCAGAAAATTTTACACGAAGAATTAAAACTTCGGAAACTTTGCTGTCGTTGGATCCCTCATGAACTGACAGCGGAGCAGAAGCGGGCTCGCGCGGAATGTTGCTCACCGATGCTACTGAAGTACGACCACGGACATTCTAATTCTGTTTATGACATTGTCACAGGAGACGAAACGTGGATTTATTGTTTTGAACCCGAAAAAAACAGCTATCTTGTAAATAGGTGTTTGAAAATGAGAACAGGCCAACAAAAGTGAGGTAGGCGAGAAACGTTGGTAAAAAAACTTGTTTACCCAGGGTGTTAGAAAAAGTTCGCGAAAGATGACCCAAAAGCCGCGTTCCCCTACATCATGACAACGCTTCTTCACACACGGCCAACAAAACAAAGTCATTTTTAGCTTCCGAAAAAGTACAACTCGTCACCCATCCTGCGCATAGCCCCGACCTAGCACCCTGTGATTCCTGTATTTTATTATTTGATGAGAGGTTTTACTTTTACCAACTCTGAAGAGGCAGTGAAAGCGTTCAATCAGCACGTAGAAAACATGCCTTCAGATCTGTGGTCCTCCTGTTTTAAAAAATGGTTCAATTGCATGAAAAAAATTTTAAAATGTAAAGGAGAGTATTTTGAAAAGCAATAAACAATATTTTGGTTATAACATGTTGTTTTTTTAAGTTACGCAAAACTTATAGTGTGACCTACGTATAGCTTACATTTTTAATACTTATTATCTCTTTAGTAAATAGATAAACAAACTAAACTTCATTTGGTATTGGTAATAATTGCACAATTAAAATCAAAACATATTTTGGGGCGAGGGGGGCGCGGCGGTTCGTAGGAGGGGGGTAAGTATAAAGACGATAATATTGCCACTTTTTGAAATTGTTTAGTACGTTTTCAAATGGTTATCTACGAAATCTCAGGATTTTTCAAGGGAAATCAGGCCTTTTTTCCGGACTTTTGATTTCTTCATCTAGTAACCCTATATCTGAGGGGGAGTAGTGCCAGAGAGTAACTCACCCTCTCCTCGATCCGTTGCCCCCTCCCCCCCCCCCTAATCGTAATGGTTTAATCTAATGACTTACCCCCCTGTTCACAATTTTACTAATAACGAGAAATAGCTGATGTAATGGGGACGATAGTCTACGAATCATAATCATAGCATTTAATTGTAGACTTTCGTCTTTAGGAAGCTTCTCTTTTTCCAAAATGCAGATGCATAAAGATTACGTGATGAAAAAATATATTTAATTAGTTAATATTATGATTTTGAACTAGGGTATCGAATTGCAGAGGTCAGTAGGGGCTGCAAAATTTGAATAGCCTACTGGCGGCAAATGTGCAAATCCGCCACTGATTTTTGATCTATATTAACGATCTCCCTTCCTATTCCAAAGACTGTGAGATAGTTCTGTTTGCTGATGATACTTCTTTAATCTTCAAATCAAAAAGAGGCAAAGAAATATTTGACGATGTAAACGGAGCTCTCTCTAAGGTATTAAATTGGTTCACAAGTAACAACTTACTTCTTAAAACAAAAAAAAACAAATGTATTAAATTTACTATGCCTAACGAGAAACAAGCAAAAAACAGAAATTTTACTAAATGGTGAAAAACTTGATCTATCAAACGTCACTGTTTTTCTAGGCATTACATTGGATTCGAAGTTGCAGTGTCCCATGTTGACACTCTGGCTGGGAGACTTGCTTCAGCTGCCTTTGCGGTAAGAAAAAATTGACATCTAACTAACGTTGCAACGGCAAGCCTCGTATATTTTAGTTACTTTCATAGTATTATGTCTTATGGTCTTCTCTCGTGGGGTTCTGCTGCGGACATTGATACCATTTTTATTTTACAGAAAAGAGCCATTCGTGCTATTTACAAACTTAGTCCGCGGGAATCCCTGAGAGATTTCTCTAAGGCGACGGGTAAGGCAAGTAAAAACTAATGTTTACACCAATATGAACGAATTGCTGTCTATTATTGGTATTTTTTTCAAACTTCTGAACTGAGTCGTTTCTGAGTTCTGGGAAATCACGAAACGTTACCCCAGCAAAATAGATAACTCAAGAACCATATCACACACAAATTTTGCTATTCATAAACATTTACAGTGCAACAAAAGCTACTTTATTCATGTATTTGGTTCCAATATTATTTTGCCTGGGTAATTTTTCTAACGTTACCGCAGCAAAATCAGTTTTCCCAAATTACGTTGAAACCACAATGCACACAAAAGACTTCTAACTTTTTTGTCTGGAGCCTGACATACCTAAAGTTGCAAGTACCTAAATAACGTATTTTGGTGTACACCTCTAAAACATATGCAAATCGAGAGAAAATAATTACAAACAACAAATACTCAATGATAAAATGTGCTAAATGATATGCTTTCTTCACAATTTCTTCAAAAAAATGTGCTAATTTTGAGTTGCCTATTGTGAAGAAATAAATAAATATATTTAAATAAATATTTTAAATAAAAAATAAATAAATTTCAATTTGAAAATTCAAAATTAATTTATTTTTTTTCTTTATTTATGTTGCAATCAGGAAGAAAATGATTAGCTAGAAAATATTTCTATTAATATTTCTTGTCCTTGTAGCATCAGACCTACTTGCCAAGAAATTCGTTTTTTTTTAAATGCCATTTTTGAATAAATGAAGGTACCTATATGAGGTACCACTTTTGACTTTATGAATGGTTTAAACATTACATAAATAAATACCTCAGTGCCTAAAGCCGAAAGTCTACAACCAGTGAATGACTTATAGAACTGATAAACGTGGCCTCGTCCCATATAATTTTTGTCGAAATTGATTTAGCGGTTTTTGAGAAAATAACAAAATATATATACCCAAATAATGTTTTGGTTCGTGATTCTTTTATCTGTTACCCAATATCTTCGACAAATGTACACCTGATTATGATTCTGATGTGTCTTTTTTATTGAATAGCTAATACTTCAAAGATACTATGGTAAAAATTTTCGGAAAAATAATTGCCATAAGGGTAAGAAAAAAGATGATGAAATCGGTGTTTAGCAGTTAGATAAGGATTTATCACTAAAAATAGATGAAATGAATAAATTTTATTAAAAAAAATAAAACCGACTTCAAAACACTAAAAAGCTAGAAATAATTTTAACACGTAGGTAAGTACCTAATCAGTTACTTTTGGAGTCGGTGCAAGCTGATCAGAGTTTGAATGTTTTCGTTGCACCGACCCCAAAAGTAACTGATTAGGTACTTACGTGTTAAAATTATTTCTAGCTTTTTAGTGTTTTGAAGTCGTTTTTTTTAAAAATGTTTTCTTTATATTTGATCAAAGGGTTTGACGTAAAAATAATCACCCAGTACTCACCGGTACCACACAGTAAAGCGGTATAATCAAAGCTCATGATTTATAAATGTAACATTACACCTATATGGAAATATGGAACCTAGCTGTGGGGTACTAGCTCCAAATCCAATGTCAATTTCATACAGAGGTTCCAATCCAAGAAACTGCGTATGATCGCTGAGGCACCATTGTATAACAAACGACACACTACTTATATACTTATGCATACCATCGAGGAAAACACCCATAAAATCGTAGAATAATATAAAAAAGTATATAAACCATGTAATGGTGTACCTAATGAAAGCAATAAAAAAAAATAGAAAGGAGGAGGCGTCGCTGTAGGACACATGCCTTGCAAGCCTTATCTAATGCAACAGCGACAAAATTTGCCGAATGGCCTAAAGAGAGACATATTGCAATCTACAAAAAGACAAAAAAGTAAAGCGGTAGCTAG
The DNA here is from genome assembly GCA_963576865.1 of Anania hortulata. NCBI lineage: Eukaryota > Metazoa > Arthropoda > Insecta > Lepidoptera > Crambidae > Anania > Anania hortulata. The sequence goes on along the minus strand of OY756388.1, from coordinate 11,886,710 downwards.
CAGAGAGGAGGAGTGGAATAAGAGGTGGGGTGAGGGATCTCATTGGTTGCAATCGGTGCTTCGAGCGGCAATCTAACTTGCGCGTTTCTTTTTTCATTTTATTTGACATTTGTAAGTAACCAAAATAAATCATTTACATCACATTTTCTTCTGTTTTAGATCATTGAAATATTTTATTTTTTATTTTACATCTTTAATCTGAAATAATTCAGAAAGTATATCACTTACGACTTTTGTCAAAGAGTATTAATTTGTTGTTTGTAAATGTCCTCTCTGTCGATTAACATGTGTTTTATAGGTGTATATCATGGATTTAACACAAAGGATTGATTCTTCTAAAATGTTGCTAAAAGAACTTACACTTTAGTACTCAGCAATAAAGTTAAATTTTCTTTGATGTAACCAAATTGAGGGACTGCGTTGAGTGAGACCCAATAGGGGAGGTGTGTGTCCCGCTTGCACAGTTGCCATTATGAAACAATATTACTAAATGGTGGTATACAATCTGTTGATCGATCTCTTTGAATCAATACAATAACGTGACTTGATGAAATTTAACAGTTTTAATGCGTTTTGCTTTTTTTATAAAAAAACTATAATTGATTAATTATCAAATTTGTCAACGGTGTTGATAAATGATTAATTATTACGTATTATTTTGGATGTCTTACTGTCATTCCTGAATTTAACACAGTAGCAAATATGGTGTCATGTCATGGTTGTCAGTTCATTTTAAAATAATAAAGTGCAAAATAATAAAAGTTTGTTGTTTAAAAAAGTTGATTCACTTTTTTGATACTGAACGGCAATTTCATATGTAAGAACCTAAAATATTACAGACTAACCTAATGATCAGTGGTAGCATTAAGAGCACTAAAGAGCCTAAAGAGCATATCTATCAGTACCTGCAATTTTATGGTAAGTAGGTATGCTAGTCGAAGAGATTGGACAAAGAAAACTGCCGTCGCACAGTGGACCTCATAGAAACGCCCGGACACGACTATGTGTGGGACTATTAATTTTATCATAATAACTGAAGAACGCTTCGACAGAAATCCATTATTTTTTTGCAGTAGTATAACAAAGGATATGTCTTTTTTCTTATCATATGAAAAAAACTAGCAACAAGTAAATGTATGACCTAATAAAAAATTCTGAAACGCGTTGTTTATTAAGTACATTTTATTGTTCTAAAATATTCACGTATTAACTACATGAATCAGTCATATTTGTCTGCTAACAGTGTTAACTGTTAAACTAAAAGTTAACTTAAAAGATATAAAATTTCTTCTCTAGCGTCTGATTTTTTTCCATTGTTTTGCTCATACTTTACTTGTACGCATTCATTTTAGGTCTCCTAAGTATTTTCTTCGGGAAACAGTTTTTAACCGATACAAGAAATAGGGACGTGGTAAGTTTTATTCAAATCAATCTAGTTTTCAATAATAGAATACACAGATAATTATCTAAAAAAAAAGATACACAAATAACAAACTTTGTATGAGAAAATTGATTTCGTGAACCAACTGTAACTGAAATAAAAAACTTCTTTAAACTCGGTGAAACTCTTTCAGATATTTGTCCCGAAACTTTATTAACGGGAATTTGACGGTCTTTTAGATCGTCTTTTACTATATTATATAAATATCTGTAATTCTTGAAATTATCCATTTTAGCACACATTAAAGAAAACCAAAACAAGCGTTTTGTATTGAAAACCTTAATAGTTTTATATAAACCTACTCGATTTTTTGCAGATTCTCGTAAAATCAAATGCTTTTGCCACTTTTATATTCTAGATACAATTGTTAAGATCGGTGAAATGTTGCTATGAATATTTGACAAAAAGGTTGGCAATTTTTGCAATTTGAATTAATCAAAAAAGTTACGAAAATCTCAAAATGTCTGTTCTATTCTGTTTTAAGGAACTGTTATGCTATTGTGCATTTGCTAGTTTGTGCTTAAATAACATGGGATTTTCTGGGGTTTCGACTTAAATTAGCTTTTTAATTCAATATTTTTATTTCTTTCTTAATTACTTGGTAATATCGCAACAGATTGATTTTATTTCTGAATAAAACATTCCATATCCCATTCACAACCTTGTGCATAAATTAAAATGATAATTAGTGTGTTAAAGTCGGCTTCTCGGGTAAAAAAATCCTTTTCAGAAAATGTTGTTGTTTTAAGCCTCATAATGAAGTTTAACTTTGGAGCTCTTTTTAACACAGTTTTACGTGGTTTAATAAAAGAATACCAACAGCTAAAAGAGCACAGTGTCCCCTTAAATATGGTTGGCTATTTTTATCCATTCACGATTTGTATTTTGGGCGATGTCACAACCTTTCTATGGGATCGTTCCACAATGCGTCGTAACGAAAAAGGGCACAACAACTATATTTTTTGTGAAATCGAGATATATTTAAGTACATCTTCGGGATCAGAAAAAAGGAGCATACATTCGACCTTAATTTTCTTGAATTAAAAAAAACTGCTCTTTTGCGTTACGGCGTTACGAAATATTAATTAGAAATAATTATCCAACGACTATTTACATAAACTAAAAGCAACATTTTTATTATAAAATTGAGTTGTGCTAAGGATGCAATAAAATACTTAATTGAATATTATTATGTTGTTCTTAGAAATATTTTTTAACTAACAATATACAATTCAAAGAATGCTAAAATTGACAGGTATTATTAGCTTTGTTCCTTTTGTAAAAAGTGATATTTGTACAAAAGTCAAAATACGTAATATTAAGGCTTAAATATAGATATTGCATTCTAGGATCTTTTCTGCGCCCACTTCATGTCATCAGCACGGGGCTTGCATCCCGTCAGTGCTTCAATAATGGTCTCCAGTATGGCCCAGAAATGGAGTATCTCTAATGGCCAGTTCAACCAACCAGTGGTGATGCAAAAGTAAGTCTCGTGCGGCGCTACATGGTGAATGCGGTGATGGCGGCGTGGTAGTATCACATGCCACTCTTGTAAATGAATCACCCAAATTGGCAAGCCAAAATACGTGTGAGACCATTTGTGAATCTGAAATGAAATACTCAAAGATTATTGACAAATCTATAAACAGCACATACTATAACGAGTGGAACTAACGAACCCTAAATGGTTGCGGTTATAAAATTTTCCATTGGGCAGCTGCCCAATGGAAACCGAGAACGAGTCACTAGCGTCGATCAGCTGGACAAACTGATAGAAGCCCATAGTGCGACTGATGCAGTCCCACAACCCCAACATTCTGCTATCATTTCTTCTGGCACAACTAGCTCTAAACCTGGCCCTCTTAAGGCAAAATGTTCTTGCAAGAAATAATATCAGGGTAGGTATGTTTACGGAGATTAGCATTGCCCTTGCTGGTATAATAGTGTATTTTGTATGTTGCCATTAGTACCCACTAGAGTTGTAAATTGACGGTCATATGCTATAAGCGTCCGTCATTTATGATCGTTCGGTCACATTGGACATTTATTGTCACGATGGTCATATATATTTTTTTAGGATAAATTAAAAAAAAGAAGAATTCCTCTAAAGTAAGTCTTAAATGTTAAGTATTTGACAATAAAAACATACAATAAAACATGTAATTGGATCTGGATTGAACTCGAAAAAAAAAACTCGCGCGTAACGATACGACGCTTTTTAGCTTGTTCGTGCAGAAAGATAAATTAATTTTAGAAATTTCATTTCGTTATAGATTATCACTACTAAAGCCTGTCTTTCTTAAAATAATGCAATTATTTGTGACAATTTTTTTCTTCATTATTTGTCAATAGAATTGATTGTGACGTTAGTGACAATAAATGTCCAAAATGTCCGGTCACATTGAGAAAATGTCTAATTTGCTTGGTCATATATTGGTCAGACATTTATAACGTGACGGACACTTTACAACTCTAGTACCCACTCTTTGAAAATGTATATAACGCTAAAGTTCTTCATTTGTTTAGGTATTTGCAATTTAAAACTTTTCCTAAAACCGACTAAAGGCGATATGAATCTACGGTATCGGATTCTTGAAACTATATGTCGTAGCAATATCGTGTATCGGATATTCGTCCAAATCGAAACTATATAAGGTGCTTCATAAATATCTATATAAGGTCTAACAAAATCAACTACATTCCTTTTAATGGGGGTATCTGTACATCGAGCTGAGCAGGCTCACCAAATTTGAGCCAAAAATTCAGGCTAGTTACGGAGATATTGATCATAACAATCTCATTCCGTAACTACGAAAATCTACACCCTTTACAGCTGTTTACTACTACATTGACACACTACGCACGCACACAAGCAAACGTGACCCACACATGCACACACTCAAGATAACAGCGCGGTGCCACAGAATACCTAATAGTACTACCGGCGGTGCGGCGACGGTGACTCAGATATACCAACATGAAAGAATTACCCTAATTTTAGGGTAAAATAAAGTTTGTGGGTTTTCTTTTATAAGGACTTTTTTCACTACGGATTGTAGTAGAATTATGTGTTTCGCAATTAGAGAATTAGGAATTAGGGGTTTTAATTGGTTGTTGATTTTTGCGGTCACGTAACCGAACCGACGTCAAGAGAATCAAAAGTTGGCGGTACTTCATAATCGATCAAGATACTACGAACAGCTGACCGCAGAGTGCGTTGTTCGCGAACTGACCGGAGAGTGTGACTGTGTTGTTGTGACCTAATTTACGTAACAAAACTTCAACGACTCACTAGTTTTCGTAGTAACCAAGGCCGTATTCACATATCATTTTGAAAGAACGAAGATACCGCGGAGACAACGACAATTTCGATCAATGCTCTCGTCTATTCAGCTTCAACAAAAATGGCTGTACGACGTTACGTCTAACCGTTCCCAACTTCCCACCACGGCTGTAAACTCGTCGTGTAATGTGCTATTAAATTAAATTTTACAAACAAAACTACAATCGAGTTGTTTAAACTGAAAATAACAAGGTCATTAAAGTCTAATTTCTCGCCTTCTTTAATTCTACTTTATTTTTTAATTAATTTTGGGGGTAAAATAATTTTGGAGTTAGCAAGACCAAGTTTCAAAGATGGCCCCGACAAAAGTACCCCGCCGTGTTTGTCGGTATCTTGGATAGGGTGACAAGCATTTTGTTTAGCTAAGATAAGATCGTAGGTATTCGTAAGGAAATAAAACATTTTGCTATTTTAGGAACTGAAATACATTTTACTTATTATTTAAGTTTCAACATTTGAGATATTACTATTGTTTATAAGGAAAATTGTTGGAATAAAAAGGTTTTGCTATTTTGTAATTAATTCTTGACTAGTCGTCTAGTAATGAAATCGACACCGTAAAAGTTGATATTAACTTGACAAACCACGGGACAAACTCATTTCAAAAAATGCTTTAAAAGTTACCTAGAATTTAACTCTTAACCGGTCGCAATATTACAATGAGAAAAGTATTAAAATGTGATATTTGGTTCAATTAAACACGATCATAATTGTTTTGCTAAAAATAATTAAATAAAAAATGATATGGATTGTTTTAATAAACCTACTCAAACATTCGTGTAAAATCGTAATCCTAGTCCTAGATATTTATTTAACGTGGAAGCCCTACCGTACTCGCAAACTGCAGACTATGCCGCTCGAGCCGAAAGGCCGGTGTCGGGCACGTGTCGGGGTAAATCAAAGTGTGCAAGCGGATAGATAGGGATGTGCCACATTTGTTCTGATTTCTAGGCTCATAGTTTTTTACGAGATCAGATCATTCATTCATTACATTACTAATTAAGATTTTATTTTTGTTTAAACTAAAATTTGATTTTATTTGATTTTAACTAAGTTATTGAGACGATAACAATGTTTTATGAGTTTCGAAAAATAGTCTTATCAGCGCATATTTCATATTAAGTAAGTAAAACATGTTATTAGTGTTTTGATTTCTCTCGAAGTTGTTTCCTTTTTGCCACTTACAGTAACTCAAGTAAGTACATAGTTATGTGAATAAGCATTTTAAAAATACATTTTGGTAATTTTGCGACTGTCAGTTAAGAAATAACTGCTAGATAAAGTACGATATGTCCGAGTTTAAATGCTATGGCCTAGTTAGTTCGTTAAAAATAATTCTTAGTGACTTTTTAAATTCAGTCGTTGTATGTTTTATCAGTCTTTGTCTGTCTTAAACTGACACTTTAGAACATTTATTACCGGTTTGGACAAAATAATTTTACACTAAAACAAGAGTTACACTTAACTAGATTGGCGAGTTGAAAGCTAAGGTACAAAAAAAACTTGTGTCGCACTCACGATTTCGTTTAAGTAGTAGGTTACCTCGCCATAATACTTAATTAAATGCGAGGTGTCAGTTCCCAATTCACGATCAGTTATCCGGTATGTTTTAGTTTTTAGTATCCTTTAAATTATGATCTCATCTTAGGCGCATCCCTAGCTTGAGCCTTTTCGGCTTTTGCAGGACGACCGCCCGGGCGCCTGCGCCGCGCAGTCTCTAATTCGCTTCCGTGCGGCGTGCGTGTGCGACGCCGCAACGGTGTCAGTCCAGGGTTATGTGCTACCAGGATCGCAACTTTAATTTGTGCTAAAGCAGCGCGCCTTTACGCTGATATTAAGGGCGTTTTCGTGAGCGGTTCAGGGACTGGAGTGAGATTGTTTATGCCCGTCGGGGACCAGGGAAGGCCACGCCAGCCTGTTCAATGAGAAGACAGTGTGATGCAGATTTTTGATCGGCAACCCAATCGCAAGCGCGACTGATGCAGCGTCCGTCTTCGCCAAGCGCTCATGGGCGCAGGCGTCATTATTGCGAATTCTGCGGCGAGACGCAAAACGAGGGGCAGGCGCCTGTATCATTTTACACTAGTTCAAGAGCTGAAGCCGCATGACTTCACACTACGAGTCCAGTTTGGCAGAAGTCGCAGAAGCTGCAACATTCTCTGGACGGACGAGAGAAGCTTCACCAGTGGTTGGATGTTTAACCTCTACGCCGCGGCGCCTACTATTGGGCTGAACAGAACCCCCACCTAGTTCGGCCCGATAATTTTCAGACTAGATGTAGCAGTAGCCTGAACATTTGGGCTTCCATGTGTGGGGCTGAGTGTAGGACTTAGTGTATTGTGAAGGTGATTATAACATTGAAAGTGCGACACAACTACGACAGCGAATTTTATTGAAACCGTGTGAACGCTTTAAAACATAAAAAGTGACAGAGACTGTTATTTCGCGTAAAAGTGCACGTCGCATTGCTGTGCAATGTTTTTTTGTAATGTGATTATGATCAATGTAATTTGTTGTAAAGATTGTAAACCTCTTAATGAACTTAAACACACCAAGTAAGCGTAGATTGAGAGTAAGTGGCACCTACTTGATTGATTTGTTTGTTTAATTTTTTTGTTAGTCAGATAAATTATTTACCCGGCAGATAAATTATTTACTACGCTAACCTACTTGTTAGTCCAAAGCCTGTGAAAGTGTGATAGAGTCAGTCAGAGTCAGAATTAAATTAATAAATGTTTTAAAACAGCTTTATTTTCCTTTATTTCTATCCACCTTGCCATTCTGCTAGGAGTGATTCTAAAGAGCTTCGAGAGAGGTAAATAACGAATTACGTACAACAACAATTACAAGAAAGTAAGTAAATACCTACCTAGTTCCTACAACTAAGATTTAATCTAACTCATAAAACATAGAAATTATCTTTCCTTAGAGCCTTGAAGTAACAAAAAAACGATGTTGGTTATTAATTTAGTTGACATTGTTTGTTTTGTTTGTTATCGAAAACTTTATTATCATGAAAGTGCATTCTACACACACTAGTGTACTAACATGTGTGTATGAAGCTATTCTTCGTTGCAATTGATCTGTGATTGGTCGAAAAAGCCTAGCTGTGCCACTCGACCAATCGCAGATCAGCTGGTTTGACAAGGGTGATGCACACAACGATCTTTGGTAATAAAATGCTGGTGTGCGCTGTGTACGTACACACCATCTGTGAACTACAGTTTGCATGAGTAAGAAAAGATACAGAGTGTTTCATTTTTGACTGCGTTTTAATTTATTTATTTTGTTAGAAAACATAACTTTTAAAAATGACTATAAAACAAAACCTTATTTTTTGTCATCGCATTCAGTATGATGTATAGATACCCCCCTTTAAAGGAACGCAGTTGATTTTGTTAGACCTTGTATAGAGCATCTTAAAAGCCTGTGGTCAGACGGAATCTTATTTTGTTCAGAACTTCGACATTTGTTACAGATTTTGGGTTGGGGCTCAGTATAAAGTCAATCTCGTTCTTTGTTTTATGATCTGGTGACAACCATGTCTATTTTCTGGAACTTTTCTTCTTGAAATATGTGTTCATCACTGCTATCTTGTTCACATGTGCATATTGTATTAGGCGATCACCTCTGGCGTTCCTTGTGCCGTAACCATATTTCCCCATTATAAGATTTTCGTGAGGTTTAGGTTGTCCAATTTTAGCATTGAAATCTCCGATGATTAACCTGTTTTTATCAGCCAGTTCTTGCGCACTTATTAAGTATTTGTAGAATTTTGTAATTTCTTCTTCACTTGAACTCTCAGTGGGAGAATATACTTGAATCAGCGATAGTGGTCCCTCTTTGAAGTTCAGGTTTAACAGAGCCACTCTCTCCGATATTCCCAAAAAACTGAATACGAGTATGTTGCCCCTTTTCTATATTAAGAAGCCTACGCCATGAAGTCCCAGTGCCTCTCCTATACAGGATGGTCCAAACCAGATGGATATTAAAAAAAAAAACTTAAAAAATATTCCAGAATTTTTTGAAAATTAACAAATACAAGCTTCAAATTTTCTAAAAATTAAGAAATATTTTTTAAAACGATGCAGAGCTTGTATTTAAGCCAATGGTGGGCATTTTTAACATTTGCTATAGTCTTAAAGTAAAAGAATTAATATATATATTTTTTTTGGAAATTAATGTTATTTATTTTTCTTTCTAGTTAGATTTTTGAAAAAAATCGTATCTTTTTTCTGGTTCGTTAACATGAGACTTTTTATTTGGCAATTGAAAGAGCATAAGTTGCTACAGTTTAAAAAAAATCATGAGTGCTTTGAATAGCTTTTTTAATTTTTAATTGGAGTTTACGAAAAATCTGTCGATTTCAAGGAAAGTATTATTCTTGCATTGATATGAAATTAAATGCACTTCAAATTTGCAGATCAGTCTGAATTTTTTTTCTGAGAGAGTGCAATGTCTAAGTAAGCACCTAAAATAAAAATAAAATATAATTTTTCATTTTAAAAGTGGTGATATTTCTAAAATTAAAAAAAACATCTTGTAAGCGGCTGACAAGCTATTTTTTTCCAGGCGGGTACAAATAGGTCCCTAAGCGGACTACCTAAAAAAAATTTTATATCCATTTGGCCTGGACCACCTCCAGGCCAAATGGATATAAAATTTTTTTCAGTATAACAAAATATGTAGTCTTTATGTTCCTCAATGGTATATCCAAATTTTTTTACTTCTGCGAGTCCTATGATATCCCATTTTATTTTATCTATTGCATTATTTAGTACTAAAGTTCTTTCATTTGTTGATAGGGATCTAACGTTGAATTGAATAACGCAAATTTTCAAGCCTTGTTTTTTTGTTAGCTTTATACTTTTTCTTTTGTCTGCACAACTAGAGTTTTTTTTATTTGTATTATTCTGTTTGTTTTTATTTGATGGTGGTGGTCGTCTTGCCCCGCGGTGACCAGCCGGCTTGGGGTGCTTATTTCAGAGGTTGGTTTGAATAATGTTGTGGTATTTGTTTTGATTTTATTCCGAGTGCCGGTGGTCGTTGCTAGTATTTTGAGATTTCAGATAATGAGGCTGTTCTGCCTCGTTTAACAGTACAGTAACAGTCTTGGCAAATAGTGGTTTTGAGGTTTCTTTCGAGTTTATTTTCTTTTGGGTTGATGAGTTGGGTGAGCCTGAATCTTCTCTCTTCCTTTTATCTCTAGCTTTGTCAGATGTTTTCTTCACTACCAATTTGTCATACTTTATAAAAGCGATATTTCCTTTCTTCCTTTCTTCTACTAGTTGTGGTTGTAGCATAAGCACACATAAGCACTTAAAAGCGGAAGCTTTTAAGTACTTCTTTAGTGTAGTCCTCTTTGACATTCATACCTTGAGGGAGATTGGCCCTATTTTTCAATATGATATGTTTTTTCCATAAAGACGCTATTGTGACTACGACGGGGCGACTTTTATTGTTGTTTTTGCTGATTCTGTATATGTTTTGATTTTATGACTATCTAAGTGGGTTCTTGTTTCTATTATTATGTCTTTTATGCAGTCTACCATCTCTGTTTCTGATTTACCAGACTCCTCAATTCCAAAAAAGACCAAGTTATATTTTCTTTTTTCCAGTTCTAATATATGTAAAGTTTTTGCTCTAATGTAAAAACTTTGGCTTTGAGATTAGTATTTTCTTCGGTTATTGTTTTTAATCTCTCATCTAATGCCTACATAACATTTTTTGTTACTGCTGTCGTTATAATTTTAGTTTGTTGGTTAAATTTTTCGTCCAGTCTTGACAACAGCAGCTCCATGCTGTTATCCTTTTTTGGGGTATTATTTTTGTTCTGGCAATATTGGTTCGGTGGTATTTGATTTATTGATATTGGTTACCCTGCAGCTGTCAATGTCAAAGTGACGCTTGACAATTCCGTTGTTTATATTGGTACCACTGCTGTATGATAAGCAAATTTGTTAGGTTATGTTATGTTCGATTTTAGTAGCAGTTTTTTCTGTTAGTTTTATGTTTTGCACTGTGATGATTCTTCGATATTGTTGTGTATGTTATGTAGTTCATTTATTGCACCTTTAATAAATTTAAAGTAAGGTTTAAAATCTGACGATTCTGTTTGCAGAAACATTGGTTGTTAGGAGACTAGCCCCTTAAGACATGAACGTAGTGAACCCATTTTATGAGGCAAAAAAAAAACAGTATCATACCACCCTGTTCTGAAGCAAAAGTTGCTGTAGCACAAAATTAAGAATGTAGGTAATAATCGACAGTTCGTTACAAACTTTAAAGGGACAAAAACGATTTATATAAGCTTGAAGAAAATAATACTTACCTGGTTAGTCATTGCAACAAATATACAGCCTAAGTACCAGTAGGCTATCCAATGAAATTGTCTGTCGATGCTCATGTCATCATACGTGGTAAGCTGCCATACGATTCGGGCCAGCACGGGTATAATTATTGCGAAGTTGTCACCATTCGTTTCTATGAAGTCGTGACGAGTGATTGACGTTGGATCGATATGGTGTTCACGAAACGGCCGAAGGAAATTCTGAAAAAGTCAATTATGCATGTAGGTATGTTTTCATAATATGCACTAGGTTCAATAAGTTCTTACCGACTGATGCGAAATGGCCAGTCAGTAGGTAGGTATATTATTAAATTGGCTAGCCTGTTGAATGTAAAAGATGTTAGAAATGTATAAGAGCTTAATTTAGGCCTATTTACAGAAATAAATTGGTTTTATTGGAATGACTGCCGGGTGTTGCCACTCGTTGCCTCTATCGAAGGGTACCCACGAAATGTAGTTAGTAGGAGAGTAGGTACTCGTTTTTTTTATTTTGTGCCTCAAAATAATGTATGTAGATCTAATTAAACATGAGACTTAAAGATGAAAACATACACACACACACAGGGGCGTGCATTGCATATAGGCTATTAAGCTGTGCCTACCTCCCTTCAAATAAGACTAATCGTACTGTTAAAAATATTTGTAATTTTTAAAAAGAAACATACATAATTATCAATTATGCCAATAAACATGATTGTATAAAAATATCATATTCGCAAAAACCTACTTCTACTAAAACAAAAAATGCGCTCGCTATAGAATTGACCAGCTCTGCAGAGATCGCCTACTTGCGTAGCGCGAAATTCACGCGATTTTCGCTCTTCCGTACATAGACCTATGACCAAAATACTGCCCGTAATACGGAAAAATAAAAAGTCCGTTACTTTCATAGAATAAAACTTGACAGTTGACATTCGCAATTTATCCGCTTGACAAAGGTGGAACAAAGGTCGAGTAGGCAAGCCTAATGTGATCCGTCTAAATGCAAGACTCAGTGAGCGTATACAATAATACATTAACAATAGTAGATTTTTCCATTGGCCGGGTAATTTGAGTTTTGAATTGTGTCGAAATCGATCTTGGCGTGCTCGAACACATTTATATTAGCAGGGTTAAAAAAAGTTTATTTTGGCTCAATTCGGAACAAGTTTAGTGATCTGTTGTCATTTACGATTTCAAATGTAACCTCAAATAAAGCACATTTTTAACAATATTCTTGATTAAACGTGTGTCAAGTGGTTAAAAGTTAGTTGTTGTAATAGTTGAAGCGTATTAAAATGCGGTGAACAAATAACAAAGTCATAAAACTAGATAACTATGTTAACTCGACAAAAACGCCGAAGCCGCCAATTTGTTGTTTGTTTACCTCTCGTGTTAAGTTAAGTATTTTTACCCTACAATGAAGTTTTTAAATAAAGTGCAGTTTAATAAGCTTATCGGTGCAAACGTGATAAAATATTACAGACTGGTTATAGGTGCGCGAAAAAGTGATAACTAAGGAATGACTTTTATGCACTATGAATATCAATAAAATGACATTTTATAATAATTCATGCATTTTTTGGGATATTTGTGGTGCTCCATACAAATCTTCACTGCCTTAAATTATATATTCTAGCCTCGAAACGCTAAAATTCTTATTTCAAATAATTGATTTTGATAGCAAGATTTTTTGGGATGATGTTACTGCCTAGTGCCTACCCAGGCCAAAATTAAATGCACGCCCTTGCACACACACACACACACACACACACACACACACACACACACGCACGCACGCACGCACGCACGCACGCACGCACGCACGCACGCACGCACGCACGCACGCACGCACGCACGCACGCACGCACGCACGCACGCACGCACGCACGCACGCACGCACGCACGCACGCACGCACGCACGCACACATAAAAATACACACATCAACAGAATCTATGGATATTTTATATTACATCAAATATCTAAGAATCTATTAAGAATTTTCTGATATAGTAAATGGAAGAATAATAAGTTATTTTAAGTTCTTTAATAAAAAAACAATTCGTGGTTTTTTTGTTGTAAATTTTTTATTTTTTTTATTTCGCTTTAGAAAAATAATCTGTATCTATAAAAAATCTATTAATTTTAGTTAAATTTAAAAAAACCTTATAACATCTGATTATTAATAATCAGTGTTGATACCTCTTATATTAGTTACACATCAACATCGATTATTATTACTTAAAATTAAATTAACAATGTCTTGCTGCGGTGTGAGGTCCCATGTTCTTTGCAAGTATTCGTAAGGTTGTTGTTCCGTCGTCAAACTTGGCGGGAAATCTCTCAAAGCTTTTCGTTGTAACATATCCCAGCCACGCTCGATAAAGATTTAAGTCGGGCTACTGTGCAGGACTGCAGGCCAATTCAAAGTTTCGTAAAGCGGCTGACACTAGCCGCGCCGCATGGGATAAGGAGCATTATCGTTCATGAGCAAGAAAGTCCTGGCCCATTTAAATTCTGGAGGGATTCTGGTGGGATATTAACAGGCTCTACTACTTCCTCGTGGTATATTTGTGCAGTAAAGTAATGCTGCCTTGGATCCAAACGAGCTGGGTTCGTCCGCCAAGAAGAATACCTGCCCACATCATGATTGTCCCGCCTTGGTATGAGTAGACCTCCTGAGGGTGCCGTAGACGGCTAATTCTAACTAGAGTTCTCCAAACGCGTGTTGTTCGTGAATCCGGATGATACCCAAACCGGGATTCATCGGTGAACAGCACCAAAGACCATTGTTAGTCACTTCATGGTAAATGCTCCCGAGCCCACGAAAGCCGCCTACCGCGATTGCTACATCGCAATGCTGAACACAGAGCGGTCTTTGAGCATTAACTTCTTCTTCGCATGGTTTGTTTGTTTTTCAACAGCTGGTGGTCGTCCTGGAGCCTCTGTAGTACTAGTTGCATCGTTGTGATATTGTCTTCTGGCGGTCATTTGAAGAAATCGATCCTGTCTCTGCGTAGTAAGACGGTATCATCTACCCGTGTGCCGTTCAGCTACATCCCTAGTACTGCGATAACAGGACCACAACCTCGAAATCACGTTTGGGTTGGTGTGAAACTCAGCAATGACTCTTATAGCTCACACGGCACGTTAAATAGGGAATGTGCATATATTTTCATTTGGTTTTAAAATAAATAGTACCTACATAATTATAACTAATAAAACTTAGAAAAATATTGATCTATAATATAAAAATGAATCTTTATTTCCCTTGGTCATCGCATGACGCGTGAACGGGTGGAACAAATTCGCTAATTATTATTTTGTTGTATTATACAGTGTGTCTTTCGTTGGTGCACAAAAAAAATATTCTTATAAAAGAACTTATTCTAGCTACGAAAAAAAATTTTAAAAAAATCTTTGAGTAAATTTGAATTTTTACTTTTTTTATGTTCAACACGAACATACTTACGATAGAAGCCTATAACTTTTGAAGTTTGTGATAGATTTCAATGAAACTTACGTCAAAGCAAAGGTAATGAATTAGTCTATCTATCAATGTTGAATTACAAAAAAAAATAAGTCTTAAAAAAATGAGGTTTACGCATTGTCAGGGAATATTTAAATGAGGCATATCCTGATCATTGGATCGGCCGCCAAGGACCAGTAGCGTGGCTTCCTCGCTCACCAGACATGACCCCTCTGGACTACTACCTATGGGGTGATATGAAGCAAAACATTTACAGCCAACCCATCAACACCCAGGCAGAACTACAGGCCCGAATCATAAACTGCGCTGCTGGACTGGACCCAGATGTGATAAGAAGAGCTACATCTCAAATTACATATCATGCCCATTTGTGTCTGCAGCAACACGGTAATCATTTTGAGAATTTGATGCATTAAATTTTGTTGTAATTTAAACAATTGTTTTTATTTAAAAGCACTCGCTCGACAACTCCATTTAAAATATTCATAAAAAAAATCTGTTTAACTCATAGCATTTATTTTGGCACTGCTAGAAAGCTAATTAAATGTTCTTTCATTTTAATTAGTAAAAACACACAGTTAATAGGACTTGATTTTGCAAAAAAATAAAGGTTCTGAAATAAATAGCTTAAAAATTCCCTTTTTTTCTACTTTAACCTCAGTTTTCTAAGACTTAATATATTTTTTTTTTTAATTCGACTTTGAATGATAGACTAATTAATTACCTTTGATTTGACTTAAGTTTTATTGAAATCTATCACAAACTTCAAAAGTTATAGGCTTCTATCGTAAGTATGGTCGCGTTGAACATAAAAAAAAATTCAAATACCTATAGAAAATTCAAATTTACTCAAAGATTTTTTTTAAATTTTTTTCCGTAGCTAGAATAAGTTCTTTTATAAGAACATTTGTTTTTGTGCACCAACGAAAGACACACTGTATAAGGTGCTTCATAAATATCTGCAACGGCTGAAATAGGTAAAAGTATTACTTATATAGATTACGATAGTAAAGAAATTTTATGTCCAGAGCATCATTATTTTTTTTATAAAAAAAAAATTATTAAATAAAGATTAGGCTTATTCTGTCTCAAACCGTCCACATCTGTTCAAAAATGCTAACGTTTCACATTATACCGCTCCCGCGCAGTGTCAAGGGCGGATGACGAAGTGTGTTATGCAAATTGAAGCAAGTAACCATTTATTTACTGTCTTTTCGCAAATAATTAATTACTGATCCGGGGCACGTAATTCCTTCACTATCGTAATCTATATAAGCAATACTTTTACCCATTTCAGCCGTTGCAGATATTTATGAAGCACCTTATAGATTATCAGAAGAAGGTTCTTTTAAAAGAAAAAATAAAGAAAGTTGCAGTTTTTTTTAATGAAAGACCACGATAATGAAGTCGCGGGCAACAGCTAGTTTTATATAAATAGAAACCATATATTATTTTCGTGCATATTCCCTATTATAAAAGAAAAACATTCTAAACCCTTGTTATTAATTGATATCAACAAATCAATTTTTATTTTCCTTGATGACGTAACGAATCGTTACCAAATTTTCCGCCGTATTTTGTATTTTAAAATAGAAATAAAAGAGGTTTTAATCGGTATATAAACGTTTTATGGAAACAAAAAAGATTTTATGCTATAAAGTAGTAAATAATTTAGGATTAAGATATCCCTAGATTCTGTTGATGTGTGTATGTACTTACATATAAATTTATACAAAATTAAAATACATTATACCTACTTAACATAAAATGCTAATGTCTGACTACGCGCGCTTCACTCTAGCCTTGAAAATGAAAATGGACATATGTCTTATAGCTAAGAGAAAACATACGAATACACTGAACAGTCAAGGACGGCACATAGAACTATAAAGAATGAAGAGGAACAGAGAGATGAAGTTAACGAGACCATAACCATAACCATTATAATAATAAATAATCCACCGGGATTATAGAAATTAGAAACATTGATGTAGGTACGGGAGATCATGGGTCAACTAACACCGCCACTATTAGGACATGTAAATATCGAAAGATTTCAATTCAGATATGAGGTCCGATATTAACTCTCAATACCGGAATTCCGATATTAATATCGGAAAAGTACATTTTCAAAATAAAAATGTTATGGATAGTTTTGCAGTTGCATGCACAAGATACGTTTACTGAATAGGTAACCATACACATTAGTTGAGACAAAACTAAATCTATTAGATAGGTGCCTACGCGGTACGCACCTGATGTATCCATTATATTGTCTTTAAATTTTACGTAAGAGCTTTCTTTTATGATAGATAACTCGTTTTTGATATTTTTTTGCAATCTTACTCAATATTATTTATGGTTTTAATTCATGGGCATTTACCAAAAATCAATAAACTTTTAAATTTATTTATTTTGGTGTCCAATCAATTGACAAAAAACAAATACAAATTTTCTTTTGAAAAATAACATTTGACAAAATTATACTTGATAAATTTATCATTTTACAAACTATTGTTTAATAAACTACTTATCAGACAATTTATTTACAAAAAAAATTCATTATGCTAAAACATTATTTCACAAATTCATTATTTTTTAAACATTTTAGCTGGCAAAACAACGTAAAGCATAAAAAATATTTGACATAATGCATTGCTTGGTAAATATTTTATTTACCAAAATCTACGTTAATACACAACAATCTATTAAGTACGTGTATATTATTACTTTAGGCTTATGCATGGAAAAAAAGAATTTTAGTAATAATAAATATTATTTTTTTCAAACTCTTATAAAGACATGAGAGATGTTTTTAATTATTAGGTTGTGACACTCATCTAGATTAGGTTAGGTTAGAACAGTGACCACACAAAAGCGCGAAGCGGCCGCCGCGCGCTCAATTCTTATTCTTTAATGGAAATGTAGATTTGATAACGTCCCTTTACAGCCCCCTCTATAACAACCCTAAAAACCGGCATTTGTCAAGGTCACTGCTGTAAAGTCATTTGACAGTGACAGTGACAGTTTTAACAGTGACCAAATATTTTTTGCAAAATTAAGGTAAAAACTAGGGATTTTGAGGTTAAGTTTTATTAATTTTCATTAAATCATATCTTCTGAATTAAGCATTTACAGGGGGGTATTCCCCCTTTCGGTCCGATTCGGATATCGGAACGCGCCTTCACCTAATCTGTCATCTGACTGACACTTCGCCCGAACGAAAATAATTATAACCTACACACAGAATAAAATTTAAGAAAATGCCAGCAAGTTCCGGCATGTGCTTTACAGTTTTCGCTGTATTTTTATTAAGTAACCGTGAAGTGAGCAGACACAATGTGTACAGTGGTCAGTGCCGTGGTCAGATGAGGATACAAATTACAATCATACAAGCAACAATGTTATTGGGCTTCAGTGCAGTGTGAACAGCGAACACAGGCCGCCCGACACGCAGGCCTAAAAAAGGTTTTCTGCAGTGTTATGAGATACTTTTTGAGGTATATTTTAAATGTATTTTTAACTTCTAGGGCGCGCACTGGTTGAGGCAGGTCGTTCCAACATCGCGCGGCGGCAAACTTGAAAGAACCTCTGAATGCCACGGTGCGGTGCTTTGGTGTGACAAAAGTGTGAGTGCACTCTCTTATACGAAAATAATTATAACCTACACACTTAGAATAAAATTTAAGAAAATGCCAGCAAGTTGCGGCATGTGCTTTACAGTTTTCGCTGTATTTTTATTAAGTAACCGTGAAGTGAGCAGACACAATGTGTACAGTGGTCAGTGCCGTGGTCAGATGAGGATACAAATTACAATCATACAAGCAACAAGGTTATTGGGCTTCAGTGCAGTGTGAACAGCGAACACAGGCCGCCCGACACGCAGGCCTAAAAGTTATGTTCAAACAAAAAGAGTGTCTATCCATTTGTCTAATAAAAGTAAAAATATCATAGAATTCATAAATATAAATTAAATTTGCCCGTATCTAACCCACAGTGCGCGCGCGAACATGGCGGCGACAACCCGACGGCGGGCTCAAAGAAAGGGGATTTACACCGTAGAGAAGCACTGAAGAAATTCCTACGTTCCCTGCCTTCGACCAGATCCGTCTACACATACAGCCGACCACGCTGCGCCGGAACAACATGCCTCGCCCGCATGACGCGCAAGTCTCGATAGTAAGCACAATTATTATAGATAGATAAACTTTATTTCACACCATATAAGAAAGTTAGGGTTGATGTTTACAGTAGGTTTACAATTCAGATGGTCTTATCACTAATTAACTATGATTCAATTAAAAGATTTATTACAATTACAATTATTCATTTGTTTTCTGCAGTGTTATGAGATACTTTTTGAGGTATGTTTTAAATGTATTTTTTACTTCTAGGGCGCGCACTGGTTGAGGCAGGTCGTTCCAACATCGCGCGGCGGCAAACTTGAATGAACCTCTGAATGCCACGGTGCGGTGCTTTGGTGTGACAAAAGTGTGAGTGCACTCTCTTTTGGGATACCTACTACGGTCGCACGTCCACATAAGTTTGTCAAAGAGATATCCCGGCTTTCTGGTGGCTATGATGCCAAACATCATAGACGCCAAGTGCAATCTTCTACGGGCTTCCATCTTCATAAGATTAGCAGCATTGAGGAAAGGAGATACATGCGACCGTGGGGGAATACGGAAACAGAACCGAGCGCAGGCATTCTGTACTCTCTGGACAAGCTTAGCAGATCTCTTCAACAGACAGGGCCCATATACAGTGTCGCAGTAATTAAGCTTTGATAGAACTAAAGACTCACACAGCTTAGCAGATCTCTTCAACAGACAGGGCCCTTATACAGTGTCGCAGTAATTAAGCTTTGATAGAACTAAAGACTCACACAGTGTGATTCTAAGTTTCTCATTTATATACGGTCTTATAAAAGTTTGAGCCTATAAAAGCAGTTCCTAGCACACTCCATGATATGCCCTTCAAATTTAAGATGGCTATCAAAAACCAAACCCAGGTTGCGTACCTTCTCTACTCTTTCAATTGGCTTACTGTTTATGATTACATTTAGTGCTGCATTATTGACCTTAGAGATGTTTTTAGGTGTCCCAGTTATCATGAGTTTGGAGAGAGTTCAGCCGGGAAAAATGATAGATATAGCTGTAAATCGTCCGCGTACATCTGATACTAGCAATGGGTTACTTCATTTACTATGTCAGCGCTATAGAGGATGTATAAGATAGGAACTATAGGAATAGGAGGATGTATAGATAAGATTTAGTAAAACATTTCCGAAACCTGTATTATGTCAAATGATTGTTTTTAAAGTAATATGTTTGCGAAATGAAAGTTTGTCAAATGATTAGTTTTTCAAACGTTGTTTGTAAAATGATCTTTTGTCATACGTTTTTTGTTAAACAATAGTAAACCATTTATTTCAGAGATGTAAATAATCACTTACACAATATTTTATCTGCCAAACTGCATAGCAGTTTATCGGCTGTAGTTCTCGCCTAACAATTTTATTTATCTTTTGAGTAAGCAAAACATTATTGTTCCTTTTACCGTGTAACACCTACACAGGTGTAGAATTAAAAAGGTGTTAGAATTAATTTTAGAGCAAATTTTATTCTATTCTATTCTAGTCTTATATTATAACTCCCAAGATTCAACTATCCTCAAGTTGAGCTCCGTCAAAAATACATTAGTTTAAAGAACGAAGCATCATGTCTAGTGTCTAGACAAAACGGAAAAACCCTGTTAGTACTGGGGTATACCTGTTTATTTTTAGTGCACAGCAATAACAATAATAAGCTACTAAAACACACTAATTCCTCGAGGTGCTACATTGGCTGTCGACACCATTCATACTATCTGATCATTATCAGTTGGTCCTTTCGGCCGACCGTTCTGTTTTTTTTTTTAAATCGGTAACTTTTTTACCCTATCTCAAAACTCCTATAGAAAATTTTACTAAATCTGATATTAGATACGATATTGCGATATTGGACCACTTAGCGTTCCGAGATTCCGTTATTACAGTATTCCAGGATTTATGCCCAAGTCACTATGATTCAAGTAAAGATGTGAAAATTACGACAAAGACGAATCAGAAGGCACTTTAGCTGAACACACTTTCGTAGACCAAAGATCTAACAATACTACTATTTACATCACCTGGCAGCTTTTAAATCATTCACTTCAAATAGCTAGTAGCTCGACTCGCTCTGACCGTTTATAATCCACACGATGAGAGTAGCTCCCAGTATGGTACCACCGGCAGGTAGGAAACTACTACTCCGATATCATGTAATGGCGTTCTGGAGTAGTAGAACGTTATAGTAATTCAGATCCGAGTCTGCCGCAAACCGTAACTCGTATTATGCTCGCACCGTGTGCAAGTAGCGCTGAAATAACTGACAGGTCAGTTTGCACTGTGTCACCACCAGGCCTTACTTGACTCTTGTAACATTTTTTTATCTTGTACAATAAATTATGAGTACAGTGTTTTATAGCGGTATCATATACTAAGCAAATCAGTGTTCTGACTTACTCTAGTTTAATCGACAATGGCTTACTTACCTAAACTACCTATATAATGGTATTCAGCGGTTGATCAGAGTTCAATTGGAAAAATTATTTGTTATTTTGGAAGGTACTTATGCTGTAAATTTAGCAAACAACAAGGTTTCACAGAATAAATAAAGGAAAAAGACCGAAAACTGTTAATTTGTGGTTAAATCACATGAGAACTTCATTACATTTTAATAGTAGATTAGTATACAACAAGGGGATGAAGCACTATGTTATGTCACGGGCGCGATTTTGAATACTGAGCGCAACGAAGGACTCCAGATTTAACTGCCGAGCGTAGCGAGGGTGTTATGAGTTAAATTCTGTGCGAAGCGAGGAAATTAAGACTGAACTGAGTCCCGAGTGTAGTAAGGGATTCAAGCGAGCCTAAGACAAAACAGCTTTGTCCCCGAGGAGGATACTCTACTTTTCTCACCTTTTGCGTGACAATAAAAAGCAAGGCTTAGTAAAACACATTTCATATTATTTCAGTACTAATCATATTAGAAGTAGGTTTAATTGGTACAGTAAATTACAAAGAATAAAATTCATATTTTTATTTTTATATTTACATACGTATATTGCAACGTCTTGCAACACTCGCGGCTTTTGTTTTATTTTAAATTTGTTCTATTCCGCGTGCCATGGCCAACTCGTTTTGCAAATAAGTTCGATTTTCAAATTTAAGCTTGGCGCGGCCCGCGGTGTTTCTGGACGATTTTAACGAAATTAGACTTTAAACTCATAACAATAAGAACTGGACATTTTATTATTACCCATCGGAATTTAATGAAATTCAGTACAACATTACAACCCGGCTAAAGCCAAGGGCTATAATGATTAGCTTTGAGTAAGGTTTGCATGATATATTATAATAAGGCATTGTCGAGCAGGTGGAGTGAAAATTATATTATTACAAGGTCTACAGTAAAGCCCAAACATCGAACTTGGTGTAACTTTATAAACACGGAAGTTTAACCTTTTTAGCTTAGCGCGGATCAATGGGCACAGAACCTTTCGTACTTGGCGTAGGTACCTACTTAGGCCTAACTAATCATCTTTACAAAATATTGCAAACTTTTGTAAGGACGGGGGTAAGGTAACTATGCTCATCGCACTTGCCTAAGGAAGGATAGGCATAAGCTTGCACTAGTTATTGACATTGACGTAAGTACATTGTATTTGTAATTGACATATGTAGTAAGTAAGTTTATAGTCAGCTTCAGACAGTTGGTCAATAAAAATAACAATATTAATAGATCTACTAGTGTTCAATAATGTCGCATACAAAAAAAGGATGATGTAAATATTAGGTCCTTATATATGAATTAGGAATTCCGAATTCAAATTTATTTCGAAATAAGGCCAGAAAAATATTGTTTTAAAATTTGTTTTTTATTTTCACATCATTTGTTTGAGTTTCAACATTGCTATAACAACAACTATAGACAAATTGAAAATTCGCGGTATTTACGAATACTAGTTCCACCGTGGCACCAGTGCTGCAGAAACGACTCGAAGAATTAACGGACCAGGCACCGCTAACGAACGAACGTTGCGTTTTTGGTTTCAACGTTTTCGTTCTGGAAATTTCAAATTACACGAGTCTCGTGGACGACCTGATACTCAAGTGAATAACGAAGAATTAAAGGCGATAGTGTAAGCGGATCCATCTCAAACCACTTCTGAATAAGCAGCAGCCTTCGGCGTAAGTGACAAAACTATACTTATCCATTTGCGCCGAATCGGAATAGTCTAAAACTCGAAACGTAGGTACTACAGGAATTTACTGAAACAAACCAAAAAACACGCGTCGCTTGCTGCGTTTCTTTGCTCAATCGTCACAATAATAAGGGGATTTTGAACCGTATCGTGAGTTGTGATGAGAAATGGATCCGGTACGACAATCGGAAGCGATCATCAAAATATTTTAACCTAGCAGAACCGGAAAAACCTTGCCCTAAGCGAAAACTGACCAAAAAGAAGATTCTGGTTAGTGTTTGGTGGACCAGTGCTGGTGTTATCCACTACAGCTTCTTGAGATTAGGCCAGACGATTACTGCAGACTTGTATGGCCAACAATTGCAAATAATGATGGAAAAGCTCGCCATTAAACAACCAAGACTGGTAAATGGCTCAAGCCCACTATCCTTCAGGATAACGCTAGACCACACTCTGCACATCAAACGGTCGCCAAGTTAGAGGAGCTGCGACTGGAACCTTTGCGTCACCCACCATACTCTCTAGATCTTGCCCCAACCGATTACCACTTTTTTCAAAATGTAGATAACTTTTTACAAGGGAAAATTTTCAGATCTGATGAGGCAGGATTTTTTATTTCTAAATGGATCAATGATCTGCCTATAAAATAGCGGAAGTGTATCGATAACAACGGCGCATACTTCGATTGATTATAATAATTTCATTAAAATAAAATTGATTCACTTTTTGGTTACTGAACGGCAATTTCATATGTAAGGACCAAATATACACACTAGCCGACCGACTCCCATCTTTACGATACGGGCAGATGTGCCGTGCAGGTGCGACTGGAACCAACGCTGAAAATAATAAATATAGCCATGTTGATGGACTCTTCTTTCAGGTTTTTGTCCATATATCGAATATCTGTATATGTACGAAATTACGAATAGGATTATGATTATGTACTTCTGGCAAAAGATTCTACATGAAATTTCCTACAAAGGAGAACGGTCATATGTGACCCAGACCCGACAGAAACGAGACGTATCTTAGTTTTTTTTGCTATTTTGTATATAGCTAAATTATATATCGCACCTGCACGGCACCGTCGCACCTGCACGGCACCTCTGCTCGTCCCGGAAAGGTGAGAGGCGGCTAGTGTGTGAGGCATTTAAGCGGCCATAGAAATACTAGATCTCACGAGAAATTTTGGAACTGATGTGACGGTTCTGCTATTAGAAGTTTTCAGCTTTTGTCAGATGTGATCTTCCTCCTGGCAATTTCGACCCCCAGTTTTGCTCAATCGCCTTCGCCTTCTGTATGAGGCAGGTATTAGAGCTTCGGAGATCGCGTCTTACCACCCTCCAGATAGTCCGGATTTTCTTATGGATAGTGTCTGACTGAGCTCCCTCTAGCGCTTCCCGTCGCAGTCGCATCAATTCTAGTCTCGCTCGACTAGAATTGATGCTGTTTGCAAAGTTTGAAATCAATTTTTCAGTTCCAATTGGATTGCTTCGGAGCCATGCTCAGCCTGAAGCAGTATCGAAAGTAAATCAGCCCTCACCATGCAGCTTCTTTCCAGCTAGAAGTTGATATTTAGAGTGCCTCTTACCAGGCGGTGATCACTTCCGGTGTTATACCTGTTGATTACAGAGACATTTCTAAATATGTGCCACTTTTATGTCACGATGAAGTCTATTTCATTCTTCGTCTTACCATCGGGACTCCGCCAGGTCCACTTTCTATGGGGCCTTTTTTGTATAATGTAATCATGCAGAAAAGCCCCTGCATTTTGAGTAAGTTGACCAGCTTTTGGTTTCTGCTTCTATAGCCGTACATTCCGTCGTACAATTAGCCACGTTTTTGTACTCCCACTTTAGCATTGTGGCCAAAATAATGGTTATTCCGTTTCATTTTGAGATGAAACCCTAAAGTTGACTGCTCTAATGAAGTCAGGATGTAGTTAATCGAACTATTCGATGGCTCCTAATAAAAAAACTCAAGCTTGGGCTAATTTCACTTGACTTGACAAGTTCCATAAATATGTGTTTTGTAATTTTTAAAACTATTAAGATTATTTTACATCGATGTTGATGTGATAAAAGTTGTTGCATTTTTGTTCTTATATTATCTCATTAAAGGAATATTGTATCGCATACAGATAAGCCCGTGAAACTAATGTTGATGATCTCTTTTTAGATAAGTAAGTACTAAGAAGATTATTTATTTGATAGAAAATATACATATAAGTATGTACCTATTCAAATTATCCAGTAGCAAGAGTAACAGATATTATATTATATAAAAGTAGTAGTTTAAACCGCTAACTTGAATTGACACAGAACTACTTTTAACGTTTACCCAAAATAAGTAAATCGGATTGCCCAGTAAATGTTACGAGGACATTAGAAACAAAATACGCGTGAGCCTTTTTAACTTTTAAATACAGTTGAAACGTTAAAGCTGCGTTTAAAATAAGTATTAACAAACATAAATAAACGTTAAATTGTAGTGTTATTAATATGTAATTATAGTGTGTACTATTGTTATTAAAGGAAATATAACACAGTTAATTCAAATAGATGAAAAAAGTAATGATGAAAATAAGAAATTCAAGAATATAAAACAATTGAAAGCAAAGCATGAATGTGGCATGATGACAACTTATTAATCACGTTTTCAAAAATATTACTTATTATTACTTTGCCTATGAGAGGTAAGTCAACCGTGCCCCAAGTGTCAGCAGCCCAATGTACCACGCCGGAAGCAAAATCTGCTGTTAAAACGCCAGCGACTGCTGCAAATAATAGTGACGCATCGGCGCGTATGTGTCTGGCCATGAGGATTCCAGCACAAACACATAATGTGCAACAAACCATCACACACACCCACTCCTGGAGTCTTTTGCCTGTTGGAAAAAAACATTAAGTACATAATTATACCGAAACCAAAATTAAATATAGCATTGTACTTTTATTATGACAATTAATCATAGGTCCATCGCTTTTAACAAAGGATGCCATATTATTGTCGAATTTTAATTAGAGTTTGTCATACAAGGCCATATCGGTCCGATACTTGACGCTTTTTTTTGTATCTGAATGCGAAATCAATCTGTAACTACTGTTAAATTTCGGGAAGCCTAATTCCTGTAATTTAACTATAATCGCTATCCAGTTTCGATACGGCCCCAGTAACATTAAGATGAAAAATGGAATTCTATATATCTCAAAAAATCCAATTATAGTTTAAGGCGCAGGGTAAGAAGAATACACGTAAAAAAAAGGTGTTTTCTGGCGAAAATACTGGATATAGGATTTGGAAATCTATATATCATGAAATTTACATGTTGTAGTTTTTCCTGTTGTATCTAAATACTAGTTATAATTTCTTAGAAACACTAAAAAAAAAAAACTAAGTACCGCAAATATCGCGAGCTTGTACACATGTATATTTTAAACGACGTTTTTTTTTTTGCTTCAAAGTTGGTTTAGTTATTTATAACATTCGTGCCTTTAGGATGAAGTTTTTTTTTTGTTCAAATAGGCAACAAATTAGGAATTTGTTGACTATTTGAACTGGATTTTACTGGATTTTACTCTTAGCGCCTGCTTTTCCATGAGCGGATATTTTTCTCGCAATGGTATTTGCACAGGAGCCCAACGAATTGAAGTTTAGTCTGCGAGAAGTATTTGTATTAATTTAGGCACGTAATAGAAGTCGCATTAGTCGACGCTATATGCTCAAGGTCACTTGCCTTACCCTTCCCCTTAAAACGCTATTGTCTCGTTATTGGGAAACGTTGACTCCTTTCAAATTGATGATACATCAGAAATATAAAACCTACAGTCCTGTAATGCATACGTAATAAAGTTAAAGATATACTTAGTGGTTATATAGCGGTAAAGTAGTTCTTTTAGGTCATAAATTCTTTGGTCAATAAGCCACTTGCATACAGCCACAGATACACAGCTTGTTGTACTTTTTCTATTTTGGGATGACACTTAAGACTAACTTGTTTGGGTTTCTTTTTAAGCCTTGAGTTTCATAGAATGGGAACCAGAGGAAAACCTCTTTTTGCACTGAAATAAAAATATTATAAAGACGTCAAGTAAAGACGTCAAACTGTGAAGTATATTGTGATTGAATTACTTTTAACAATTCTATTAATTATTTCATACTATCTGTACCGGCGAACTTTGTACCGCCCCTTCATAAATGTTTCCGTTATTTTAAAAGTTATTCTGCTATTCGGGGTGGAGACAAATTCAACAAATAAAATATTACAAAAATCGGTCCAGCCGTTTTTGACTTATAAATGGTGTAACTAACCCGACTTTGTTTTATATATAAAGATAATATGCATGTGACATTAGTTCGTAAACAGTGAAACCAGCTTCGGTAATAAAATTTTTAGACCTCTAGAAGGATGATAGACCACTTTCTTGGGCGACTGTACCGCAGTATCGACTCAAATAAAAATAAATAATTAAAAAATCTACTTAAAAAATCGACTACCCTGTTAAGAAACGAAATAAAAATCAAAACAAGGTGTATTTTATGTCGGGGTTTCTCATATTCATAACTTGTTCCACAAAATGGTGTAGTGTAATAAACTCACATACATAAATTAATCCTGAAAACATTACAATATTTTTCTGGGCAGTCGTGTAGTAAATAAAAAATTGCCACGAACACATTACATTCAATTTTAAATAAGCTATTTGATTAAGAGGGGAGTGTTCGCGCTACTGTAATAGTGGCAACACAGTGCCCATACTGAGGTTTTGTGTTTCAAATTGAGATATGTATTTATGATTTTGATGAAAACTATTCAAAATCGATAATTTTAAAAATGATCTTCCTGTGAAACGAAACTAATCCACCTTGTTTTTCTGCTTTTTTTGCACTTCTTTACAACGCGAGATGGCATATTTTGAAGGTTCGGTCTATCTTGTTCTGATTGTCGCTGGTTTAGGTATATTCTATGCTAGTATTGTCTGTGTGTGTATAATAGGTACTCACTCATATATGTACAAAATTTCAACTGAATCGGTTTAGTTGATTCGGAGCAAATTGGCTGTGACAGACGGACAGACATACACACGAGTGATACTATAAGGGTTTCGTTTTGTTATTTGGACTTACGGAACCCTAAAAAGTGTTTAAAGTGTAATGGAGAATACTTTCAAAAGCAGTAAGTACATATTACTCTATATGATTAGATTGGATTGCTATTGATCAGTCACACAACTATGCAAAAGAATAATATTTAAAAAAGTGCGAGTCAGACTCGTGCACCTAGGGTTTCTTATATCAGTTTTTTTTATTATTATTTGGAATCCTTAGCGTGTCCCCGACTTGAACGGTTTTTATGATTTGTTGTTTTACTTTAGGATTTACACAAAGTTTGATGCCTGTTATTAGTTACTGTAGGCAGATATACGTAGATATACGTAAGAATAACGATCTACTAAACTGTCAATTTAATTATTTGTATTATTTTTTGATACATTTTATATATCAATTACTTGAATTGAAATTTAAATTTAAAATTCTAGTTTGATTGGATAGGTTTTTGCAAGTTTCAAAGATAGTGTTTGAAATTATGTTCGTTTATTTTGATTTTGTTGACCATAATATTAGAGGTATCAAGTTGCAATTAATATCAAAATACTACAAATTTTAACTTCAATCTTCTACTTAAAAAGGGGTAAAAGGGTCTACTAGGCCCTTGATTAACACTTAACAAATAGATACGGAATGGACTATATGACGTATGCGTAAGAGCTTCTTTTACTTTGAACATTGATTTCTTGCGGCATGCAGACAGACAACAGAGTATTTTTTTAACGGCACATTTAGTATTTTAGTCACATTGGTTTATTGACTACAAACCAGCACATTCACATTTATGTTGACTAAGTAAGTACCTACAGCACATTCTTCTTCTAGACATAGTATAAAACTAAGTCGCTTCTTCCGTCTGAACGAGATCTGAACTACGCAGCGGATTTTGATGCAGTTTTCAATAATATACAGAATTATTTAAGAGGAAGGTTTATGTGGATATAACCTGAATATTATATTATGAATAAACTAAAGACCATGCAAACGGAGTCGCGGGCAACATCTAGTGTTACTTGAAGTTGGACAAATATAAAAATTGGACAACTCACAACATCGCATACGTTGCTATGATCCTATGATAAGCTTAAGCACTTGTGTTACAGAGATCAGAAACAACAACGGTACTACGCCCAAATCCGAAATAATAAAGAAAAGTTGTATTTTCTACTTACCGACCGGGAATCGAACCCGGACCTCAGAAATAGCGACACCAAGTCCGGTGAGCTCACCTCTCGGCTAAGGAGGTCGTCAAAGTTATAAATCTATTTTTTTCTGCGATTTCATTTACTGTTAGAGCGAGCTTAGATATTAGTACTATTAGTATACTCTTAACTACACTTCTCATCAGAAAAATCGAAACACTCTCCTTTTATGGTTTCTGACCTAATTTAACACAAGAGAGTTTTCATTCCATGAAAAAAATCACATGATTGTATTAGGTCCTTACATATGAAATTGCCGTTCAGTATAAAAAAAGTGAATCAACTTTTTTAAATGAAATTATTATTTAATCAATTGAAGTATGCGCCGTTGTTATCGATAAAATTCCGCCGTTTTATAGGCAGATCATTGATCACTTTTGAAAAAAATCCTGGGAGCGAGAGTATGACCTGTTTGAAGGCGGTTTTGACTGCCTCATCAGATTTGAATTTTTTTCCTTGTAAAAAGTTATCCAAATTTA
Source organism: Anania hortulata (assembly GCA_963576865.1). Lineage (NCBI taxonomy): Eukaryota > Metazoa > Arthropoda > Insecta > Lepidoptera > Crambidae > Anania > Anania hortulata. The sequence continues at coordinate 11,857,025 of OY756388.1, read as the reverse complement.
GTAAAAATCTGTATGGGCAAGATCTGGAGAGTATGGTGTGTGACGCAAAGGTTCCAGTCGCAGCTCCTCTAACTTAGCGACCGTTTGATGTGCAGTGTGTGGTCTAGCGTTATCCTGAAGAAGCAGTGGGCTAGACCAATTCACAAGTCTCGGTTGTTTAAGTGCGAGCTTTTCCATCATTGTTTGCAATTGTTGGCAATACAAGTCTGCAGTAATCGTCTGGCCTGATCTCAAGAAGCTGTAGTGGATAACACTAGCACTGGTCCACCAAACACTAACCAGAATCTTATTTTTGGTCAGTTTTCGCTTAGGGCAAGGTTTTGCCGGTTCTCCAGGGTTAAGCCATTGTGATGATCGCTTCCGATTGTCGTACAGGATCCATTTCTCATCAAAAGTCACAATATGGTTAAAAATCCCCTTATTATTGTGACGATTGAGCAAAGAAACGCAGCAAACGACGCGTGTTTGTTGGTTTGTCATTCGTGCGGTACCCACTTTTCGAGTTTTTTGACTTTTCCGATTTGGCACAAATGGATAAGTATCGTTTTGTCACTTACGCCGAAGGCTGCTGCTAATTCAGAAGTGGTTTGAGATGGATCCGCTTCCACTATCGCCTTCAATTCTTCGTTATTCACTTGAGTATCAGGTCGTTCACTAAGCTCATTGTGTAAATCGAAATTTCCAGAACGGAAACGTGAAACACGCACACTTAGCGGTGTCTGGTTCGTACACGTCGTTAATTCGAGTCGTTTCTGCAGCACTGGTGCCACGGTGGAACTAGTATTCGTAAATACCGCTAATTCTTAATTTGTCCATAGTTGTTGTTATAGCAATGTTGAAGCTCAAGCAAATGATGTGAAAACAAATAAAATACGAATTTCAAACAGGCTTATTTTTCTGGCTTTATTTCAAAACAAATTTGAATTTGGAATTCCTAATCAAACGCAAGATATTTGATGTTTAAGATGCCAGTATTGAGTATCGGCAATTTCATAATTATGTAAAAGAACCTAATATAGCTGGCAGTTTGGGCATTACAGTGATAAGCGAAAATTCTGAATTCAAAATTAGAATTTCATTTGTTTATCCTACAAATGAAATGATTTACTGTTTTGAGACAAATGTGTGTTTAGAGTTTTGGAGTACATTTCACCTTTGAAAACCAAAAAATTAGCGCTTATTTTAAAACTTTTTGTTCTGTGTTCTATATACTGTGTGTGTATTGTGACTATGTGGATACCTCACCCGCAAAAGCCGCCCAAGTGGTGGCATTGCTGGATTCCGGACTTAGTCAGCGTGTTTTGGCTGAAAGATTGCATCTAAGCCTGTGGTCTTTTCATAGAGTCTACAAACGCTATCGGGAGACTGGTTAGTTCACGCGCCGTTCAGGATTTGGCAGGAATTGGCTCACTTCTGATCTTTACGAAATCCACGCCTTAATGCTTTTTAACTGCAGCAGCAGCTTCAGTTATACGTAGGGTGGCTGTAAGTGACTCTACAATTAGAAAAAGGTTGAAGGAACGTGGACTGGTACCGCACAAGCCAGCAAATGGGCCGAAATTAACTGCAGACCATCGAAGAGCGCGCCTTAAATTCGCACGTGAGCACCTAAATTGGTCATACCTCCAGTGGAACAAGGTCCTCTTTTCTGACGAGTGTAAAATTATGCTGTATGGTAACGACGGAAGGAACAAGGTCTACAGAAGAGATGGAGTTCGCTTTGCACAATGCTGCATTAAAGAAAAGGTCAGCTATGGTGGCGGTTTGTGGACGGTTTGGGGAGGAATCAGCGCCGAGTTCGACGGTAAGACAGAGCTTGTTTTTGTGTCTGGGCCACGTTTGCCTGCACTAAACAGTCATCGGTACAACGAACAGTATCTTGAGCCTCATGTGATGCCCTATGCACACTTTGTTGGCAACGGTTTCTTATTTATGCATGACAATGCTAGGGCTCACACCGCGAGCGTCGTACGAGATTATGTTACCGAAATCGATATCTCCATTATGGAATGGCCAGCAAGAAGCCCGGACATGAATCCGATTGAACATCTACTATGGGATGAATTAAAGAGACGAATTCGTGCAAGAGACCCTGCCAGAGACGAATTCGTGCAAGAGACCCTGCCCCAGAAACACTTAGCCAGCTGCAAAATGCACTCCAAGTCGAATGGAATGGAATGCCACAACAATTGATCGTGACTCTCACCCGATCGATGAAAAACCGTATGGAAGCAGTAATAAGAGCTCGGGGCGGGAATACAAGTTATTAAATAAACGTTTCTTAGCATTTTTTTTCATTTACGTGTGTTGTTTAATCAATTTCCTTCATACTCCATACAGGGTAAAAATGACTCGTTATACAAAATACGAAACCTATAATTTGAATTTAGAACATTAGGATTTGAAAACCTCATAATAATCACTATTAAACGACATTTGACATAAATATTCCTAAATATACACATTTTTCTGATAATCTTTACAAAACATAAACTTGCAAGGTGTTTCGATTTTTCTGATGAGAGGTGTATAAATCAAACTACAGGAGATAACGTCATGTATAGATACTTTGCACCGTGTGATCCTATAAGAATTCCGTTTTTTTATTCGAACGTTCGGAACCCTAAAAAGAAACAATATAAGCTTAATCTATATGTAAAAATGAATCCCTATTTCCCTTGGTCATCGCATCACACGTCAACGGATAGAACAATTTCGCTAATTATTTTTTTGTTGTGTTATTTAATGTCAGGAGAAAGTTCTTTTGAAAGAAAAAATTAAGAAAGTTGCGCAGATTATTTTTATGAACGACCACGCGGGCGAAGTCGCGGGTAACAGCTAGTACATAATACAAATTATGTAAATATAACAACAAATCAATATTTGTAAATAAATTACTAACGACTTATCCAATGTTTGTAACTAGTATTGCCTGAATCGCATACATGTAGGTACTTTTGATATAGCATATAAATAGCGTATGTTAACTTCAGAAAAACTGAAATACTTACCTGTTGGAATTCGGTTTACCTATTCAGTTTTTTGCTAACTTTGTTGTCCGTGTTCTATTCTATCATTGATAACTTTAAGTGCTTCAAGCAATTTTATTTCCGTATCGCGTTGTGTGTAATTCTTAAATGTCAATATCAATATCTCATATCAATGGGTTAGTGATCGATCTTATTGCATAATCACGACAACTAATGATAATAATGTAGGTGCCTATGCCTAATTAATCACCTATAGTTTTCAAAGTAGATTACCTACCTATACCTTAGCGAATTGTGACTAAAATACTATTCTAATAGTGATATCCTTATTTATAAGGGTTTGTCCATATAGGTATTTCAACTATGACATTTATTTATTTTATTATTTGAAAACAAGTAATATTAAAAGTTTATATCTAATTTCAGCTTTACTGTGTAACAAAAACCAGCCTTGGTTTTACCGTGCACCGTAACTCGACAGAACAGCGTTCGTATCGTAAGAACATGTTAATATACAGGGTTATATTGCAAAGGGGTGCCAAATCTTTAGGAGTGGCTCAGAATCAGTAACTTAATCAAACTATGCAAGGAACAAGATTTTTTTTTCACATTAAATTAATCCAATCCGCAGTTAAATGTAAAAAATCGTACACGTGGATAATTAAACTCATTAATAAAAAAATCCTTGTTGGCTGGTTGTACCTACGGCACTAATGAATGACCGCGCGGCTTTCGTAGTCTCTCTATTGACTTTATTTTCGGATATTTTGAAGTACTTTTTTCTCGTAACATACGATTATTAAAAATAATAATGATTAAGACGCTTCTTTATCAAAGTCAAAGTCAAAAATTATTTATTCAGTTTGGGATAGAAAATTGCCACTTATGAACGTCAATAATAACATTATAGGCGCATATGGGGCCAGAACATGTCTCCTTATTTTTTGGGCCCTACTAGAGCTTCGAGACAAGACACAGATAATCTGGCAAGTCCTGAGAAGAAACGCCGGAACAAACTCAGTCACCATTAACTGCCACAAAAAAATATAAATCAAAATAAACAGGTAGGTACATCAGTTTAGTGCAGGCTGGACTGACCATACATTCTTGTCATCAAGATAGTCTTGAATTTTATAATACCCCTTAGACATTAGTATAGTTTTGACATGTGACTTAAATTTATTAATAGGAAGTTCGATAACATATAAATATTTAAAAATGTATATTATTAAAAAAATTAATACAATTTCCCAAGAATGAATTACTTGTTTTGGCCAATCTAAAGTTTGGGACTACAAGTTTGTTTTTGTTTCTTGTGTTATATAAATGAATATCACTTTTTTTATAGAAAGATCAAAATTTTTGCGTACGTACATGATATTATTATTATTATAATGTTGAATATTATTATTGTTACCTAGATCTTATTTTTTTAATTTGGCACCCCTTTGCAAATGTAACCCAAACGAACTTACTAAGTGAAGTTCGATCAGAATTATCCTGTTTTCGACGAAGAGATTTATTTTATTTAGATCACTTGCAATACGACAACCTACCCCGCACCCAATATTCAGTTTTCAGAGCAAAGCAGAAAAAGAAACGGAAATACCGTCGCCCCTATCCATGAATCCAATCCAACACACTGTCAAATCGTGTTAATATTTTGCAATGAAGTTTATGTGTGATGCATAAGAAGCACTAACAATTAAAATGGTAATAATTTTGACAAATCTAGATCTGATGGCGATAGCAAAGCAGTATTCAAGTTGTTGTTAGAGAAAAAAAATTGAATTTGGAATTCCTAATCAAACGCAAGATATTTAATGTTAAAGTTGCCAGTATCGAGTATCGGCAATTTCATATGTAAGGACCTAATATAATTATTTTCAGTGATATTATTCGTAAAGTGAGGATATTGAACCTCACAACACATTAACAAACGAGATGGCAAAGGTGTTATCAATAGCTAGCATTCGCATTCATTCATGTATAAAAATAAAAATAAAACAAATAGTTAATGTAGGAAGTTGACTCCTTCTTCGGCTGACCAATCAGATCCAGACCAAGACCAGACCAATCAGCTTACCAGAAGCTATTTTTGCGGAGTTGATACGGGTAGTAACAGCATGTCCTGGTCGACTCCATACATCTTAGATTTAGTAAAGACTGCACCCAAACAAATGTCGCTACAAGGCTCATTAGGATAGGGGTTGATTTCATTGAACGATAAATCTTATTAAAAACATTGTTACATCACTTAATAATGACTTTAGTGTCACAAAAATTAAATGTTTATATTATTTCATATATTTTTCTGTAAGTACGTAACTAGAATTTAAAAAAATTTTTGTGTAATGCCATCTAGAGGTTATAACATAAACTATCTTATAGGTACTCTTTTAGTAAATTTTTGGACTAAAAAAGATGGCATTTATGTAAATTGAAAATTGATTGCGTTTCGTATTCTGATTTTCCAATTTGTGCCGTGTGGGAATGGCCGTAAAGAATACACTTGCCTATCGCCAACAGGAGGCGTGTCGTAAGAGGCGACTAATGATAATGATGATGATTCCGATTTATTTGAAACACTGCAGTTGAATGGTCTAAAATATAAAATAATAAAAAGTTTCATAAATATTTTTTGCACTAACAATAAGTAGGTTAATGAAATTTGACAAAAAGAAATGTAGCTTTTTTTGCAAAATAGTTTTTTCTTTGTAGGGATACCTGTTTGGGGTATTTTAGTTGGTAAATGTTTTTTTTTTTTAATGGTTAGGACTGTGAAGTGAAGTGATTTTGAAAATTAATTTTTTGAGAGGTACCTAAATAACTTTAAGCATTATTTAAAAACATTAGAAACATAAAAAAAGATCACACTTTATATTTTATCTACATTTCAGGATTGGTAGAAGAAGAGAAGTGCATGGAATCAAATACTATATTATTTTTACAAGCTTTATTCAAGTACAAAATACTTTGACGTCTGTGCCACTCACGTCACCGCAAGCGTCAAGCCATTTAAAATTTCGTTTACATTTATTAAGCACCGTTGGCCAAGCGGCATAAATGACTGATTAAGATAAGATCCGGGGGCTGCAAGTTCAAACACAAACGGCTAAAATGGAAAAGAAGTTTTGTAGTGCTTCAGGATTCTTCTAGAAAATTAAACTTGTATTTAAATGTCTAGACAGACAGATGAAAATTGGGGATATTCTAGTAAATATAAAATTCAACTAAAAATTTCATAAAATATCAGATTATGTGTAAATATCATTTAATGGGTGTATAATTTTATATTTTCTATTTCTTTTTTAGAGTTAGTTTGTAAATATTCTTAACATAATTAAATTATTTACTTCATTGACTTGAGGCTCCGAGTAAAATAAATATTTCTCATTGAGATCAGTGCCTGCAGTCTACATAGACAGCGATCGTAATTTCCTGTCGATAGCATGTTTATATACTCTAAAAGTCTAAGGGCCACTTTCACCACTTGCTGATAAGTTCCAGATAACATATATGGCACTTTTTTGACAGCTAATTGAATGGGTTATCTGTCAAAACAGGTGCAGATAGGTTATCCGGAACTTATCAGCAAGTGGTAAAAAGGCCCTAAAAGTGTATTATTGAAATTTTGCTTGTCTAAAATATGGTATTAGGTATTATAGTGTGTGTGTACAAGATTTCAACCCCCTAAAGAAGTACTACTATCATGTCATCTATAGGAGATAATTATGGAGGTGATAAACATTTTCTGACCACAACCTTTAGTGTGCCACAAGTAATAATTATCATAGGTAATAATAATATTTACTCGCAATCAATCTTAATGTACTAGATAAGTAAACATCTAGTTAATGCTCACCTGGACTGTATAGTTCAGCTAATTCTTGTGCACCACGGTGCCGTGGGCCCCATCGGGGCTGAGTGCCTACTTCACTTGATAATTGGGTGTTAGCATTGGGGTCATCCTCCGACATGGAATGCTCAAGAATTTGTCTTTCCGTTTTAACCGGCGCCCGTAAGGTTGTCGCCATAGTGCTTGCATATTCAAAACGTTCACAACCGAGTCCAGTTAAACCATCTCTTTTAGCACAAGGAGGAATAGGTAAAGGTAAAGCCATTATTCAATAAATAACCTCCGATATGAGTACTGTTATTTACTGTTATATCTGCATTGAGACCGAAAGAAATTTATTCTTAATGTAAATTCAACAAATCCAAACCCGAAGGCCACACAGCAAACGGTAGGACGTAGTATGTAGTATGCACGTAGTATGTGTAAATGACCACTGATCAAGTAGAACTGCTGACTAATAAATGTTACTCTTTGAATAAATGGTATGATTCACTGATCAAGTAATAAAACTACGACCTATAATGATTGTTGAACCATCATTCGTTCATTTTTTTTTTTTCTCTTATGTGGCTTGAATGAGCGTAGCCAATGTCAAGTTAAAAACGGGGAAACGAGGAGAAAGGAAAGATTACGGAACCCGGGATAAAATGGATAAGGATGAAAGGATAATATTATAATTTATTGTTCTACAAAAATTGAAACAAAAGAAAAAATGGCAAAAACTACTAAAATATATATACAAATTATATAAAATTTAAAATTTGATATTATTAACTGATAAATACGAAGCTATACATTTATACACATCAATATTATTTAAATATAGTAGACAAACAATCGAAGTAGGGAAAGGGATACGGAGGGACTGCAGGGATGTTAAGAAAAGGGTGCGATCATACCGTGGACAAGCAAAAAGAACATGGTTAATGTCTTCAATGTCATTTTCACATTCGCACATTTTATCAGCAACAATACGAAGTCTGGCAAGATGTGCGCGCGTACATGTATGTCCTAATCTCATTCTAGATATTACTGATGTTATAGTCTTTTCAAAATTAACTTTAAAGAACCAGGGCTTTCTGGGAATTATAGGTTGAATTTTTAAAAAAAATCTGCCTTTTGTTATACTGCTGTTACTCCATTCTTCTTGCCACGTCTGAACAAGATGTGCTTTAGGATGAGTCGCTAAATCAACGCAATAATTTAAATATGGAAAAGTGTCACCACAATGCACCGCCTCATTTGCCAAACGATCAGATATCTCATTACCTTTGATATTTCTATGACTTGGTAACCACGCAAATTGTACTTCAAATCCTCTTGATGCACATTCATTAACTGCACTTCTGATTTGAAAGATGATAGGAAATTGCACTTTACATTTCAAAGGAATTTTTTCTAATGCCTGTAACGCACTTTTTGAATCAGTAAAAATCACAGTCTTTTTAAATTTCATAAGTAGAATATATTGCACAGCTTTCAATAAACCAAAACATTCGCCAGTAAATACTGTAGATTTAGGAGGAAGTTTGGATTTTTAAACAATTTTATATTGCTGTCGATATACGCCTACACCAGTACAGGTTAAGGGTGATTGTTTAGAAGCATCAGTGAATATATGATGAAAGTCTTTAAATTCATTATCCACAATATTATTAAAGCTAACTACGACATTAAGGTCACTTTTATCGAGGGGTAGGCAGTGTATTTTGAAAGGGGTAACTAAAGACTCAAAAGCACAATTAAATAAACGATAGTTTGATTTGTGAGTGGGACATGATAAAGAAATAAATTTTCGGTAACTTATTATTAAACAGGGTAACGCTTTATGTGCCCAATAACTAGAAGATTCTATCAAATCTGAGAGACAATGGAGTTTTTTAATGAGTGGATGGTTGGAAAACTGAAGTGCACGAAACAGGAATTTATCTGACATACACTGACGTCTTAACCTTAAAGGTGGATCGCAACATTCCACTTGCAAAGCGTTTATAGGACTGGATCTCATAGCACCTGTTACTATTCGCAAAGCTTTGGATTGGATATTATCTAATTTTCTGAAACTTGTAACATTTCCTGGCTCTAATAAAAAAGTCCCATAATCTAAAACAGATCTTATAAGGGCATTGTATATAAGTTTCATACAAAATGGATGGGCACCCCACCAGACGCCAGATAGGCATCGTAACATATTTAAAATACGTTCGCATTTTCCCACAACACAGTCACAATGTGGGCCACCTGTGAGTTTTGAGTCTAATACTACACCAAGGAACTTGAATTCTGTTTTTACAGGAATTAAACTATTGTTATTATATAGAAGTCTAACTGGAGGAGGAGTTCTCATTCTTGTAAAAATAACTGCAGCACTTTTAGGAGCTGATATTTCTAGACCATTTTGATTCATCCAGGATTTTAGGAAGTTAAGTGAGGACGTTAATAAAGTATTAGCGTCTTCTATGGATCGGTTTGAAGTATTGTAAAATATTTACATCCTTATTTACATAAAATTCTAAGTCATAAGTATACACATTGTATAATAATGGGCTAAGAACAGAACCTTGGGGAAGGCCTTTCCAAACAAATCGTGTTTCTGTCTTATCTGAACCAGATAAATTAACCAAACGTCCTGACAAAATATTTAAAATTAAAATAGACAATTTCTGTGGGACTTGAAGAGCCGTGAGTTTCGTTTTTAAGATATTATGAAGTACACTATCGTACGCTGCCGATACATCCAAAAATGCTGCTAATACCGATTCATTCTTAGTTAAAGTCAAACGAATGAACGAACGCACGAAACGAAGAATGCTAATGCTATCCAAAGTGCATTTTCCCCTTCTAAATCCGTACTGACTGTCTGATAATAATCAGTTTCTTTCTAAATGCCATTCCAAACGATTTTTAATTAAATGTTCTGCTAACTTTATTAAAACGGACAACAGAGCTATCGGACGATAGGCAGACGCATCTGATGGGGACTTATTGGGTTTTAGTAATGGCAACACTACTTGTGTTTTCCAAGCTGTCGGAATATTGCCTGAGAGCATCATTGAATTGATTAAATTTAAATAATAATTTAGAATATGATCACTGATATTAGATAAAAAGGAATAAGGTATCCCGTCAATACCCGGGGCTGAGTCTTTAGTATGTAAGAGAACTCCTTTCAGTTCATAAAAAGAGAAAGGAGAGTCTCTCGGAAAAATTATGTGGAGAGTATGGAACCGTTTCAACCAAGTTTTGTGGAACCCATGGAGGTGCTAATTTGTCTAAAAATTCATTAGACAATGTTGACGGTATAGCTGGCTGTGAGGTATCGTTAAAGGCAGACTTGAATCTTCTTATACTGCGCCAAACTACCGATGAAGGGGTATTAGGGGAAATTGATAAACAAAAACGTTTCCAGCTCTGACTTCTTATTTTTAAAAAGGTCATAATGTTTGTAAGTATATCAAAGTTTTCCGGAGACATGTTATTTTTGTAGTTCCGTTCAGCCTCTTTTCGTCGTTTGATAGCAGCTGTACATTCAACGACCCACCAAGGGGGGGATGGTATTTTTCTAGGGGAATTGTCTTTCAAAGGGAAAACTTCATTAGCAGCTTCGACCAAAATATTAGTAAGGGTATTAGCACATTCTGTTTCATTGCCTATAGACAAAACGGGCAGTGAAGGGGCTTTTCCTTTAACACAAGTTTTATATTTTTGCCAGTTATCATTAATTTTATCAGGTAGTTTGTGCTTTAATTGAGAGGTATGTTTTATAGTTCCTGGTTTATGAAATGGAAGTGTAATGAGAATCGGATAGTGATCACTTCTATATGTTGACGGGAGTGTGCACCATGACAAGGTATTTGCTAAGTTAGGAGTGCAGATGGAAAGGTCAACAGCACTTTTGTTTTGGTTTGGTGCTGTCCGACGAGTAGGAGAGCCAGTATTTAGTGTGCATACATTTTGGTTGTCAAGAATATCCAAGAGTTCTTCGCCATCATTGTTTGTTACAACACTTCCCCAGGTCTGATGATGAGAAATAAAATCTCCTAATATTAAAAATGGTCTAGGTAAGGAGGAAAAGATCTGACGTATTTGGTCAAAGATAGAGAGAGAGGGATAGGGAATATATACAGAAACTATAATAATAATAATAATATAAGCCTTTATTGCCACTTTCTTAAGACTATTACAGTTTTCATTAAACCTATATACATTTAAACTTAATTACATTATTTTATTTTAACATACTAGGTTTTTTTTTTGTAGCTTGCCCTTCGACATAGGCCTCCTCCAACCCCTTCCATTGCTCTCTGTCTGTCGCTACTCTCATCCACTGCTTCCCTGCCACCTAATGGAGAACATAAAAATGAAATCGACTATATCATGACTAACAAACGCAACTGCTTTACAAATATTCACGTCTTAAATCAGCTAAACTTCTACACAGATCACAGAATGGTACGTGCGTCATTAGTTGTGAGTTCCACAAAAAACAAAAAAAAAACAAAAGGAGGTATATAACTGCACAATTACCACCTAGAAAAATAAAACCAAACCTAAAACTACAGAACAACTTGAAAGACGCACTAGAAAATGAAATAAAGTTCGATCAAACAGTACAAGAGAAATATGACACACTTATAGCCAAACTTATCAGCCAAACTACAAAAGCGAAATAAACTAGCTCAAAGTCAATCTCAGAAGAATGCAAACGACTGATAAAACAGAGAAGGGAGATGACAAAACAAAAGAAAGACAAACACCTTAAAAAAAGAGATAGCAAGCATAAGTAAAAAGATTAGTAAGTTGCTGAAGCAGGATAGAATGCGGAAAAGAACAACTACATTAGCGAGGTACATCGAAAAAACTGGGGGTCTCAAAAAGGCATTCAAAGAGCTAACAGATAAAAAAGAATGGATACACAACCTGAAAGACAAAAATAACAAAGAGATAAGGAACAGACAAGACATAATTAAAATTGCATCTGAGTTCTACAGAGAGTTGTATAGGAGCAACCGGACACTAGAACAAGCAGAAGAAAGATATGAAGCGAAAGAAGAGGAACCACTAGCAGAAATACTACTTACAGAAACAATAAAAGCAACAGCATCACAGAAAAATGACAAATCACCCGGATCTGACCAAATTTCGAATGAACTCCTAAAAGCTACTTTGCCTGCTATTGGCCCTAAACTAACAGAACTTTTGAACCAAATTTTAGAGACGGAAAACATTCCATCAGACTGAACAAAGTCTATTATAGTGCTTTTACGTAAAAAAGGAGACAAATTTGACATTGGAAACTATCGACCAATAAGTTTGATGTCAAACTTATATAAAATATTTTCAAAAATAATTCTATCAAGAGTAACGAAAACCTTAGAAGAGAACCAGCCTAAAGAACAAGCGGGTTTTAGAAGCCACTTCTCAACTCTAGATCACATACATGTTTTAAAACAAACACTAGAGAAATATAATGAATTTTATCAAAAATACTACTTGGGATTCATAGACTACAACAAAGCCTTCGACTCACTTGAGCACAATGCAATTTGGACAGCACTAGAAATACAAGGAGTCCACAACAAAATAATAAGAATTCTGAAAAATGTTTATGCGAAAAGCACAGCAGTGGTAAAACTCGATAGAACTGGCGAAGAATTCCGCATAGAAAGAGGCGTAAGACAGGGAGATCCAATTTCGTCTAAGATTTTTGCCGCTGTTATCGAAATTATTTTCAGAAACTTGCAATGGGATAATAAAGGTTTAAATATTAACGGTCAAAAACTACACCACCTAAGGTTTGCCGACGACTTAGTCATTTTCTCAGACAGTCCAAAAGAACTCGAATCCATGCTGCAACAACTAGCCAATGAAAGCATTAAAGTAGGTCTATCTATGAACACAAAAAAGACTAAAGTAATGACTAATTCGGATGAAGTAACCATAGCTATCAATAATGCACCTATAGAATATGTTAAGGAATACATTTATCTTGGACAGCTGATATCCGTAAGCGAATGCATGACCAAAGAAGTAGAAAGAAGGGTGAAAAACACTTGGCGGAGATATTGGTCATTGAAAGAAATAATGAAGAACAAAGACATACCACTTAAAGATAAAGGGAAGGTTTTCAATATGTGCATTCTGCCATGCATGGCTTACGGATGCCAAACATGGTCACTCACAGAGAAACACTGGAAAAAATTGCAAGTTTGCCAAAATTCTATGGAGAGAAGCGTTACGGGAACCAAGCTAAAGGATAAAATAAAGATGCAAGGAATAAGACAAAAAACACAATTCAAAAACATTTACAAAGTTGCAAGAACTCTAAAGTGGCGATGGTCGGGCCACATGGCCAGGGAAACCATTGAAAAATGGACTAAACTTGTAACCGAATGGTACCCTAGAGGCCAAAAGAGAGGCAGAGGCAGACCAATGAGGAGATGGGATGACGACATCGTGAAGGTAACAGGGAAGCAGTGGAACAGAAACTATACAAATATTAAATACACTAGCAGCTACCATTGAAAAGTTATCATTATGTATTGGTAAAGAAATTGTTGAGAAAGGTACAGAATCCTGGATGAACATGGCAACACCACCATAACCATCTGGTCTGTCCTCTCTGAGACAATGGTATTTTTTTATTTTACACACACTGCTACATTTGAGCCAGCTTTCTGACAAGGCACAAACTGCTGGCTCAAATTTGTTAAGTAAATAAATAATTTCACTCTTTTTACTAATCAGACTGCGACAGTTCCACTGTAGGATTTTTGTTTGAATAATCCTGACGAATTTCAATAAGTTTTTCTAGTATTGGGGCAACGTTGGACGGTGAATTACAATTGATTTGGGACAATAAAGTAATCACAACAGATAACATATCTGTTATCTGTTTTAAATTTTCATTTAGATTTTCCCTTGATTAATTTTTTAAAAGAGCACATCCATTATTAGGTGCTGGGATTGTATTGTCATTAATGAATGTTTTGTAAGCCTCCCTGTCATATCCCTTATTTACTGATGGAGTTCGAGGCTTCAAAAACACAGTTTTTTTGTATGAGTTAGAGGAAGAAATGTTTTTATTTTGTGAGTTACTGGGATTATTATGTAAATATTTTGTATTTTTTGCAGGGCTAGAGGACAGAACATTAGCAAAAGATCGGGTCACTGGTGGATGTAATTTTAAGGCCTCGGCATACGAGACGCAGTTGTTGGCCATATACATTTTAATTTGTTTTTGCCGTAAAAACTCAGGACAAGACTTGCTATTGGCATAATGAGAGCCATTACACAGACAACAGAAACTACCATCTTCATCTCTATTACAGGAATCCCCAGCATGACCATCTTGGCCACATTTGAAGCACCGTGGTTTGGATCGACATTGGATCTTAGTGTGACCAAATCTGCAGCAATTGTAACATTGTATTGTTGGGAAAATGTATAGTTCGACTGAGAGAGCATTATAACACATAAAGATGCGTTTTGGTAAAATTTGGCCATCAAATGTTATCACTACTGTCTGTGACGGTTTCCACACTGGTGATCCATTAATAAATGTTTTGAAGTTAAGACGACGGACTTTTATTATTTGCCTGCATCCTACAGGGAAACTGATGTTTTCTATTATTTCTTCAGGAGACCATTCTGCTGGAACTCCTCGTACTAATCCCATTCTGGTTACACTAAAAGTGGGAATAAATGCCTTAAAATTGTTTGATTCTAAGCTATTGTGAACCAGAAATGAATTTGCATCAAGAAAATTTGTGAAAGCCAGTGCAATTTTGTTACGGCCAATCTGTTTCACGCTCCCATTAACTATATTTTAAAACCATGCTTTTTTAAAAACTTTCCAAATGAAAGTGCGTGCATGGAGGAGCCATCATTTAGTGTTATCTGTATTTTTTGGACGTGTACAACATAAAGTGAGACATCGGTACTATTGTAAGATTTCCTACCTAAATCGATAGCTGCAGTTTGTGGTTGTGTTTGCATTTCACTGTCAGGTGTTGGTATGTCTAGATTTTTTTGTAACAGGGCTTGCTGGGTTCGCAGGACTCGCAGGTGTAGCTACAGGAGAAGGTATTAAGTTGCAGGCACAATCTGTTTCCTTAATAGTATCTTGACCATGGTGTCTACGCTTGCGTTTATTACAATGTTTACATTTATGTACGCGTGAACGTTTACGTGCGCGAGTTGCAGGTGAACCCTCCGTATCCCTTGCCGAATCATTCGACATGGTCACAAGAGGACCTACTAGAGGTGATCTAGACCTATTTGGTGTACCAGCAATATCACCCGCAAGGGGGGCAAACATATTACTATCTGTTGGAATCGTAACATAATGTGCTGCTGATGGGACCTCGCCCGGATCGGGCGGGTCGTTCATTTTTGTTTAATACAATGTAAAACTTACCAAAAATACTTATCACTAACTACTAAATATATACAAACAAATAACAGTAATACTCCTCTACTGATCACGGTTTTTTGTGTTAATTTTGTATATAAAACTCAGAGAAACAAAAATACGCCCGTTAAGTTTAACGTTTCCCGCGCTTTCCCCATCATTCATTCATGATTGATGTTTGGTTTGGTTTGGTTGGTCATAGACATAGAAATAACTATAGATTGAAGAATGAAATTCGTGCCTATTTGATTCTCGCCATTTAAGTGCTGTAGACCGTAGGTAGTATTGAAACTTGGAACCATGGATTTAATGCTTTTTCTACAAGGATTGAGCAGTGTGCGAAAAAAACGTGCCAACAGAGACAACCAACTGGTGGATTTATACCGGTGACACACGGCAGCCAGACGCCAATTTCGGAACAGGAAGGGGCGGAGTCTTGCTGAAGGGCTGGCGAAGTTGACATAAGGATCGACCAATGGCAGCGTTTGACCTTACAATGTCAAGACGAGTCCGAAGCCGCGTCCGCCGCCATCTGTCACCGGCTTTAGTCCCTTTCTAAGTAGGGTGACCAAATTGTAAGTCTAGGCGGGATTGAAATAAGTAATTTTAAAAATCGTTAACTGAATTCAAAATAGGGGAATGTAAAAATAATTTTATAAAGTGGGTAGTTAGGTATCAAGGGCTCCAATTTACAAAATTTTTAGTTACTTAAGTGAAATAATGTACAGACATTGAATTTCTTAGAATGTGTAGGTCATCGAGCACATACCTTATAAAGCAGCTATACATACCATCTTTTTTATTATTATTTAGTATACAAAAACAGTACAGATACAGATTAAAAAATGGCGGAAAACTTTGTCTAATAAATCATGTGACACTTCTATTCTATATGGTATGTGCTCCATGGTGTAGGTATTTGAGTGTGTTCAAGCTCACGTCTGATCATTAGCTTAACACCTATGATTTAAAAATTTCCTCTAACTCGAGTTAACACTCGCAGGATAATATTTTCTTTTTAGTGCAGGTCCTCCAAATCTCGAAATACGTAGACAGACGTCAAATTACTTTAATGTTAAGTGTAAGGTAATTGTGCGGTAAACACAATTATTATTTTTTTAAAATAAACCTTAGAGAGCTTTGCATAATAATGTATTAGCGTTAGAGAAAAACGGTTAAAGTGTAGTAAAGGGGGCGCAGGGTTAGGTTAGGTTAGAACAGTGACCATATAAAGCGCGAAGCCGAGCGAGCGTGCCGCGGCAGCGGCCGGCGAGCGCTAGATTCTAATTATAAATTTTATCATTGTAAACTAAAAAAGAAATTACTTACAGTGTACACAATAATGCATGTTTGCGTTTTTAGGTAATGTAAATTTATACTTAATAGGCTTTATTACTTTTAATTGTTATTATAAGTAAGTGTAAGAGTTAATGATTGTTATCTTAAATGATATTATAGAACGTAAGATAATATGAAACGTTCAATATATTAAGCGAGTTGTTATAAGAAAAAATATTTTATTAAATAAAATCATGTCATTAAATCGTATACTAATATTTATTCGAAACACTACACACCCTATAATCACGTTAGGTTAGGTTAGGTTCAGGTTAGGTTAGGTTTAGGTTAGGTTAGGTTAGGTTTATAAGTGCACCCCCTTTGCGACACCCGGACCAGAAAAACATTACCTCTTTCTTGAAGGTTCGAGCTAGAATACTAAAATCGAATCATGTGTAATAAATATAATTATATAAGGTCCTATTTTATTAGTGTACATCCCGTTAACCTGTGAATATACACACAATCAAAATTAACAACATTGAATTCATATTGCATAAACTCGTCCTATCTTTAGTACGTATAACCATCTGTGATCATCTGTCTTATTCCTTCCCCTTGTACAGAGCGAAAAAGACTTAGCAGACGTGAAAAATGGTCGGAGTTCATTCATAAACTTATACCTACACGGTCAGACGTTTGGCTTGAATCACTGAGGGGGAATGACCTTCAACCTTGTTAATTCAAATAATTGGCTTAAATGTAGCTTAGTGCAAATTTTCTAATTTGAAAATCTAGGTACATCATTTAAAACAAACAAATAAAAACATAATAATGAATAATCTTAGGTAAGTAAATGTTAAGTTAGAAGCTTACCTATGGTGAAACGGCCCTCTTATCAGCTTATCAGGTAAGTACCTACACTCCTCCCTGACAGGGGAGTGTGTTTCCAGACTAGGTAGTGATTCAAATTTTCCATCATACTTTCTCAGGCTGTGGACTGACGAGCTATCCAAAATCATGGTAAGATTTAGTGTATTAGGTATGCAAGTTTATTATCTAGAAATCTAATTAAATCTAACGAAAACAATTAGTTAGATTATTTTAACACAATTAAATTCAAAATAACATAATTTTATGATAACTCGGTGTGTTTAAAAACTTGAATGATCTCTCTACAGCGATGGTTTATTTACACACTGTTCCTTATTATCGAAAATCGAACTTAGCATGATTAAAAATAAAAACGATAACATTCATCCATCATCATCATAACTCAAGATTTAGGTATTCTAGTTCCTACATTTTTTATTACACTGACTACTGTGTGTGTTAGTAGTACTCACATTGAGACTTTTGGATTGTTCTACATTGACTTACTATCACAGAACAATGTGTTTTTAATAAATGACAGATTTTTCGATACTACGACGCGCGCGGAAGCCGGAAGCGCATCCGTAATACACATCTAATCACAACAGACGCATGACCGGAACTAAAAAAAAGCACAGCGGTCGGTCAAAGCGCGGCCGCCTGCGCCGGCACCTGACGAAGTAGTGATGTAGTATCTATCGAGATCGCACGGATCGATACGCTATCATTTAAATCATTTATTTTTAATACTAAGACTTAAAAAATTAGTCACCTATTTCGATAGATGTTAGTTCGTAATAGTAGTTCAATAACATTTTTGTTTTTGTAAATTACAAAATCAAAAGGTGATTCAATTCAATTGGTGTAGGGCCGGGTATAGCAATTATCCCATTAAATGCCACGGGATGATAGCTTGTAGCCGTTTGAGTTCTTGCTTTTGAAATTTAAAACCTACCTACTGTCATGACGGGTGGCGTAAATGTACTTGTGACTTTCATGTCTGGGGTCGTCTAAAGACCTTGTGTATGGACACGATGGCCACGAAATACGGACGGAGGACAATATAAGACGTCGTATACGCGCCTTCCGTGTGATGCGCCGAGATCGTGAAGCACTGCGGCGTGTTGGATTGCATGCCCATAGACGTGCTTCAGCGTGTATCGCGCAAAATGGACGCCATGTGCAACTTACTTAGTGTACATAGTGATTATTTTAGTGTAAATAAACTGAAATCTGTAGTGTAAATAGGAGGAACAGTGTGTAAATAGTCGTGTAAAGAAACAATCGTTGTAGACTGGTAAAGTTGATTCAAATATTTAAACACGCCGAGTTATCATAAAATTAGTTATTTTGAATTTTATTGAGTTAATCCAACATCGTTATTAGTAAGATATAATTACCTCACTAGATAATGAACTTGCATACCCCTAACACAATACATTCTAGCATGATTTTGGATAGCTTGTCAGTCCACAGCCTGAGAAAGTGTGATTGAAAGTTTGTATCTCTCCCTAGTCTGCAAATACGGGGTGTATATGAAGGTCAGTGTACCTACCTGATAAGCTGATAAGAGGACCGCTTTACTATTACATAGGTAAGCTGCTAACTTAACATTTACTTACTTAAGAATTTTCAAAATTATGTTTTTATTTGTTTGTTTTAAATTATGTCGATTTTCGAATAAGGATATTTACACTAAGCTACAATTAAGCAAAATTTTTGAATTAACAAGGTTGAAGGTCATTCCCTTCAGTTATTCGAGCCAAACATCTGTGCGTGTTATGAATGAATTTGGCCATCTTTGATGTTTGTTAAGTCTTTCTCGCTCTGTCTATGGGAAGGAATAAGACAGATAATCACAGATGGTTATACGTATTGAAGATAGGATGAGTTTATGCAATATGAATTAGTCGATGTTGTTATTTTGTATTTTTATTTTGAACTTTTTTAGTTTTTATGATACACATTTGAAAGTTGGTTTTTATGATTCCTTTTCACCTATATAGTTACTGGTTAACGGGATGTACACTAATAAAATAGGACCTTATTTGTCTAAAAGGAAATAATCAAAAAATATAGGTGTAGTGGCAATAGGGTAAAAAAATTAAATGTACTTATTTATCCTACTAATATTATAAATGCAAAAGTTTGTGAGTATAGATGGATGTTTGTTACTCTTTCACGCAAAAACTACTGAATGGATTTTAATGAAACTTGGCATACAGATAGGCAATGGCCTGAATAAATACATAGTATACTTTTTATCCGGGTAAGGTCAACGCAGACGAAGTCGCGGGCTAAAAGCTATCCTACTTCCTACAAATATTATAAATGCGAAAAAATAATCTTGCGCAGAAAATCCTTTATGAATAAACTATAGACCACGCGAACGAAGTCGCAGGCAACAGCTAGAGATTTAATAATCTAAAAAATAGACTAAATATTGAGTGTTGGATACTTTTGTTACATAATGTACTACAACACCTGTTAACCTAGGCAAGATTGTAGGTTTAAAATCCGCTGTTTTGAAATGTCAGATGCATACTAACGGATTTTTCAATATACTGCCGCCCAATGCACCCAAGCACTTGGCACTTTAATTTTTTAGAAATCTTAAAAGAAATACAAAAGCAAAAGCTTATCTAACCTTTAAAATAAATTTTAAATTACATATCTTATGAACCTTGAAATATTGAAATATCTTGAAATATTTACAGAATATTTAATTATTTATTTACATTAAAAATAATAATAATAATAAGGGGGCTCCCATACAACTAACGTGTTGGTTAGAGTATGGGAAACGGGGCGCTATGACGACAGAAATATTTTACAGATTTTTTAAGGAATATTGACATAGCCGAATTTCCAATCGTTTTTTGTATGGAGCTAGGACTAATTTTTTTTGCAACATTACTAAGAAAAATTACCAACTCACACTTGACCGTTTTTAGAGGCCAAAATATTATGGGCCAGGTACCGTCTTGGATTCTTAAGAGGGTCCAAAATTTCATTATTTTTTGGATCCGACGCACTGTTACTGAGATATTTGCAAATTTTATGTTAATATTTTCTTAATTTTAGAACGAGAATTAGATGATCCTTGATAAGTGACTAGTTTTTTAAATCTAAATCTTAAATCTTTATTGTGGAGCACAGGTGTACATTGGTCTTACAAGGGTTTGTCTTAGAACTAACCGTGTCCTGCTTTCTTGGCGTACAATTCAAAAAACAAAACACAGGATGAAAAACAAAATTAAAATCTGCCTTAACACAAGGGTAAGGAAAAAGTGAGAAATTTTACAAGTCCCAGCTTTATATTAATAGACTTCAGAAATTCGGCTATGTCAATATTCCATATGAAAACAATAAAAAAAAAATGTATATTGTCCCATAGCGCCCCATTTCTATACTCCAACCACGTGATTTTTTGCCGTTACTTTATAATATAGTGTCTTATGTTGCATAGACAATGATACGGAAACCTTGGAGCGCGAGTCCGACTCACACTTGGCCGGTTTTTTATATCTTGGGTTTTAAAAGTTCGAAATTATGGTCACCTTATATCATGTGAAATATTCTATTTTAATATCTTATTTTTACCAGAATTAAACAGATTCAAAGACATACTCATGAAAGGATATTCCACAATTGGGATAACTTTCACTTATGCAACCCTGTAAACAACAAACTTTTAACATTTTGCACTTTTTTATTTTAAAATGTACTGACAACCATGGTATGACACAATATTTGCTACTGACTGTGTTCAGTGATGAGTTTATGACACCCAAAATAATATGTAATGGTGCCTCCACACGCTTGGTGTTTGCCACAAACACCAAACACGTGCCAAACACCGATCACAAACACCCAACACAAACAGGGTATCCACATGCTTGGCAAACAGAGATTTATTCCGAATTTTTATATAAAAAAAAGGAGATCACCCTCCTTATACAAAACCATTCTTTCCCATCTTGAAAGAAAAGAACTGTAGAAACTTCGTCCTAGAGGGGGAGGCATAATTATCGGATTAGGTATTTGGAATAGGTTTTGTCGATACTAACAGTCGATACGTAATCCGAGGCGTCAAATATTTCGAGTATTAGATATCGCATGAAATATTTAAATGCAAAAGGAAAAGTCGCAACAAACGCTATCTAGGATTTTATCCAAATCCGTTCAGCCGTTTTTGCGTGACAGAGTAACATACTTTTATCCACCCTTACTAATTTGCGTGTTTAAATTTTATCGGATCAGGTATTTGGAAAAGGTACCTATATTTAAATACTTGTCTATACTTACCTAATCCGAGGCGTCAAATATTTCGAGCATTAGGTATCACATAAAATATTTAAATGCAATCCTAAATATTACGGGGATCGCAAAGAACAACAATAAATATAAAGTAAATAAAATCATAATATTATACCATGGAGCTCATTATGTAGGGTATGTACTCGATTTATTTATTATACATACATACTAGAACGAAAAAAATTCACAATATCTAACATTATATATTTTATTTACCGAGAATAGAAATAAAACATGAGAGTACATGTTTATTTTCCTAATCCGACCCATCTCTACAACGTCCGGTCCGCCGCCCGCTAGCTCGCGCGTACTACTGATTGCTAAACAAGCGTGTGGATGCATCACAAACACGTTTGTCGAACACCCTTTTATTTGTGCATAAAAACCGACACCGACGCCGAACAGTGGCAAACACATCACAAACAGGCAAACAGCTATCCACTCGCTTGTGATTGCTGTTTGTTGTTTGCTGTTTGCCGCTGTTTGCCAAGCGTGTGGGGCCGGCATTATAATTAATCATTTATCAATACCGTTGACAAATTTAATAATAAATCAATTATAGTTTTTTTTATAAAAAAAAAAGCAAAACGCATTAAAACTTAATTCCCTATCTAAATTTTATCAAGTCACGTTATTATATTGATTCAAAGAGATCGATCAACAGATTGTATACTACCATTTAAACCTAGGACCAAGTATCTGGTCCTAGATTTAAACCCTTTTCAATTATGAAGAAACTTCTGACACATCACGTGACTTCCCTGTTAACACAAATAGTGATGTGCCCTAACGAAATCCAACCGATTCTTTTTGAAAATCGAGAAAGTTTTATCGATTTTTATTCATATGAACTTATTTAAAATAGGAGATATACTGCAATGTTCTACTGCCAGAGTGCCGTATACAGCTTTTTGACAAGTATTGTTTCCTTTTTTTGGCATTTTACCAAATAAAAGCAAAACAATAACGAAAACTTTACAAAAACAGTAACAAAAGTCGAAAAATTTAAAATTCAAAAATAGGAACTTTGCGAAAAATAACGATAACAAAAATCGCATACAAGGCTCTCGTACTACTGACGTCAACGCATAGGTTTTCACAAGATGACCGAACTGATTCATCGATTTAGTTCCGATTATGTATTGTCAATCCCTATAACTAAACGATCCGTTTTACGCATCAAGTATTTGAAGAAAATCCTATTAATTTATTTGTTAAATCATTAGGATATATTATTGGTTTGCAATATTTGCTTAAATTTTTAAAGGCAAAGATTATTGTGTTTTTGCAATGATATAAATTAAAAAATAATTATCGTAAACTAGCTTTTGCCCGCGACTCCACTCGCGTTTTAATCCGTGCTGGTCGGCGAACAAAAATGTCTCCCAGTTGTCGCATCGCAACGTGCGCGCACCTCCATACTTAACAAAGGACTTGATATGAGTGACAAAAACGTCGCAGCGACAAAAGTCTTCCGTGCGCGCACTCGATGTTGTTTAAAAACTTTTTTTTTTTTAAAGATTTCTGAAGATATAGGACATCCATTGGTAATACAGGAATAACAAAATTTTAAAAAAAATTTTTTCGCTCCACCCTAATGTTTGTTGCTTTTTCATCATGAAATTTGTATAGAAACAAATTTTTAAATTATATGGAAAATTTGAATCTACTTTTTCTTTGTTATTCTTCGGTGTCATTCACTGAGCAAGTAATCACTACGTTGTTTCACTCTTTCATTCTTTCAAAATAACAGACCACAGACAAGAATAACTGTTCACCATGAGGTCTAGCAGTGCAAAAGTCGTTCACCTTTTTAGAGAGTGCGCGCACGGGAGACTTTTGTCGCTGGGACAAAAAAGTTTTTGTCTCTGTCGCGTCGCGTCTCCAATGAGGGGTGCGCGCACGAAGGAGACAGAGACGAAACTTTTTTTTAAAATTCGAAGCGTCATTCGCTTGTATGCAGATTTTTTTTTTTAAATTTTATAATTGTGTTTTACAGCTCTGGGTTCCAGCCCTTTTAAGCCATATGTGGAATACATGGAGAGCAGTGCTGCCAGACGTGGGATAAATAAGCTAGATTCACGATATTTTGGAATGTAATGCAATAGAAAAAATAATAATGTATCGCACGATAAATCTACGAAAATCCGTGACATTTTGCTCAGTTAAGTAAAAGATAATTTTATGAAATTTCAATCTGTGTATTTGAATACATTTTACCTTTATTTGGACAACTTTGACTCTGACAGCAGGATAGTAAATATAATTTCTTTGCACTACGAAAGAGATAGACTTTTAGCGTAAAAATATCTGCCATTTTTTATCTGTATCTGTACTTTTTTATTTAAGCGATAGTTAATAGGAGTTGTCATTTCATACCAAATGTAAGTGAAAAATCACTTACTAGTTTCGGAGAAAGATGATTCGTATTTGCTGCTCTTTAGGGTATGTGCTCGATGCTTGTGCAGTAAGTACTGCAGTAATTTAGCTAACAAAAACTTGTTATTTTAAAAAGTAATCAAGTAACATGATTTAAACTTTTGAGCCGTATATTCTGTTCTTTTACTATTCAAATCTAGATTCGGTAGTTACAAATACAGTAATTTTGTTAACTGGGGATGCGATAACACGATAATTTTGCAGTAAAACTAGGATAATTCTTAACCTATGAGTCTGGCAACACTGGCAATTTTGTCCAATGTTTTTCATTTACTAAAAAACATTGGTTTTTATTTCGAAATTTCGATGGTCTTAGAAAAAATTGTGTTTGAGCACCAAAACAAGACACTGAGTATTTGGATTTACATGTTGTTTAATTATTTTTATTTGTGAGGTCTAGAACCCAGAGCCGTAACTCCCAGTATTTAAAAAAAAACAAAGACACAATTTTGTCACCCGTACTGTAGGCTTACTCTTGAAACTCGATTTCAAGCAGTATTGGAGATTGGAATCGAAATCTTGTCATTTGGCACTCTTGAATGCTATACTAGCGCCAAATCGTACCCGGATTGGGTGAAATTTAATGGAACTAAATGAAATCGACTTTGAGATTTTTCGGCACTCTTGACGTTATTTTGACATTGACGTATCGAGTTTGGATTCGTGTTTAGGATCGAGTAAACACAGTTACAAAAAGCTAACTTTTTTGAGATTGAGAAGTGATATTTTGACGATTTTATCTAGTTTTATTTATTTAAAATGGCACGTTTGGGTCTAATATACGATATTTTAGACAGCGGACATAGATTCGATGTGAGACAAAGGCGGAATTTGAGAAGAATGGCAAGATATGCAGACAACGCGTTTGATATGAGTGATGATGAGTTTAGGAGGAATTATAGAGTAAATAAATATCTATTTGACGTAATAAACAGTGATTTGGAGCCTTTCATGCGACAACCAACCCGTCGAAGCGATATATCTACTAAATACAAGGTTAGTACAATGTTATTGTTAAAACTTATAGGTTATCATTAGTTATCAAACAACCCTGAGAGTATAGTATTTTTAATTTAGGTCATTTTATATTTCCAGCTTTTAGTGGCGCTTTCCTTTTATGCCACAGGCAGCTATCAGCGGTTAGTGGGTGGGACACAAGGGACTATGATGTCCCAACAAACTGTTTCAAGAGCATTAAGTGAAGTCACAGATGCTCTTAATTCAGAATCAATTTTAGATAAGTGGCTGAGATTCCCACACACACGCCAGCAACGAAATCAAATCAAAACAAGGTAATCATTTCTTTCAAGAACTAATTTCCTTTACTTATAGATTTTCTAAAACCACTCTGATTTAATGTTGTATTTTTTAATAAGGTTATAAACTGTGAATTGAATTATTTATTGTATTAATATTTACAGATTTTATGAAAAATTTAAGATCCCTTCGGTGATTGGATGTATTGATGGCACACATGTGGCAATCATCAGACCATCACTAAACGAAGAGCGTTTTTACAATAGAAAAGGATATCATTCAAGAAATGTTTTAATTGTGAGTATGATTTATTTGAATATAAAATTGATCAATACAATAATTATAACATATATCAATCAGTCACATCAATTATATTAAGAAATTAAAAGCTATATTTTTTAAATCAGACAATCAAATTGGTCATTTGTCTAATACTATTTCAATTTATTATGTGATATGCATAAAATAATAAAACCCATCTGTTTTACAGATATGTGATGCAGACCTCAATATATTGAGTGTTGATTCTACATTTGGAGGAGCCTCACATGACAGTTTTGTATGGAATCAACATCCTATCAAGACACATTTGATGGATTTAATTAATATGGGAGAAAGAGTATTTCTATTGGGTAAATATTATATTATATAAAAAATTAAAAAAAATTGACTCTAGTTGAAACACTTGTTTGAAACTAACTGCCTGTTTTATTTATAGGTGATTCTGGTTATGCTCAGAGGGAACATATGATGACTCCAATAGTGGGCGCCCTCCCAGGCTCAGCTGAAGAACACTACACAAATATACATTGTGTGGCAAGGAACACAGTGGAGCGCACGATTGGTTTATTGAAGAATAGGTGGAGATGTCTACTGGGGCATAGAGTTCTTCACTACCATCCAGACAAAGCTAGCAAAATCATAAATGCATGCTGTGTTTTACACAACATTTGCAATAGAGCACGTCTGGGTCAGGATGATAGTGAAGACGATATGCTACCCATGGAACTTATACAAAGTGAGGAAGTGCAAGCAATTAGCAGTGATCAAGCGTCTGCTGCAGACTTAAGGAGGGGCCTTGAAGCTCGTACACAGCTTGTACAAGAACTATGGGCAGCACGACATCTTCATTAAAGTTCAGTATATCAAAACTAGAAACTATGTGTACATATTAGGCTACATAGTACTTCATTGAATTATAATGGATGTATGACAATCAAATATAGATGTTAAGCCACATCCTAAAAATATCTAATATCTACAACTTTTGTGGTTTTCAATTAAGTTTTTAATTAACAGACTAACAGACTTATAACAAAACATAGTATCTTATATTTAAACAAAACAAACATCAAACATGACAATGATAATGTAAAAGTTAAAACGAATAAATTACTTATGATTAATTATTCTAACTTTTATTTAATAAATGGATTAATATATTTATTTAAAACTATTGCACAAACTTATAATAAGTGTACAAAAGGTGGACTTAATGCTAGAAGCATTCTCTGCCAGTCAACCATTGAGTTAACACATAATTTATTTTAAAATGTATTTGTAAAATGACGTATCTAAGTGTACTGTATTACCTAAAGATGAAATAAATGAATATGAATATGAGTCATTAATTAATACTACTAAATTACATACTTATTTTTTTTGAAGACTACTGGCTATATTGTTGAGGGCATTTGCAACAGCTTGAGTCCCTTCCTTGATTGCCGCAGACATATTCTCCAATGAGGTATTAAAATTAGAGATATTCTGTGCAATATCAGATAAGGCTCTAGCTGTTGTAGTTTCTGCTTCAACTCGCTGCCTCTCTATGGCAGCAAATCGTTCTCTGTCTTGGTTTAACATAGACCTAGAACGAACTCGCTGCCTCTGACTGCGGTCTCTGGTTTGGGTTTGTATTGTAGGAGAGTTAGCATGACCTGAAAAATAATAAAACTCTTATTAACTGGTATTCATCGATATTTTTATTTATGTATTTGTCCCAAATAAAATAAAAATTTAAAACTTATACTTAATGTATTATTTTTTTAAATTTTATATTAATACAAACCTCTTTCAGTTTCCGCAATCTGCATAGGAGAAGCAGTAGTATTCACAATAGACTGCCTTTGACTGCGGACTCTAGTTTGGGTTTGTGTTGTAGGAGAGTTAGCTGAAAAATAATAAAACTTTTATTAACTGGTATACATTGATATTTTTATTGATGTTTCTTATCCCAAATAAAATAAAATTTATAAACATATTACTGAATGTATAAGTTTTTAATTTTATATTAACACAAACCTCTTTCAGTCTCCGCAGTCTGCATAGTAGAAGCAGGAGTATTCACAATAAGCGCACTTGTTTCTTGTTCACATTCATCATTTGGTACCGTAATGATAAAAGGTATTTCATCAATCTGGCTGTGACTCTGCAATTTATTAAAAATGTATTACATTTTACTAAAGTATTTACAAAGTATTTAGATGTATCTGATTTACAGTTTAAATTTAGTAATTCTAATTATAAATAACACACCATACCGTGGAGGGAAATGGACTTATAGCCACATGGCTGTCTCCTGCAGCAAATTGTAGTCCTCCCATAACTGCTACCAGCCTTTGATCGAGAGGCGTTAAGACTGGCAAATTATCAGCAGTCCCACCGCCTGTCCGCCTCACTTTTTATCAGCCCAATACTAAAAAACAAGTAAACAGTCATATGAAAAAAGCTATGTAAGCCTAAATGTAAATAATACCATTAAAAACGAAAAGGTAAATAATATGCGGTGTGTACCTTTGCCCAGCCTTTTCCATCTTTCTGGGCACCGCCTAACGCATTAAGCGTCAGCGAAATTTCATCCCACTTCCTCTTGGTTTCTTGTTTAGCGTGGGCCGTGCGCAGGAGCCCCTTGGCAATTCCTGGATTTTGTTCCAAGAACTCAACAAGGGCTTCCAATTGAGTCAATGTTGGTCTGCTCATTGTGATCTACCAACAATATGATTTTTTGATAATTAAATAGCAAATAAAAATAAATAAACAAATATTGTCACGTACCTTACCTTTCGTCTTCTTTGAATAAACAATAAAATTACACTGAGTCGAAACTTACTTATGCATCGAACCTCTTCACCTTACAATTTATTAGTATTGCTTCCAAGTGTTTTACACTTTCATAATTGAAGAATGTGTTGAAAAACATCGGTAACATTTTTTCAAGCACAAAGTTATTTTTGACGTGAGATTTCGGCGGGAACAATTTTTTTTAATACAGACTCTCAATTAGCCACTTTAACTAACAAAGCCAGCTGTAAAATATAGTTGCACTAAGCAAGAATGAAAGAAAAGTACGTGTTACAGTAAATCACATTTTATTGAACATTAAAATAATTAATTTGGCAAGATTTTTTCGTTTTGTTACGTAATTTAATTCTTGGTAGTTTATTTTTTTTCTGTATGGTCACCCAAAATGATCGACGGTACTCGATTGGCTTAAAAGGGCTGGAACCCAGAGCCGTAAAACCCAATTTAAAAAAAAAAAAAAAAGACGGTACTCGATCGTGATGTCGAATCCGATTTCACAGTCGATCGTGTTCAAGAGTGCCAAATCTTTGGAGATTGGGATTGAAACTGGTTCGGATTGGAATCGGATTGAGATCGAGATTGGTTTCAAGAGTAAGCCTACGGGTCAGTGAACAAAAAAGTCTCCCAGTTGTCGCGTCGCAACGTGCGCGCACCTCCATACATAACAGAGGACTTGTTAAGAGAGACAAAAACGTCGCAGCGACAAAAATCTCCCGTGCGCGCACTCTCTTAGAGCTTATGGTATGGCTTCTAAGCATACAACTATTGCCCTGCTTCTGAACTGCCCGGATACTGAATGGTTTTCTGTAAGCTTATGGTAAGGGTCCTGCCCTCGACTGTTCAAAAATATGAGTGAATCAGTCAAAATATATTATTTACAAAAATAAATAAATATTGGCTGAATAATCTATCACTACGTTCAGTCATTATTGAACATGTACCATGTTCTCTCATTCATTCTTTGGCTAGGTCACATCACTAACATATTGCATTCGTTGTCGTATGAAAACTCGTTGTTACATGACAGTTGCAAATTCGTGTGTTTTCTTTGTTTGTTGTTCACTTTTTCCAAGAGTGAGTCTTTATCAATAGAGAGTTGTGTGCCTGTGTGTACACGTCAAATTTTCGTAGTGTGCTATACGTGTCTTCCTCGTTATATTATGTGATTTAACGGCTTCCCACCTCCTCAGGATAAATACTCAAAGCCAATAGGTACCGCTGAAGGTTAAGCCGGTGACAGTTTGCTCGTGCCATAGACATGGAAATTACAATTTATTATATAATCATTAATCTAAACGTCTATGGCTCTTGCCCATAGATCTATGGAGAAAACAAAAAGTCAAATCATCTGTCATTTTCATCTAATAATTCAGCTTCAGTCACTTCAGTGTGAATTTATTGTGAAAACTTTTTACTTGATCAATGGTGAAAACTGATGACGTGTACCTTAGAAATAAATATTAAGTATTTAAACACTTGATACGATTATAAACTATTAATAAAATCTTTCGGATTTCCTATTAAGCACAGAAGTTTCAATTTAAAAATGGACATGAGAGCAGCCAAACTTGCATTAGCTAGAAAAAAGGTTAGTAAGTATTATGTTTAGCTAGTTGTCCCGGCGAACTTCGTACCGCCCTTTCACTTTTTTTTAGTGATTTTGTCCGTTTCTAATAATTATTCTGCTACTCAGGATAGAGACAAATTCAACAAATTAAAGATCATAAAAATCGGTCTTGCCGTTCTTGACTTATAAATCGCACCCATAATAATGTATGGGCACAATTAAAACTTTTAGGTAGTGATAGAAAGGCTTATTATTGTCAGTTCTACAAGATGGCTATCAGAGAAAGAGAAAAAAAACATCAAACAAGGGAGTTCTGCATTTTGTGCCCCTTTCACACTTTCTTCTGGCCCCTGACTTTTAGCGCAAACACCCACTTTTCTCAACAATCTGTTTTTAGTTATGCTCATACATTATTAAGGGTGCGTAATGGTGTAACTAACCTGTGTTTAAGTCTATTATATATATAGACTAGCTGTCCCGGCGAATTTCATACTGCCCCTTCATCATATTTTTTTTCTGAATTTTTTCATTCATGGATATGAATATAGTTATTCTGCTATTCGGGGCGGAGACAAATTCAACAAATCAAAGATCATAAAAATCGGTCCAGCCGTTATCGAAGCTGTACCTTGTATATTTTTTTACGTACTAGTTTGAAAAATTTTAAGAAATGATTTTTTTTATGTACAGTCTAGTTTATATAGGGTGGAGGGCCTACGGAGGGGGGCTAAATGTCATTGTTGTTGCGCTAGCACGCACCATTTTACCACACCATAAAAACGCTAGATTCTATATATAAAAAAAAGGAATTTTTTACATTTTTCATACTAAAAACTAAAAAAATTACAAGTAGCTCCATACAAAATGCCTTCGAAAATTCGAAGTCCCGGACCCCCTTTAGTGTAGAAAGGGGGACGCACGGTTATGTTAGGTTAGAACAGTGACCACATAAATTCTAATTTAAAATGTTGTCATTGTAAACCGAAAAGAAATTACTTGCGGTGAACACAATAATGCAGGCTTGCCTTTTTAGGGAATGTAAATAAATTAAACTGATGTTATATTTAATAAGCTTTATTTCTTTTAATTGTTATTATAAGTAAGTGTTAGAGTTAATGATTGTTTTAATTAATGATGATGATAAAAAGCACTTTAAAGAACTGAGATAATCAAATAAAGAATGGATACCTAAACTAAACAAAAAGGAGCATACCTTGTGACGTTTTTTAGGTGGTCAATAAAATAATTTAGAGGTTTATCCAATATTTAATTGAAGCCTAAAGTTTTAAAAATGTTCACTGGTCCGATTACGCAAGAAATGGCTCTATCTAATCACTGTCCTGGGATGCTTTAAGTAGGAACGCTGGTCCACCGTAGAACGCGGAAGACGTAAAATTTTTCCCAGAGTAGCTTTTGGAGGAGAGAGTTTGGGAAAAAATACAGGCACTCAAACATTCACTTATTTGTAAGCAACTGAAAGTGGGCTTAATAGGTTAGACTTGTAGTCGTGGAAGAGTTAACTTCACAAAAATAATTATAAAATGTAGGCACACGTCCTTACCGTGAGCTCCGCGAGCAGAAGTGACTGACCGGTGCTAACGCCACTCATTCTACCTCCGAACCTGTGCATGCGATCGAGGCGTGATAATATGTTGTAGTCAGTCGTACAATTTAGACTTTGTATGTATTTCCTAACTACTCGGTTTGTGTGTGTTTTCATATTAGTTTTATTAGAAAGTACCTACTTAGTTTTATTTTAAAATAGTTTAATTTTAAAAGTTTCTATATGTCTGTTAGATTTATTTTAGTTTTAGACTATATAAATTTGATTTAAAAAAAGTAAACCGACTTCAAAAAACTGAACAGCTAAAAATAATATCAACACATAAGTACCTAATCAGTTACTTTTGGAGTCGGTGCCATCCGATGAGAGTTTGAATGTTTTTGTTTGCACCTACTCCAAAAGTAACTGATTAGGTACTTATGTGTTTATATTATTTTTAGCTTTTTAGTTTTTTGAAGTATGTGTACTTTTTAAATAATATTTACTTATTTCATCGAACAAAACGAATCATTTGAGTGTAAACATAAGTTAACGGCTGAACACCTTCTTTCTTTAATGAATATATATAATATATATGATTCTTTTTTTAATGAATAGCTTATACTTCAAAGATACTATAATAAAACATTTTTGGAAAAAAATTCACCCCTAAGGGTGGAAAAATAGGAAATGAAATCGGAGTTCAGCAGTTAAATTATGTTTGCACTCGTAAGATTTGTTTTGATTAGGATTTATCACTAAAATGGATGAAATAAGTTAATTTTATAAATAAAATAAAAACCGACTTCAAAAAACTAAAACGCTAAAAACAATCTTAACACTTAAGTACCTAATCAGTTACTTTTGGAGTCGGTGCCAGTCAATGAGAGACCAATGTTTTCGTTTGCACCGACTCCAAAAGTAACTGATTAGGTACTTAAGTGTTAACCCTTCCTTTGGCACGGTAATAAATCACTTTCACCTTACAATTGGCACAGGTGAGCAGCGCATGACGCAGATAATGACGCGTTTTGGGTCAAACTAACATATGGTGGCTTAGCCGGCACGTAAGGGGGATGTATTGTATACCTTTGGAATCCTTAGGAAACAACCTATTTTATTATGTATTAAATTATGCAATTCGAGTTAACTACGCGATTTATTAGCGACATGAATCCAGCTGACCTTAAATTTCCCCGATTTTTGCAAAAAAAGGTAATTATCTACCAAATAAACAATATTCTATCGAGAGATTGCCTTTCATTTATTTCATTAATCATCAATACGAATTTACAATGGATTTTAAGCACAAAGAAACAAAAAGTCAACTCCATAAAAATATTGCTAAATGGCTTTTTTTGGCAAAAGTCTTTTGCAGACCACCAGCCAACACGGGAAAATAATTTTTTGCAAAAAATTAAGTTAGCCAATTAGCCTCAAAAAAACGACTGAATTACAAAGAATGATTTATAATATTGTTATTCTTGAAATAATAATGTAAGAAAAGTAAATAATTAATACATAATTAAGGTAAATGAAAATACCGCTGCAAAATCACCCTAAAATCGGTAGGTACCTCGAACAAATGGTGTGTAGAACAAAACTCATTTATTTTTTCTAAAAAGTAAATATGTATTCATAAAGCTTATCAAATTTACTTTAGATTTATCATAAAATAAAGGATAAGGATTAAACTTTGATATTCTAAAAATGACCAACAAAATCATACATTTTTGTTGTCAAGTGCCGTCGCGCTAAATATTTTGATATTGTAAGTAATTATGGCTTATTAAAACAAATCTATTAAATTAATTACGTTGCTGACTCTATAAATAGATTTATCAAAGCTTTATTTGATATGAATTTATCGAATTAATATTGAAACTAACCAAAAATCTCGAGCAATGGCGGCCGCCAAAATATTTGTTTACATTTTATAAAATTTACCTTGAAATATCATTCCATTATGCAAACTAATACTGCAAATCCATCTAAACACACTCACTTTATCGATTTAAGCACTATTCTCATGTATTTTCACTTAAACATTCATCAAACAAAATTATTTAACAACACGCACCCACGCACGTAATGTCAGAATCATATGGTGAACTTTGCACGCACAGATTAAACAGACCTTACGCGCAGAGATCATAGAAACCCTTTCAATCTATTGACAGTACTCTGAACTTTTTTTTGGTATGCGATACACGGTTGAGACTCCCGTCTGTCACCGTCCTATGATTTTTTGAACGCGACTCGACGTAAGCATGACGTCAGTGGTGTTCTGCAGGTTAGTGACACAAGCGAACCTTTTTGAGAGTGCGAGGAAAACACCAGATGCCACCTCACGAGTGAAGATTATTTTTAGCGTTTTAGTTTTTTGAAGTCGGTTTTTATTTTTTTTATAAAATTAATGTTTTCTAGTTATGGGTTGGGGTCCAACTAAATCTACGCTTATCATTTGAAATGGACGACAACATCTTTCGGTCGGCCCATTGTACCGAGTGTAGTATGGGTTGGGTACATAAAAGATAGACAATTCTTGTGACAAATGTTAAGATATCATGGTGCATTCCGGGCCAAAAATATTTTAGCGATAAACGTTTGATAGTTTTAAAAATGCCAAAGTGGCCAGATGTAGGTTCACAATGATTTTGGGCGATAGTATTTTGTCGGAGTTCTAACGGTATTACTTCTTTTGACTCTAATTCCCTTGTAAGCGGATTAAATTAGGAATAGATATAATATACCTAAAAAGTTTTTCGTTACGAACTTTATAGTTGGGAAAGGAAGATGGCGAATTCAAGCAACCATTATATCTTTAGAAACCAGCAATCTTTAGTTGTCGCGGAAGTATCAGTCGGTCTGTCAGTCGAGTTATTAATGGCAGCTATGGGAACAGATCGAGAAAGACTGTCAGGGACAACATTATCGGCGCCTTTATCATTTTAATATAATTTAAAGAAAAGGGATTCCCCGACTTTGCCAAAAAATAGGTAATGAAAAATTCCGTGCTCCTTTCAATCGGTCTGAATTTGTAGTTGCAATAAAAATATAAAATGATTTAAATATTTACAAAATATTTTTATTATTTATTGTTAAACTTTGCTGCCCCCTAAAAAGTTCCGCCCGGAGCGGGC
Source organism: Anania hortulata (assembly GCA_963576865.1). NCBI lineage: Eukaryota > Metazoa > Arthropoda > Insecta > Lepidoptera > Crambidae > Anania > Anania hortulata. The sequence continues at coordinate 11,822,262 of OY756388.1, read as the reverse complement.
CGCCCCTGCCGCCCCCACCACTAGGTTGAATAGAGATGCATGATTGACCATTTATAACTCAAGAACGGCTGGACCGATTTTTATGATCTTTGATTTGTTGAATTTGTCTCCGCCCTGAATAGCAGAGTAACCACAAAAAATCTGAAAACTTTACGAAAAAAAATATATAAAGAGGCGGTACGAAGTTCGCCGGGACAGCTAGTACTAAATAAAAAACAAAAAATTTACATGGTCACCCTCAGCAGAACACGGTACCTTATTTCATTAATATTTTTCATTGCTGATTCTAACAGCCATCTCGGTAATTAGATTAAAATAAGTTAATAAATTGGTAGATTTTGCTAAAGCAGAGTTATGATTAGCTATGTGAAAAACTCAATAGATGCTTTAAAAAATAAAATGATAAAAAACCTTTAATTTTGCCTTTAAGATTTACAGCTAAATTATTAAGAGGTACTTCGAAATTCGCATCGTATTGCATTGTTTATTAAATGATAATTTCTTACCCAGATATCGATTTCTTTTTGCGAAATAGTGAATGATGTCGTTGATTTATTTTACCAACAAATATCTAAACAATTAATGGAATTAAAACATGTCACTAATATGATATCCGTAGTGGCTATGTATGTAAAATCCGTTGATAATGTCTTTTGTTTTTGCTACTAACACACATCCATATTGTCTGCGGCTTGGCGCGGAATTTGTTTAACCTAGAACTCTCATTAATACTGCACTTTGCAGTTTCTCCATTGAATAACACACAACCACACAACACTTAACCCCGAAAACTAAGATAGCACTCAAAAAGTTCTAAAAAAATGGTGTAAAGATCAATAATAATAAATCGTAATTTATCAAATGACAGCCGCCGTCAGCAAACGAATGGAAAAGATAGCTGACGCTAACATTGTATCAAAACAATGTCTGTATTACCTTTCAAGGAACTGCAACCTTTTTTATCAATTTAAAACGTTTCTATAAATATAATTACGATTTTATAATTTTAAATATTTATTTCAACATTTTGTACTGTCAAGTTTTAATAAAATACGTTAGTACCATGTGCAAGAACGCTAAAAGAAATAAGGAATACAGTTCTGCAACCTGAATTTTGGCTTAAAATTGCAAATAAATACTGAACTGATAGCCGTTATATGATTTTTGTGCTAAAATGTTTTTTTTTTCTTGGATATATCGTACGAGCAGTCATCATGTAGACCAAGCAGATGTGATGTATGGTAGTGTCAGGTTAGGATGGAACTCCCAGCGGAGCCAGCCCTTTCTTTTGAGTAGTCAGTCTCTCTGCTGACCAATATTACTCGAACATATCGCGTCGCTTTTACAAACGACGCATGACTTTAGGGATCGTAAGCTATGCTGCGAGCTGGTTTGGGTGCTTTTGTAGACGACATTTGTATTTAGCGCTATGTTCATTTATCTCCTCTTTGACCATTGGCATGTCAAAGATTTCATGGACCTCGGATGTTCTGATAAACCATGGTGCATTTGATATTTGTTTCAGGATGTTGTTTTGCACCCTTTGCATAATCATTATATTGGAATTACTCGCAGAACCCCACAGTTGTATTCCATATGTCCAAATTGGCTTGAGGATTGTTTTGTAGATAAAAAGCTTGCTATCAATGCACAGTTTTGAGTTTTCTACCAAGAAGCCAATAGAGACCCTTGTACCTTGTATTAATTTCGTCCCTTTTCATTTGTACATGTTTTTGCCAAGTTAGTCTGCGGTCCAAATGTATTCTCAGGTATTTCACACTGTTTTGGTGTGGGAGTTGAGTGCCATTTAGGGAGACTGGTATGCAGTTATACTTGCGAAGAGTAAAGGTTATTTGCACCGATTTGGAAACACTGGTAGCTATTCTCCATTTGGTCAACCATTCTTCCATTATGTTTAGACTATCCTGCAATATATTGGAAGCTTTTATTGGAGATTTGTTCGAGGCAAGAAGGGCTGTATCATCAGCAAAGGTCGCGACTAACATTTGGACATTGTGGTAAGTCAGATGTAAATAGTGTGTACAACACTGGACCAAGCTCAGAGCCCTGTGGCATTCCTGCGGATATCTCGTGGAATCCCGATGTGCAGTCGCCTTCTCTTACTTCAAATAGTCTATGAGATATGTAAGACACAAAAATGGGATAAAATATATGTGGTAGAAGGGTTTTAATTTTATAAAGCAGTCCCTTGTGCCACACCCTATCGAAAGCTTGCTGAATGTCGAGAAAGGCCGATGATCAGTACTCCTTCTGTTCAAATGATCTTCTGATCGTCCTGAAAACTCTATGAACCTGTTCAATGGTGGCGTGTTCTTGCCGAAATCCAAACTGGTGGTCAGGGATTATTGACCTTTCTTTTAGAACAAATGTAATTCTGTGTAGCAATCAGCATGTACCGTGCATGCACGCAAGCAGTATGTGCCATACATGCAGGCAAGCAGCATGCACCATGCATGCATGCAGACATCATGCATGCAAACATCATGCTAGCAAACATCATGCATGCAAGCAATCAGCATGCACCATGCATGCAAGCAAGCATCATGCACTGTGCATGCAAGCGAGCAGCACGCATCATGCATGCAAGCAAGCATGAAAGCAAGCAGCATGCACCATTCATGCATGCAAACATCATGAAAGGCTTCTGTTACGGCTCCGGCGCTGCGTGTTTCCGGCTGTCCCACGCGTGCTAATCGTCGCAGACTTTCTTTCGCTCACCTGCGCAGCTTCGGCTTGCTGGCCGGCTTTACTCAGCCGCGGCGGCTCGCTACCAGCCTCCTGTTCGTCAGCCCGCAGGCCGCCTCGCCCCTCCGCGCCTACGCGATTTTGAATTACACTCTAGGGGTAGGGCAGACAAGACTGCGTAGAGTCCGGGTTTACGGCAATTCGTTTCTGTTACTAAAAACCAAATTTTTAGCTATTGTTTTAGGACTAACAATAATACTGTAAATGAACATTCGGAATAAGACACAGTATGTAATACAATATTTAGGACATGTGACTTTATTTCATGTAAAATTAGTAGATTCAACTATTACAGTAATCAAAATTATGGTTACTGAAGTTTATAGCAAACGTGTTATAATTAATGATTTTCGGACAAACAATGTTAGTAGAAGAAATGGAGTACCTTCAGTTTAGGAACCGACCGATCTTACGCATAACGATGGCAAGCGTCATGATGGCAGGACTCTCATTCATTGAAAGATGAGTAGGCTTTTAATGTGGGACGCCATATGCGTCGCCACTTGCCCTCTCATCTTCTGTCAACTGGCAATACTTATCAATAAAGTAAACAAAACTAAATATCTGGGTATCTATTTGGATCAGAGATTATCTTGGCATCCACAAATCGAATTCGTAAGTAATAGAATAAGAAAATTAATTTGGGTTTTTAAAACATTACGGCACGTTGCTAATGAAGAGTTACTAAGAAAGATTTATTTGGCACTGGGCCAGTCAGTTCTGGGATATTGTATTACGATATGGGGTGGTACTGGAAAAGCGAAGTTCCTTGAGGTCGAACGAGCTCAACGCTAACTACTAAAGGTTATAAACTTTAAGCCGCGTAGATATCCAACACACCTGCTTTATGATAATACTCAGTTATTATCTGTACGAAAATTGTACATTCTACTTATAATCCTAAAAGTTCACAAAACTTTGCAATATGATGATAAAATCCTGAGTAAAAGAAGGAAAGATAAAGTAGCAATAGTAAATGAATGCAAAACTTATTTCGCAGCAAGTCAATTTACTAAACAGTCTGCTCATACTTACAACAATATAAACAAAATATTAAATATTTATATTACTATGATTGTAAAAAGAAAGTGACTGAATGGCTAAATACAGTCAGCTATGAAGAAACAGAATTGCTTCTAAAATATGTAAAGTAAAAATAAACACATTTATCAGTACACACTACACTCACATACCACACATACGCTCACACACACACACACACTGACACACACACACACACACTGACACACACACACACACACACTCACTGACACACACACACACACACACACACACACACTGACACACACACACACACATACACACACACACATACACACACACACACACACACGGAAGCATTTCATCATTATTGTATTTATAATTTATTAAAAAGACAACCGCCAATCACTTGTACCATATCACAAAATACTAGTAGTAAAGCGTAATTTAATTTGTTACCGGTACATCGTCTACCAACAAATGTTCTACATCTATCCCCGGAATTTGGAGCTATATTGCTGTATTAAAACCGATTCTTGGTCTTATTGTATTGTTAATTTTCTTTACTTGAACTAACTGTAACTAGTAGTTTTTTAGATTTAGAGAGATAGATTTTATAGATTTTGTGTAAAACATAACTTTTAGCTAAGAAGAGCCATACTTCCTGGCACAGGTATATTTTTACCTAAAAGGAGGTATTGGTCAATGTGTTTATAACAGTAACTATATTACATGAAATAAATGATTAAAATGAAATGATTAATTAACAATGCGGGATCAGCTCAATCAGCTGTCGCTTCTGCAGAGTTCAAACGGCGTAAACATGAGTCTTTGACAAAACTTTCAATTATTCAAACGCTGAGCTCGTGGCGGGGTTTCAAGTGCTTACAAACCTTATCGTAAGATATGTAAACGTCAAGCTAAGACATCCCCAACTCCAAGACCAAGACTAGGCTGCACCTGCGCCAACGAATAAGTTAGGCTATTCAGCGTAGTAATGTTAAATTTTGTAAAAATAAATAATTTTTATCATAATTATTTATATGTATCAGAGTAACACACAAACACTTTTAAAAATTTTTAATTGATAAGAATTTAAATTAAACACTGATTTTATAGTCCACAAAAATAATAAAAAGGTAATTTTTCTCATAATCGACGTACTATTGTAAAATACGAATACTCTGACTACTTTAAATTCGGATAAAGACATTAATCGCTCTTTTTTGTTCAATCTGTTGACTTGTATTATTTTTTATTAATAAGTGAAGTATTCGAAATATTCGGAATATTTGAATATTACTCTATGTAATATTCGAATAGTAAATGAGGCGAATATTCGAATAAAACAAATATTGGAATAAAGCCCTACTTATACTTTCCACAGATCTGGAAAATATCCCACCCTCAGGATGGCATTGAACAAAGCGGTCAGATCAGATACACAATGGCTTTCGATTAGGTCAAATCCTGGTGCTTTTTTGTTATTCATCGATTTAATGTTTTGATATATCTCCCCAGGCGTCACTATTTTCATGGGTAGTTCAAGTTGGAAGTCCTGGTTTACAGCAAGATCGATGTCCGATTCATCTGCATTTGGTCTAGCAGTGTTAGGTTTAAATACTTGACTAAGATGCGCTGCAAACGCCGCGGCCTTGTGCTAAAACGTAAATACCGTAGAAAGAGCCCAATCAGTTTTTTCGTGTTTTTTTTTAACTTGTTTTATTTTATACCCAGCGACCACACCTTAACCCTCTTCATGTAGTTCACTATTTACCAGGTATTTAGTTGTAAATCTTTTAGGATTCCGTGCCTCAAAAGGAAAAAAACAAAACCTATTTAGGACCACTTTGTTGTCCATCTGTCTGTCCGTATGTCTGTCAAGACCCTTTAACTCGAGAACGCGTGGAGGTATCGAGTTAAAATTAAAACCATATACTCAGGTTATACTACGGCCGTTTATGCAGGCAAACTTATATTTCTATACTCTCAAAGGAATCAAAATTTATAAGGTACTTTCCGTTGACCTAAAACTATGAAATTTGGCAAGTAATATTGTCCTATACTACATGTATGGTGGTAAATCTGAAAACTATACTTTTGTAATTAATTTGTAATTAAACTGCGACACACGATTCCTGAACTATTTATATGTACAGTCAACGGCAGGTGTGTCCATTGCCAAAAGCACCTACACAGCGCGATCGCAATATGTTTAAAAATTAAGAACATCCTCTCATAAGTAAGGCACGCCCGCCTCACCTATAAGGTATCTAACCTCTTTCTATGTTCTGTGATTCAGCCTGCCTAGCATGAGCAACCAAAACACGATATGGTATGATATAATATAGCGAAATATCGACACCAATTGTAAAAATATGAAAGATATAGCTGCCATTTTAACAGTACAGTACAGTTTATCGAAACAGTGATCATAATATGTGAAATCACCGGCACGGTGATTCAATATGGCGGCTATATCTATCATAGTTTTACAGTTGGTGTTGATATATCGCTATATCATATCGTGTTTTGGTACTCATGCTGGGCAGGCAGATGATATTTGTCAATTTAATTTCCATTTACATTTTTAGCTCAAAGACCATCAAGAGAAAAAAATTAGTACATCCTTTAAATCAGAAGTTTTTAACACTAATGATGCTGGTGTGCCACAGGAAAGTAATACTTCAGGTAAATTTACTGGTAATGTTGGAGCAGCTGAATACAATGAAAATCTTGATCATAGCATTATTACAACAAAGAAACCTGATCACATGGAACCCTTAGGAGATGTAGATATAAATGTGACAGAAATACTTATATCGAATAAAAGAAATTTGGAAGATCAAGTAGCAGATCTACAATCGAAATTAAATCAACTAGAGTCAGATTACAAGGCTGAATATAAAAATCATAATAGTACAAAACAACAAGTGACTTTTTTACAGAATGAATTAAAAGATTTGATGAACAAATATGGAACTGCTATGGAAAACAAATTGATATTGGAAAATAATATTGAGGAGCTACTGAAAACGAAAACTTTATTGTTTGATGATAAGAACAATTTATTGGAACAACTGGAGTTCACAAAGTCAGTTTTAAGTGCTAAAGAGACTGAAAACACTTGCCTGCATAACCAACTGCATCTGCTTCAAAATGAATTGGATTTTATAAAATTACAATTGCAACAACTTACAAGCGGATCAAATATATCTATTGCTCAAAGTGAAACTAAGCCAGAACATAGCGAAGAGTTGTTACAAAAAATTAACAGCTTAGAAGATTTACTTAAAACAACACAAAAAGAAAGAGACCAAATCAATATTCACTATGAGCAGTATGTTAAGGAGTTAAATGAGCAGTTAAACTCTGCAATGTCAAAAAATGAAGAAATGTCCAGAGAAATGCATAATCTTTCTATCAGAGAAAGTAGTCTCATTGAACAAATAAGTGAAATGGAAAGAAGAATTCAAAGTTTGCAAGTAAAAAAGGAAGAAACCATTGATAAGACTACTATTATTAGTAATGGAGAACTGATAGAACTACAAAATAAATTTACAAAAACACAAGTAAGTCCTTAATATAATAATTATTGTTACGGAAATGGGTACTAGATTGGAATGGAACGACAGTTCTTCCAAAAAGACGCTTAATTCAATCTTGTCATAAGCTACACAGATGAAAGTCCTATGACTGACAGAGTCTTGACGAAGCACTGACTTACCTTCTGGAGACGTATTTTTGAAAACAATTCGTGTATGAAATTCATTTCTATTGCTCACGATTTTACGAATTTTTGAGTCACTTAAAATTAGTGTTGCTATTAAATTGAAATCTTCTATTTTCGTTTTACGCAGAAAATATTATAAAACGGAATGCAAAAACGTAAATAAAAATTTATTATGTCAAATCTCTGTCAACCATATGTTTACTTGTCAATCTCATTCTTCCCGCTTCCGTACTTTCTACTAGTAGAAAACGAAACACGAGTGGGTAGGACCATTTGTTGCAGAATTCACGAAATGAATTTTCCAAAATAATGATTTTAGTCATTTGCATGCGAATTTTTGCGACTTCGTATTCGAATTGTAATTCGCATGATTCAAAAATATGTCTCCTGGTCTGACGTGGTCTTTTTAACAACATAGTACTGACGGGGTTCTCTTGACTGACGTAGCTCCGATGTAGTCCTCTTGACAGACACAGCACTCACGCGGTCCTCTTTACGGACGTTTTAAGCACTATACTGCACTGCACTGAATAATCTTCACTACTAGGCTTTCACTTTTTCTTTTTCCTTCCTTCTTGTGGTTTCCACTTTACTACTTTTACTAACTGCCCGTGGTGCCGCTCGCAGCCCTTTACATACCTCTAATAGACCGGGAGATAGTGCCCCAAATTTCCGGTCATTTGTACATTACGTAATAACGAAAAGTAAAATGATGGTCATAGCGCTGGTGCCAGCGGCCCAATCGTGTGGTCGTTAATCGAACGTGTCGGATAAATTACGAGTGTCGGACGATTTGTAACACCAAAAATATTATATTTTCCGATAGTCGCTGAAAAATGAAGTAGACGGTAGTGTAATGCCAAACTTCTCCGGTGTGACTTTAGCCTGCCATACCGACGACAAAAAACAATTCAACCATTTGTACCAGGCAAATGTTTACATAGTTAATCATTGTCGAGTAGCGTAATCGTTCATGAAAATCATGCCATACTTTTCCGACGGTTCCAAATGGCCGCCATACCGCCGCAAAACAGTTTTTTTTAAATTATCTAATGGCTTAATGCTTGCGGTGACGTAGGCGACGACCGTTTAGCTTTTTTTAGATCCTTCGAACCATAAGTAAATTTTATTTAAAAAAATAAAACCGACTTCAAAACACTAAAAAGCTAAAAATAATCCTAACACTTAAGTACCTAATCAGTTACTTTTGGAGTCGGTGCAAACAAAAACATTGAATCTCTCATCGGCTGGCACCGATTCCAAAAGTAACTGATTAGGTACTTAAGTGTTAGGATTATTTTTAGCTTTTTAGTGTTTCGAAGTTGGTTTTTTTTTTAATAAAATTTACTTATTTCATCTATTTTTAGTGATAAATCCTAATCTAACTGCTGAACACCGATTTCATCCTCTTTTTTTTCACCCTTAGGGGTACAATTTTTTTCGAACTTTTTTACTATAGTATCTTTAAAGTATTAGCTATTCAAAAAAAAAAAAACATCAAAATCGGTTTACATTTGTCGAAGATATTGGTTAACATAGATCCATGAATCACGAACCAAAACAATATCTTGGTATATATTTTGTTATTTTCTCAAAAACTGCTGAATCAATTACGATAAAATTTATATGGGACCACCTATGAAGTATGATCTACCAAACAAAAAAATAATCATCAAGATCAATTCATAATTGGCGGAGTAAACGCGTAACATACATACAAAAAAATAATTTAAAAAAAAACAAACAGTCGAATGGAGAACCTCCTCCTTTTTTGAAGTCGGTTGAAAACCCATTTGAATCACATGTATGTTATACCTATTATAAATTTTTCGACAATTTTTTTCCATGTTTTTGGGACTTGTAGTAGTTTGCAGGTTAAAATAATATAAGGTCATAATTAGTAAGTGCAAATATTTACGGAATAAGTTCAATAAATTTAATAAATAATTTTTATGCAAAATTTATATTTTTTTATACGCTAGTTTTTAGGGAATACACCAAAATAGATATTGTTAAAAAAGTAAAATAAAATATCCCATGTATGGCAGAGAATTCACGCTTCCGAACTTTCGGTATTTATCAATGGAGCCGACAAAGCCGCGGCGCGCGGTGCGAAGCTTGCACGTTGCCAGCCCGCCACTACCGCGCCCCGCCTCGCCCCCGCCGCCTCGGAGGCCGGCGCGGGAGCTGTTCATCAGTTCGCTAAAAAAATTTCGTCGTGCTGTGCGCGTAAGCACGATGTACTCGTATGGGCATTCAAAATGCCGTATCATAAATATGGCCATGGACGTGCCATGGACATGCAAAGGAATGGTGACTACTAATTAAAAAAGCAAAAAAAGCAATGAACGTATTAGCCGGCTTCTACAACATTCCGTCTTTTATTTTCTAAAAACTTGTAGTGTGACTTGAAATGTAACATAACTAATATGCGAAGTGCGCCATGCATGTCATCACAATCATTTTCCCCTTGCGGAATTTGGACCCGCAACCATTTGTGCCTAGAACTCACAATATAGATTGACGTCCAGAACTCAAAATAGACTAGGATTTAGTAAAAGTGAATGAATCGTTAGTAGTTTGACATTGAGAAAATATCGATTAAGATCAAAGATTATGATATATTATACATGAAAATATCGCTAGCTAATTTTGTTACTTATTTCAGGATGAACTACAAGATATTACCAGGAAGTATGAAGAGCTTTCTAACTTATACACAAAAAGTGAATATACAGTAAGGAAACTACAAGATGAAATCGATTCTTACAGCAATAACGATAATATTAGCATTTCAAAATTAACAGCTGATATTGCCAGTGATAAAATTGCTGCACAGAGAGCTACTGAACAAAACAAAAAATTAAAAACTAGTATACAAGAACTAGAAGAATCGTTTGTGAAAATGGTGAGTAATTTCAAATTAAATAATTTTAATGTTCATTACGTATGTTACTGGGTGCGTGCAACACGTTTACTCAGGCGGAAATCGCGCGGTCCGCGATTCCACATTACATCATTATCTTTTCAGCCACAGTACTTCGTTGCTACTTTCCACTCTCCGCTGCTGAACATAGGCTTCCTCTAGTGATTTCCAGATTTCCAGTGAGTTTACTAGGTCGTCGTTACATACAACAAAGTATTTTTCACATTATTTAATAGCTTGTGCCGTGTGGGGACGGCCGTAACGAATACACTTCCCCACCGCCAACAGGAGGCGTATCGTAAGAGTCGACTAATTCCTGTAGCATGAGACGGGCAGCAGCGTCTTCGTGCAAAATCTTATAAAAAAACTGCGCTCGCCAACCCGCCTGCCAAGCGTGGCGAGTATTGGCAAATTACATCCTGACTTTGACACAAAAGTACGATCATTTTTAGTCCCAAGTAAAAAGTTTATCGTTTCAGGTGTATTCTACACGCTCTCTCTCTCTCTTCCTAGCTATATATCCCATATGGTTGGTGGTCAGCCTTCCGTATCTTTTTTTCCACTTTGCTCTGTCCTCGACATCGTCTTCAGAAACCTCACACTACCTCATGTTCTTTAGCACTACACTTTCCCATCTTGTCTCGGGTCTTCCTCTGGATCTTCGACCGAAACCTGCAGTGTCGAATTCCCTACGTAATCTGGAGGCCTCTTCTTTACATGACTATACCATTGCAGCCTTCTCTCCTGCATCTCGTCGGCAATGTCGCGTACTCCCAGGCTTTTTCGCACGTAATTGTTGCAAATTTTATCGAGACTCGTTACGCCGGACATCTACTTTAACATTTAGGCAACTTGAATGTTATGCACGATCTCTTTGGTTACGGCCCAAGTTTCGCTGCCATACATAAGGATTGTGGATCGCATATGGTGATTTATGGTGATTAAGACTGTTGTCGCGGGAGTCTGGTTCATTGAATGACATCAAATTAAAAAAGCACTTTTACAGACTAACATTAAGATGAACATAAACTGGGTCTTCTCAAGACTCAGTATTAGGCCACCGGTCTGTAACTGGTACTTCTATTAAAAGTAATAAATAGATCGATTATAAATTATCTCAGATCGGATAATAGTGGATAAATAGCCACATTCGAGCACTATCATGTCTCGCCTTATGGTCAATATTGTTTGTAGTCTAGTCACTGCTACTCACCAATTAGATATATTTAATAGTTATGTTAGTTGTGGAATAAATCTGTTACTTATATTAAATATATTACTTAACAGTAATACTATAGACATGACCCGTGCCGCGAGACCGAAATATTGAAATGGTACTCTGCGTGAAGTTAACTTCTACAACAGTAGCGATCTAATTATCGGTAGACCTACCTTATTTAAAATTGTAACTAAGTGAAAAACTATTTTTAATCACTGATAACACACCTGTACGTATTACGGAAAAAGCAGGTGCCACTACTAGGTCTGACAGCTCCGAGGAAGCAGAGGATGACGATCGTGACGACTCGAGCAACATTACACGTACAAGGAAGCGTCAAACTGCATACGCCGGGCAGGAGGACCGGCCGCTCACTGGAAAGGACCTACGATGTATTATACGGGTGGAGTTAATTATACTATCTTGAAGGCGGCAATAAATAAACAAGTTACCCAGCAGCTAAACACTATTAAGCTGCAAACAGCGGATTTTCAGGAATAAATGTAATTTTACAATGCACAGTTTGAGGATCTGAAGCGTGACCTGATAGACAAGTCTGATGTCATTAAGAACTTAATTGCCGACTATCAACACCTTAAAGCCACCGTCAATAACCTAAAAGACAGCCAGGGCACGGTGGAACAGTTAATGCGTTCCTCAAACTCCAAAGATCCAGTGTGTACCTAAAAAAAAAACTAAAATATAATCGAAGCCGTTCTGCAACTGGGCAAAACTCTACAACTCAGTATAGAGGAAAAGGATATCGCACGTGCACACGAATAGCAAAACTTAATCCCCAGAGCAATAGCCAAAGGTATATTTTAGTAAGATTTACAACCCGACGTCATTGCGACGGCTTCATTGCGGATGCTGCAAGGTTTCACAGGGAGAAGGTTAAACAACACAATCCATTTAGGTTTGACATCAGTTCCCTTGCAACCGGTCTACGTGGCTGAGCATCTGACTGCTGAAAATAAAGATCTTCATGCTGCAGCTAGATCTCGCGCGAAAGAGCTTGGGTTTAAATATGTCTGGGTACGCAATGATAACTTTTTTATGCGATAAACGGAATCATCTCAGTGCTTGTAAGTACGTAACAAAGACTATCTAAAGACTGTACGTGATAAAAGTTATGAGTTCTGTCTCGGTTATTTTTAAAAATATTCTAAGAATGAATTTCATACACATTATTATTTAAGAATGGGGCCAAATTTTCGACTTTCCTTGGGTTTGTTGAACATACGTTCGTTTTCTCAATACTGACTGGAAGGAGCTTGTGGAGTCAGTTAGAGAAAACTACTTTGATATATTATGTCTTACTGAGATACTTAAACGGAGAATACTACAAGACCCTATAATAGAAAGCATGTAATGAAAACAAAAAAAAAGCATAGAAAGAAGGATGCGTCGCTGCAGGACACATGCTTTGCAAGACTTATTTAACGCTACAGCCACAAAAATTGCCGTATGGCCTAAAGAGAGACAGATTGCAATCTACAAGAAGACAAAAAAAAGTAAAGCGGTAGTTAGAGGAGGGGTGTCATAGGTTGCAATCGGTGCTGCGAGCGGCATAATAGTGTTACTTTTTTCTGACATTTTAATTGCAGTTTTTATCTAACCAAAATAAAATTTTGTTCTGTTTTAGTTTATTTTATTAAAATCCTATTTTTATTGATCATTGAAATGTATTTTTTTGGGAAAATATTTTATTTTATTTTACATCTTCAATCTGAAATACTTCAGAAAGTATATCACTTACGACATTTTAGCAAAGAGTATTTGTTGTTTGTAAATGTCCTTTCTGTCGATTGGCATGTGTTTTATAGGTGTACATCAAAACACGATATTTAGGTACTTGCGACTACTTAGGTACGCCAATAAGGTTCAATGCCTTAATTCAATGTCAGCAGCTGAGCTGCATAGAATTAAACCATACGACCAAACTGGCGGAAAGCAATGATGGCGGTAACGTCATATCGATAATAAAAAATAGATGTGTAAAGGAGAATGCTAAAGTTCCATAGAAAAAAAAAACCAGTTGCGGGGGAAAGAGATATATATCTCAAATTATCAATAATTATGAATAATATAATTACCGGTTATGATCGTGATCCTTATTGGCAAACATATAAAATTGCCAGTCTTATTATACAGGCGTCGAATTATAAAAAATGTTTAATTAATTATTTTTTACTTCTTTATTCTGAAAATATGCTTGGCGCTTGCCTCGTCTTATATTTTTTACTATTGTCAAACGACTTTAAACAGGGTTTACCTTTTAGCGCAGAACTTTTAATGTCATAATTTTATTATGCATATCAGCGAATGGCATCAACTTCATTTCGCAGAAAATCATTTGGCATTCACTCATTTATCAGACATTCAAAACTTAGAATTTTGTAAGCCAGAATCGTCTTTAGGAATACATTTAATATCCACAATAGTAAAAAAGCAGAACCATCATATTACAGAAAGTTTACAGTCAGAATTGTCTTTGGCATCATTGAGCACATACCCTATAAAGTAGAAATGACATATGATTTGTTCGACAACATTTTCTGCCTTTTTAAAATCTGTATGTGTGTTTTAAATCTGTTTTTGTATGGACGAGCGTTGACCGGAGTTGTCATTTCATACTAAATGTAAGTGATAAATCACTTACTAGTTTCGGAGAAAGATGCTTCGTATTGCTGCTCTGTATGTACGTACTCGATGTTTGGCATACATTTTATATCTATAATTATTAAAAGGCAGAACTATCATATCGCAGAAAGTTTACAGTCAGAATCGTATTTTAGCATACATTTAATATCTACAGTCATTATCAGGCAGAAGTATCATATCTCAGAAAGTTTACATTCAGAATCATCTTTTGGCATACATTTTATATCTATAATAATTACATGGATTATCTATCTATATGTATAAAAAAAAGTTAGTTACACCATTTGTAAGTCAGAAACGACTGGACCGATTTTTATGATCTTTAATTTGTTGAATTTGTCTTCGCCCCGAATAGCAGAATAACTATAAAAAACGGAAATACTCACAAAAAAAATATGCAGGGGCGGCAAGTAACTAGACTAGAGAAAATAGTCAACTGTAAACGTAAATGGTTTTTATTCCCTGTGTATCCCAAACAATGCTACGTAAGCAATACTAGCATATACCATGAATAGCATGGCAAACATGCAGCATGCAAGTAAGCATACAGCATGCAAGCAACCATGCAGCATGCAAGCAAGCATGCAGCATGCAAGCAAGTATGCAAGCAAACACGCAGATTTAATTTTCTTAAAACTAGATTTAATTTTCTTCGTAGAAGAAAACATTGTTTAAATTAAGTAATCTTACTAAAACTTACTCATATAAAAAGCAAAAATGTTTGTGTTGGTCTAAGAAAATATTTATTTGAAAATTTATTCAAGCTGTTACTTTAGCTTGTTGTAAGAAAATATTTTAATGTATATAGTAAAAAAAAAATATCAGCCAAAATAATCGTAAATCTTAGCTTAAGTATAATGTTTTTTAAAAGAAGTAAATTTTTATTTAAACAAATACTAAATGAAAGTGTTAAAGTTAAAATATTTATAGATTTTAAATTTAAGTAAAACCAATACTTAAATAAACTGTTTTTCTTATTGTTAGAATATGTTTTGAGAAAAAAGCAGTCATCGACCAAGACCTGCTTTGTTTATACTTAGGTCCCATTTTGTTACGCCAAATTAATATTTTATTGAATTTATCAAACATCATAAGAAAAATGATTTACTTGATTCAACGAATCCTTTTTTTCTGTGAGAAGAGGATTTAAGCAACATTTTGAAATCGATATATCTTTAAATATTGTTTTTTTATTTTTTTATATGTATATTCGCTCTAAATATATATTGTTTTAGAGTCAAGATAAGTTAGAGCTAACAGAAAAGTTAGCCGCCGAGAAATATTTAAATAGAGAGTTGACAATAAAGTTGGCTGAGATTGAAGAAAAGAGTAAAGACCTGCATGTTAAATTAAGGGCTAAAGACGAAGAAATGATACGATTACAAATGAATTATCGAGAATTAGAGAAAGAGTTTGATAATGTTTGTGCTGACAGAAAGATTTTGGTTAAAACTTTCGATGCTCTGCCCCAAGAAGAAAACATCAAAGAGACAAACACATTATTAGAAACGAATCTTGAAAGCAATATGATATCAGATAATGCCAATAACAATAAATGTCTAAAAGAGTTTATAAAATCATATGAAAAGGTAAATATTCCTAGAGAAGATGCCATGCTTAAATTGCAAGAACGTTTTATGAAAATCATGGGAGAGGTAGCTGATTTATCAGACGAAAAGCATAGACTGGAACATATAATTCTTCAGCTGCAAAATGAAACAGATACAATATGCGAATATGTCGCTTTGTATCAGCAGCAAAGAAGTTTATTAAAAAAAAGAGACGAAGAAAGGAATGCTCAAATAAAACTGTTCCAAATTGAATGTGATAGACTCAAAAGTCAGTTAGAAGAATTAAGCCGCACCATTTTAAAATTTGCCGAAGATAAAGAACTATCCACGTATTTTCAAGTGGAACATAGAAAAAATGACATGGAAAGAATAAGGAGTTTACTCGTTAATTTGAAAAATAGCACATTAGTGGATCCGAAAACAAATTTAGAATTAAGCAACGTGTATCCTTGTAACTGTTGTTCAGGTAATCTTATTGATGTTTAAACATCACTCAAGTTGTGTTTCTTTGTAATTTTACTTTTAATTTATGTATAATAAAATATCATCAAATTGCGTCAGACAACACACTATCGTCATGGTCTCGAAGTAGGAAGGAATTTACATCGAGTTACAAGATACCAGACTAATTTTATCAGGGGCGCCTTTCAGCACACTCAGGCCCAAACAAGTTTAAATAGGTCGTTATCTGATTTTACCTGAACCAATTTTTGCGTTGAAGGCGATTTACTGTACCGCTACGCCAATAGATCATCAAACAATGTAATATATACAGGGTGTCCCATAACTCAAGGATAACCTTGTAACCACATATTATATACATCATGAGAAACAACTTTTGGTCTATGACTTTGCAAATTTTCATGAAAATTTATAGACTTCCCATACAAAATCATCAAATTGAATAGCCGATTGAATTTGTACAGAAAAAATAAAATATTTTTTAAGGTCATAGAACAAGTGTGTGTAAGAGGTTATTTTAGACAAATGTAACGTCAAAATAATAAAATAAGATTAAATTACAGAATATTTAAACGATGTTTTATTTTAATTCCAATAAAAATAAACCCCTCTCTTTAACTAAAACTCAAATATTTTAGCGCAATAAAGTCAAGGCAGACCTATTTGCCTATCCAAAGATGTCAATGTGTTGTGTCTCTTTGACTAGCAAACTCACTATATTGTAGCAGTATTTCATTAATATCAAGATACCTAAATAGTCTCCAAAGGTGATAAATGTTGGTCCCATAGAAAAAGTTGTTGTTTTTCAGCACTAGAATCAGCCCCTAGAGGGTTGTTGATGTTTTGAAAATAACCCTTTATTTTTGTTATTAGTTCTACTTTTCATTTACAAAATAACACCATACGATGTTTGAGTGATACTTCCTGGCCGCGCCACTATTCAGTACCCAGACGCCGTTACACTAAATAGTGGCTACCTTAATGCTACTTTCTTTTTCCTATCACGGAAAAAAGAATACCTCAAAAAATATTAGGAATAATTAGCATTTAATGTGGTTCGGCCTTAGAGTAGTGCTTCCCAGCCGCGCCACCACGTATTACAAAAACTATTTTATGAATTCACAGTTGCTGTAGCTTAAAAGAACCTTTTGTCTACCTTCCAAAAGGAAAATCGAATAAAATAGATAATTCGGTTATCTTTTCCTTGGAAGATGAGACGTTAAAAGTGGTCCGGCTGGGAAGTATGCTGTTCGGCCTGACAACTTACAGACAGTAAAGTTTTAATTAAGTAGAAAGGTTTCTACGTAGGTCACACTATAAGTTTCGCGTAACTTAAAAAAACATCATGTTATAACCAAAATATTGCCTTTCAAAATACTCTCCTGTACATTTAAAAATTTTTTTCATGCGATCGAACCATTTTTTAAAACAGGATGACCGCAGATCTGGAGGCATGTTTTCTACGTGCTGATTGAACGCTATCACTGCCTCTTCGGAGTTGGTAAAAGTAAAACCTCTCATCAAATCTTTGATTTTGGGGAAAATACAGAAATCACAGGGTGCTAGGTCGGGGCTATGCGCAGGATGGGTGACGAGTTGTATTTTTTCGAAAACTAAAAATGACTTTGTTTTGTTGGCCGTGTGTGAAGAAGCGTTGTCATGATGTAGGAGAACGCGGCTTTTGGGTCGTCTTTCGCAAACTTTTTCTAACACCCTGGGTAAACAAATGGTAGAATACGGCATTAACACTCTTTTGATCTTCAAGTGGAATTGTACAGATGGAACCCGTAGCTGAGAAAAAAAACGCGATAATTTTTTTAACAACGTTTCTTGCCTGCCTCACTTTTGTTGGCCTGTTTTCATTTTCAAACACCCATTCACAAGATTGCTGTTTTTTTTCGGGTTCATAACAATAAATCCACGTTTCGTCTCCTGTGACAATGTCATAAACAGCATTAGAATGTCCGTGGTCGTACTTCAGTAGCATCTGTGAGCACCATTCCACACGCGAGCCCGCTTCTGCTCCGCTGTCAGTTCACGAGGGATCCAACGACAGCAATGTTTCAGAACTTTTAATTCTTCGTGTAAAAATTTCTGAATTTGGCTCATACCAATCCCCAATAGTCCTCGAATTGTCTCATGATTAATCCGTGGGTTTTCTTCAATTAGCCGCTTAACAGTAGCCACATTATTTTCGTAGTTGGCAGTCGAAGGCCGCCCTTCACGAAATTCGTCATGCAAAGAAACTCGACCTCTCTCAAATTCAGCAAACCATCGCCTCACGGTGCTCAAACAAGGTGCTTCTTTCCCAAAAGCATTTTGAAGGCGAGCGGCACAGCCTTGCGGAGAGAGTGAACTTTTAAAATCATAAAAATCATCGCTCTAAAATCTTTTCGACTTAATTCCATTTTCGTTGCGTAAGTAGAACTTTGATGTGTGATAAAAAAACAATTGACAAATCATTTCCCGCCAATTGTTTTTTTTTTATTACTAAGAAGGTTGCAACGTTTAAAAAAATATAACATTCGAAATTCAAATAGTTCTGTTAGGGTCCTATCGATAAAATAAAACTAGCGGACTGTAGAAATATAGGTGCTGTAATTCTCGCCTCTTAATTACGATAAATACAAAATATACGCGATGGTAAACTGGCGACGGTGGGTGTCCGAGCGCGGTCGTGATGATCTCGCGATGACGTCAGTGTCCGCCGCCCGCACTCGTCTCCCGCGCTTAGTGGAGTTGCGTTCTCAACATGGTCCCCGGCTTGAAGTCTGAAGACAAGGAAGGCTTCAAAGATCTGGAAGAGGGCCCATGTTAATAAAGGCCCTTCGAATGGTGCCACTCTTTGTCTTGAGCTCAGCGACTCTGGAGACATTGTCGGTGCCAGGGTAGAGCTTAGTGACTCGCCCCATAGACCAGAGCAGAGGAGGAAGAGCTCTATCTTTGACAAGTACAAGAGAGCCAATCTTCAGCTCTGTATTCTACGACCGCCACTTCACCTTCTGTTGCAAGAGAACTATATATTCAAGAGAGAAGCGGTTCCAAAAATGCTGCTTGATGAGCTCTGTTCTCTTGAAACGCTGAAGTCGGTTGATGTCGGTCTCTGCCGGGATCTGTGGATGAGGCACAAAAGACAGTGGTCGTCTGGTCGTCCAATCAAAAAGTGGGCAGGAGTAAGTTAGGTCGTTAGGATCGGAAGACAGAGGAGTAAGTGGACGGGAGTTTAAAATGGCTTCAATTTGAGCGAGGCATGTGGCCATCTCTTCAAATGTGAAGTTAGTGGTTTGTAATAACCTTCTAAGGTGGTGCTTGGTGGATTTAAGGGCTGCCTCTGCTAACCCGTTGAAATGGGGACTATAAGGGGGAACGAACTTAAATTCGATACCCTCCTGGGCAACATGGCCTTCAAGGTTAGACTGAACCAGGAATCTTGAAAGTTCATTAAAAGTACCTACGAAATTCGTTCCATTATCGGAAGTTATGCTTTGGGGCTTTCCCCGTCTAGAAATAAAGCGATTTAAAGCGGCTAAGTAAGCTTTAGAGGACAGAGCCGTTACAAGTTCAATGTGACAGGCTTTAATCGAACCGCAAATAAAAATTGCCAAAAATGACTTAATAAGGCGGCAACCACGACCCTTACGGTCTGCTATCAACACTGGGCTTTCGTAATCAACGCAACAATGTAAAAAGGGGTACTCTAGCTCGGTCCGGGATGCAAGCAACTGGCCCATGATGGGTTGAACTATATCTGCCTTAAATCTGCAACACCAAACACATTTATGAACTATGGCCTTGGCTAGGTTCCTGCCACCTAACGGCCAATAAGTTTGCCTGATGTTGGCTAAAAGAAGCTTTGGGCCAGCATGTAAACATTTTAAATGAAAATAATTAAAAAGAATTTCAGTGAAATGATGTTTTGAACATAGTAAAATAAGATGTTTAGTGTCATAACCTTATGGGGAATTTTGTATTCTCCCACAAACTCGAATGATATTGTTTTTATCCAAGAATGGAGATAAGGAAGTAAGACGGTTCTTTTTTGGGAGTGCTTCTCCTGACTTAAGAATAGCATATTCAGAATGAAACATTTCAAGTTGTGCCTTGTGTATTATTATATTTAATGAATTTTGAAGCTCTTGTAAGTGACCATTTAATTTATTATCTTTATTTTTGCAATTATAAATGAACTTTTGTAAATATGCCATTGATCTTTGTAAATATTTAAAGTAAGATTTATTTTTTATTAAATGAGAGATGGGGTCAGATCGATTAGCTAGAAGTGCAAACTTTTAGTGAGCCCCATGTAATAGAAAATACCTTTTGTCTACTTACGATTGATATTGTTTTGATCTTAGAATAAATATTAATTTGGGTGATAAAAACTATTTTAATTTGGTGCAGCTGCTAAAAATCTTTTAAACGAACACGTGTACTAATACTAATTATTTACCATATTGTTTGTGAAATGGTAGGTGCGTTTGAAAGCAATAATCATTTCCTCTTAAACACTACGTTAGCTAGATGCCGTCTAAAATAGGCTCACTTTGAAATATTATGATATGAAGCTCCTTTCAAAACTGTAATAGCAAACCTTTACTACAATTCTCTTTTG
The DNA here is from genome assembly GCA_963576865.1 of Anania hortulata. NCBI lineage: Eukaryota > Metazoa > Arthropoda > Insecta > Lepidoptera > Crambidae > Anania > Anania hortulata. Next base: position 11,801,307 of record OY756388.1, on the reverse strand, counting down.
TATAGCATGACTGCATAAATGTAGCTCACTGGCGGCAGTGCTTTGGTAGTGGGTTACCAAAGTTGAGCAACCTTTGCCGCGGTTTATACTGGATGGGTCACCATTTCAACCATATCTTCTTACATTTATCACAAGCATCTCCGTGCTTCGGAAGAGACGTTAAAAGTTGGTTTCGACACTTTAGTAGCCTTACAACATCCCTCCACCAATCCGCACTGGGTCCACGTGGCGGAGTATAGCCCAAACCACTGCATTGTTGAGGTGAGGCATGCCCTGCAGTGGGACGTAAATAGGCATACTTAACTTTATTATTTTATATAAAGACAGAAAAAAGAAAAGAGACAAACAGAAACATGGAAAAAGAAACAATAACAATATATCATTATCACCATGCAGCGGCGAGAATCGAGAGAATGAAATGAGCATTCGTCGTCATTACGTAGCGCACTGCAAAGGTCTCAATAACAACTGGAAACATATGACAATATAAAAACCTCTATCGCTTTATAAAAAAATACGCAAATGGTAGTTCATTGTATTATGTACAATCTCTTATTGAACTTGCCATCAAATCTTTTATAAATAAATAAATAGTATTGGACAACATCACATACATTGCTCTGATCCTATTTAGGTAGGGTTACCGATAAGTAGCTTAAGCACTTGTGTTACAGAAATTAGAAACAACGACGGTACCACAACACCCAGACCCGAGACAATATAGAAGTTTTTATTTTTTCTACATTGACCGACCGGGCATCGAACCCGTGACCTCAGAGATAGCGACACCAACCACCACCAATATTTATTCAATCATGTTGTTTTTAATTTCATACAGGGTGTCCCAAAATTGGCACGTCACACTGATACCGGATGGAGATAGGGCCAAAACGCATCAAACAAGCCTAACATGTCCAAAAGCTTCATCACTTGATATATGACCAAATTTAGTTATTTTTGAAAAATCTCCAATAATCATGTTTGTACCAGAGCTTTTTAGGGAGTTCTTTGTCAAAGTCATGAAACTTTTCTATGGACATGTTAGACTTGTTTAATGCGTCTTGGCCCTATCTCCCTCCGGTGTCAGTCCGCAAGTTATGGGACACCCTGTATATCTTCCTATACAAATGGTATTCTACATTTTACTCTTGTTTGGTGAAATACGCCCTTAGCTAACGAAAAAAAAATGCAGCTTTCTTATTAATGCTATACAAGTTGCTATTACAGTTTATATAATAAAATTTTAAAGTAAACCTATTTTAGACGGCATCAAGCTAACGTAATGTTTAAAAGAGGAAGTGATAATTGCTTTCAGACGTACCATTTCACAAACAATATGGTAAATAATTACTATTAGTTAGTTAACGTGGGGCGTTCATCTTTCTGAACGCACTTATTTGTTGGACGCACTTGACTTTAGAACGCAATTATGTTTGGCAGTAAGTTGGCAACATCGAACTGCTTGTCAGGCAGAACAATACAAAAATCAAGGCACTGCCTCTTACGAAAATGTTTGGTAGGGACACCAAATTCATATAGCAGATCTTTGCATCAATAATAATTATTGTTAACTAATTTAAGTAATAATCCTGTAATGGTCGGTGATTAACTAGTGAATGTGGAATAAAACCGACACGCCATATTGGCAAAGGAGATGCCGGCGTACCTAAACCTCCCAAAGTGGTGACCCCGTACATGAAAAACAGCCGGGATAAAGAAACTCAGTACCTATCGACGTGTGCGCATTCATTGATGTTGTGAAAACTACGCCGATATCGCTGCAAATTCCTCTTTTCTTGGCTTAATAAAATGGCGTCGGCGCACTCTAAAAACATCGCAATCGCCATGTAAACTTTCGCCCATCTACGTGTGCACAGTAGCAAGAGTAGTGCACTTAAAACTAGTGCTGTTAATGTGTGAAAAGTGCATGTCGCGCTAGTGCTTTTAACAATCATAAACTAACATCTGATGCATACTAAAATACATATTAGGAAAGGATACCTACTCTGAAAACCATTCTTGCCTGTATTTATGACGAATCGGCTGCTTACTCCATCCACGCAAGTACCTACTATATCAAGTTTAAAGCTGAGAAGGTAACTCTTGGTGAATGTATAATTCAATGTAAGTATAATATACGTCTACGCTCGGTAAGTTTAAATTACCTACTTATAAAACTATTTTACTTTTCGTTTATAATTTAACACACTAACGATATATATCTTATTATTAGGTAGGTATACAGGGTTATAAAAAAAGGCTTAGCTATTTTCGTTCCTATAAATCAATATCAGTAATAGAACACATCCGTGAAGAAAAATAAATAAATTTTTGTTTTTATAAAAAGTTATGACGTATCAAACTTTTCCACAAAATCCCGAAAATTGTCGCCGCCCGCGCTCGGACAATGACCGCGCAGTTACTATTATTCCTACTCGGGCGGGCGCGGGCGGTGCAGTGCAGTGGTGCGCAGGCAAACACTTTGTACGCGCGCGCCGACAGCCATGCAATTATCGTTTTTATTTGTATGTTTTAAGGTTAAATTTTCATCCATACTTTTACAAGATTAGGGACGATAAAATTAACTTTAGCATTCAAAAATCGCGATGAGCTTTATGTGCAACCACTAAATTAGTAGAAAATTAAAAATTCAATTATTACCTTAGTTAACAGTACTTCAGCAACTGCTCGAAGTGAAGACCGTTTCTTTCAAGGCAAAGCGCGTTTGAAAACATTTCTTCTCAGTCGTTGTAGCACTGCACTGTCACTTTTCACAATGTCAAGTGCACTTATTATTTTACCTTTTAATTCGTCTAGATTATGAATTTCGTCTCGATATACGAGACGTTTTGCTTCACCCCACAAATAAAAGTCACAGAGCGTGAGGTCCGGTGACCTTGCAGGCCAAGCCACGGGCCCACCACGGCCTATCCATTGGCTCCCGTATTCAATGTTTAGGTACTCTCGAACAACGCGAGCGTAGTGGGGTGGTGCACCGTCTTGTTGGAAGTAGAAGTCGCGCAGATATGCAATAGGCACGTCTACGACGAAGTCGGATATTACGCCCCGCAACATCTCGAGGTACGTACCTCCAGTTAGGTGGCCTTCGATGAAATACGGCCCGAGTATTTTGTCACCAATAATACCTGCCCACACATTGGCACTAAATCGCACTTGATTGTGATCTTCCCTAATCTCATGAGGGTTACGAAAAGACCACCAATGTTCGTTGTGGTGGTTGTACAATCCAATGCGTATAAATAGCGCCTCGTCCGTCCACAGGATATTGACGTGTGGGTTCCCAATTATCCACTCACAGAATACACGTCGTGGAAGCGCGTCGGCATCGTTCAACTGCTGGACCCTTTGATAGTGATAAGGATGAAGGCCAGACCTATTCAACACTTTCCACACGGTTGGTTGACTTAAATCGAAACGGCGTGCTGCAAGAGCGTGCTTCAGTGCGTGCTGAAAGTCCAGAATTTCCTCTTCCAAATCGATCGCCATTTGCTGGCCATAATCCAGAAGCCGCTGGTTTGCTGCTAGGATCGTGTTCCGGTGTGGCACTGTGATATTTACGAGTCCCTGAGCTCGTAGCCGGGGGACACTCTCAGCTTCGTACAGTCTTCGCGCTTCGTAGAGACTCACCACTTTGAAAGTACACTCTCACCATCTCATAGTACTCGCGGTTGCTGTACAACGTTTTTTTTTTCAAAATCGTGAGCGCGGTTCGCAAAACAAGCCAAAAGCGCGTAGGTACGCACGTGTGTCGTAAGTTACCGGCGGCAGCGACTGCAGACTGTTTACATTTTTTCATGCGGCATGCGCTCCCCTCCCGCCGCGCGCCGCCTGCTTTACCCCGCCGCCGCCGTTTTTATCCTAGTGCATTCGCCGCCGCGCGCCGCGCGTAGAGTACTAACCAAAGGCCATTGGCTTTTTTTACGTTATACGCGTTTGGCAATTTTCGGACAATTAACGTGATAAAAATTTAGAAAAAAAATTTTTTTTTTTCTTCATAGATGTGTTGTCTTACTGATACCGAGTCTTAGGAATAAATATAGCTAAGTGTTTTTTTATAACCCTGTATATTGTTAATATTTACTTGCGTGTAATTAAGCGACAAGGCAATCAACCATCAGCATACGTGGACATTTTGCCTAGATTTGAACTATGATGGTAGTACTATTAGGTATTCTGTGCTATGATGTCCTCGCATTCCTATAAAAAGGGCAGTGTGGTCTCCCTGGTTGGTGTAATTGCACCAATGTATGGATAAAAAAAAGAAATGCTTATGTCACAAACGACAAATCGTATTTTCCGTCCCCGTCACCTAAGATTAGACGAGTTTCCAGCTACGTAGAACAGCTGGAAGTGATAGTAAATGGTGGTTCAGACAGCCAGAAAATTCCAGCTGAACCATCAAGTTTTTTTAGAATAACTCCTACACGCGTGCGTCACGAAGGTTCAAATCTAGAGACGTATTTTTGAAGCATTAGAAATGAATCTCAAATTCGAACACGAAAACAATTCGTGTATGAAAATAGTTTCTATTGCCTCCGATTTTACGCATTTTTGAATCACTCGAAATAGGTGTCGCTATTAGATTGAAATCTTGTAACTATTTTAGTTTCACGCAGAAAATATCATAAACCATAAAGCAAAAACTCACTAACGAACGTAAATAAAAAGTTATTATGTCAAATTTCTCGTCAAACATACGTTTACTTGTCAATGTAATTCTTCCGTACTTTCTACTAATAGAAAACAAAAACGAGTGGTCGTTGCAGAATTCACGTAATCAATTTTCAAAAATAGTGATTTTAGGAATTCGCATTCGAATCTTGCGATTTCGTATTCGGATTGGAATTAGCATGATTCAAAAATACGTCTATACATAAAGATCGGTCCAAAATGTGATATTTCGTTTAATATCGAGAAAAATAAAATGGTTCAGCCAGCCTGGTTTATGGCTGGCTGGACACACGTTTTTCAAGATTTCTCGAAGTATGTTGCATCATAATGGATGAAATCACTTTGGATGCCGTCACGTATCACGTCACTATCCTTTTGTTAAGAAACGGAGCCCTCAGGGGCGTGCATTGAATTTTTGGCTGGGTAGGCACTAGGCAGTAACATCATCACAAAAAATCTTGCTATCAAAATCAATTATTTTAAATAAGACTTACCAATTTTAGCGTTTCGAGGCGGGAATATATAATTTTTTAAGGCAGTGAAGAGTTGTATGGAGCAAAAAATGCATCAATTATCATAACATGTCATTTTAATGATATTCATAGTGCATAAAAGTCATTCCCTAGTTATTACTTTTTCGCGCTCCTATAACCAGTCTGTAATCTTTCATCATGTTTGCACCGATAAGCTTATTAAACTGCACTTTATTTAAGAAACTTCATTGTTTGGTAACAAAAACATAACTTATCACGAGAGGTAAACAAACAACAAATTGGCGGCTTCGGCGTTTTTGTCGAGTTAACTTAATTATCTAGTTTTATGAGTTTGTTATTTGTTCACCGCATTTGTTTACGCTTCAACTATTACAACAACTAACTTTTAACCACTTAACACAAGTTTATTCAAGAATATTGTTAAAAATCTATATTGCTTTAATTGAGGTTACATTTGAAATCGTAAATCACAGATCACTAAACTTGTTCCGAATTGAGCCAAAATAAACTTTGGCGTATCTAAACCCTGCTAATTAAATGTGTTCGAGCACGCCAACTAGGAAATGATACTATTTTTGCCTTATCCACAAATGAAAATTTACTAAAGGGATTGGCGCGTAATTTGTCTAAACAAATAGAATGCTCATTACATACTGTACATTGCAGTTTCTCCATTGTATAAGCACAACAACACAGCACTGAACTCCGAAAACTATAATAGCACTCAAAATAAATAGTGTACGATCAGTAAGAACATAAATAATTTTCCAACACTCGCGCGATGAAAGCCAAAGAAAACTAATGAAAAAAAAAATGGCTGATCAAAACTTACTATCAAACAATGTTTACATTACTTTTAAAGAAAACAATTTTGCAACCAGTTTATTAATCGTTTTTAAATGTTTAATTCGTCACTGTGAATACAATTAGGATGTTATTATTTAAAATTTCATTTAAACAATTAGTAATGTAAAGTTTACATAAAATACGACATATTTTGACTGGACGCGGAAGTATTTCTCTAGTGCGCCAATGCATGCGCTACTAGCGCCGTCTAGTGTGAGAAGCACAGGTAGCGGAGCCTACTACTGGAAAACTTTGCTAAATGCGAATGACTACATCATCTAACTGTCATGTATGAAAAGTGTGTCATCTTGATTTTGGTCAGGTTATCAATATTGAAAAAAAAGGATTTTTCAAACCGTGTTCTTATGCGTACAGAATACGTAGGTGTGTGTTAAAATTAAGGAAATGTGCGTGAATTTATAGGCTCTCTTGCCGCCGCCTACTATAGGTATATTGCATAGAAACGATCGAAGTTGCGCGCGAATTGCGTGCATTAGTTACGAATAAGTTATGTAGACGAAAAAAATATTACATATACTTTAGTAAAGAGGTAGATTGACAAATAAAAAAAGTTGGTTAGCTGTTCTGTAGGATTTACTAAGGTAGGCTCTGCATAACAGCCTATATGGAATGCACGCCACTGGGAGCCCTAAAACCCTTTAGAAGCTGAAATCGAAAGTGTCGGAAAAGGTCAAATTCTGGCTGGCTGAACCAACATTTTATCACTTTTCAAAGAAAGTATTGCGTCACAAACGACGAAACCTTGGTAGATTGCCGTCACTTACGATTGGTTATCCACCTAGATATGCGAGATCTCTGTAGGACAGGTGTCTCAGACAGCCAGAACTACATGAAGTCATGACTACTCTATACATTATCTATTAATAATAGTTCCATTCTTTTTTCATGTATAGTTGAGTCCAAAAAATACGTTTGTGACATTTATGTCCGTGTGTATGTACGTCAAATACAACTGGTCCGATTTTATTTTAATTTTTACTGTTTGAAAGGTTATAGTTTAACTAAATTCTACAGTAAGATAATTGTTAAAAAATAAATCAGAAACAGTTTGACGTTTCTTCTCTATACAGGTACTAAGGTACTAAGGTTATAGTAGAGGTCTTGACTAACTGACAATAATCATTAGTTTCACTTGTCAGTGATAATCATATCCATCTTCATAGACAGACATACATACTTTTTATTGCGCACCACACAAGAAACAGAAAAAAATACTTTAAGAACAACACAATTTAGGTGGTCTTATGGCTACAAGCGATCTTTTCCAGACAACCTTCTACCAGGTCTTAAAACTTCAGTCAGAATTAAAGAAAACTTAAATTTAAAGGTTCGGTGTAGGTATATTTGGAACTCATTTACTAATCTTGCGTAGATTCCATATACTTAATATAGTCTGGCATCTATATAGAATATACACCTGTTTATAGCATAAAAACTACCTGTTGTTTATTCTGTAAAACCCACTAACATTACTAAGAGACGTTAGTTAACGAATCTCTTTGACAAACTAAATTACACGCGTGCGAAGCCACGGGTAACAGCTATCAAACAATAAAATAAAACTAGTGGCTGATTTTAGTTTAATTTTCTTGTAATAAACAGTTTGATAATCATCATCATCATCACTTCAGCCATAGGACGTCCACTGCTGAACATAGGCCTCCCCCATTGACTTCCAGATTAGCCGGTTGGAAGCGGCCTGCATCCAGCGTCTTTCTGCGACCTTTATCAAGTTGTCTGTCCACCTTGTGGGTGAACGTCCTACTCTGCGCTCGCCTTGCTTTAATAATCGTTTGAACCTAATTATTTGTGTAAAACTGGGCAAAAAAGAAAATGCGTTCAAATAAACTTAATGCACCCATTCTTTGAATTTTTTTGCACAAGCACTAATAATGTTACACCACTTTAGGTACAACACATCTCTTTTTAAGTACTTTTTTTAAAGCAAGGAAATGATAGGTATTATTTCTACACAATCTTACTCTTGTGCTTACTAACGCTTTTTTAGAATAAACAGTTTTTTAATTCATTAATTCCTAGAGGATAGAAAACAAATTTAATGAAAATGAAAAAATATGGGTTTCCAATATTTTATTCACATACCTAGTAAAATATTTGAAATGTTGTCAATTGTGGTCCGATATTATACAAAAGCAACCGACGGACAAAACACTACATAGAGGCAAACACTGTAATGACGAGAGCTGGACGCAATATTACTTAATCCTCAAACATGAAAAACTAAAATAAAAGCAGAAAAGAAAGATACAATATAAAATGGAAAAGTTTATAATAAATTACTTTCTAGTAAATTATCGGATGATGGAGTGTACAAAAGTGGACCACATAAACTTAGTAACTTTTGACGATCATTAGCCGTTCGCTGCATTTTCAGCGTAGGAAAACGTACGGTTGTACAAAGGTACTCGGGGATGAACGCGTACTTAAGTAGGTATACAGGAATACTTTTTTACCACCAGCCAATTTTTTTCTAGGCATTAGGAATCCTTCATAGAACCCATTTATAAATAAAAATGTCAAGTTTTCACCATAAAATATTTTTCCCAATATAATTTTCAATTTTATGTGGTTACTGCTTATGTGGGCGGCGCGAGAGCAGCGGCGCGCGGGCAGCGGCACGGGGTTGCTATGACGACGGCCTTGTGTCGGCATCGGTGGCGCGCCGGTCGGTGTCAACAAACACACAAATCAGTCGCCCGCGCAACACGTGACGTATTCTTACCGCGTTTCCGCCGTCCCGCGCGCTGCGTACTATCGCGAAAATATGAAGGGAAAGTCAACAACTTAAGGATCGTAAAAACATCAATGAAAAGCGGGGGCGGGGAGAGGCGTCGACGCTAGCGCGTAGAGTAGTTTGCGTGCCGTGTCCATACTCTTGTATTTGTTTAGACAATTTCCAGGTGCTTTATCTCAACATTTTTACTTACTGGGCGATACCAAAAGAAAAAACACTTGTATTGTTTTTTTTCCTCAAAGATTATATTTAAATTTGGATGGTGATAAAAAAGTCTTCCTGTATACAGGAATATTTGTAAAACATCAACAACTTCCTAGGGGCTGATTCTGGTGCTTAAATACAACAACTTTTCCTATGGGACCGACATTGAAGTCTAAAAAAAAATTACACTGCTCCATACAAACTGATGTCAGCTGGTCGGCGGCTTAGTATGGGGAAGTGTATTTTTTCGCGATTTCAATGTTGGTCCCATAGAAAAAGGTTTTGGATTTAAGCACTAGAATCAGCCTCTAGGACGTTGTTGATGTTTAATAAATAACCCTGTATAAGTAGGTACGTGGTTGTGGCGACATTCTGCTGTCGCCACAACCGCACGGGCCTGATTAACCAATAATTATTCTTCTTTAACGCCTCCTTCCAATGCCGGATGTACCTAATCCTGCATAGTACGCCACTTTCCACATCCTGAGCCTCCAAATCTTTACTGCTACCTTGACCAGGACGTCGTCGGTCCACTAAGCGCGTGGCCTGCCACGCGAACCAATTCATTACGGCGGCCTTTTTACTACATTAACAAACTTATCATCTAATAGTTATCACAATCACAATAATTATTGTTGGAATAATACAGTAGACTAATAATACAATCAGGTTTGAGGTATCATCATAACAAAATAATAATTTATACCTAATTTAACTAGAAGTATTTGGTATTGTTTAAGTTAAGGTAGGTACACGTCATTTATGAAATTAATAGGTAAACAGCAAAGCTAACCTTGTAAAATATACTTACGACAAACTAATTAATTTCCGAATATTTAAAAATATTAGTTGGCAGAAAAAGCTAATCATAATAATAAATATCTATCCATTAGGATCGGATTAGGTCTGTATGTATCCCACGTTAGTAGGGGAACCTAGCTTCCAAAAACATTACACTCCTTTTTGGGCAGTCGTGTAAAAAAAGACGACGGGTCATACGAGGGCTGCATTAAAAGTATCGGGAATGGAATATTTCCACTGTTCCTGTCATATTAAAATCTTTTTAATTGCAAACTCTTTGGTTTGAAAAATCAAAAACCATTTATTTATTTAAAAAAAGATTCTCGGTCTTATCACAAGGTCTTGTCAAACTTGTTTAGTCGTTGAGAAAATGGAATTGACTCGAGGAAACTCAAGAGCGATGATTTATTATGACTTTCGAAGTGGTTTAACACAAAAACAGTGTGTTGACCGGATGATTTCTGCATTTGGTAATAAAGCCCAATCCAAAACCACAATTTATCGCTGGTTTGCTGAATTTCAACGTGGACGTGTTAAGCTCAGTGATGATCTCCGTCAAGGTCGTCCAAAAACTGCAGTCACCCAAGAAAACGTTGATGCTGTGCGTAAGCTGATTGAGGAAGATCGACATGTGACATACCGCGAAATTCAGGCAACTTTAGACATTGGCATGAGTCAAATACAAATAATCCTGCATGAACAGTTAGGTGTAAAAAAGTTGTTTTCCCGATGGATACCGCATTCGCTCTGTGAAGAGCAAAAAGCGGCTCGCGTTACTTGGTGCGTCAGAACTCTCGAACGATTCCACGCAGGATCCTCAAATGCTGTATACAACATCGTATCAGGTGACGAATCCTGGATATACGCGTACGAACCCGAAACAAAAAACCAGTCACGAGTTTGGGTGTTCGAAAATGAGTTAAAGCCAACAAAAATTGTTCGTTCACGGTGTTGCAAAAAAAATGGTGGCCACGTTTGTCTCCAAAACCGGTCATGTTGCGACTATTCCTCTTGAGGGACAAAGAACGGTTAATGCAGAATGGTATGCTAGCATTTGTTTGCCACAGGTCGTTTCTGAACTCCGTAAAGAGAACTGCAACCGCCGCATCATCCTCCATCACGACAATGCGAGTTCTCACACCGCGCACAGAACAAAAGAGTTTTTAGAGCAAGAAAACATAGAATTATTAGACCATCCGCCGTACAGCCCCGACCTAAGCCCTAATGATTTCTATACTTTCCCTAAAATAAAGAATAAATTGCGTGGTCAGAGATTTTCATCACCTGAAAAAGCTGTTCCTGCTTCCGAATGGAATGGTTGCTTCAATGATTGGTTCCGTCGTATGGAAAAATGTGTCAAATTTAGCGGAGAATACTTTGAAAAGCAATAAATACATTTTTAAATAGTAATGTTGTGTCACGTCCTTGATTCCCGAAATTTTCAGTGCCGCCCTCGTACCTACTGCAAATGGCAAAATTTCTATGTCCGCTTTTTTGCATTTTCAGTTTAAGATGACGAAGACAAAAAAAGCTAGACAGCAATTATTAAAATTGAAAAATTTCATAAACTTCTCGCAACCTATGATTGTCGCATTGTCATTATAATATGACATCCTATGTTTAAAATGACTACACACACATTTTTAGTCACGCTGTAGGTCTTATACCATTTATCAATTAAGCGCCACAGAATGTGTATTTCTTGTAAGGCTTTTATCATTTTAGGCTAAATTCATTTTTAAATTTAGAATTATGGACAGGCTTTATTAGCATGATTAATTGATTACTGCTTTGCTGAATATTTGTATAATAGGTGAAATTAATAATTGGCGGTAGGAGACAGTTCGACTAGACTCATGCGGCGAGCAATTTTTTTTATAACGCCGGGACATTTTAGACTATCCGTTTAGGCCAAATGTCACTATCATGAATTCCTATTTAGTTTTCAAATTTCAAATATCAATCGTTCGTCAAAAATGTGATTCTTATAGACCTGAAAGTACATACATCTCATAAAACCATTTTAGTAGCGGTTAGTTGTAGTAGCAAAGTCGGCTTCATTGTATTCGAATTAAAATTTAACATTTTTGAAAATGTGCTTAACAAATTGTCGACTTGTAGGTTTATTATTCGAGTTTTATTGAAATAATTTAAGTCATTTGAATTAGTTCTGGCTGTCTGAGACACCTGTCCTACAGAGATCTCCCACATCTAGGTGGATAACAAATCGTAAGTGACGGCAATCTACCAAGGTTTCGTCGTTTGTGACGCAATACTTTCTTTGAAAAGTGTTAAAATGTTGGTTCAGATAGCCAGAATTTGACCTTTTTCGACACTTTAGATTTCAGCTTCTAAAGGGTTTTAGGGCCCCGTTTCTTCACACAAAAGGATGGTGACGCGATACGTGACGGCATCTAAAGTGATTTCATCCATTATGATGCAACATACTTCGGGAAATCTTGAAAAACGTGTGTCCAGCCAGCCATAAATCAGGCTGGCTGAACCATTTTATTTTTCTCGATATTCAACTAAATATCACATTATGGACCGATCGAAAAGTCTTGTGACGATATGTGTGACGGATCTCGACCAGATTTGAACCTCCGTGACGCACGCGTGTAGGAATTATTCTAAATAAAACTTGATGGTTCAGCTGGAATTTTTTACTATCACTTCCAGCTGTTCTACGTAGCTGGAAACTCGACTAATCTTAGGTGACGGGGACGGAGAATACGATTTGTCGTTTGTGACGGCTCTAAATGCCAGCAAACTAAAGTTATAATTTAGTTTCGACGACCGTCTGCTGTAGTGGTTCGCGCTCCGGACTACAAAGCCAGCGGTTGCGGGTTCGAATCCCGCAAGGTGCAAATGTTTGTGTGATGAACACGAGCATTTGTACCTAAGTCATGGATGTTTATAAATGTATTTAAGTATGTTTATCCGTTATCTAGCCGTCATAGTACAAGCTTTGCTTAGTTTGGGGCTAGCTAATTGGTGTGATTGTGGAAAAAATGCATTATTTATTATTATTATAAGCATTTCTTTTTTTTCATACATTGGTTACACCAATCACCACGCAATTACACCAACCAGGGTGACCACACTGCCCTTTTTGTAGGAATGCTAGGACATCACAGTTCAAATCTAGGCAAAATGTCTACGTATGATGATGGTTGATTGCCTTGTCGTTTAATAACATGTAAGTAAACGTTAATATAAATTACCTAACCAATAATACGAGTTGGTGTGTTAAATAAGTAGGTATTATAAACTTACCGAGCGTAGTACATTGAATTATATAATACTTATCAAGCGTTACCTTCTCAGTTTTAAACTTCATTAAATATCGGCTTCCAAAAATAAAAAATAGAAATTATTCATTTTATACAAGAACAATTGGCGATACCAGTTTCATGTTTAAAGAGATAGACACGTAACGTGATAGCCATACTTACCCTCGCGGGCCCAGTGCGGATTAGTGGAGAGGTATTGTAAGGCTGGAGACCTGACCTTACTGTCAGATGTTTTAAGCCGTCCTATGGCTTCTGACTAGGCTTCACGACTAGTACCAAAGTATCAAGCGATATTAGTCGGGACCAACTTTTAACGTGCCTTCCGAAGCACGGAGATGTTTGTTATGAATGTCATTAAATATGATTGAAATGATCACCCATCCTTCAATAACTTCGGCCACAAGCTTCAATTTAGGTAGGTATTAGAAATTTAATAATAGAAGTCGGTACGTATTTTTATCGTTTGTTTTATTTTCACTTTTTAGTTTTAGCTGATACTTTTAGAAGTCGATATTTCATAGAAATTAGAACTGAGTAACACTAAGTAGATAAGTATAAAATTTTATGTAAGTATATTTTACTAATACACTCTGTAAGTATATATTTTTTATTCCAAAAAATATAAGATTGGTCATTATATCCTTAAATAACGTTAATACTTACTTTTTATACATGTAATTAAAGGACAAGGCAAACAACCTCATCATACGTGGAAGTTTGGCCTAGATTTTAAACTATACCTCGCATTCCTATAAAAAGGGCAGTGTGGTCACCCATTTGCACCAATGTATGGATAAAAAAGAAATGCTTATAACTTTGGTTTGCTGGCACTTAGAGCCGTCACAAACGACAAATCGTATTCTCTGTCTCCGTCACCTAAGATTAGACGAGTTTCCAGCTACGTAGAATAGCTGGAAGTGATCGTAAATAGTGGTTCAGACAGCCAGAAAATTCAAGCTGAACCATCAAGTTTTTTTTTAGAATAATTCCTACACGCGTGCGTCACGGAGGTTCAAATCTGGTCGAGAGCCGTCACACATCGCGTCACAAGACTATTAAATATAAAGATCGGTCCAAAATGTGATATTTCGTTTAATATCGAGCAAAATAAGATGGTTCAGCCAGCCTGATTTATGGCTGGCTGAACACACGTTTTTCAAGATTTTTTGAAGTATGTTGCATCATAATGGATGAAATCACTTTAGATGCCGTCACGTATCGCGTCACCGTCCTTTTGTTAAGAAACAGGGCCCTAAAACCCTTTAGAAGCTGAAATCGAAAGTGTCGGAAAAGGTAAAATTCTGGCTGGCTGAACCAACATTTTATCACTTTTCAAAGAAAGTATTGCGTCACAAACGACCAAACCTTGGTAGATTGCCGTCACTTACGATTTGTTATCTACCTAGATATGCGAAATCTCTGTAGGACAGGTGTCTCAAACAGCCAGAACTGGCAAGAAGAAGAATTAAACAAGCTGGCACAAATTAAGTCTACATGAGATTTATTGAACTATGGTCTACAGTGAAATTGCTGGGCCTTCTAGGCTAGGTTGGAAGTGAGAGAGTGGATGAGGGCGGCGGACGTCACGTCCCTTCTGCGACGACATGAGGCTGCGGAACGAGTCGGGGAAGCAGATCTAGATGCAGACTCGCTCCAGCGCGAGTAAGGAGTCTTTATGTATGGCCGCCTTCTCACCCCTTAGTAAGTAGACAATAAAAAAATTTAATTGGTTTCACAATCACACCAATTATCTAACCCCAAACTAAGCAAAGCTTGTTCTATAGCGACTAGATAACGGATAAACATATTTAAATTCATAACATCCATGACTTAGGTAAAAATGCTCGTGCTTATCACACGAACATTTACCCCTTGCGGGATTCGAACCCGCAACCGCTGGCTTTGTTGTGCTTTGTTTGTTGAACGCGAACCACTACACAAGACGATCGTGTATAAGCCAAGCAGTATCGGTAGCAGTAAAAGCTAATTCTGGTGCCCAAACACAATATTTTCTATTTTCTATTCTATTAATTACTTTAGACGGAAAAGAATCTTAAATCATAAAGATGTTCATACTTGTAATTAAGCCAGTCTAAAATATCAAATATCGTAAACGCGCTTGTATCTACGATTTTTTAATATGTTATTAAGTTCCTTGAGAGTAATTTACACTCCAGTTTGCAACCCTGAAAGCCCTGAAATTGCTCGAAAAACTGGGAAATTTTGGCCATTGTTTGTTTTTTGTAAAAAAAAAACTTTTCCAAGGAAGCGTTTTTCAAGTATATTCGCTTTATGTTTCTAGGGTAAATTTTTCCTAGGGATAAGCAATTTGATTTCTGTAGGTAGGTTTATCGTTAGCGTCAGAATGGCTGGTTGCATGCGTCGATTGGGACTAAAAGTATATTCAAAAATTGCTTAATGATTGCTTATATTTGCTACATTCCTTAAATAATTGCTTCATTACCTACATACAGAGAAACATAAATATTTTTTGGACCAGCCAATCTGGTATCAGGATGGCTGGTGACCTCTTTGTTCAGCATGAAGGATGCCAAATTTTAAAAATTTGGTTGTATCATTAATTGCTTCATTTAAAAATATTTAGTTTTAGCGTTGTACTTCATTAGCTATAAAATGTATAATGTTTATTAACATATGTAGGAAGAAGCGCCTCATGAAATGAAAATGCAAACATGTTTACCACAGCGTCTTGCGCCGATTGTGTTAAGGCGTTCACTTCGAATGTTAATTTTGGTTTGTTGGTTTATACATTGAATAATTTAAAACAAGAAATACCTGTTCTAATTAAAGACGTTGATAAAAATCTGATAGAGTTATAAGAAGTCGCAAACGAACTTATTAATAATGAAGAAATCGTACAATGCCGTCGACACAACTGACTTGGTGTTGAATAATTTTCTTTAGTATTAAGATAATTTATTGAATTTAAATTTAATTCAAATATATGCGACACTAAAGGATGCTGAAAAGGAGATACTAAGCCTACGAGAGTATATTACCTCTCTGGAACAAGGATTGCGAAAGGATTCGCAGGCAACTCTAAAAAAGGCAGAGAATACAAGTGGTTAATGCAATGATTTCGAACACAACAACAAACGGATTCATATTTTCGGAACCCAACGCTGCATCGATCTTGCGGCTGCCTTAATACGCTCACGGGAGAGCACACAATACGAAAAGTATGTTGCTAGTGCAATGACAAAGCCGTTCGCACTGTCTTCAGATGTGTTATTAAATACGCATAATTTAAAGGTTAATCTGAATGATAAAATTATAATTTGCATTGGAGAAAACGATTACGATAATAAAATTACAGCTGCAAACTTACGCATATTACTTAAAAGATTTGCTAATTATGATACTATTGTATTAAACTTATTTTCAAATATGTATTTAAACGTAACCGACTTAAAACAGTAACGAATATAAAAAATGCCATTATGTTTGGTGTAAATTTAGCAATGTCTTTCGGCTATGTTAGTCAATAAATTATGTGATTGACTGTGTCGATTATGAACATAACTATATTAACCCTCAAAAGCTGAAAAAATATGCAGTGCGCGGTGGGACGAAGTCTCAAAAAACTCATGTAGGGCATCCAAAAGGAACCATTCCGTATTACTTTTCTAAAACCCTACCACGGGGTATTGACGAAAAAGATTCTGATATTATAAAGCCATCACGTTTAACCCAAACTACCCTGACGAAGTTTTTTCCACATACAAACAAAAACACTCTTTTTCGTGCCTCAAAGTAACAAAACATTTAAAATAATGCACCAAAATATTGCCAGTATATTGGCAAAGCAGGAATTACTAGAAATTACTCTACAGGAACTAAACAAAACTGGTAATAGTCCGGGTCTAATATGTCTCTCTGAAACCTTTATGAGAGCAAGTAGCGTAAAATATTTCAATATCTTTAACTATGAACTAGCTACAGCGTTTTGTAGAGATAAACAAAGAGGAGGCACGTGCATATTGGCTAAGCAAAATATTAATTACCGAGAGCTAACAAAACTGAAAACGTACGCAGTCCACAAGGTTTTTGAGGTTTGTGGAATCGAGATACCTAAACACAAACTGCTGGTTATATGTATTTACCCAGCACCTACATCAGATCCAAATATATTTTTGGACAAACATGATCAGCTGCTGTATGACCTATCAAAGTACTATGCGCATAACACTAACATTGTCCTGACTGGTGACTTGAACATCAACACGTTAAAACAAGGTAATATTACAAATTGCTTTCGTGATTTATGTCTTAACCACGGTTTGAACATACACATTAATATACCAACTCGCAAGGATTCGTACATAGATCACATGCTTAGCAATATTAAACATGCTAGTGCTCGGTGCTCCCTCTATTTCTATCCGACCACGAAACAGCACAGCTATTGATTTTTACAGTCCATCAAATGAAATTCAAGCCAAGGACACACACCATACTGAGAAAAGATTACTGCTGCGAAAATATTCGTAAATTCAAAGAATGCTTAAACAGTATGACTTGGAGCGAAATATATGCAAGTAGTAATCTGAATGCAGCTTTTACAGCGTTCCACGAACTACTGTGTCTATTCTATCATTTGTGCTTCCCAGTAAAAAAAAATAAGATCAATAATTTAAATCAATTCAAACAGAACTCGATAAGCAAGGGCTTAAAAACTAGCTGTAAAACTAAACGGTCGCTACGTCTTAGATATTATAAAAACAAAACAGCAATAAAAAAATTAAAAAAAAAAAAAACCGACTTCAAAACACTAAAAATAATCCTAACACTTAAGTACCTAATCAGTTACTTTTGCAGTCGGTGCCAGCCGATGAGAGATTCAATGTTTTTGTTTGCACCGACTCCAAAAGTAACTGATTAGGTACTTAAGTGTTAGGATTATTTTTAGCATTTTAGTGTTTTGAAGTCGGTTTTTTTTTTTATAAAATTTACTTATTTCATCTATTTTAGTGATAAATCCTAATCTAACTGCTGAACACCGATTTCATCCCCTATTTTCCTACCCTTAGGGGTGATTTTTATTATGCAAACTTTTATCATATTATCTTTGAAGTATAAGCTATTCAATAAAACAAAAATCATCAAAATCGGCTCATATTTGTCGAAGATAGGTAACAAGAACCACAACCAAAATATTATCTGGGTATATATTTGTTGATTTTCTCAAAAAGTTCTAAATCAATTTCGTTAAAATTTATATGGGACCACCTCTGAAGTATGATCTACCAAACAAAAAAAGAATCATTAAAGTCGATTCATAATTGGCGGAGTAATCGGGTAACAAACATACAAAAAAAAAAAAAAATACAGTCGAATAGTGAACCTCCTCCTTTTTTGAAGTCGGTTGATAAAAACAATTACAGAAAATATTCGAAGACTAAAAAAATGTATAGAAAACTCAAAAAATAATACTAATATTAAATATATACATAACAGCAAAAATAAATGTAAAGCTACGTGGACAATAATAAAAAACAAAACATGTAATTCCAAATATAACGAAACTATCTCTGAAATAAATCTAAACAATAAAATTTTGACAAAACCCTCTGACATAGCTGCGGCTTTTAATAATTATTTTATTAACTTGACAAGCTCTAAAAATAACACATCGACTAATATACGACAAACAAACCAAAATAACAAACGTATGCCAAATACTATGTTCCTTCTTCCAATGTGTGAAGTAGAAGTAAAAAAAGAGATTATTAATACGAACTCGGAAGGCTTTGACGGACTCTGCACTAAAATAATTAAAGAGTGCACCGAGGAGCTTGTGCCTATTCTAACGTACTTTATAAACCTCTCATTTTCATCAGGTACTTTCCCGGAGTTATTAAAACAATCTATTGTCAAGCCTATATATAAAAAAGGCGCGAAAGATGAGGTCAGCAATTACCGACCAATTACTCTAATTTCAATCCTATCTAAGGTGTTTGAAAAATGTATGCACCTAAGAATAATGAACTACTACAAAACATTTAACGTCATTAACAAAGAACAGTTTGGTTTTCAAAATGAAAAAATCGACTGCTTTAGCTATCTTTACCTTATTAAATACAATATTAGATAAATTAAATGACGGTTACTTAACCACAGGACTAGTTTTCGATATGTCGAAAGCTTTCGATTTCGTTGATCATGAGCTATTACACAACAGTGGCTATCATATTACTTAACAAACCGACGTCAACGAGTCGTTGTCAATAAGTTAGTCGAACGGGAACTGGTACCTTGCACATCTAACCTGAGAACCATTGAATGTGGTATCCCTCAGGGAATCGTACTAGGTCCTCTTATGTTGATATTATATATTAATGATATTGTAGAAGCGACAAACCATAAATGTATTTTATTTGCAGACGACGTATCTATTATTGTAACATCGCAATTAAAAAATCTATACCTGACCATGAATCTGACATAAACAACACGATTGACAACATTATAAAATGGCTGAAGACAAATAATTTAAAGTTATTACGTTGTTACGTTGCATACAGATTACCGACATACGACATACTATGGATTACACCCTAATTGTCAACGCATGCAAACAATCTGAATATTTTTAAATGAAGCTGAACGAAGAGGTCACCTAGCTATCCTGATATCAGATTGGCTGGTCCAAAAAATATTTATGATTCTCTGTATGTATTATTTGAAGCAATTATTTAAGGTATGTAGCAAATAAAAGCAATCATGAAGCAATTTTTGAATATACTTTCAAAGCCTATCGACGCAGGCAACCAGCCATTCTGACGCTAACGGTTTATCAGGTCCTAAGACCTATTATAACAGTTAAAATTACCTATTATAACGGTCCAAAGACCTATTATAAAAAAAAACTCGGTATACCTTTATAGCAAAATAAATTCACGATTTAAAGTATAATTATACAAGCCTTATTCAACAAGCACTTTGTAATAGTGCTGGTTTACTAACGTGTAAATTTAACAAAAAAGGTACTACCTATCTACCAACTGTCTTACCTAAGTTGTATTTCTTTTTAAGTCTTGTAATTGTAGTGTAAGCACTTTTTTTTATTACTAACTATTAGTTAGAAACCAGTTACTTATTCATTTCAACATAAGTAAGGTAGTACTTTTTTCTCTGAGTCAGCACAAGTAGGCAGCGTAAAGGGAATTGAATTAGCTTCAATTTTATACCAAACTGCCTCATTAGTTTCATTCAAAATAAAAAAATAGTAATAATCGTGGCATGGCTTAGGGCGATATTTACATCGAAAGCTGCATTTTATGCAGAAAGCAAGCCGCTATACACAATGGCTGATAGTGATACTAGGGACCAATACAAATGATTTCATTCGAGGAAACGGAAATTTCATCTACTAGAATTCAAGATGGCGGACATTTTCCAAAATGGCGGCTGCATAATTTAAACATTTTGTAGACTCAAAACGGTTGCACAGATTTTAGTGATTGGGGTGTCAATCAGTTCTTATTGACACCTCTAATCAAAAGAAGAATATATCACTAATTGAATTAGAGATAACAACCGAATATTAAAAAAGAAATGTAATTTTTTATTTATTTTTTCATTCAAGAAAAAATTACAACTAAATATTATTTGATATGGGTCACATATTTTTTATTTAAATAAAACCTGATAATATTATACACAAAAAAAAATGCTTTACAATCTGTCGAGTATATATATAGTTATATATAAAAGATAATATAAGATAATATGTAGGATTCCCGGCTTCGATTGGTCGCGAAGTATAGCAGAAGTGATGAATAAAATGGACGTTGAAGAAAGATGTTGTTTTATTAGAAATAATGTACTAAGAAAATTGGGCAGAGTAACCCTGTATGGTCTATTGGAGGACGTATATATAGTTGTATATACGTATTACAAGTGAATCGCGTGGTTTTATAAGCCTTCATTACACGTGACTTGATGCATCGTACAATCAAAACGAGTGCACTGATTTCAGTAATTTACGTAGCAGAAGATTTGTTATGATATGACATCTGTGAAAACAGGCTAAGTGCGAGTTAGACTCGCGCTTACCTATAGGGTTTCGTACCGCTACACTTACAACTGATTATTTGTTTTAGTCACAACTTACTAAAATGTCATTCTGAATCAATTTTTTCAGTATTTGTTTACATTATGTGGTTTTTATTATATAGAAATCTTAAATTATTCTTTAGTTTTTGAGATTGGCCCCCGTAACACATATATTATGTTAAACAGGTGCTTGTTTACAGGACAGTAACCGGTTATAACACCAGACCGGATAACCTTGCGGATGTTATCAGTCTGATGAGGTTGCGAGCAAGCTTAATTGATGCCATTGGAACTGCATTTTTTGTTTGCTTTGTTTGGTCTTTGCTCCAAATTTGTTTTTGCCTGCATTTTTCACTGTTTTTCCATTCTGTTAACTGAGTTTCTTTGGTTCTTTCACGTAACCATTTTTTTATTTGGGCCTGAGGTAAGGGCAGTAGTGGTTCCGGTCCGTAAACCAATGCCCTCGATCCTCTTTTAGCCAGTTCGTCTGCTGCTTCATCATTACCCAGTGAGTTGCTGTGCCTTTTTGATCCATTGCAGAGTTACTCTGTTCGTATTCGCAATAATTTAGAGTTCGTTGTGGCATTCAAGTATAAGGACAGAGGTTATGATATTGTTTTGCAGGGCTTGAAGTACAGCTGCACTGTCATAGTCAGTTTGCTCTTATCTTAAGGTGGCTACCTGTGCTTCCTCCTGATTGACAAGATCTAAGGTCTTAGGTTTAGGAAGAGCTCGAGCGCGGTTGATGGGGTGGTTCTCTTGCATCCAGTGGTTGATACACACGCTAAGCGTTGTAGACACTGAAGTTTTGTTTTTACGGTGGTCAGTTTTGTTCTGGGCCACCATACAACTGATCCGTAGGTTAGAGACGGCTTGATAACTGATGTATACAGCCAAAGCGTAATTTCTGGATTGAGACTTTTACCAGCTAGTCTTCTATATTGACAAAAAGCTATAAAGGCCTTCTTTGTTATAGCATCAATGTGACTCGCCCAGTTTAGGTTTGTTATCAAGGATATCGGCCAGATATTTTACTTGAGTTAGTAGCGAGAGTTTGGTGTTAAATAATGTTGGTTAGTTGCAGTTCTGGTAACTTTCTCTTGTAGGTAAAAAGGATTAGTTCTGTCTTTTTCGGATTTACTGACAGATGATCTTCGTCACACCATTTTTCCACAATCTGAAGGGCTGAACGATGCGGCAATCAGTATCTTCCGCATATTGTTTTTCTAGAAATCGCGGTGCAAGACGTAGTCTGAGGAACTCAATTAATCATAGTTTCCTCAAAAATATAAAAAATAATAAAATATCGGATTTTGTTTCATTATCATAATAAACAGCCTACGTCAGTCCACTGCTGGACATAGGCGTCTCTCAATGGCAAATTGTTTTGGGTAGGCCACATGCTCGTCTTCTTCGTCCAGAACGAAAAGTTTATTGCAATTTCGCACCCTTCCGCTTCCTGTGGCACTTGAGGCCAGCCTTTCTGCAAGTGCTCGATCCTAAGCATCGAGGAGCTCAACAGTTCTGTTGGTGGGATGACCATTAATAACATCAGTTATGCATATGACATGTTGCTGTTGAGCCCGTCGGTTTGCGGGCTGCGGAGACTCCTTCGGATCTGTGAGTCGTATGCTGGGGCCCATGGGCTCAGATACAACCTTAACAAGAGTGAGTACATTATTTTTAAAG
Organism: Anania hortulata; assembly: GCA_963576865.1. Lineage (NCBI taxonomy): Eukaryota > Metazoa > Arthropoda > Insecta > Lepidoptera > Crambidae > Anania > Anania hortulata. Next base: position 11,778,433 of record OY756388.1, on the reverse strand, counting down.
CTGGTACAAAGACCTACTTATCTGCAGCACAAATCACGCTTTGCGGTGCTACTTTAAATAGAGTAAGTAAATTCAAATATCTGGATCACTGGGTCACAGAAAATTTATGTGATAATGAGGACATTGAGAGTGAGCGCAGGTCGCTGTGTTCGGTGTAACATGCTAGCTCGTAGGTTTGCACGCTGAACTGTACCAGTAAAAGCAACTTTGTTTAAGGCTTACTGTCAGTCTTTCTACACGTGCAGCCTGTAGACCAGCTACACGCAGCGAGCATACAGCGCCCTGCGCGTCCAGTCCAACAATGCGTTCAGGGTGCTGATGGGACTGCCACGGTTTTCAGCGCCTCAACGATGTTCGCACAAGCGCAAACTGATGATTTCTACGCTATCATCCGAAAGAGAAGTGCCTCGCTACTTAATCGCTTTCGGAGCAGTGCCAACAGTGTTCTGAGCGCGTCGACCGAGCGGTGGGATTCCCCGATGGTGCACAGGTGGATGAAGCTGCATGCCAGTTCTTATTTTATTAAATAAGAGCCATTTTTGAATCAGTTTGTTTTATTTGAATTTGAGTCAGACATTATAAATATATTGTATTATTTTAAATTTAATGTACTACACAATTTCGAATTTTATTTTATTTATTTTATGACCTGTTTTTTAACTTAAATTATAGAAATTAATTATTGATTTATTTTAATTAAATGACATTACCATTAAATTTTTTTTTAATCATTGATACTTTTTTTTTTTGGATTTTACATTACTATTATTATTATTATTTGTATTTTAAATGTTTTATAATGTTCTGATTTTAATTTTATTTATTTTAATTTAATTTAGATTTAATTTTCGTTTTATTTTATAAGTGAATTTTTGTTCTAATGTAATTTATGGATGCTATATTGTCTGAAATAAATGTTTTTTTTTAAGCAACCCTTTTTGCATTTTAAGCAGGGTCTGAGGAGCGGGCTCTGCGCACATTGTGACAGGCATAAGACCTTGTTTGCTGGTCGCCCATTTCCAGTCACACGGGTTTTTGTCAACCCCTAACCATTTCTGCACTTCGAGGTACCAAGAATTATTGCAGCTTCTGTAGTTAAGGGGAGGCGAGCAAGGTAGACTGACCGTTACGCCGATTTCACAAATGCTAGGAGCATTAGTTTTACGTGTCTTGGAAAATGACCAAGCCACAACATTTTTACTTTTTGAAAAAATAATTGCCCATCTTTGACTTGTTGCTGTATCTCCGTAACCAATGAACATAGTGTACTCAGGGTAAGCCCAAATAGTAGCAAATTTAATTATCCTTATTAAAGTGTTAAGCAAAAATACTTAAAAAACGCTTTTTCGAAAAAACTGAAATATCTGCCAAAATTTTGCGAAGTTTGAAAACCATGGGGGTACCACAGGGTTTTCAGGGTTGCAAACTTAGGTGTTACTATTCTCAACAACATTTAAAAAATCTTAGCTACATGCGCGTTTGCGATGTTGGCATTTTTGTGTTGAAATTGACTGGCCTATACCTACTTAAGTAAATTCCCAAATAAAACAGTTCTAAGTAAACTCTAACTTTCGTTCATATATTGATCTATTTGCGCCAACTTGTTGAAAAACGAATTCTCATATCGCAAAACATACCTAATAGAGATCTGTGTTTCTTATCTGTACCTATATGTATTCAATAGTATCTAAATGGCATTGCCTATCTTGTCATAGGCTTGATTACCCGTAAATAAGCTATCTACTCTATACATACTTTGAGGACTTGTTATTTCATGGCTATCCCAGAAAACGATAGAGATTAAAGATAAGTATCTAAGTTCGAAAAAAGTTGCATGTGATCTATTTATCTGTTAACATCACAAACATCTAACAGTAGCTACTTTACAGTAATTTGTATAAATTAGATAATCATGATTCTTGAATCCCAATCACACCTGTAAGAAAAGAACACTGTGTAAGTAAGTACAGGATGAAATTTTATTAGAGTAAAATAATGAAAAGTAGTGTAAAATAAAATAAAACTTATAATGACTCATGACGAAACTAATTTCTTAACAAAAACGCAGACGGAAAACGTACACTAACAAAATTAGGTTGAGATAGGTAGGTAACTAGTTTTTTGGACAAAGTTGTTTGTTATCATGATTGAAGACAAACCGATTAACCGATTAACAAGCCTGGCAACGACGAGTAACAAAAATGTTAATAAAATTAAATCAAGGTAATGTAGTGGATGGTAGTAGCTTTGGCTACCATTTGACGCCAAGAGTTAACTCGTAGGACTACACATATATCTACACCCAAACACTATTATGAATAACTAAGGAATTTCAGTTCGCCTTAATTAAGATACTCGATTGAAGGTCATATTAACTGTCCTCCGTAATCCTTCCCTGTGGTCCAAACTTTCTTCGCACCAAATTTCATCAAAATTGACCCAGTCATTTGGCCATGAAAATATTGACTTACTTGATGTCCAATACATGACAAAGAAACAGACAGAACTACTTTCGCATTAAAATATTGTTTTTTTCTTATTTCCACATCACTTCTATTATAAGACATTCGTTTTTGTTCTACGTCTATGAACATGTATATTTAATGCTAAACTGTTTTTTCCCCTACAATATATCGGGTGTAAAAAAAGGCTTAACGAAGCCGAATACCACATATTCTACGTATCATTACGATCATTTTTTTCTTTTACACTATACCTGGGAAATGACGGGTTACCGAGTTATTGACAGTCAAAGTAAAAAAAAAAATCATAGATTTTTACAAAATTGACTTCTGTTTGATAAGACTAAACTATTTTACAAAGAAACATGATTAAAGTTTTCAGTACTTCTTTCATAAAAGGCCTTTAAAGGGCACAGCCGGCAATGAATCGTGCGCACGCACACAACTACGCCGTCTTTCAAATGTGCATGCGCGCTCGCTGTATAGCGCTCACTCGTGTGAACGCGATCAGCTGTTAGCAGTTATCGAGTTCAATGACGCCTTGTACTGACTCACTCATAGTCTGAGGTCGATTGGTTTAATCCATCTTATGAAATTGGTCGAAATAAGGAATTTTGTGACTGGCAATTCATTATCTGTTAATAACAACAAATCAAATCAACATATCATTTTACGTACATAAACAATTTGAGAAGAAAAAACAAGTTTAATAGATTATGCCTCTGCAGGTGCATACAACACTTTTACATTAGTAATATCGACTAAGAAAAAAAAACTTTGTAATTAACTTTTACACAATACAAGTTATTTCAACAATCCAAATTTGTGGTAGGTTGATGAGCTGTTGTCTGTACATCGAAAGGTCTTAGATTTGAGACGTAGTCCGCTTCTCCTTATCGTGTGGGCTGCAGAAACTCTGATGTTAGAATTTAAGCCTCCGTAGAAGTCTGACATGACTTCTGTAACGACTGCTGCCAGAAGAAGCAATAGCCAGGACCCACGCCGAAGCACGAAATCTTGTCTTATATCTATCAGATAAACAGGTTTATTTAGGCCTGTATTCAATTCTAACCAAATTTTATTACTTTGTGTGCCAACTTGGAAATCAAACGCAGGACCTCCGGATTACGAGCCAACACTCTAACCATTAGAAAACTCCTCAACACAAGTTGTTTGTTTTATTTTCGAATAGCAATTAAACGTACCGAAAACAAGCCAGTCAGATAATCGAGTCTAATATTCAGGTCTGTAATCAATATTCTAACCAAATTGGGAACCATATGACCCTGAAAAACCCTGACTTTTTGATAGTTGGCCTTCAAAGGAGCATGGCCTTCTATGGTCCACCCACCTAAGGTTAAAAATAATAATAATGCTATTTATTCTTTGTGTACCATGAAACAAATTCAAAATAGACCATGATTGACGTATTGTTTTAAAATAATACGCTTTGGACCATATGGGTTAGTTTTGGTAATATTTATAAATAAATATTGGACATCATTACATACATCTTGAACCCTCGACTCTCCACTTTGCAGCAATCGTCATCATATTTATGTATGTACCGACCGATGTATGACCCGAGACAGTATAAAAACATCGTTTTTGATATTGAACCGATCGGAAATCGAACCCAAGACAAAATGGTGATGCCAAGTCCGGCGTGCTCGCCTCTCGGCTATAGAGGTCGTCAAAATGTTCTAAAAAATATCAGCTGAGTAAAAAAGGTAGGAAGAATATTTTGTTTTGTTCTGTTCTGCCATTTTTTTTTGGAAAATTATATTATATTTATTATTATTAATAATGCAAAATGTATTACAATTAAAAAATAAGTACACATAACATTCATTCATACGTTTTAATGAGACTTAAGTTCCAGGCGTTCCAGCACGTTTCAGAACTAATTTTACTAATAATAGGTACATTTAATTATCAAGCATTGATTTAATACCTACCGAAAATAGGACACTCCTTCCAGGAGGCTCTCATACAGCAAACGTATTTTATGCCGTTTTCGCTCGATATTAGTAGCCGCTTGAAATTTTCACAGAATATTATAGATACGGATAGGTAGATATAGGTACGGAGCCCCTTGTGCGCGACTCCGACTCGCACTTGGCCGGTTATTTCTGGACATAGTATATAGTTTCTTCTTCTTTTTAATTTCTTCTTCTTTTGATTTAATGGCGAAATTCCAAAGGCTACTTGTTTGTGTTTAAAAATCTAATTAGTCCGTCAGTTGGATTAACAGAAAATATTGAACCCGTATTTTTTCTTTTCTCAATCAAACAAAAAATGATGAAAATATAGCCCGTTAAAGTTCCGCGTAACTCGTGCTCACTTTGATGCGCTTTATCTTCGTCATTTTTTGTTTGCTTGACAAAAAACAAAATATGGGTCCAATATTTTTTCATAGTCTAATTGACGGACTAAATAGAATAATCTTTTTTTGACCCAGGAAACTAGCCTATTTATCTGTGGCCCCGATGGAACTCTGCGAATCCGAACTTGTTTTCTATTGTAGTACCAATCGAAACTTTGCTCGGGTATCGGTTGGATCCGAACATTCGGATGTTACATTTCATGCTAGACCCCAGGAGTCATTATCGAACGATTACAAATCACAAAAAATATTCTTATTACTTGACGTGCTTAGAGATATTTGACCTCAGGGTTGTGGTAAGTGGTAAACCAGATATTTAGCTTACAGTAGGTACCCTTCTTACTAAACTAGTAAACTGGCCAAACTTAATAAAGATCCGAGTTTAAGTTATAGAAAAATCTTTTACCTGTGCCATAAGGATATATATTTTTTTATAAGAATTACAGTCAATTTACTAGTTTAATAAATTTGTATAATAATAGGATTTTCGCGCCCATAGCGCAAGTTAAGTTAGATCGCTCTAACTAAACAAAAACTTAATAATTATATCGTATCTTACCATATTTTTAAGTCAATTAGTTTTCTTTGGACTGCACGATGTATCGTTTTTACTGTGCTGAAATTAAAAGAACGAAAGTCAATTTGACTGGCAAAAACTATGCTAGTTAAAAACAAAGCTCCGGACTACAAAGCCTGGCGGTTGCGGGATCGAATCCCGCATGGGGCAAATTTTTGTGTGATGAGCACGGGCAAATTTTTGTGATGCGAGCACAAGCATTTGTGCCTAAGTCATAGATGTGTACTATGTACAAGCATTGCTTATTGGGGGCATTTGGGGGGCTAGATAAGTAGGCTATTTTATTATTTTTTGAAATTAGCTTTAAATTGTTGGTAATGTCTTAATGAGTCACCAGATTAAAAAGATAAAATAAAGCTGTTTAAAAACAATAAAAACTTAATTTCAAGCTTTACGTTATAAAAAGCCCGCACAATGAAGTCGGCCGTGATGCACCATTTAGTGACGTCACTACATAGCAAAATATCCATTGAGTTATAAAGTAAAGATGCCTGTTAAAATACGTCCACCGTCCGACATACAGTTGTGGGAGCGTAGTGCGAAATCGTGCGTAGGGATGTCAGTTCCATAGATCTCATTTTTCATTTCAAATGAATACCCGTTTGTTTCGGTTTCTTAAGCAACAAACTAACTTAATTACCTTAAGGATAGTTAGGTAAGTATAGCAAAATTTGCTAGAAGTAAAATAGCCTATTTTGTGTGACAGTTGGAAGAATTTGGTATTATTATTGAAAGTAAAGAGATAACCTATAGTTCGAGATAAGGTATTGGAAATATCTACCGTTATCTGTTATTTAACGGTGACTAAGTTTATACGTTTGATAATAGATAGATTGATAAATCGCACACGGTTTCCTTGCTAAATCGCGAGCTGATGCTGTTAAATAGATAGGTAGCTATTCTTTTTTTAATTAACTTTTTTGATAAATTATATAAATCGGCCATATAAGCTCAGAGTAAGTATATCAAGTGTAAAAAAGCTTAACGAAACCGAATAACAGATATTGTACCCATTGTGATGGTTTTTTTTTACACCATACCTGGGAAAAGACTGGTTACTTTTGTTGGTCAGTTTCATTTTTTAAAGATTTTTACAAAAAATACCTGTTTGTTATAACTATACTTTTTTTCTCAGAATTTTAGTTGAAATTTTCAGTAAGTACTTATTTTATAAAAAGGCAGACAGCCCGCAATTAATCGCGCGCACGCACACAACTACTTATTAGGTCCTTACATATGACATTGCCGTTCAGTATCAAAAAAAGTGAATCAACTTTTTTTAATGAAATTATTATTTAATCAATAGTATACGCCGTTGTTATCGATACACTTCCGTCATTTTTTAGGCAGATCATTGATCCCTTTGGAAAAAAAATCCTGGGAGCGAGAGTCTATGAACTGTTTGAAGGCGGTTTTGACTGCCTCATCAGATTTGAATTTTTTTCATTGTTAAAAGTTATCTAAATTTTGAAAAAAGTGGTAATCAGTTGGGGCAAGCTGAAGTCGCAGCTTCTTTAACTTGGCGATCGTTTGATGTGCAGTGTGTGGTCTAACGTTATTCTGAAGGAGCAGTGGGCTAGAGCAATTCACTAGTCTCGGTTGTTTAATGGCGAGCTTTTCCATCATTGTTTGCAATTTTTGGCAATACAAGTCTGCAGTAATCGTCTGGCCTGATCTCAAGAAGCTGTAGTTGATAACATCAGCACTGGTCCACCAAACACTAACCAGAATCTTCTTTTTGGACAGTTTTCGCTTAGGGCAAGGTTTTGCCGGTTCTCCAAGGTTAAGCCATTGTGATGATCGGTTCCGATTGTCGTACAGGATCCATTTCTCATCACAAGTCACGATACGGTTCAAAATCCTCTCATTATTATGACGATTGAGCAAAGACACGCAGCAAGCGACGTGTTTGTTGGTTTGCTTCAGTCAATTCGTACGGTACCCACTTTTCGAGTTTTTTTACTTTTCCGATTTGGCGCAAACGGGTAAGTATAATTTTGTCACTTACGCCGAAGGCTGCTGTTAATTCAGAAGTGGTTTGAGATGGATCCGCTTCCACTATCGCTTTCAATTCTTCGTTATTTACTTGAGTATCAGGTCCTCCACGAGGCTCTTTGTGTAAATCGTAATTTCAGAACGGAAAAGTTGAAACCAAAAACGCACCATTCGTTTCTTAGCGGTGCCTTGTCCGTACACGTCGTTAATTCTTCGAGTCGTTTCTGCAGCACTGGTGCCACGGTGGAACTCGTATTCGTAAATACCGCGAATTTCCAATTTATTCATAGTTGTTGTTATAGCAATGTTGAAGCTCAAACAAATGAAATACATATTTTAAAACAATATTTTTCTGGCCTTATTTTGAAATAAATTTGAATTTGGAATTCCTAATCAAACGCAAGATATTTGATGTTAAAGTTGCCAGTATTGAGCATTGGCAATTTTATATCTAAGGACCTAATATCTACGCTGTCCTTCAAGTGTGCATGCAACACCATGCGCGCTCGTTGTTTAGCGCTCTCTCACTTATGTCACTTCACTTCACTCGCCGAACGTATGTACACACATAGGCATAGTCTGTTGCGTGAGCGCTATACATTGCGGGTAAGATTTTTTTTTTTTTTATACCTCAAAATATGTCATTTCCCTGATTATTTTTTTGCATTTAACTTTAGTATTTTCGATTTTTGACAAAGTTTCGTTTGGCGCTCGAGGTCACAAACTTGGATTATTTATACTAATTTATATGTTCAAATCATAAAAAGTCTGCAATAAATTAGACGCGAACTCTGATGTATAAAGTTACTGGACTACTTGTAGACCGGGAGATAGTGACACAAAATTTCCGGTCATTTGTAACAAGTATGGCGACTCATTAGGGGTCTAATGACGTAATAACGAAAAGCATAGCGCTGGAATAGGCTGCCCGATGGCCCGGTGACTTACAACCCGCCATTAACATTAATTACACGACGGGAACACATAAATTAAAAAAAAATACATTTGTAGACAATTTTTTTAATTTTTCACGAAAGTCACCATGCCATACTTTCTAAATGGCCGCCATACCGCCGCGAAGGAGTTTTTTTTTTTGCAAATCGATTTGTGCCTCTATTGCATTACGATCTTTAGTAAGTACATGATACAATGTGACCGTTATTATGTTTACTTCTAGTAAGGGGAAAAAGTGGTGCCATACTTGAAAAACTAGATTTTTCGAGGTTTTCATTTAAAAAAAATTTTGCCATGCTGGTACAAATCGTTCATCATCATCATCATTCATTCACACCGGAGAAATATGGCATTACGCTACCGCCCCTTCTTTTTTTATCGACTATCTAAACATACAACAATTTTTGTGTTACAAATCGTTCGACACTCGTAATTTTGTCCGAGACGTTCCATTAACGCTCACACGATCGGGCTGATGCCGGTACCAGCGCTATGACTATTATTTTCCTTTTAGTCATTACGTAATTAGACATCGAAGGGTCGCCTTTACTTTGTACAAATGACCAGAAGTTTTGTGGCACCATCTCCCGGTCTATCGGTTTGATGTACAGTATGCGTAGTTTAAGGCTTTGTTAAACAGTTTTTACACCCTGTATGTGACAGGGAATAGGAAAAGTATAGTTGTCCCCTCAGCACCACTATGAATTTACCAGGTACAAACAGGTGAGCAAGCTTTATTAACACTAATCTGTTATTTAATTTAATTTTATATCAAATAAAAGGTTATTTTACATAGTAAGTTTGTCTTGGATAGAGTTGCGCGCGCAACGCTTTTGTCATCTCCACTCAAAACTTAACATTTAAAATCTAGGCAACCATGGATCTGACAAACTTTTGCTAAGACACAAAACTGCGGCCTCGCCCGCGTTTTGTTCGAGTAGTACTTAAATATGTATAAGGTCACATTTTAGTAAGTGCAAATATTTTATAAGAGCCCCTATTTATATGGTCTAGAAATATGGTCCTAGATTTTTTTTCAAATATTCAGGCAATTTTTTTGTACATTTCCTAATAAAATAATCACAACATTTTTTAGAGCAGCCTGAGTATAAGATTATTTAACCTAATCGTAACATGACCTTACTTTCATTAAAAAATATTTCTAAACACGGCTTCCACTCATCGCCTCTCTCATTTCAGTCTATCCCATAGACTTAGAATACGCTACGCCTAAAGACTTGCAGAGCGTAGAAAAGAGACATCATTTATCCTTTCGGACACCCTAAAAGGTAGAACACCGAGACCATATCCAATAGAATAGTAATAACTGGCCATCTGTTTCCGAAACTAGTTAGTCATTTTTCACTTACTCACACCTTATATATCGATCTTGCACGCACGAAAACAGTAAGAGTGACAGTAGGTAACCAACAATAGACCTGTCTGTATGTCTCTGTCTGTTTATCCGAAAGATATTCGATTATTAAGGAAATACTTTTATTATGGCAAGCTAATAGAAATTCGATGGTGTGGAAAAAACAGCAAGACATCAAACTTTAAAACAGACGGAATCACATTTTATCGGTTAGTAACAATCATTATATAATTTTTAAACTCACATCCATTTTGCAATGGGTCAAGCTAAGCTGGTCTTTAAATAGGCGCTAAGTGACGCGTATCTATGCATCTTGCTTTTACCCAGGTGCAAGGCCGATAAGGTCGTCTCTTTCTTTTCATACTTACTTATAATAGTGTTGCTCTAATAGAATCGAACTAATTACATCGATACCTATCGGAAGTATCACCTATCGTAAGTCATTTTTGTCAAAACAATTTACTTAAATAATGGATTCCGAATTTTCTGATTTACCGACTGGTATACAGGATGGAAACGTTAAGTGTGTCCAGACAATAATTTTGTAAAAATTGAAGATGTTGCAAAACTTAAAAGTGGTATTGAAATGCAGACTATAGAATTCACTTTAAACTATTACAATACGTTATAACGTGTAAACTTACTTACTATTCTATCAGTCCTATTTTCATAGTAATCTACATAATAGGGAGTGATTTTACTGTTTAAACTAAAAAAAAAAAACAATGGGACTAACATCAAAATAATAAAATGTTAATTTTAAATTTCCTGCACAATATTATCTTTGTGTTAAAATGTAGGTTTATTCATCAGAAACATTATCTTATCAGCCATCATTATCTTGCCGGTTAGATATACAAATACCGGCTACAGACACAGCCACAGACAATAAAGTCAAACTTATAAGACTCCTATATTTTTGTCGGAAGCTAAAAGTACAAGTGCAAGTCTTATTTAAAATGTACCATTGTTGATCAAAAATGTATTAATTAACTACCCTATCCTTTTTTCTGAACCATATAAAAATATATTAATAATTTACATTCATCAGTGTTTACTAAACATTGGCCCGGTTAGTATCGATATCGATAGTAATATTTTCTCGCCCAATTCTAGTTTTATGCATGATCATGCGTCGGTCAATTGGAGCGCAGCAGCCGTCACATGCATTTTGGAGGAATTCTTGTCGAAAAGTTAATGACATTTTTACTCTATTGGATATATGCTCGATGAGGTAGAAAGACAAAGAGATGCACGACAATGTCACTTTGTGTCAAATAATTTCTGCAAGACAATGAGACAGCCTGAGGCCGCCTTCTTGTCTTGCTGTTTTATCTAATTAATTAAAAATACACATCCAAATTTAATTTAATTTAGCTTCAGCCATGGTTTCGTGTGTAGTAAGTGAGTGTGCTACAAAAAGGAGAAATAACCCTAATTAATACACATTTTACCGGTAAATAAAAATAGTTTTTACGAAAGTATATGGATTTGTTTTGTTGTGTGTAGTTATTTTTTCCAGTTTTAAGCTTAATTGTAAGATGTATTAAGTAAAATAGTAAATTGTGTAGCACTAGGGCTTCAAGCGAGCGGTGACGTCATGAGTATCGATAAAATGACAGCGCTTTTTGAGTACTTTTAGTTAATTTGCTGAAAAATGATAAATTGTGTGTTTACACTAGGGCTTCAAGCGAGCGGTGACGTCATGAGTATCGATAAAATAATGACAGCGATTTTTGAGTTCTTTTAGTTAATTTGCTGATAAATATTTGTCATAAATATGTTATTTTGTGTCCCTCGAATACTTTAATTAATTTTTTTAGTAATAACTTAAATTTGATAAAACTTTAATAAGGAAACTTGACGCACACATTCTAATAAAACTGTTATGTTTAGGGGCCAGTGAATGAGTTACAGTACATACCATACCACTATATTTTCTTCTTTAGCAATTGAAATTCCTAAGTACAAAAATTTCAATTGTGAAGATGGGTTTAATCAGTAGTGTCTGGAATCCAGTTATAATTTTAATTATCTTTTCAATGAATCTACACGAATCACTCGTACAGCAGCTGCTAGCTTAGATAATATTTTTTGCTTTATTTAGCTTAGATAATTGTAAATAATAAATCTTATAACAAACGTAATTACCGTGAATTGGGTACGACTGGTATTCATGAAAGTAGGAGAAAATTATACGAATTAAAAGACCTAGAACGAAAAAACAAAACTTGTAAAAAAAAAAAGTCTCGCAACTCAGTTCTTCTAACGTAAAAAGCTGTGAGATCCATGTAATACCAAGTCGGTTGACTTATCAGTCCCTACTTAAGGGACCTTCTGTCTTAAGTTATTACGTAATTAGCTAATCTAACAACATCTTATAGTGACCACATAATTATTAAAAATCTTTCGATGGCATCTCATTTCTTTTTGTAGATAGAACTCCTTTTTTTCCTTTCCAATACCCTCTACTTCTTAAATACCAGAACAACGAATTTTTTTAAAGCCCACTCTCTGTCTTATGAGCTTTTCATCCGGTGGCCGCCATAAGTTCAGACGCGGAACCATAGGTAGTTATTTTTACCATTGCCGTCGTGTACAAATCAGCGTTAATGTAGGGGTCTTCGCGCTCGTCACAAGTATACAGTTGTAACTCATCCCAATGTGCTACCACATACTCAACTATAGCAAGTCTAATCTCACAAGACGACTCAATATTCCCATACACGGACAACGACAAAGAATGAAATAAACGCGAACCATCGCCAGGTATAGGAACAACTGTGTGGGCATGGATGGGCATTCACATGCAGTATACCATGTTTATACAATGATTGCTTGGTTACTAGAAATACAGGCTTCTAGTTTAATCCACAACGAAGTTATAGGGGGTCGAAAATGGCCTGAACTGCTTCGAGAAAAGGATGGTACGGCCGTGCCGCTTTTATTTTGCTCCACTTGGCGGGGGCACTGCCGTGCCCCCAGATAACGTATGTTCTGTAGTTAAAGCTAAAAAATATACAGATTATATTATATTATTAAGTTGTTCGAACATATATAGGGAAACCGTAAGATCTAACTAAAAGAATAAAAAACGATTGCGTGATTGGATACTGTTAGTGTAGTGTGTCGGGAACCGTTGCGTGTGAGTAGTGAGCTAACGAGCGCTGGTAGTAACGGACGTATTAAAAGACTACTACCGTCTGAAGTAGACAGTGGGTGTTAGCGTAAATATGAACAAATGTATTATATAAATATGTATTTATTATTTTGATCGAGTTTTATTTATGACATTATTAATAATGAATGTGTCTTACACAGTTTCCAGACTAAATAATTTAGAAAGAATTATTCTAGCGCTTAAGAGGCCGTCCTAGAAATCTTCTTATTTCCGTACATTTTGTTCTCTGATTGTAACGACGTGAATGATAATTAAAACAAAATAACACGTGATTTTAAAAGATTAAGTAGTTCTCATTCTCATTTCAAAAGAATTTCCAAAAATACTCCCTATTTTTTTGATCGGGATTAATAAAAACCCTGGGGCACCACTGGGTTAATTGAACCAGATACGTTTTCATACAAATGATTTTTTTAAAAGTTTTACATGATTTTTATACGATATAATTGTTATAAGCTTAGTTTTTAATCAGCCACTGCAAATGTTAATGATTGCTTCATATAAAATTAATTATACCTTTTAGAGGTATAAATACAAACCCGATAAATGCAATAGAATAATGGCTATTGTGATTTTAAAAACTGGTGCAAACGACCCCGGGCATGGGTAAGTAAACCCCTTTTCCTAGGTCTGTTAAATTGTCGATTTCTCTTTAACTACAAACTAAAATTATTATTTTTTAAATGCAGTTTTATAACTAAATAAATTATCTTAATAATCTATTACTACATTTCTACGAGAGTCTTATAATTTAGGAGTTATTTATTGCTATTAAAAAAAAATTGATCAATTGACCCCAGTCTTCCCTACTCTTGATCTTCTTGAGGTTGGAATGCCATTTGCTTTGACTAGGTGACGTGTAAGCTTCGTGGCCTCTTTGTCGGCTCCATAGATAACTACCGAAAGTACGGAAGCGAGTATTCGCTGCGATACACTGGCGATGTTTTATTTACTTTTTAAGCAAAATGATTTTTGATGTTTTCCTTGAAAACTATCGTACAAAAAAATAAGTTTTTTTTAATAGAAATAAAATATTAAACATCTTTTAAATCCGGCCAATCTGGAAGTCAATGTTCAAGCCTGTTCAGCAGTGGACGTCCTATGGCTCAAATGATGATGATGATGATGATGATCATTTAAATATTTGCACTTACTAAAATTTGACCTTATATATATTTTTTACACTCAACATTTTTAACAACGAATCAGCGATATTGACGTCAATGAGCACTATCTTTATATCATCTAGCAATCCTCGGGAAATGTGATTTTTCTGGATAGAAAGTAACCTTTAAGATATCCATCCAGACGGTTATAAATATTTATCAAATAACTTTACTTAACTCGAAAGAGTAGTTTCGTTACTACTAATATTACATTAGTATATAAAGTATATTCGCTTATGCCCGCGACTTCGTTGGAGTTGACCTTACCCGGATAAAAAGTATCCTATGTGTTAATCCAGGCCATGGTCTATCTGTATGCCAAATTTAATCAAAATCTGTTCAGTAGTTTTTGCGGTAAAGAGTAACAAGGATCCATACATAATACAGTAGGAAGCAGAATAGTAGGGTTATAAATTACTAACCTTAAAATACCAATGGTACAACACAACTCCATATACACATCCAATTGAAACTAGTATCTGAATTACTAGCCATATAATAACATTGCAAACTTGAGCCTGGCCAAAAAGTTCTTTTCCATTTTTAATACAAAGCATGGACTCAGTTACCATAATAGCTCCATACACCCAACATTGAGTACCAACTCTCTTGCAATTGGGGTCTGTCACGTAAATGTAATATTGCCTGTAAATAATAGTTATACTTAACAACAAGGTAGCACAAGTTAAACGTAAACTCGGATTTTCTATTCGAAATCATAGAGGTATGTATACAGTTAAAATATGTTTTTATCATAAGACTAAATTGGTAAGGTTAGGTTAGAACAGTGACCACACACAGCGCGAAAGCGTACGAACGAAGCGAGCGCAGCGAACGTGAGCGTGCCGCGGCAGCGGCCACCGAGCGCCCAAAAACTAAGGATAATTGTTTGCTTGCTTGCTTGTTTGCATATGCATGCATTGATTGCTTTTTTGCATGCATTGCTTGTTTGCATGCTTGTTTGCATGCATGCATTGTTTGCTTGTTTGTATGCATGCATGCAGTTATGCGTGCAGACTTGCATGCATTGCTTGTTTGCATTCACAAAATTAAAAAATTGAAAATTAATAAATAACATGTATCACGTTATTTATTTTTATTGTTAAAAAAAACTGAAACATGCACATACAAAATCGACAAATAATTAATGATTTACAGTAGATTTATGTTTATGGCTTATAAAATTGATCAGGCGTTTTATACCTTTGTGCGTTTTAATTTAATGCGAATCACTATTTAGTAATTGTAAATAGTAGGGATTTAAAATTGTTCCGCCTACTGTCGCATTTGGCAAGTTACAATATGGCGATAAAAAGTAAGGCAAAGTGAAAATAGACTAAACACAATTAGGAAAAGTGAAATTGTGCGAAAAAAAATTAGGCTGACTGTTTGTGTGCCATTGCCAATTAGAAGAACCAAAAATAAGGCGACCCAATATATACCCATGAAAGTGACGTTATTTTTTATTTTTCCGTATTACGTACGACAAACAAGTATTATTCTAAGTATTTTGGTCGCTGTACGGAAGAGCGAAAATCGCGTGAATTTAGCGCTATGTAAGTAGGCGATCTCTGCAGAGCCTACTGGCCAATTCTATAGCGAGCGCATTTTTGAGTTTTAGTAGAAGTAGGTTTTTACGAATATGGTATTTTTATACGATTATGTTTATTGGCATAATTGTTAATTACGTATGTTTCTTATTTTTCATAGGGTATATAGCTCTGGATGTACTGAATAAAAAAAAATATTACGTCACCTTTTGGACCAGCCTGTATAAATTTTAGGGAAAAAATAGAAAAAAAATGTGGGGGTTATGATTCATGGACACCCAAACTAAGAGCAGAAGAAGCAAGAAGACAAAATATCTGGCTGGCTGAACCATTTTATTTTTCTCGATATTAAACGAAATATCGCATTTAGGACCGATCTTTATACATAAAAGTCTTGTGTCGCGATATGTGACGGCTCTCGACCAGATTTGAACCTCCGTGACGCACGCGTATAGGAGTTATTCTAAAAAAACTTGATGGTTCAGCTGGAAACTTTCTGGCTGTCTGAACCACCATTTCTATCACGTCCAGCTGTTCTACGTAGCTGGAAACTCGTCTAATCTTATGTGACGGGGATGGAGAATACGATTTGTCGTTTGTTAAGGCTCTTAAGTATCAGCAAACCAAAGTTATAAGCATTTCTTTTTTTCCATACATTGGTGCAAATGGGTGACCACACTGCCCTGTATATAGGAATGCTAGGACATCATAGTTTAAAATCTGTGCAAAAAGTCCACGTATGATGATGGTCGCTTACCTTGTCCTTTAATTACATGTTTAAAATTAAATACTACCGTAATTTAAGGATATAATGACCTATCGATAATGAACGATATGCATCGCAGTGTTCATTTATAAATGAAAAGTAGAAATATTGGAATACCAAATATATACTTACGTAGTATAGTATAAGTAATAAGTCACAAGACTTTTATACAGAGTGTAACGAAAAGGTGAAATAAAACTTTAAGGGGTTATTCTACGGCTAAATTACATCAACTTTTTCTATGGGACCAACATCGAATTCGCAAAAAAAAAACACTTTCCCATACTAAAACGCGACCAGCTGGCATCAGTTTGTATGGAAACGTTATTTTTTTTTTGAGATTTCGATGTTGGTCCCATAGAAAAAGTCGATGTAATTTAGCCGTAGAATAACCCCTTAAAGTTTTATTTCACCTTTTCGTTACACTCTGTATAGAAAGATTGGCCCAAAATGCGACATTTCGTTTAATATCGAGATAAATAAAATGATTCAGCTAGCCAGATATCTGGCTGGTTGGACACACATTTTTCAAGATTTTTCGAAGTGTGTTGCATCACAATGGATGAAATCACTTTAGATGCATATCGCGTCACCATCCTTTTCTTAAGAAACGGGGCCCTAAAACCCTTTAGAGGCTGAGATCGTAAGTGTCCAAAAAAATGTAATTCTGGCTGGCTAAACTAAGATTTTTGTATTTTACAAAGAAAGTATTGCGTCACAAACGACGAAACCTTGACGGCAATCTACCGTCACTTACCATTTGTTATCCACCTAGATATGCGAGATCTCTGTAGGACAGGTGTCTCTGATAGCCTGAACTACATCAGAATGCGTGGTTTCAGGATTCGATAAACTTTTTTTACACATTATATTTAGACTGTTTTCGTTAGGTTCGAATTTATTGTAAATAAATAGATTAATCAAATTAATTTGTTTTAAATTATTTATTTACAATAAAACTACACTCTCATCATTTAACTCCAATTTTTTTGGATTAAAAATTGCTGATGGTTTTTTCCTTACCTTACAGATGGGGCAACTATGACTCCTACCAGACAAAGGCGAGCAATCACAAGAGGATGAGATGGAGGCATTTCAAATATATGTTTTAGGAAAAAAGTATTTAGTTCCGATATTTGCCAAAATACCACCAGCTGGCTTAAGGCGAAAAATCTCATGTATGTGCATGTTGGGTCTAGCCACCTTACAGGAGTCCAGTGTACAGGAGTAAATTGAAGAATTGCTCTCTTTATCTTTCCCGATGTCGAGGAAATATCCCTGAAAAAAAAAAACATAAAGTTACCTATTTAGTAATTATACACTACACCACTATTATTAATAATTATAAGAAAACCTATAAACCTATAATATCGGCATAAATTACATAGTTTTTTAAACCATGAAATTATATTTACGAATAACCGGAAGAACGCGTGTTTTTAACAACCGAGCTTTTATTATGTATAAGTTTTAGTATCCATTCGAATAGCATACTCACTAAAGAATTTAGTTATTTCATGAATTCTACAAAAACAGACTGACAGACAGACAAAGGCGCCACCCACGCCCTATGACTAAGGCTCCACGCCTTAGTAATAGCACCCTTCGATTAGATACAGATCCTTAAAAACACCCGAAACATTCTGATGCTAGTTTATTTAGGGATATATAACCATGAGCAAAATCTAAGTTTTTTTTTACATTACAATCATTTTTGGGGGCTTACAATATCTGGAGGCATGGCAGTGCCCCCGCCAAGTCAAGCAAACAAAGCGGCACGGCCGTACCACAGAATACCTAATAGTACTATGGCCGTACCATCCTTTTCTCGAAGCAGTTCAGGTCATTTTCGACTCCCTATAACTTCGTTGTGGATTAAACTAGAAGCCTGTATTTCTAGTAACCAAGCAAGCATTGTATAAACACGGTATATTTCAAATTTCATTTAATTTGAACCAGCAGTTTAAGAATTTATTATAACTAGTCAAAGTTCTTAATTTTTTCACTCACTGATTGACTGACCGATCATCAAAACTCTTAGGCACTTCTAGTAGACATAGAAGCTTGAAATTTTGAATACAATTAGTGTTTAGTGTATAAATCAAGAAAAAACTAAAATATTTTGCAATTTCAGTCCAGTTTTCTAGATACACCAACTGCATAAATAACTTTGTAATCCTATACATTTATATGGGATTACAAAGTTATTTATGCAGTTAGTGTATCTAGAAAACATTTGCAGTGAAGTGTACCTGTATAAATAAATAAATAACTACGCACTAAACAATCTAATCTAATATAATATGTATTGCTTGTGAGATACATTGTGTTTTCATGCGGTGGCCATGTCAATCTATCTATTTATTTAAAACATAAAATATTTTAATATTGATATGGTCACTATAAGATATTCTTAGGTTAGCGCATTACGTAATGATTAAATAAATATATATTATATATATAAATATAAATATACATTATATTTGTATATGTAGATTGATTACATACGTAGCTGGCATGGCAACGTGTGTACCTAAGTAAGGTTGTAAATAAACGCGGCGCGCGCACATGTGAATGCCGCCAATTACCGTCCAGACTCGTCAAAAATTGTAACATCAAAGACTCCGAGAAAAACTCATAGAGACAGGGAGTGGGCTCTGAGAAAAACTGTATCTGAAGCTCAAGAAGTAGTACCGGAAAACAAAAAGAGGAAGACTACCTACAAAAATAAGTAAAGCTCATAAGAAAGAGAGTGGTCTTTAAGAAAATTCGTTGTTGCTATTTGAAAAGTACTGGAAAGGAAAAATGGAGGTCTATCAACGAAAAGAAATGAGATGCCATCAAAAACTAAATGAGTAAAAAAAAAATCAAGTCTCGCAACTCGCAACTCAGTTCTTCTACCGTAAAAAGTTGTGAGATCCATGTAGGAGGCCTTCTGTTTTAAGTTATTACGTAATTAGCTAATCTAACAACATCTTATAGTGACCACATTAATATTAAAAAATAAAAACCGACTTCAAAAAACTAAAACGCTAAAAATAATCTTAACACTTAAGTACCTAATCAGTTACTTTTGGAGTCGGTGCAAACGAAAACAATTCCAAAAGTAACTGATTAGGTACTTAAGTGTTAGGATTATTTTTAGCGTTTTAGTTTTTTGAAGTCGGTTTTTATTTTATTAATAAAATTAACTTATTTCACCTATTTTAGTGATAAATCCTAATCAAAACAAATCTTACGAGTGCAAACTTAATTTAACTGCTGAATACCGATTTCATTTCCTATTTTTCCACCCTAAGGGGTGAATTTTTTTTCGAAAATGTTTTATTATAGTATCTTTGAAGTATAAGCTATTCATTAAAAAAAGAATCATCAAAATCGGTCCACATTTGGCAAAGATATTAGGTAAGATAGACACTAAAGTCAGTTGGTGTGGTACGGAGTTTATGCAATGTTTGATGATTTTCTTATAGATCCCATCATCAGAATTTAACCAAATTTATATGGGTCTATTCTGAAAGTATTACCTTTCAAACAAAAAAATAATTATTGAAATCGGTCAACGCAGTAACGAATGATCGCTGAACATACTTAAAAAAAAAAAAGTTTCCGACGAATTGAGGACCTCCTCCTTTTTTGAAGTCGGTTAAAAATCTTTTATGTTTAAATAAAATAGATTGACTTGGCCATCGCATGAAAACACAAAGCCATCAAAAACAAAATTTGTAAAAAAAAAACAAGCCTCGCAACTCAATCAGCGCGATTTTGCAATCGCACTAAACAATCTTATTTACTATGTATGTATTGCTTGTTAGTTACATTGTGTTTTCATGCGATGGCCAAGTGAATCTATTTTATATAAACATAAAAGATTTTTAATATAAATGTGGCCACTATAAGATGTTGTTAGTAGCTAATTACGTAATGACTTAAGACAGAAGGTCCCTTAAATAGGGACTGAATAAATCAACCGACTTGGTATTACATGGATCTCACAACTTTTTACGGTAGAAAAACTGAGTTGCGAGACTTGTTTTTTTTACAAGTTTTGTTTTTAATGGTTAATTGTATCAATAGCGTATTTGTTTTGCGCGTAAAATGGTGACGATTATGCTAGGCCAGGGGTGTCCAACATAATTTTGTAGAGGGCTAGGTTTACTATTTTTGTAACTGTAGCGGGCCAAAAGAAATGTCGATAGATAGATAATCGAATAAACTAATATTGCGAAATATCAATTGATGTCGTCGCGGGCCGGATGAAGGACTTATGCAGGCCACATTGTGGCCCGGGGGCAGTATGTTGGACAGGCCTGTGCTAGGCGTAGAAGCTCCTGCTAGCTTATTCATCAAACTATGGCTATAATGTCTTACGTAAGAGCACTTGTTTTTTTCTCTGAACACTATTTAAGCAATAAAAGCAGTATTATTGTCTAGCGTATGAATTTTATACTTAGTAGCTTGTGTAGAAATAGTTTATCCAAACGAAAGGTTATGCTTGGCGAAACTTCTTCCTCGCGTAGGTACTCACCGAACTATGATTATAATGTTGTAATCAGTTGTATGTTTCCAGAGATTTTTTCTTTTACTAAAAAACTATGTTCTTTACTAAACTAAACTTACTAACTAAACTAGGTAAATACCAAATTGACCCTTACCTTATGCTGACCCATTTATACTCTCTCATTTCAAGAGCTTTACATATTTTAAGTCCACACCATATTCCAAATCCATTGCAAATCAATACGTCTAAGATTACTGAGTCCCACCAGCATTCCAAAAAATTTGGCAACAAATGAGCAAATGCAATTTCAGTAATTTCCCACATTATGGATATAGCCCATAATAAACCCGCGTGCCTAAAAAGTATTGCTTTAAACATCCATCCCAAAAAATGTCCCCACGCAAATACGTCAACATGTGACCAGACTTTGGCAATACTTATATCAGAACAATTAACTGCATACTCCTGAAAGAGAGACGTTTCTTTTTAAAATTACTTTTAATAAAGTCGGCTTAAATCTGTAAGATTTTAAGTTGGGCTTTAAGTCTGTTTATCCTTACTTGTTCTATTTAGTAAACAAACAACACTCATAGCAAAAACACGAATTACAGACTTGATCTCGCTATGTATTATATGTATAAATGTCTTATCTTCTAAATGAAACACGTAGAATACATTGTTTACTGAAAACTGCTAATATTCATTCATTTCCTAAAAGATTTTATACAAAATCGAAAATTTTCCGGCACGAACAAAAAATGACATGACTGTTTGATATTTCGTTAATTCTGTTTGTCTTTAGATTTTAGAGATGGGTCAGGAGAAGTGAATGAGTGACATCATTGTTAATGTAAAAAGGTCAGTGTACAGCAACATTTTTTGTAAATTACTATCTAACATAAGCCATGTTATTTATAAAAAGTTATAACTAAGTAATATCTATACAGGGTTACATTTCAAGGTAGTGCCAAATTAAAAAAAAAAAGGTCTATAGAACAATACCTTTAAAAATACTAATTTATCGTAATTAATTTCAGTCGTATTTCTGGAGTAAAATATACTTAAAATTTCCGAAAAAAAAAACGCGAGATGCGTCGTCAATCATCAGAGATCACAGGCGTACGCCGACGCCGCTCCAGCAAGAACCTCGTCCAAGGCACATACGGTGCAATCTAATCAAGTAATCGTAAATTTTCTACGTATTCTATTTTTCAAATGCGGAATGGAAGAATTAAAAATGAAAAAAAAAAAAGTTTGTTTTTCACGTAAATCGATTTAGGAGGTACTGATTCTGAGTGGTCCCTGAAAAATGGACACTACCGTGAAATGTAATCCTGTATAAGAATGATCTTGAAATACAAGATTCACCACATTTTTGATCGTATCAACGTTTGTGGTTTTTATGATAAAATAATGTTTAAAAGTATTGTTACAAAATATCACTTATTTTTGACTCGGTACAACGTATAGCAAGTACCTAATTAGATTTTTTATGCTATGATATCTATACAAAACATTCGTTCATTATTATTATATATTATCCACTAGTTCATTCAATGGCTCCCAACCCTATTAATTGCCTATAGTCGTCCGTCGGCCATTGTTTACTAAATAAGACAATTAAGGACAAAATAAATAGACTTTATCTATCGTAACTTTGAGCCAAGATAGAATTGACGATTTATACAGTGTCATACTTTCATTACAAGTCTACCTGACTGGATACACAACAGTAAAATGATGCTCTTTTCGTTTGGTCATAGAAGCTCCATCTAAGATTGAACTAAGTATTAATATGAACTAAACAAACGAATCGAAACCTAAGAAAGAAAGACGAAACTTGCGAAAGTATTTCCCAATCTGACAACTCTACTGCCCGCCTGCGCGATTCTTGTAAGATTTAAAAAAAACCGACAGTAAGTACATAAGTAGTATTAAAATCAATCTCATAATAACTTTGTATATATACAGGGTTATGTGTAAAACATCAACAACCTCCTAGGGACTGATCCTGGTGCTCAAATACAACAACTTTTTCTACGGGACCAACATAGTAATCTAAAAAAAAAATTCACTGATTCATACAAACTGATGTACGCTGGTCGGCGGCTTAGTATGGGGAAGTGAATATTTTTTTGTGATTTTGATGTTGGTCCCATAGAAAAAGCTGTTGTATTTGAGCACCAGAATCAGCCCCTAGGAGGTTGTTGATGTTTTACAAATAACCCTGTATAATACGTATATACAAGCATTTAAATATACATAATATAAAATGATTTCGTTATCTTTGAAACGGCTCAAACGTCAGTTTTAGATAAAATTTAGTATTAAGGTTTTGCTTTTTTTTGTGAAGCTACTGAAGTTATACTTCTCGTAAAAACGGTTTCTATAGATACTAGGTATTATTTGATAGAGGTTATTTGTATAGAGGTGCCTGTGGCTCAGTGGCGGCAGCGCTTTGGTAGGGATTACCAAAGTTAAGCCACCTTAGCCGCGATTGTGTGTGGATGGGTGACCATTCCAACCATATTTATTGACATTCATCACAAGCAACTTCGTGCCTCGGAAGGCACGCTAAATGTTGGTCCCGGCAAATAACGCTTGATACTAGTCAGAGGTCTTACAGCGGCTTAATAACATCTGACAGTAAGGTTAAGTCACTGGTCTTACAACACCCCTCAACCAATCCGCACTGGGCCCGCGTGGTGGAGTATGACCCAAAGCACCTCATAGTTGAGGTGAGTCCTGTGCCCTGCAGTGGGACGCATACAGTGACTGGACTGGACTGGATATTATTATTTATATATTATTTTTAAAAGACTAGAAGGCTCTCATACCATTTCATATAGCGAAATTTTGAAATTTTTTATAATAATTAACTGTTGCACAAGTGCTGATTATAAACTTAGTACAAAAAAGTGAAACTAATTATTTACTTATTACCTTATCCATATCTATGTGGAAATTACGGAGATTAGGATCAATCCAATACATAATTTCATACACTGTAGAGTAACTTTGAAATAATAGAAATAGCAGTGCAAGCAAATACAGGACTGACAATCCAAACACGATCCTCCAAACAGCAGGATGCGGTCTAGTAAATGGTCCATTTGGAAATGTTAATACAGATATAATCAGGAAGAAAAATACTACACAGCATATTCCAGACCAAATGTTCTCCTGGATACTGGATTCGTCTCTGAAAATAATAGAAAACAAAACAATATACAGGGTGCTTTCTGTCAGTCAAAGGAGTCAAATCGTTGTCCAGGTACACCAACATGATAAGATAAAAATACAATGTTAAACAGGTTATATTCTCAAACTTCTTGATCAGGTGTTAAAAAAAAACCCCTAAAGCCGAAAGGAGGTCAAAAGGTCTCTTGTAAAAAGTCTATTGGCAATGTTTGAAAACAGTAGCATGACCCAATAAATAAATAAAATTGGATGCAACATATAATCATTTTCATTAAAACGCACGCAACCCTGAAAACTTAAAAACAAATAGTAGACTACTCAAAAAGTTATTTAGATTCTTGCCTAATTTCCTCTGAGAGGTAAATAAAAGTAACCATAAAAGACAGTAATAATGATAAATAAATTTAATTAAAAACAAAACCGACTTCAAAAAACTAAAAATAATATTAACACAAGTACCTACATAATCAGTAACTTTTGGAGTCGGCACAAACCTCAGATCATAGAAAGAAAGAGATATATTATGACTCGTAAATCCTGAGCGAACCTGTGTTACCGAATTATTTTGGTGTGCGTTATACTACTAGAATACTGTGGTAAGCGTAAGGATCACACTAAGACCGGGCGCATATTATCCGAAGCTTCTAATAGAAATATTCTAACTCGCACCTGAAGGTGCATACATTTTGTAAGAAATTTCCCGTGTCGGTCGACAGCTTCTGATGCGCGCCGGATTGAAACGTCATCCGAATTCTTGAGAGGCCCGTCTACCATACATTTTGTACTAGACCTCGCATAGGTACTATTAGAAATTTGACAAATTTGTGTCAGTTTGGCAGACATCGCCGTATGCTGTACACGCGGTTCTTGTTGCAAAATGACAAATATGAAAGTAGGGTTGCCAAAAGTTTACTTTTGTTAACCAACTACAAAAAAGGAGGAAGTTCTCAATTTTTTTGCCTTAGAACCGACTTCAAAAAAGGCTAGAGGGAGAGTTATGGACTTCAAAAGCCGGTAGTTTGGTCGATAGAAGGAAAAATATGAAAATTTATGCTCTTAATAATGCTAGCTCGTGACCATACACACTCTAAAGGTCGAGCGCAAATAATATTTTACAGTTTTCACAATGTATTTTTAACTTTTAATTCGTATTAAGTAATACTTATTCAAGTTTTATAGTTTGTATTTTTATAGTTTATTACAAATAAATGTATTCTTTTCTTATTATTCTTATTCTAAAGATTTTATAGCTGAAGTGTAAAAATATCCGTGCACATTAGGGAATGTGGATAGTGAACATTATCAAAATAAAATACATCAGCAGGGACCTAGCGTAGGAGAAAATATAAACAACTATTTTCTTCTTTAATACACTAAACAATAGTGACAATAGCAACAACGTGTCGCCATCCTTAACATTCCTGTGCGAACGTCAAAATACGGAGAGGTGTGTCGTGGCGGAGCACTCAGCCACAACTGGCGCCGAATCGAACCTGGACGCGTGTCGCTCTGTGTTCCTCGACATCTGCGACTGCTCGCGACATGTCGAGCGACTTTGTCCCCTAGTGAATACATGGCTTCACGTCGCGACCACAACTTCGGTATGTGGACCAGCAGAATGTACACCGACATTGAAAATCGTACCTTCCTCCTTGAGCGGATTGTGGAATCCCGGATCCGACAAGAGTGTGATGTCTCAGAGTGTCAATATGGGTTTCGTCCTGGCAACGGGACTATAGACCCTGTTTTCGCCCTAAGGACCGTCCTGGAGATATACAAGACGAAGAAAACGCCTCTGCACTTGCTCTTTCTTGATCTGCAGAAGGCCTTCGACTGTGTCCCTCGAATGGTGATCTGGTTGGTACTGAGATCCAAAGGGGTCCCCGAGGCATATATTGACATCATTTGAGACATGTACCGCAGCTCCGATTCTATGGTTCGAACCTCTGTTGGCGAAACAAAACCGTTCCCCATCACAGTCGGTGTACCAGGGTTCCATCCTCAGTCCGTTTCTGTTGAGTGTGATATTAGACGTTGTGTCAGACAGCATCAGAGACTCACATGAGCAGCCACCATGGCTACTGATATATGCTGACGATATCGCACTGGTGGACGCGGACAGGGGCAGGTTGGTGAGACGGGTGAACGAGTGGAAGCAGTCGCTTAAGAGCGGTGGTCTGAAACTCAATGTGGCGAAGACAGAGTACCTGGTCTGTAACTCTACAGATCCAACGCCCGTCCGCATAGGCGGAGACAAGGTCAAGCGCACGAAACAGTTTAAATACCTTGGATCTGTACTTAACGCGTTGGGAGACATCGATTGCGACGTCAAAGCACGCATTGCTGCTGCGTGGGCCAAATGGCGGGAGGTTACTGGTGTCATTTGTGACCTCAGAATGCCGGTTAAGCTAAAAGGACAGATCTATAAGGCGAAAGGGGTAGACCCAAGAAATGCTGGCTTGACGTCCTGAGGGCTGAAGAGCGTGCCAATGATCTCACAACTAGAGACGCTCAAGACCGCGCGAAGTGGAGGAGTAAATCAAGGAAAGCGGACCCAGGGCTCCAAAGCAATGGCTTTGTGACGCAACCGGGATTGACCGTATAGATGAAGAAGAAGAAGATTGAAAATCGCACGTAAATGTCCTGCGACTCGACGCGTTCGCGACATGTCGAGCGACTTTGTCCCCTAGTGAATACATGGCTTAAACAGCAGGACCTAGCGTGGCAGAAAATAAAAACAATGATTTTCATCTTTAATACACTAAACAATAGTGTCAATAGCAATAACGTGTCGCCATCCTTAACATCCCTGTGCGAACGTCAAAAGACGGAGAGGTGTGTCGTGGCGGCGGAGTCAGCCACAACTGGCGCCGAATCGCCGAATCTATAATGCGCGGGGTTTGTGACAGTTCGAGCCGGTCCGCTTCTATCAGAAGCTTCTGATAATATGCGCCAGGTCAGTGTTGCCATATACAGGTTTATTTGTAAAACATCAGCAACTTCCTAGGGGCTGATTCTGGTGCTCAAATACAACAAGTTTTTCTAGGGGACCAACATTGAAACCTAAAACAATTTTGTTTTAGGTTTCAATGTTGGTGGCGGCTTAGTATGGGGAGGTGTTTTTTTTGCGATTTGAATTTTGTCCCATAGAAAAAGTTGTTGTATTTGAGCACCAGAATCAGCCCATAGGAGGTTGTTGATGTTTTACAAATAACCCTGTATACGGATGTGCCCGTATGTATACGGATTTTTTGCGTTAAAACCGGACAATGGATGCACACGGAATTAAACCTAGGTCACACTAGAAGTTTTGCGTAACTTAAAAAAACAACATGTTATAACCAAAATATTATGTTTATTGCTTTTCAAAATACTCTCTTTTATATTTTAAACATTTTTTCATGCGATCGAACCATTTTTTAAAACATTTTCATTCATTTTCATTTTTTCATTTTGTGTAAGCTAACAAAAAATATCACAAGACAAGGAGTTACTTTTTCTTACTTTTTTATAATTTATATATAAGATAGATATAAGAAATCTCAAATCTGTAAATGAAAATGTATATTTTCCTAGCGAATTACAACCTGCAGGCATAGAATAAATTACAAGTTTTCATAAAAACAAACCTAAATATTTAATTGTGGTCTAATTTTAAAGCATAATACTCTTTTTTTTACAAAAAACTACCAAGGAACCGAAAGAACCGGGAAATAGCGGTACCTTTAAGAAAAAGTTCCGAAATCCCGGTTCTCAAAAAGAGGAGCGGTTCCGGAATCCCTATTTAACAGTGTGCAGTGGACGTGCTACTATTATCTAGTTTATTAATATTTAAAAAGTTTCTTTAAAAATCTCAATAAATGGAAATCAAACCGCTTTTGAACCGTATCCCGTATCAGCGAGGTTATGTGTCCAGATTCCATTATGTGCCAGACTGAGCACATTTTGAGCAGCTCCTCAAAACTTGTTAAGTAGACTCGAAAATTGGAACTTTATTCTGGATTTATAAAACTTAAAAACGAAACATCTCTTTAACCGACTTCAAAAAAGGAGCAGGTCCTCAATTCGTTGTTTTTTAATGTACTTATGTAACGCGATTACTTCGCCAATTATGAATCAATTTTGATTATTCTTTTTTTGTTTAGTAGAACATACTTTACAGGTGATCCCATATCAATTTTATCGAAATGAATTTAGCGCTTTTTGAGAAAATAACAAAATTTAAACTCAAATAATGTTTTGGACTTTGGTTCGTGGTTTTTGTATAGATCTATGTTACCCATTATTATCGACAAATATAAACCGATTTTGATGATTCTTTTTTTATTGAACATGCTTAAACTTCAAAGATACTTTAATACACTTTTGCGAAAAAAAATGACCTCTAAGGCTGGAAAAATAGGGGTTCTGAGCGGTTAACTTTTGTTTGCTCTCATGATTTGTTATAATTGACAACATTTCAAATATTTTACATACCAATTTTAATTGTTTATTTAAAACCTAAAAAATAAGGTATACATATATTTTCATTTGAATTTCTTTTCTTTCTTTCCTTTGAAATTAAATAAATAAAAACTGCTTATTCTAAAAGCGCGTAAGTACAAGAGTGAGGTTGTGTAGACATGTTGCCATTGCCAAAATTAGTAGCTAACTAAAAAAAAAAAGCTGCCACTGAAGTCATAAGAGTTGGTGCTGTGACACTAAAAGCAACTTCCAAATATCGATATCTTAAAAAATAAAATGCGAAGAGATCTTTTTGTAAAAGACATCGCTTCACTACATTTTCTTTATTGTTTGCATGCATTTCCTTGTGCAGATATATTATCTATTGTAAAGACTGAGTAACATGTTTGTCACGAAGCAATCCAGAGGGCCTAGTGTAAGTTTTATAACTTATCGCATAAATCAATCGAAAAGTAATAC
Organism: Anania hortulata; assembly: GCA_963576865.1. NCBI lineage: Eukaryota > Metazoa > Arthropoda > Insecta > Lepidoptera > Crambidae > Anania > Anania hortulata. The sequence goes on along the minus strand of OY756388.1, from coordinate 11,749,396 downwards.
AAAATATTAAATAACGTTTACTTAAAAATTAAATTAAAAGAAAGTTTTAGTTTTTTTTAAGCTCACTATCGATAGTATACATCGATAATAGGTTCTAAGACTCGAGCAACAAACGCAACAACATACGTCAAAGTGACAGCTAGCTTGAATCTGTTTTTTTACTACACTTTGTTGTAAGACAATGGCGTATACATGTGCAATGCCTATCTCGTGGTACTTTTCAGTTTTTTGAAATTTTCTGTAAATCTAGGCCATAAAAAAATCTAAAAAAATACTTAACGTTTAGGCATCGCTAAATCTCAAAATGGTTTTTGAATTTTTGTACCTTAATATAAATGAAATGTTGTCAATTAGGATTTATCACTAAAAATAGATGAAATAAATAAATTGTATAAAAAACTTCGAAAAGCTAAAAATAATATTAACTAGAGATGGGCCGAGTACTCGGTTAATACTCGGTACTCGGCGTACTCGGCGGGTTTTTAATACTCGTACTCGGCCGAATAACTCGGTTATAATGCCGAGTATACTCGGTGTAAGTAAACTACTGCATCTTCGACGGTCGCCCGTAAAAGTATGAAGGCAAGATTGAAATGTACCTTAAATTTATTTAATGAATAAGACGAAAAACATTCGCGAAGTTTTGTCTCGCTGGCTCTGCAAGGAATCAAAATAAACGACATTCAATTCATTCAGTCACACGCGGGGTTCCCGCGCCGCGCCTCGGCTACCGTTTTACTACACTTCCTATAATGTATTCTAAATTTATGCATTATGATGGAAATTCCAAAATGTATAAAATCAGTTCTATTTTATAAACACACTTACGTATAGAAATTGTTTTAGGAACAAAATACACAGCTATATTTTCCTGACGGTAAAAAATGTCATCCAGTACAAGTACCTACATAATCAGTTACTTTTGAAATTGGTGCCGGGCCCATGTATATAATAGCTATGAAATGGGGCGTGGCGCGTGCGAATCCGATATGGGCAAAGAGAACTATTGCACTCCGTGCATTAATTTAAAATGCCGTTGTTCCGTGGTTAAGTGTAGAAATAGAAGTGTAATAAATAACTACTTCTGACCATAAATACTGTTACAATTAAAAATAAACAAAATATTACATTTGAGTTTGGAATCTGTCATTTTTATATGATTCTTCATTGAGTTTTCTCATTTTGGCGCCAATACATTGTACAATATTTTGTATTAAAATGGAGTGGGGTGATAAAGAGAACCGAATCGCTGTGATTGCATTACACAAAGTAGGTATGGAGCCAAATGCAATTTTTAAAACTCTCCATACGCTTGGTATTTAAAATGTTTGTGTAGGTACCTGGCTATTAATAGGTACAATGAGACCTCCTCTGTTTGTGACAGAAAAAGATCTGGCCGTCCACGTAGTGTTCGTACGAAAAAGGTGGTCAAAGCAGTAAGGGAAAGAATTCGAAGAAATCCTGTCCGAAAGCAAAAGATTTTATCTCAGGAGATGAAGATAGCACCTAAAACCATGTCGCGTATTTTGAAAGATGGCTTAAGACTTGCAGCCTATAAGAGACATACTGGTCATTTCTTAAGATAATTTTAAAAAGAATAGGGTGGTAAAATCGAAACAACTACTGAAGCGGTACGCAAAGGGAGGTCACAGAAAATTTAGTTTACGGATGAGGCATTTTTTACAATTGAGCAACATTTTAACAAACAAAATGACCGTATTTATGCTTTCGGATTTTCGGATTTCGGAGCTTTCGGATCCGTGCAGGCCGGAGTGCGGGGTGAGGCAGGGGGGCCTGACCTCGCCCATACTCTTCAGCCTGTATGTTAACGCATTGATCGAGGGACTCAGTGGCACGCGTGCAGGGTGCTTCGTTGACGGTGTATGTTTTAACAACATAAGTTACGCGGACGACTTAGTGCTGCTGGCCCCTTCGGTTTGTGCACTCCGTAGGTTGCTTGGGGTGTGCGAGTTGTAGGCTGCGTCAAACGGCCTTGTATACAATGTGAAGAAGACGGAGTACATTGTCTTCAGGGCGGGTACCAAGTGCCCTTATAGTATACCACCATTTTTACTTAATAATAAGCCGATAAACAGGGTACACACTTTCAAATATCTGGGACACTTGGTAACAGACGATCTGGAAGATGATGTAGACATGGAGAGGGAACGCAGAACTTTGTCAGTCCGGGCGAACATGCTGATCCACAGGTTCTCACGATGCACGGCAGCAGTCAAGATAACGCTTTTCAAGCGTATTGTACGTCACTGTATTCTGGGTCTCTGTGGTTCAAATATACCCAAAGGGCTTACAATGCTCTGCGGGTCCGATATAACAACGCATTCAGGGCGTTGTTGCGGCTGCCGCGCTTTTGTAGCGCGTCCTCAATGTTCGCCGAGGCCCGGACAGATGGTTTTGACGCCACTTGGCGAAAAAAATCTGGCTCACTCTTGCGCAGGTTGCGCGGCAGCCCCAACATCATTCTGCGCGCAATAGCCGATTGGCTAGACAGCCCACTTGTCTGGGCTCTAGCCAAACGTACCAAATCGTTGTTAGAAATTAAATACTAACATAGGTTAAGTTATTGTTACTAACAAATTGGGCCTTGTTGTCACTAATAAAGATTTGAATTTGAATTTGAATTATGCTCAAGGAAAGGAGGAAAGGAGCTCTAAGGAAGCTCCCTAATTAGTCGAGCCGGTAGGGTATTAGCTATGAAGGAATGACTGAGCCATACTTTTGTGAAAAATGTATCAAAACATCGGCGCAAGTGTATCAAGATACCATTCTTGAGAAGGTAGTGAAGCGGCTTCACTGAAACCTCTTAACACCATGTTCAATAATCAAGAGTGGTTCTTCCAGCAAGACCCGGCGCCGGGTCATAAAGCTCGGTCGACGCAGTCTTGGTTGGAAACGATCGTTTCGGACTTTATCAGAGCTGAAGACTGGACGTCGTCTAGTCCCGATCTTAATCCGCTGGATTATGATTTATAGGCAGTTTTTGAGAAAAACGCCATGATAATTGGGAGTCCCTAAAACAATCCGTACGATTGGCAGTGAAGAATTTTTCCATGGAAAGAGTGCGTTCTTCTATTGATAACTGGCCTCAACGTTTAAAGGACGGGTCCGGATGTCAATACGTACATTGCAAAAAACCTAAGTAGTAAATAATCCACATCTCATATTCTCGACTTTGCATTATGACTAAATCGCATAATAACACAGTAGCAAAATGCCTACTTTTTGAAAATAGGTACAGTTCAATACAATTTTTTTTCACACCTGACCACTTAAGACCGGGCGCATATTATCAGAAGCTTATAATAGTAACATTCTAGCGCGCGCCGAACCGAACTGTCACAAATCCCGCACACTATCCGGTTCGGCCACTTGGCGCCAGTTGTGGCTGAATGACTGCGCCGCCACGACACACCTCTCCGTCTTTTGACGTTCGCACAGGTCTTTAGTCGAATAGAGTCTACTATATCAAAATGTCCACTGTATCAAAACGTCTGTGCCGCTCGCCTTCAAAATGCTTTTGGGAGAGAAGCACCTTGTTTGAGCACCGTGAGGCGATGGTTTGCTGAATTTGAGAGAGGTCTAGTTTCTTTACATGACGAATTTCGTGAAGGGCGGCCTTCAACTGCCGTCAACGAAAATAATGTGGCTACTGTTAAGCGGCTAATTGAAGAAAACCCGCGGATTACCTATGAGACAATTCGAGGACTATTGGGGATTGGTATGAGCCAAATTCAGAAAATTTTACACGAAGAATTGAAAGTTCGGAAACTTTGCTGTCGTTGGATCCCTCATGAACTGACAGCGGAGCAGAAGCGTGCTCGCGTGGAATGGTGCTCACAGATGCTACTGTTTCTACAAACGAAAATTCTTTCACTACAATCCTCTGCCAACCTCTAGGAACGTTTTGCAATAATTTTTAGCGTTTGTAGTAGACTTATAAGCATTTAAAATCGACTTACAAAAAAACAACGTATCTAAAATCTTTGATAGTTTTTATAATTTTTCTGTTCTACTACTATAGTTCTTTCACTATAATTCTTACACTAAAATCCACTTCCAACCTTTAGGAACGTTTTGCAATCATTTTTAGCGTTTATAGTAGACTTGGAAGGATTTAAAATCGACTTACAAAAAAACAATGTATCTGAAAAATCTTTGATATTTTTTTATAATTTTTCTGTTTTACTACAAACGAAAATTCTTTCACTACAATCCTCTGCCAACCTCTAGGAACGTATTGCAATCATTTTAAGCGTTTGTAGTAGACTTATAAGAATTTAAAATCGACTTACAAAAAAACAATTTGATATTTTTTTATAATTTTTCTGTTCTACTACAAACGAAATGAATTTCACTACAATCCACTACAAACGTTCCTCTATAAGATACAATCGGAAAAAGTTAGTTTTTGCTATCTCGGGGGACGCATTTTTTTCGTTATTTTTTGGAATTATGTACTACAAAAAAAATTAGCTTCACTACAATCAACTACCTACCTATTTCTTCCAAATAATCCAAAGTTCCATTTTTCCAAAGTCGGGTGCTAAGTTCACACAGGTTAAGTATTGACATACATTTTAGAATTGTATATCTGAGTTACAATGTCATTTTTTAATTATACTGTGTGGCACTTTATTGTAACTTACAAAATTCATAATTATATACACATATACTTATAAAAATAGTAATATGACCTCATCACACTGTAGCCCTTTCTTTGTTATCCCAAATTTACAGGGAGAGTTGGTATTACCACAACAGAAATCTGTAAGAATTATTTAAAACTTAAAAACACTCTCTTGTGAAGTTACCAAAAGTGAGTTACGATTTTGTTCCTTGCAGGTGTCGATTTATTTCTTATGGTTTTTCCGGTCTACAGTGGGTAAGTCTCACGCGAAGATGAAAAAGAAGTGTTACCAGTGATGACATATGTAACTGAAACGTGGCTCTCACTTTGATCCATATAAGAAAGCTCAAAGTTGCACAGTGTGCTATGGAAAGGGTGCTGTGCTCGATGTTATGAGATTTCGGGAAAGTTTTAGAGCAAAAGTTGTTCAGTTTTATGAGTGGAGGTAATACCTGAGAAGTTTTGTGTCTCACGTTTATTTATTTATTACTATGATATGAAATAAAACAACTTTTCACAGCAAACATCTTGGAAACAATTTAGAATTTTAGATTAAAATTAATAATCTAAATATCTTTTTTTAAACACTTCGTCTGACCTCTAAACTCGACATACATTCTCTTCAGTAGGTAGTTACAAAAAGTAATAATATAACTGTGATTGCAACTACAATTTGTATTAGCAATCAAAACGTTTAACTACTTTTTATGATTATTTCATGTAATCTAATATTATGATTGTTGTTGTGTGTGAGTGTTAGATTACATTTTGCCCCACACCGGTTACTCTAGTCAATAGCACTAGTTTATATGTATTTCCTTATGTTGTTTTAAAGCTAACTTTGCATGGTAACTCAAAAAATTATTTGTGGTGGTTAATTATGCATTCCTACCTAACCCGTTAACATCCAAGCGGTCTCATAAGACCGCATAACAATGGAATTTCTATTGTCTCGTTTACATATGCTCGATCAGTTAATGAGCTACTTGTACATGTTTCAGGGCATTATGTCTAATGATTAAAACAGAAACTGCAGCTGAATGCCGCAGGAAACTAAACTAAAGAGAACCTTTCCTGTGAATAGGAGGGATGGGAGGTTATATCCCTCCACTAAGTAGGTCTAATGACAGAGCCTAATGGCTCTGATACTTACTGACCAGGGCCACAGACAAAGGCATGTGTAATTTTAAGTATAACAAAAGACTAGAAAAAAAAAAATTTACTTACCTGACAAAAGCTGAATAAATAACCGATGCTATAGATACTGCCAGAAGAGTAATAGTATGAGGTTTGTAGAAAAACTCTAAGGATATATCATCCACTGGTCGTTCATTTATTGAACTGAATGCATCTACATAATCAGTAGGATCCTTGGTACTTCCTGGAGTCAATAATTCATTGTCGTTTTGCATTTTTAATGAAACGCAAGAATTTTGTAGGTTACATAAATTAACCTTTGTTTCATACTCCAAATATTTTTTGTCTCACTTCCTTTAAGAAGCTGTCAATGATATTCGTATAGGAAGAACTCTTCAATAATGTATTAAATAAGTGTAACGTAATTGTAATATTAATATTGTATTGTACATGACGGCAGGCAGTTTTTTGAAATGTTTTAATTTCACTCCTAATTCCCTATTATCCTACCTATATTCATTAAACTATAATCTATGACTCGCACAGATTAATAAATGTATAAAGAATGACTTTTGGAATGACTCGAACGAGCACTGGCAGTACACGGCAGTGCTGCCAACCCTAGACCAGTCCAATTCGCCAGAAATTTGGCGCCAAGTAGCCTAAATTCGTCAATTTCTTTTTTCCTATGAAGAAGCCTAAAATCGCCTAAATTAAAGACAGATAGCCTAAAAAGCTACTTTTTTGCAAGTGTTATTGTTTTTGCAGTTTCCTTCTTTTAACAACTCTAACCAACACAAAACGACAGAAATTGATTTCGTTGGAGCATTTATAAATTTAAAAAATCGCAGAATGCCGCCTGCCTGTAGGTAGTACTAAAAAAAAAATATGCACAGCAGCAGAGGTATCGGCATTGAAGAACCACATGCATTTTTATAACATTTTAGACCTATAGAGACTAAATTATGACAGTTAAATTACTTCAAAATTGTGTCGCCCCTTTTTTCCCCTATAGTAGGTAGCCTAAACGGCGACCAGTTGCCAATCTCAATTTTTGGTCGCCCCGACACTGTTTTAGATCAAAAAATCTGTCACTCTTGTTCAGTGGTTGGTAGCGCCATACATTTTGACAGCTAGTTAGTGGAGTGCTTTTTAAGCTGGTGACAAACTGCGGCGGACGCAGCGCTGCCACTGGTCTATCCTTCGGACAACTCCCGCCAGCCCAAGGATCGACCAATGGCACCGTTTGACCTTACAATGTCAAGACGAGTCCGGATCCGCGTCCGCGTCCATCTGTCACCAGTATTACTCTGTAGATAGATTTTTTTTTAAATGATAATGGTAGACCATGGATTTAACACTCTTTTTAGAAGGATTGAGCAGTGTGCGAAAAAAACGTGCCGACAGAGACAACCAACTGGTGGATTTTGTTCCTTTCTAAGTAGGGTGACCAAATTGTAAGTCTAGGCGGGATTGAAATGTAATTTTAAAAAATCGTTAACTGAAAGGGTCGCTTATAAGTTACAACTATTCAAAATAGGGGATATAATGTAAAAATAAGTTAGATTCGGTGAAAGAGACTGAATCCCACAAAACAGGGAATCCTAGTGTGGGAATCAGTGCTAATATAATAATTATGTAAGTTTTTTTATAAAAAGTTTTTTATTATTTATGTTTATTTATCTCGAGGAGCATTAGGTGTCCTCGGTAACAATGCTAAACCCACGGGCCTAAGCCAAGCGAGCTGCATTTTTAGAATTTGTGATGGAGGTGGTGTAGTGGTGTTTATTATTATTATAATTAAAATGATTTTATAAAAGTGGGTAGTTAGGTATCACGGGCTCCATTTTACTGAATTTTAGTTACTTAAGTGAAATAATGTATAGACATTGAATTTCTTAGAATGTGTAGGTCATCGAGCACATACCTTATAAAGTAGCTATACGAACCATCTTATATATATTATACAAAAACAGTACAGATACAGATTCAAAAAATGGCGGAAAATTTTGTGTAATAAATCATATGACACTTCTATTGTATAGTCAAAGTCAAAAATCATTTATTCAGTTTAGGACAGAAAACTGCCACTTATGAACGTCAATAATAACATTATTGGCCCATATGGGGCAGAACATGTCTCCTTATTTTTTGGGCCCTACTAGCGCTTCGAGACAAGACACAGACAATCTGGCAAGTGCTGAGAAAAAACGCCTGAACAAACTCAGTCACCACTAGCTGCCACAAAAAAACAGAAAAAGAAAAGATAATATGTATACCTGTGCGAGCAGGGCAGTATTTAATTCCAGACATTTTTGTCATTTAAATAGTCAATAACATTATAATAACCCTTTTTCATTAAAATAATCTTAACATGTGATTTAAACTCAAACATGTTTGTGCCAAATAAAGCATTACTTATTCTTATTATTTAATTTTGAAACTAACTCATTTCGTAATTTAAAAAAATGCCATAATAGATTATTTATGCAGGGTTACATTGCAAAGGGTTGCCATATCTTTTAGAGTGGCTCAGAATCAGTAACTTAATCGAACTATGCAAAAAACAAAAAAAAAATCATTTTATTATTCCTATCCGCTGTTAAAAATCGTATGCGTGGATAATTTAACTTATTCATGAAAAAATTGCACCGTATGTGCACTGCGTAAGGTCCTTGTTGGCTCGCCGTACCTACGCCTTTGATGAATAACCGCTCGGCTTTCCTAGTCTCTCTATTGATTTTATTTTTGGATATTTTAAAGTTTATTTTTTTTCGTAACATACGAATATTAAAATTAATGCCGATTAAGGTGCATCTTTATATTGTTCCCTAGATTTTTTTTTTAAATTTGGCACCCCGTTGCAATGAACCCCGTATTTGCTGTACGCGATATAAACTAGTGTCTTTCTTCTTAGCGTGTGGATGGCAAAAAATTGAATTGAATATAGCGAGCCCAGTAATTTGCTTTTTGGGATGAATCTCGCAGGTTAGCTCCGAATCAGAAAAGCTCTACCTGGTTCCGATTCTGCTTACACCGGCCAACTTGATCCAGATTCTATTTAAATACTTCAAAGCCAACCATGGTAGATCTTGGCCCGGCAGGAGGAGCTCATATAACGTCACAAATATAATAGGAGGTGGGCAGCTATTTGGCAAATTTGTGCGCCTAGCAGAACCCAGGGTTTGCCGTTGAGAAGAAGATCTAAGTCATTTGCCTCTGCCCAATCTTTAACAGCTAGGCCTGGGCCTGTATTCGTGATTTTATAACCCTAGCTGTATACAAGGTCTAACAAAATCAACTGCGTTCCTTTAAATGGGGGTATCTGTACATGATACTGAATGCGATGACAAAAAATAAGGTATTGTTTTATAGTCATTTTTAAAAGTTATGTTTTCTAACAAAATAAATCAATTAAAACGCAGTCAAAAATGAAACACTCTGTATCTTTTCTTACTCATGCAAACTGTAGTTCACAGATGGTGTGTACGTACACAGCGCACACCAGCATTTTATTACCAAAGATCGTTGTGTGCATCACCCTTGTCAAACCAGCTGATCTGCGATTGGTCGAGTGGCACAGCTAGGTTTTTTCGACCAATCACAGATCAATTGCAACGAAGAATAGCTTTGTAGCGACATCTATCTCGCCACATACAAACTAAACTGACGTATCCTACATCGCGATATTAAAGTTATCGGAGCGATTGAAGCATATATACAAGGACCCGACAACAACCGTCGGGCAGTAGCCCACCAGACACAACACCCGTCTGGTCGGAGGATCCTCCCTTTTCAATGGTGGATTGAGGACCTTAACACCCTGTTCCTCTCTCACCCCCAAACTGGTGACCCCGAGCATGAACGTCAGCGCAGCCTTCCCAAAGCTACGTTATCGTGACGTCATCATCACTTCCTCAAGCTTTCGAGCAGCGAGTCCTACAGCCAGCCAGCATCAACGGCTACTTTGGGTATCCTGACCACCAGCATGCAGCGGACGCGCATTCCTGGTCATCACCCACAGCCTTCTCAGCGACCTTGGCACAGCACACTGCACTTCGGCCGGTCAGCAAGCAGAGACGCACTTCTCTCCTGGTCGACGCAGCAGCCAGCCACTACGCAGCACTGCACCACTCCGACTCACTGGAGCACTTGCAGCATCACCCCGACTCACTGGGGCATCACCGCAGACAGTTCCGACTCACCGTGAACTATGCGGCTTCTGGTTCCGACTCACTGGAACATTCCACTGGCCCGGCAAGCATCACAATGGAGGACTCAACCTGCTATCGACCTCCGGTCTCGGAGGGGAGTGATGTAGCGACATCTATCTCGCCACATACAAACTAAACTGACGTATCCTACATCGCGATATTAAAGTTATCGGAGCGATTGAAGCATATATACAAGGACCCGACAACAACCGTCGGGCAGTAGCCCACCAGACACAACACCCGTCTGGTCGGAGGATCCTCCCTTTTCAATGGTGGATTGAGGACCTTAACACCCTGTTCCTTTCTCACCCCCAAAGCTTCATACACACATGTTAGTACACTAGTGTGTGTAGAATGCACTTTCATGATAATAATGTTTTCGATAACAAACAAAACAAACAATGTCAACTAAATTAATAACCAACATCGTTTTTTTTGTTACTTCAAGGCTCTAAGGAAAGATAATTTCTATGTTTTATGAGTTAGATTAAATCTTAGTTGTAGGAACTAGGTAGGTATTTACTTACTTTCTTGTAATTGTTGTTGTACGTAATTCGTTATTTACCTCTCGAAGCTCTTTAGAATCACTCCTAGCAGAATGGCAAGGTGGATAGAAATAAAGGAAAATAAAGCGGTTTTAAAACATTTATTAATTTAATTCTGACTCCGACTGACTGAGTTCATTAAGAGGTTTACAATCTTTACAACAAATTACATTGATCATAATCACATTACAAAAAAACATTGCACAGCAATGCGACGTGCACTTTTACGCGAAATAACAGTCTCTGTCACTTTTTATGTTTTAAAGCGTTCACACGGTTTGCAATAAAATTCGGTGTCGTAGTTGTGTCGCACTTTCAATGTTATAATCACCTTCACAATACACTAAGTCCTGCACTTAGCCCCACACATGGAAGCCCAAATGTTCAGGCTACTGCAGCTACATCTAGTCTGAAAATGATCGGGCCGAACTAGGTGGGGGTTCTGTTCAGCCCAATAGCAGGCGCCGCGGCGTAGAGGTTAAACATCCAACCACTGGTGAAGCTTCTCTCGTCCGTCCAGAGAATGTTGCAGCTTCTGCGACTTCTGCAAAACTGGACTCGTAGTGTGAAGTTATGCGGCTTCAGCTCTTGAACTAGTGTAAAATGATACAGGCGCCTGCCCCTCGTCTTGCGTCTCGCCGCAGAATTCGCAATAATGACGCCTGCGCCCATGAGCGTTTGGCGAAGACGGACGCTGCATCAGTCGCGCTTGCGATTGGGTTGCCGATCAAAAATCTGCATCACACTGTCTTCTTATTGAACAGGCTGGCGTGGCCTTCCCTGGTCCCCGACGGGCATAAACAATCTCACTCCAGTCCCTGAACCGCTCACGAAGACGCCCTTAATATCAGCGTAAAGGCGCGCTGCTTTAGCACAAATTAAAGTTGCGATCCTGGTAGCACATAACCCTGGACTGACACCGTTGCGGCGTCGCACACGCACGCCGCACGGAAGCGAATTAGAGACTGCGCGGCGCGGGCGCCCGGGCGGTCGTCCTGCAAAAGCCGAAAAGGCTCAAGCTAGGGATGCGCCTAAGATGGGATCATAATTTAAAGGATACTAAAAACTAAAACATACCGGATAACTGATCGTGAATTGGGAACTGACACCTCGCATTTAATTAAGTATTATGGCGAGGTAACCTACTACTTAAACGAAATCGTGAGTGCGACACAAGTTTTTTTTGTACCTTAGCTTTCAACTCGCCAATCTAGTTAAGTGTAACTCTTGTTTTTAGAGTAAAATTATTTTGTCCAAACCGGTAATAAATGTTCTAAAGTGTCCGTTTAAGACAGACAAAGACTGATGAAACATACAACGACTGAATTTAAAAAGTCACTAAGAATTATTTTTAACGAACTAACTAGGCCATAGCATTTAAACTCGGACATATCGTACTTTATCTAGCAGTTATTTCTTAACTGACAGTCGCAAAATTACCAAAATGTATTTTTTAAAATGCTTATTCACATAACTACTTACTTGAGTTACTGTAAGTGGCAAAAAGGAAACAACTTCGAGAGAAATCAAAACACTAATAACATGTTTTACTTACTTAATATGAAATATGCGCTGATAAGACTATTTTTCGAAACTCATAAAACATTGTTATCGTCTCAATAACTTAGTTAAAATCAAATAAAATAAAATTTTAGTTTAAACAAAAATAAAATCTTAATTAGTAATGCAATGAATGAATGATCTGATCTCGTAAAAAACTATGAGCCTAGAAATCAGAACAAATGTGGCACATCCCTATCTATCCGCATGCACACTTTGATTTACCCCGACACGTGCCCGACACCGGCCTTTCGGCTCGAGCGGCATAGTCTGCAGTTTGCGAGTACGGTAGGGCTTCCACGTTAAATAAATATCTAGGACTAGGATTACGATTTTACACGAATGTTTGAGTAGGTTTATTAAAACAATCCATATCATTTTTTATTTAATTAAAAATTTTTATTAGCAAAACAATTATAATCGTGTTTAATTGAACCAAATATCACATTTTAATACTTTTCTCATTGTAATATTGCGACCGGTTAAGAGTTAAATTGTAGGTAACTTTTAAAGCATTTTTTGAAATGAGTTTGTCCCGTGGTTTGTCAAGTTAATATCAACTTTTACGGTGTCGATTTCATTATCTAGACGACTAGTCAAGAATTAATTACAAAATAGCAAAACCTTTTTATTCCAACAATTTTCCTTATAAACAATAGTAATATCTCAAATGTTGAAACTTAAATAATAAGTAAAATGTATTTCAGTTCCTAAAATAGCAAAATGTTTTATTTCCTTACGAATACCTACGATCTTATCTTAGCTAAACAAAATGCTTGTTACCCTATCCAAGATACCGACAAACACGGCGGGGTACTTTTGTCGGGGCCACCTTTGAAACTTGGTCTTGCTAACACCAAAATAATTTTACCCCCAAAATTAATTAAAAAATAAAGTAGAATTAAAGAAGGCGAGAAATTAGACTTTTTAATGACCTTGTTATTTTCAGTTTAAACAACTCGATTGTAGTTTTGTTTGTAAAATTTAATTTAATAGCACATTACACGACGAGTTTAAAGCCGTGGTGGGAAGTTGGGAACGGTTAGACGTAACGTCGTACAGCCATTTTTATTGTAGCTGAATAGACGAGAGCATTGATCGAAATTGTCGTTGTCTCCGCGTCATCTTCGTTCTTTCAAAATGATATGTGAATACGGCCTTGGTTACTACGAAAACTAGTGAGTCGTTGCAGTTTTGTTACGTAAATTAGGTCACAACAACACAGTCACACTCTCCGGTCAGTTCGCGAACAACGCACTCTGCGGTCAGCTGTTCGTAGTATCTTGATCGATTATGAAGTACCGCCAACTTTTGATTCTCTCGATGTCGGTTCGGTTACGTGACCGCAAAAATCAACAACCAATTAAAACCCCTAATTCCTAATTCTCTAATTGCGAAACACATAATTCTACTCCAATCCGTAGTGAAAAAAGTCCTTATAAAAGAAAACCCACAAACTTTATTTTACCCTAAAATCAGGGTAATTCTTTCATGTTGGTATTTCTGAGTCACCGTCGCCGCACCGCCGGTAGTACTATTAGGTATTCTGTGGCACCGCGCTGTTATCTTGAGTGTGTGCATGTGTGGGTCACGTTTGCTTGTGTGCGTGCGTAGTGTGTCAATGTAGTAGTAAACAGCTGTAAAGGGTGTAGATTTTCGTAGTTACGGAATGAGATTGTTAAGATCAATATCTCCGTAACTAGCCTGAATTTTTGGCTCAAATTTGGTGAGCCTGCTCAGCTCGATGTACAGATACCCCCATTAAAAGGAATGTAGTTGATTTTGTTAGACCTTATATAAGGTGTTAAAAAATCAGTGTCAAATATTTTAAGGGCAATGAGTTTACGTTGTGACTAACAATTTTTGTAGGAACTTTTTTTTAAATCAAGCGTTAGTTTTGGAGAAAAACACGATAAAAAGATCGATATTTAACACAAATGTCAACAACCTATAACAGCTGATTACTACGGACAAAGGTACCATCCGTACAGCTACAAACACTCGCTTGTGTGCGTGCTACTATAATTTATTGCCGAAAGCCGCGGAAGGACAGACGCCACTCGTTTAATATTAAACTCTAAGTCAATGTGTTTCGATTTAAATTTGAAATTTTATTGAAAACGCGGCATCGTCTATGAAGAACTCAAAGAGAGACCGCAGCTAATAACAGTCGATATTCAATTTTAGATTCTAAACCCTTCGTTTAAGGTTGATTTGATCTTTTAAGTAACTAAGAGCGGCGGAAGATACACGATATTGGAATGATGCCGAAAGGCAGACAAAGTACCGTTAACAAAACAGTTTCTTATTTTACATTTCTGATGAATTAAAAGAGGACTGATGAATGATTACAGAGATCTTTTAGGGTAAGGTGGAGGTCTTGGATCCGGTCCCTGGCAAACTAGTTATGTTTTCAAGTACTCGTTCTGACCTTGACTTAAGTTTAAGGACGAATGCGCCATTCTAAACCAAATAACCATTTTTTTAACCTGCTTTCATAATTAATCTTGTCATACGTACTACGAATCTGTTTTTCGTCTCCCAATCACTCAAACGCGGCTTATAATTTAACACATTTTTGTGAATTGTCCCGACCGGAAATTGAACTCTGAACCCTCCGCGCTAAGAGCGAACTCCTTATCCATTGCGACTTCTACACCACATGTTCATACTGCAAATACATAATAAATGCAATTTAGTGATTGGGCAGATTTATTTTTGAAGTAATAATTGCTGTTTATTTAACGTAAAGTATAACATGTTTATTAAAATAAGTACTCAGGTATTTACAGTACCAGCGGTAGAAAATAAAAGCAAATGGACAGCTTCATTTCCAAAAGGGAAACAATAAGCAAGTACCTTTAAAATTAAAGATTAATAAGCTACTAGTCTAGCAGTCTAGCAGCGTCTGCGTGTGAAATCTTATAAAAAAACTGCGCTCGCCAACCCGCCTGCCAAGCGTGGCGAGTATTGGCAATCCCCCCCGATGATAGGTCATTGGGGGAGGTCTGTGTTCAGCAGTGGGCTTCCACTGGCTGAAATGATGAAGCTACTAGTTATTACCAATTAAACCAAGTTAAATAATTGGTACAATACGCGACGCTAGAATGTAGAACGTCATCTCTCTCTATCGCACGGATTATTAGCTCGATGTGCATACTACCGCCGCATTCTGTACCTATTATTTGATTTCGTATCATTGTAACAACTAGTAGCAATCCTTATTTTTAAAGTTTCGTACGGTGATATAAGATTCAAATTGTTAGGTAAAAAACTACACGGAATAATCGTGTGACTTTTTTGGTAACGCTACGCTTACACGTGCCTTGCGCCTTACGGCGGAGCGCTTTTTTATTTATCAATCACTCGGCGCTAGACCGCCTCTTGTGTTTGACGTTAGATGCAAATTGTCACCATGGCCAACACCCACTCGGACTGATTACTTTAAAATGGCTTTATGTTACCATGAGGCAAACTACAGCCTATTGGAAGCGGTGAGGCTGTTCCACGAACGGCACGGGTGTGCGCGTGTGTCATCACGGTCTATCTTAGGCTGAACAAAGGTTTCGTGACAGTGGTAGCTTCATGCCTTCTGGCGATGCTGGCAGACCTCGCAGTTCATTACGGCTTGAAGAGGACGTGCTGAATTTCTTCGAGCATTACCCTACCGCCAGTACGAAGGATGCTATGCTGCAACTGCTTCGATACGAGTCATGTGTACGTGTAAAAAGTGCTGAAGAGAGAACGAAGACACCCGTGATGTGAGTGCAGAGCTGATGCCACAGGAGTACGCGTGGAGTTCTGTCAATGGATTCGGCGTGTTACGCTTAGTCAACATTTTGTAGACGGATGAGTGTAGGCGAACCCAAATTAGGCGCGTTCAGATCAGTGATATTTTCAAGTGTTTTTAATAATCAAATGTCTACATGTGTAAGTTGATTAAATTTTTATTTATTTAAATTAAACTGTGTTGTTATTTTACTGTGAGAATTGATAGAAGCAATTAGCAATTAAAATACAACATAAAGTGACTAACTGACTCTGAAGGGATTTTTATCTTTCTATGCGGCATTAACTCATAATTTTGCATTTTGTGTACGGGTGTTATGTTATAGACCTGCATTAAAGCTAAAAGTCGTCTTTAAAGATAGTAAGCCTTTCTGCAAAAATCTAAAATGTAGGTACGTCACACACGCACACACACGTACACACACAATGAAATGAAACGAGTGAGACAGAAATAATAACAGTGTTTCTTTCTCATAATAAAGTAATTCATACACACACTTGCATGAGCTTGTGTGTCGTATGATTTTTGAGTGCATGAATGAGACCCTAGACATTATGAATTGGTTTTGACTAGTATTACCGTCGTGTATTTGTGTGTTTGTTTGCGTGTGTGGGGTGATTGCGTTAATGTATTTTTTTTTTTTTTTTTTTTATTAGGACAACCAACAAGACAAGCACAATTTCAAGCAAATTGGTAAGACATGCAAATATTGGCTATAGACTAAGTGCCGTCTTAATAACAGGTTGCCACGGCATGCAATAATGGACTACATAATTTTTTAGTTACATAAGTGACCTTAATTATATTGTTGCTATATTAGCTATTACTATTTTAGTGCAAAATAA
Organism: Anania hortulata; assembly: GCA_963576865.1. Classification (NCBI taxonomy): domain Eukaryota; kingdom Metazoa; phylum Arthropoda; class Insecta; order Lepidoptera; family Crambidae; genus Anania; species Anania hortulata. The sequence continues at coordinate 11,732,657 of OY756388.1, read as the reverse complement.
ACAATTTATCAATAACCTACAACTCAACAAAATTAGACATTGGCTAAACAGATAAGGATAACAAAACCCTCCTCTTAAACTTTCCCATGGAGTCAGCAAAGATGTCGATGTCACATTCTCTGCTGAGTTTATTGTATTGTCTTTGGAGTCTATTCATGGTGGCATGGTGACCAAGGTTGCTTTTGGACAAATTTGTTGAAAAAGGAACGTATCTGCTGCGACGTGGTAACTTTTATGGAACATTCAACTTAATAGACTGTAATATCTCGGGACAATCAACTGCGCTGTTAATGACCTTATATAGAAACATTTGATCTAATAACTGCCTGCGCTCACGCAAACTATTTAATTTAAAATAGTCTAGGCGTTCCCTGTAAGAGGGAAGCTTTTTTGCTTTGTTAGCTTGATAGGAGAGATGCCACATAAATCTTTTTTGAAATCGCACAATCCGCTGTATATGGACTTCGTAATGTGGAGACCAGACCTGGCTACAGTACTCTATACCAGAACGAACTAATGCCAAATATAATAAAATTTTTGTAGATGGTTTTTTGAATTCCCTTGCGTTACGAAGAACAAAACCTAGCATTTGAAAGCCCTTAGTGGCAATACTGTAAATATGTTTGTGAAAGCGAAGTTTTTTGTCCATAATAACACCCAAATCACGAACCGCCTCCACTTCCTGTAATGTTTGGCCGTTCACGTTATACACTGGGGACGAGTCACTTCTACCTCTAGAGAAACGGATGTGCTTACATTTCTGAATATTCAGGTATAATAAGTTTTTCTCACACCAATCAGCAAGTCGATCTAAATCTTCTTGCAAACGAAACGAATCCTCATATTCTTTGATTTGAATTGCGAGTTTAATATCATCAGCGTATAGAAAACAGGTAGCATGCTTAAAAATGGTACTTATGTCATTTATAAATATGTTAAAGAGGATTGGCCCGAGATGCGAGCCCTGGGGAACGCCGGAAGTTGGTTGAAAGGGTTTTGAGCAGAAACCATTTACTACGACATTTGACACCCGCCCACTAAGATAGGACTCAAACCATCTGAGAAGGCTGCCAGAGATCCCATAACGAAGGAGTTTTCTAATCAGGATTCTGTGATCAACCGTGTCAAAAGTCTTACTAAAATCGGTGTAAATGGTATCTACTGGAATACGGGAATCTAGAGATTGAGAAATAAGTTGAGAAAATGGAATCAGATTAGTCACAGTTGAACGAGATGCCAAGAAACCCGACTGACGAGGAGAGATAAGATGTTTTATGTGGTACGACAAAATAGGGCAGATCAAGGATTCAAATGCCTTCCCAAATACTGACAGTATTGAGATAGGCCTGTAGTTTTGACCGGAGGCAGCATCACCCGATTTAAAGATTGGTACAATTCTTGCCTCCTTCCAGATTGAAGGAAATACACCGGTCTCCAAAGACATATTATAAATTATTGTTAGAGGAATACAAAGTGATTCACAACATTGAACTACAAACAGTGATGGTATACCGTCTGGACCAGCTCCCTTTGTCCTATCTAGGCTCTTTAAAATTTTCAAAACGTCTTCTTGACGGAGGGAGAGGCGTACAAGGGAGTCGTAGACTGGATTATCTGCCTCGGTTACTTACTGTATCTCAGGGGCGTGCATCCCATATAGGCTATTATGCAGAGCCTACCTTCATAAAAAACTGACAGAACAGCTGACCATAATTATTAATTACGTATTCAACAATAAACATTCTGTAACCATTTTGTCGTTTACCTGTGCAATTTAACCAATGTTAGGCTGCCGCGAGATCGCCTACTGTTCAACGCAAACTTACTCAATTTTCACTCACAGCCTACCCCCATCTGAAACCAATGCACGCCCCTGCTGTATCTGTTGCTAGACTTGGAGTGTACACTGAGGCAAAAAAAGAAGCAAAAAGATTACAGATTCCAGGACCACAACTCTCCTCGTGGTCACAAAATCTTACAGTAGAGGGATAAGAGTAATTGCTGTTAAGCTTTTTATTTTTCAAAAATGTCCAGAATTTTTTTGGGTTAGTAGAAAGAGATCTTTCAAGATTAGCGATATAGTTTACATAGCACGAGTCTGTTAAATGTGAACATCTTTTTTTAAGAGTCCGGAGAGCCAGTTCGTCAAGTGGGTTTCTATACTTGTTATATTTTATCCTAAGCTTATATTTTTCACGTAAGAGACGGATTAGGTCTTTAGAATACCACGGAGGAAATTTATTCGATACCGGTTTACGTTTGGGTACAAATTTTGAAATGGCGCTATTTAGTATACTGTAAAATTTATCCGTCATTTCGTCCACTGAGGCGCTGGCAGCCAAGTCTCTTTCCCAGGGGACAGCGTTTAAATAAGTCGAAATCCTATCAAAGTCAGCTTTATAGAAGTTAGGTTTATCATTGGGGGTACAGGATGACAGTGTAGATGCACTACCGGCATCACAAACTCCAGCGGCGGATGATATGCATCTAAAGTACTGAGCAAGATGTCACCACGCACTAGTTTCAACGCGGGAAGATTAGTGAGAACTAAGTCCAATATTTTACCTTTATCGTTCGGAATCGTATTATATTGCGTGAGATCATTTAATGCTAAAATATCGAATAATTGACGGAGCTCGTCTCCCTATCGTTCCATGTAATACTACTAAGATTAAAGTCTCCTAGAATTAGTGTTTTCGAGTTTGACTCTAAGACGTTATTAGTGTATCGTTATTATTAATAAAGTGATCAAGAATATTTTTTTGGATTGGAGATGGTAGGTAAATACTACACAGTAGAAGCTTTTCCGCAGTTTTATCCCTCCTAGGCAAATCTAATTCTATCCACAGGTCCTCACATTCACTCTCATACTTATGTAGTCTACGGGAGTAAATCAGTTTCGATACAGCGATCAGTACCCCACCACCAGATTTATTTTTATGAAAGCCGCTAGTCTCGCGGTCGCGTCTTTACACCACATAACGATCGCAAAACAATTCCGAGTCAAATACGCTGCTGTTTAGCCAAGTCTCACACAAAACTATTATGTCATAATCGCAACCCAATACATTTCTATAAAAATCTGTCGTCTTCGTGCGAAGACCCCTAACATTCTGAAAATATACATTTAAATTAGCGAATGTAAAGCCTTATAATATTATTTGGTGTGCTAGGATACACAACAAGAAAAGAATAAAAAAACATTACAACAACAACATGTACAGGCTGATGTAGATTATTTATTGTTTTTTCTTTAATTTATTGAAGTTCGTTTAATAGTTTTAAATTTCTCTTAGAAATGATCCATGTGGTGGCCTAAGTTACCCCTTAAAATATTTGACACTAATTTTTTACCACCTTATACCACCTTATACCACGGATGTTACTTTATATTTCCTTAGTTCAATTGTGCCGAGTGGGGACAGCCGTAAGGAAAACACTACCCCACCGCTATGAGGAGGTGTGTCGTAAGAGGCGACTAATGTCAGTAGCACGCGACGGGCAGCAGCGTCTTCGTGCGAAATCATTGAGAGAGGCCTATATTCAGCAATGGACGTCCTATAGCTGAAATGATGAATTGTGATCATTTCAGTTCCATTCCGGGAATCACACTTTGAAGAGGTAATGCTTACGCCATCAAGGGGAAATAAACACTGCGTTACCGTGACAGATCTCAGCAACAAATGACAGACCCTACCACCGCTTCAGGACTTCTATCGGCTGGTGATGAGAAGAAACGGCGCAACAAACTCAGGCACCTTTGTCAGCCTTTTTTACAGGAAATACAGTTACAAGACATGAAGTAAGTGCGAGCTAAGCAGAAGTCCATGCACTCTTGTCGTTAAATTAATCGTCTACCTTAGAATACCCTTTTTTCATAATGTTTTTTTTAATGTGTGTTAATAATTGACTTCTGACTGTATGTCCTAATTTACTTGTGAATTTATAGCTATTCCATAGGTTTTGATTTGGGTCTGGACTCGTGAAATGAATTTATTGATTTCCCTTTGGTATAGTGAATTTATTACAAAATGATATAAAATACAAACAATAGAAAAATTAAGTTAAAGGCGAGTTGGAGTGAAAAGAGGGTTCATCCAGGGCTGAAGCCGGTTATATAGGCGCCGTCACCAGCGCCATCTAGTCCTCGGTGGTCGAGTCTTGCAGACGTTTGACGCATCACAATCGATTATTGGTTCTAATCTTAGACGTTCTTCTGTAGATGGCGTTAACAATGTGAATTTTGAACTCATGTACAGGTAGTTCAACAAGAGTCACTTTGTGTAGTCTGAAGCTCGGAACGGCAAGTTTATTTTTATTACGAGTATTATAATGATGAAAATCACTTTTTAAGCTAAACAAACTTAGATTTTTTCAAACGTACATAATATTTTCAAAAATTTATTGAGAGGCTACTGTTAATATATTAATATCTTTAAAAATCTCCGTCAGAGAGTCAAGAGGTCCAAGACAGTATATTGCACGTACGGCTCTGTTCTGCAACACAAAGATTGATTCAACGTCAGCAGCAGAGCCCCATAGCAGTAAACCATACGACAACAAACTATGAAAATAACTAAAGTATTCTAGTCTTGCCGTTTCGACACCAGTTAAAAGCCTTATTTACCTCACTGCATAAGCCGCTGAACTGAGCCTTCCTGACAGGGCAACTATATGGGGACCCCATTGGAGCCGGGAGTCTAATGTAATTCCCAAAAAAATTGTGGAATCGACTGCATCTATATGATCGTCTGACATATTAATATGCGTACTGACCTGCCTCACATTGGGCATAGTGAATTTAATGCATTTAGTTTTGTTTGCATTTAGCAACAGGTTGTTAGCTGTAAACCAGCGTACTACTTGAGAGAGAGCACTATTTACATCGTCAAAGGCAGCTTTACCTCTGTCAGTTTTAAAAATCAATGATGTATCATCTGCAAACAATACTATCTCACAAAGATCTTTAGTGAAGTAAGGAAGGTCATTTATATAGATTAGGAATAATGTTGTTAGTTAAACTGCAAAAATCTGCAAAAATAAAAGTGGGGTCTCAGTACACACATACACACTAACTCGACACCTTCGATAGACAAATATTCGATAGGTACTCGGTCTGGCGAAGTGAGCTGGCGTTTTGCATCATTTGTAAAATTATGAGGTATACAACTAGTGCTTAGGTGTTGACGCTAAATGATCATGTCAGACTTTTTGTACTTGTCTCATACCAATACCTAATGTTGCCCGAATCTGATGATATGTCACCCTTCTATCAGCGTCTATCATTAGCCACACCGCACACACGTTTGACACGTTATCATCTTCAGTAGTCGGCGTTGAAGGACGTCCATCTCGGGAATCATCAGTGAGTTTGCTTCGACCACGTTTAAACTCATTAAACCAGAAGCCCAATTCCCGTAACTTAACAGTAGTCGCATTTCAGTGCCGATCCGCTCCCATTAAACATTACCTACTATCTAAAACGCTATTATAAATCCCAATAGGACTAAAAATAGAACAAAAACACTTTATTTTGGTTTCTTCCATTTTTAGTCGCATTACGAACTGTTACTATAATTGCATTTTTTTGGTTTACGAGAATACTGTTTTAGATGGTAATGTTACTAGGAGCGGAATGAACAAACGGGTAATGTGCGTTTTAACTAGGGCTCAGAAAAAAAATATAGATAAAAAAAGCGATAGAAATGATAGTGAATGATGGTCGATTCGATATGGGTACCTCGAACATTAGGACTGATCAACCCAATGTTGTAGGAATACTTAAAAAACCAGAGGATTGTGTTGAGTTAAGGTTTACGGATGACAAAGAATGGAAAATGATAGAGAGAAAAACACTGAAAAAGTCTAACTTATTTGCTTATATTTCAAAAATAAATCCTCTCCACCCTTGAAAACAAGCGTTTTCAAAGCGGAGCTGCCACGTAGCGAACACGTCGCGGGAACGCGGTGAAAACGTCGCGGCTACGCAACGAACACGCGTCGCGGATTCGCAACGTTTCTGCCTTGAGTGAGCGGCGAACGATACACTCAGTAACAGAATGGATTCCGACGAGGAAATACTGCTGTTAGCTTTGTTACTTCGACGACGCAAGAAACGTATACCAATACTTCGAAGATATTCGAATGAAAGCGACTACTAATCTACTCGACTCAAAGTCTTTTATCAATAAATTACAAACTTCTTCCTACCTACTTCTTATTCTTCTTATTACGGTCACTGTAGTCTCTCTGATTTTGATCCCATAAAACAGGACGATTTTGTATTACACTGATAAGTAGCTGTGTATCAAAGTCTGTATTTGTCAATAAAGCCATGACGTTACGTTGAGCGGGGGTTTCGGTATGCGAGTGTACAAAATGGCGGCCACGCTTCTCTCCGCGGTGAAATTGTTGCGCGTCCGCAACGTATTCGCTGCGCAGCCGCAACGTTTTCGCCGCGCACACGCGGCGTGTTTGCTGCGAGGCCGCTCCGCTTTGAAAACGCTTGTAATCCGCCAGTGTGGCATGGCCCTTAGTCACGTCCTTTCTATTTTTTAATGAAATGTATGTGTAAAAAACATTTATTTTTATAAAAATATATTTTAATAATATTTGATGATCATAAAGTTCATGAAACTACCTATGCGTGCTGGATCGGGGCTCCGAATGATTTACAGAATTACCCTTGAACGATTTAATTGTACATAAAAATCACTGTTCATCGTTCATCGATACAAATACCAATTTTTTCTTTACCGACAGCTCGGTTCGCCGAAAGAATGATAAATATTTCTTTCGGCGAACCGAGCTGTCGGTAAAAAAAATATATTTGTATCGATGAACGATGAACAGTGATTTCTATGTACAATTATTAGCTGTGTGCGCGATGACAGCGCCCCTAGTGGCCACAATTAGTGTGGACTAAGATCTCTCAAATTATGGCAACTGGATGGTTTTAGAATGATTATCGGATTGTTTTTCTTCGAAATTAGATGAAAATATCTAAAAAGTTTGTGCATATTATATTAAGTAGTTTTCTTACTTGAACTTAAATATAAATGTTATAATACGATTTGAATCGATACAACATGATATAACTTTCCAACCTCAAACTGTGCAAAAAGGGAAAGAATTAGTATTTGCACAGCATGTGAGAGACGTTAAAGAGCTTAGAACTAACGGACAAAGCTACTTAATAAGAGCTGTGATCATAAGACAAACGTCTGTGACACAAACCCCCTACAACCTTTTTTTCTTTTCACAGCAGCTATCCATTTATTTCTATGCTCCAATTTCCATCTTGATGTTGAAAACGAATAAAACATGCACGAACTGTTTTTCTCATTGTTTCTACACTTTATAACAAAAACCCACATCGCAAATTTTTCCGTTTTTACTTAAAAATACTTAATAACGTTAGTATGGATTTCTATGGAAATATAGAATTTGACACATGACAGTCCAGAGTTATTTCACATTTCCGTCAAATAGCGTGCTGCGATCGATTTGACGCCCCCCACCACCCACTTTGCACATAGCGAATATCGTTCAAGGGTAATTCTGTAAATCATTCAGGGCTCAGCTAAACAAAGTTTATTCGCTTAAACTTTTTAAACTTAAATCGATCGCAGCACGCAATGTAGCAGAAATGTGAAAAAACTCTGGACTGTCATGTGTCAAATTGCTATATTTCCATAGAATGTTCCATACTAACGTTATTAAGTATTTATAAAGTAAAAACATTGAAAATTGCGATTTAGGTGTTGTGTTATAAACTGTAGCAACAATCAGAAAAACAGTTGGTGCTCTCTGTGTGAGCGCTTTGGTCTAAATGCGAGTATCACGACGAATGTAACGAACGCCGCACCCGCGCACCACCCTTCCGCCCGCCGCCTATCTGTGACGGCGGAAGGGCCGCGCGGCACCCGTTCCGCGCACGACCCGCTGCCGTTCCGCGCACGCTCGCTGTCTGTAGGCGCTCATTTAAACCTATGTTAATAGACCCGTCGTATTCCCGTCGTGACCCGTCGCCGTTCCGCGCACGCTCTCTGTGTGTGTTACGCTTTAGTATAAATTTATACAAAATATGGATATATTTGTTCCAAATTTCGTCACAAGTACAGTAGATTAGAGGCAAATCAATTCACCGAAGCATCTCAGTTGAGGAGCCAGTTAAAATGTGCCATATCTCCATACTCACTCATTTTTTATTACGGATTCTTGTCACAGAATACCTAATAGGTAGTACTGCCGTACAGAAGATTCACTCCCTAACAAAAGTCAGGTTTAGGTATAAAATCATACCTAGACTCGTCAGAGCTACCCGCCTGCAAGCAAAATTGAAACTTATAACCGCGCGCGAACCGTAAATATTCTTTGCGCGCCCCAGTTTTATAACCGAGCTGCGAACGACGGCACGGGGTTGTCACTTGAGAAGTTTTTGTACCTTTATGAGTTTTAAGATAAATAAGTAGATTAAGCATTACAAACGTTGATTCTGTAAACATAAAAATTCCATCTGAATGTCGTGTGTTCGATTCCCACGGGTGTAACGGGATAAACTGGGTATTTCTAACAAAATAAAATAAAATTAAGTAAAGAAATAAAATGTGTTTATTATTACAAAATTATCTTACAATTACTTAACTTTTAAGTATTGTTTGATTGATTTCTTTCCAGGTTTAAAATGTTAGTTCTGATTCACTATACACACATATGATACACTATGATGATACTCTGATACACTAAACACAGCAATATCTTTTATACGCATTATATTGACGTTTAAGCTTAGAAGACATTGCTTCTGTCGAAAAGCAAAAAAACGTGACCGCGACTGTTGTGCGAGCTGAGAGCGGCAGACCTATGCCATACGCCGCTTCGGGCGGCGCGCTGGCCGAATATTCCTAAACTGCGGAGTGACACCCCCCTGCTCTTGTTCTGCAAATCTAATAAACTTACTAATAAATGTTGTAGAAATTGCGCTTTGATGGAACAATTGCTTCTTTGAAAAATTACGAGTTGTATGTATGGTCTGAGGAGCCACATATAATGGTAACTTTTTAGTTTTTAGATTACCGAGCTTAGATTTTGTGTTTTTGTTTTACACTCAAATGCTACAAAATCATACCAACTTATAGTAAATATTAATCCATTAAGTTCCTAGGTCTGACGTGGCTCCTCAATCCAAACATTTAGATTGAGGTGCCACCTTTATGTTCATATATTTATTGAAATATTATACTACAAAATCGAGGATCGACCCTACAAAATGTTTGAACTTACTACTAAATAATATATTAATTTCATTAAGATACGAAAAGTGGCTCCTCAATCCTTACGGACATAATTAATAGGGTATTTCAAAGACTGCCAATAAATTCAGGACCACTAATAATAAAATAGCTCTATTATAATTATCTAGGTTACAAGAAAATTTAAAGTATTATTTCTTGGTATCATTCAAGGTTTGTTTTTATTAAGCTAATTATCTTGTAGGTAATGTTTTAATATGGTTTAAGTTTTTTAGTCAAGCTTTAGGTTATGTGATCCAACTAATATTATAAAAATGACAATAATATGTTACGATTATTTAAGCTAAAATATGTAATTCCTGAATAAATAAAACAATAAATAATAAATAAATTGTTTCCACAATCACACCAATTAGCTAGCTAGCTAGCTAGCCCCAGCCCCCAACTTATCCAAAGCATTTAATAATGCCTTGCTGCTGGAGCTCCCTCGGTTCTGCAACGCGTCGGGATGTTTGCCGAGTACCGCGTGTATAGTTTTTACGCAACCATGCGTAAGTGGTGCACGCACTTTCTCTGGTGTGCAGAAAGCGCACCATTGCAGTATCCTTAACGTATATTCAAGTAGATTTGACTGTCGGTACATGAACCACGCAGCTATGGTTCATGTTGACTTTGAAATGACAGTCTTGTTTGTTAAAATATTGTTTTTAATGTTATTTTCTTTTATCCTCTACCTACCCTATAATCAGACAATAAAATAAAACTACTTAGTGGCTGATTTTAGTTTTATTTCCTTTTATTAAGCAGTTTGATAATCATCATCATCATCATCATCATTTTAGCCATAGGACGTCCACTGCTGAACATAGGCCTCCCTCATTGACTTCCAGATTAGCCGGTTGGAAGCGGCCTGCATCCTGCGACCTTTACCAGGTTGTCTGTCCACCTTGTACCGCAGCAAAAACTGAAATAAATCTGAATCCTTAAGACGCACAAATTTAATATTCGCCGTACAATTACACGTCATCATAAGCTATGTCTCTGCATACTTAGAATCCAGCTTTTTAAAAAAAATTGCTGCGGTAACGTTACCCCAGCAAAATCTGTTTTTCTTGAATAACTCTGACACTTTTCTAATTTCGGGTACATTTACACCAGGTAAAGTACTGATTTTCTGCATCATTCAATTCTTGAAAGGAGAGATATTTTGCTGGAGTAACGCACGCACTGAAAACGTATCTACGCTTGTATAAAGGTACGCGGGTATGAACGCGTAGGTACTTAAGTAGGTATATACAGGGATATTTGTAAAACATCAACAACCTCCTAGGGGCTGATTCTGGTGCTCAAGTACAACAACTTTTCCTATGGGACCAACATCAAAATCTAAAAAAAACATTTACTGCTCTATACAAACTGATGTCATCTGGTCGGCGGCTTAGTATGGGCACTGATTTGGTATTTGGTAACGGAGAAGTGATTTTTTTTTACGACTTCAATGTTGGTCCCATAGTAAAAGCTGTTGTATTTGAGCACTAGAATCAGCCTCGAGGAGGTTGTTGATGTTTTACAAACTAGCAAAAAGCACCGCTTTGCGAGGGCTCGCGAACATTGTTTACCTAGTAATAATTTTGAGGATCGTGTATTTAATAGGATTATCTTTTAATGTATGGATTATTAATATTATTATTTAAGTAATTAAGACGATTAATATATTGCAAATTTTATCATACTGCAAAATTTCTCATACGATCACTAACTCCACACCATCGATAGACAAATATTTGATAGTCGGTTTGGCGAAGTGAGCTGGAGCGTTGTCGTGGTGGAGGGGATCGCGCTTCTTGGGCGCTGCTGTCTAACATTTTTCAATAGAACTGGTAAACAATAACTGACATACTAATCTGCTGTAACAGTATTTTTTTCGACTAAGACAATTGTTCCGAAATGCCCCGTCCGTCCATAGAATGAGGTGAGAACGCCATATTTTATAATTTATAAATGGCACCAATCCATGGCGTTTTGCATCTTTTGTCAAATTATGAAGTATACAACTAGTACAAGGCTTATTGACGCTAAATGATCATGTAAGACTTTTTGTACTTGACTCATACCAATACCTAATATTGCCCGAATATGATGATATGTCACCACCCTTCTATCAGCGTCTATCATTAGCCCCACCGCACACACGTTTGACACTAGGCAGTTCAGCAATGGACTGTGGTAATTTTATTTTAAATTATCATTGTTGTTGAGTAAGACCGCAACCATTGAGCAAAAATTTTCTCTAGTCAAATCCATTTCGACACACGAGACACATTATAGATTTCCGCCAATTCGCAAAAACAAACATATGCAGTCAAACATTAACAGATTTCTAACGTGCTCCATATTGCTTCATAATCGAAATTTTAATACCCATTTTTTTTATTTGGCTGATTTTCTTACTCGCCTATTTTAAAAATGTTAAGTGTGATCCACCTAATAAACCTAAAGATGGCGTTAGTAGTAACCTAACGGTCATTATCATCCCTCTAGCTGCAAAGGGTTAAAACAGCTTGCTGGGGACCGTAATTACGGTCTCAGAATGCTAGCGAGACATGCCTAATCACTTTCTAAGTTACAACACTTACAACAGATGGCGTTAGTAGTTCAGTAACATTTTATTTGATACGAATTTATATTATATTTTATATATTTGTTCATAAAATTCTAATTTAATGACGTTTAACACATCTAGACATAAAATTAAATTACTATGTTAAAACTCAACCCTTAAGGTGTGATCGTTTTTTTGTAAAGTGTACCACAGGAATGTATGAGTTGTGGGATATAGATAGGGCTCGCTTCGCTCGCCCAATAACCCTGTATAACGACTACCACACAGCGACAGACAATAAAGTCAAACTTTTAAGACTCAGATATTTTTGTCGAAAGCTAAAAGTACAAGTGCAAGTTTTATTTAAAATGTACCATTGTAGATCAAAAATGTAATAATTTATTATTCTATCCTTTTTTCTGAACCATAAAAAAATTACAGTAATAACTTACATTCATCAGTGTTTACTAAGCATTGGCCCGGTTAGTATCGATATCGATAGTAATATTTTCTCGCCCAACTCTAGTTTGATGCATGATCATGCGTCGGCCAATTGGAGCGCAGCAGCCGCCATAAATATTTTGGCGGAATTCTTGTCGAACGAAGTTAATGACAATTCTACTCTATTGGATATTGGTTTAAACAGAGTGGGGTTGGGAACTAACCCAAAACAGGGAATCGGACCCAGATAACGTTGTGTTTGAAACGAGTTACCGCATCGATACGCTAATCTTCCTCAATGATAAATAGGCGTAACTTGTTCTCTCTGCAAGCCCTTAAGAGCTTGTCCAGATAACGCGTTTTCTCTCGCGCGTTTCGAAACGTGCGATCGTGAGGTACTAGAGGTTCATACATCCTGTCCACATGCAGTCGCACGTTTTGCGGCTCGCGCGTGAAACGCTGGCAAGTCGCAAGAATCTCGACTCGCGCGCAGAACGCTCAGCACACGCGCGCGAGGTAATAGGAACACTATTGCTGCGTCCAGTACACGCGCGATAGTTCAGGCGAGTGGACGTATTTAAAATCTTTTTGATGTACTCTAAGCTTCGGGTACAACGTTAAAAAAACATGCTTTCAGTCACTCTGTCCTGCAAAATGGGATGCACTCTATACTGTCTATTTTCTCTTTGCTTGCGTCGTTTCCATCGACGGTACGCAAGCCATAACACAACGACACTTTGTCGAGATACATGTCGCTGACTAGGACGTAGGACGTCCACCTACAAGGTAGACAGACGACCTGGTAAAGGTTGCAGGAAGCCGCTAGATGCGCTTTCAACCGGCCAATCTGGAAGTCACTGGGCCTATGTTCAGCAGTGGACGTCCTATGGCTGAAATGATGATGTCGCTGACTGCCTGAATCCGTGCAAAATTGAACGCGCGCTACTCGCGTTATCTGGGCTAAGCTCTAGACATTAATCTTTGAACAGTGCCAAATAGTACCAAGCGTCGCAGGTAGAGTTGTAAAGTGTCGTTATAAATGTCTGACCAATATGACCGAGCAAATTTGACATTTTCTCAATGTGACCGGACATTTTAGTCATTTATTGTCACTAACGTCACATTCAATTTTATTGACAAACTATGAAAAAAAACATTTGGTAACAAATAAGTGCATTATTATAAGGAGGAGAGAGACAGGTTTTCATAGTGATGATCTTTAAAGAAATGAAATTTCTAAAATCTTGCTGCACGAACAAGCTAAAAAGTGTCGTATAGTTACGCGCGAGTTTTTTTGTGTTCGATCCAGATCCAATTACGTTTTATTGTATGTTTTTATTGTCAAATACTTAATTTAGTGGATTTCTTTTTTTATTTATACTAAAAAAATATTGACCATCGTGACAATAAATGTCCAATGTGACCAAGCATTTATTATAAACAGTGATCGGAGTAGGTAGCTTGATTTGATGTACTTTGGTAGTGCTAGCATATTATAGATAGGTATTAATTTTTTTCAAAAACTGATACAAAGTAATTCCGGAATCCCGGAGGCATGTCCATATTAATATCAATGTTAAAGATCATTGTCCCCAAATCAATCTACCTACTCCGATCACTGATTATAAATGACGGACGCTTATAGCATATGACCGTCAATTTACAACTCAAGTCGCAGGCAAGGTGCTGACATTATCAAAAGACTCTGCGGTGACAGTTTTGTCAAGGTCATTCAAGCTTCTTGAGGTAGGATATTAATAATTTTACAGTTATTTCAATTCAATCATTTATTTTTGATTTTTCACATAATTATCTATACAATTCATCGATAGAGCAATGCAATAAAAGAAATACCTACATGTAATAAATAATTTTATCACATTCAGTGTTTTGACTTATACTTAAATAAAAGTAGGTAGTTGATAACTAAAACTCCACTTAATAGTCTATTAATAACCTAATTTATATGCTACTACTAATAAATGTTTTAGTTCATAGAACAAATTAGAATTTTTAATAAGTATCCACTGTGAAGAGATCTGTTGTACCTAACAAGTTTGTTAAACCATTGAATACCTACGTAACGTTTGTCGAATAAGTTTGTGTAACCATCAAAACCCATTTATTTCTCATTTATGGTACAGTCCGTGAGCTTTTACAAGTTTAACTGTCTATTCAGTTTACTTACCTGGATTACAAACGAGTAATCCATTTGTATACTTCGGGACTAAGCCCTTAAGCAAGTTCAGATGACCACCCGCGCGTTACAAGAACTATATACGCTGCTTGAGTGAAGCGGTGAGACGCCTAGATCGAGGAAAAATGAGTAGCGACCGCGACCGCGATGCTTCAACCGCGCAGTCAGCTACATTTTACATTACTCATATTTTTCAGAAAAATAAGTTTTTTTAGAGATCGCCAATCTGAGATTTTATTAAGAACGAGCAAATTAGAACTAAAACTTATTTCTTAGCTACACATAGACACTACTAATCATTTCACTCGACCGCGGCGAGCGAAGCGTAAAAGACCGGTAATGTGGTGACCAGTACCTTAGGGTTTGTGTGTATGTTTTTAGTAACTACTTACTAAGCAAAGAAACCAATTTTCATAAATTAGCTATACGTAGATATACACGATTGTTTTAGGATCCATAGTCCTTCCGTCTGTCGGTCTATCCTCGGCTTAGCTCAGAGAGTATTAGAAAGCCGTAATTTCCAGAGGTAGAATCAAACATTGAAAAAAACAAAATTATTTTAGTGTACCTCCCCTACTACCACCTACACGTACAAGGTCTTAATTTATTAAGTAATTAACTTCCTTCTAGACGCGACAATGTGTAATAAAAGGGGTCACTTTCTAAAATATTCCTTCTTTAAATATAATAAGGTATTAATTAACACCATTTTTGCATGTTGATACACAACCAGCCAAGCCAGTAATTAGCGACTCTTCAATGGAGGCTACATAATCTTTAATTTTAAGATTTTTTGCTTTCATCTTGTAAAATAAATTTCATTTAAATAAAATAAACAGTTTAAATTTTAAATATTATTTTTAACCTGGCGCGGATGCGGTTGGTTTAATCGGTGGGTAATATTTTCACCTGCCTTCGAATTTTTATTTTTGTCTTGATTTTCTGTATTTTCTTTTATAAAATTTATTCTGGTTTATCTAACGCGAAAAACGTAAAGTGCATCTGCCATTAAAGGAAAACTTAGAAGTATCATAAATCATAAAAAAGGGTTTTTTATAAATATAAATACTTATTCTCTTATATCTATCTCTATATTTAAAGATATACTTAGCATTTGTATAGATTTTTTTCTTATCTGATCAGTATTCAGTCTTTGAGTGCCAAAAAGTTTGAGTTCTCAACTTTAAACTCTACATGGCTTTGGGTTTGGTCAGCCTTTAGTCCAGATCGAATTCAGATTAGAAAAAAACACACAATAATAAAACGTAATCTGATGTCGTACTGGGCCTGCGTATGGCATGATTTTTGTTAAATGTTGTAGTAAGTCCAACGCGTTTCGCTATTATTACTAGGTACATATTTGTTTTTGTACACTTTTGTGTCTCAGCTTGTCAGCTTTCAGCTGTTACTTCAGGGAAATTACGGGCCTAAGCCAAATGAAATCCAAGCAGTACACATCGGTCTTTATGAAGGTTTCCCATTCATTTGTTTGTGCAAACCCATTAAGTAGAGGATTTAATAACTCACGTACTGTACCAACAACTGAGTTAAATTAAATTGGAGCAAAATATTTTTTGAAATGGGCTAGTTTCCTGGGTTGTTCTATTAATTGATTAATGATTATTCTATTTAGTCCGTCAGTTAGATTATCAAAGATATTGGACCCATATTTTGTCTTTTGTCAATCAAACAAAAAATGACGATGAAAAAGCGCATCAGTGAGCATGTGACGTCACGTCTTGCTAACGGGCTCTAACTTCATCATTTTTTGTTTGATTCTGAAAAGAAAAAATACGTGTCCAATATTTTCTGTTAATCTAACTGATGGACTAATTAGTTTTTTTAGGAAACGAGCCCATTCATAGCATGCAGACTTTATATTCTTTATTTCACACAATGTAGTTCGTTCATTGCCAGTATACATAATACCTACTTAGATCTAAAGTTTAAATTATAAAAATCGAAGATCCTATTTAATAATTCTACTGCTCAAAAACAACAACTTTTTTGTGGAACCAACTTAGAAGTCGCAAAAAATTTATCTACCAATAAATAAACAATCACTCAATCAGCTGTTACCAACGGGTTGCATGAGAATTTTAGAAATTCTGTTGTTGGTACCATAATAAAAGTTGTTTTATTTGGACAACTGTAGTCATCCCCATAAAAGTATTAAATTTATGAACATTAAACAGAACGACCATCGGAAAATATATTTAAAATTATCTGGCCTTCATCGGCTTCTCATATTGTGATTACATATAAGTGATTACCGCACCGCAACTACACTTACTGAGCTACGTACTACGTGTGTACGTAGCTACGTACTACGTGTAACTATACAATCCGGAGATCTGACGCCCGCTGCAGCAAGTTCGTTTATTTAGCAAGTGTAGGTACTCGGCGCTGTCAGGGAGTTGTCATTTATGGCGCTCTGTTTGTCCTTAAAAAGTCGAAAAGGCTGTCCTTTTGGTCTTCTAATTTTAAGCTCTATCAAGATTGAAGAAAGATGTGAAGTAGCTCTTTAAGCAGTCTTTTTCTAGTTAATCACTTGTTTCACTATTACTTTGCCATTTATTTGTTTGTTTTTTAGTAAAAAATCTTTTAGTTTATTATTATTAATTATTACGTTTCTTGCAAATTTTAAAGAATAAGTAATAGTGCATGCGTTACGATCAAACACCGAACATGCTCATTGAGCGAAATAACAGCTCTCAAACGCGTTGTGGTCACTGTAAAACATCCACATCGCAAAATTCGTGATATGACCCTTATGAGGACGCTCACGACGCGTTGTGGCAATCATTAAAAAAAACACATGGCGAAATTCGTATCGTGGCTATCATGCTTCAATGCGTTGTGCATTGTGGCAAGGCAACAATAAAAAAAGACATGTCGTGTATGGAATTATACAGTTACATTGCAAAGGGATGCCAAATTTTAAAAATAAGATATAATAAATATCCGAAAATAAAGTCAATAGAGAGACTACGAAAGCTGCGCGGTCATTCATCAGAGGCGTAGGTACGGCGAGCCAACAAGGACCTTACGCAGTGCACATACGGTGCATTTTTTTTATATGAACGAGTAAAATTATCCACGTGTACGATTTTTAACAGCGGATAGAAATAATTAATGTGAAAAAATCATTTTTTTCTTTGCATAGTTTATTATGATGAAGTTACTGATTCTGAGCCACTCCTAAAGATTTGGCGGTTTAGTCGATAAATGTCAGATTCTACAAATGTCAGACGAGTTTAAAACGCCAGATTCTATGATTGCCAAATTCTA
Organism: Anania hortulata; assembly: GCA_963576865.1. NCBI lineage: Eukaryota > Metazoa > Arthropoda > Insecta > Lepidoptera > Crambidae > Anania > Anania hortulata. The sequence continues at coordinate 11,714,872 of OY756388.1, read as the reverse complement.
CAAACGACAGATTCTACTAATGTCAGATTCGAGCAACGCCAGATTCCGATATTGCCAAATTATATATGTGCCAGATTCTATTAATGCCAGATTTTATAAGAAATGTGAACCCATTCATTGGTTTATGTGAGCATTCAATTTTATATATATAAAATATGGAAAATAATTTTGGTCATGCACGTTCTTTGAAATAGAAGCTTTAGTTTTATTAAGTATGTCAGGTACTACATGTCGGCAAAGTGATGATAAAAAAATCAATAATTGGTAAATCATTTAATAAAAAAATAGATATGGTAGATAATACCTTAGACCTTAAGACCTTAGACCTTAAGAAATATTTTTTATCTTCTAATAAAGTACCCAGACAAAGCCCTTAAGCTTTTTCTGCTGTAAAAAAATTACGTATCTGTTATTGTTAAATGTAAAGAAATATCAATTTATAAACATCAGTTGTTTTTATCGCCTCGACTATATAGGCGTTGAAATTCGTTTATATAGACAAGATATGAATAGAGAACAACTCGATGTCTTCGATGTGAATGTTTTACAGTGAGAATAAAAAAACAGAACTTGTAAATACAAGTTTTAGCTTAGTTTTTTAATACAGCAATGACCCGTATGCCAATCGAAATGGGCTCTTTTTATATACATATCTTGATACTAGAGCTATTCATATTACCACAAGTCTGTTCGGTGGAATAAGAGTCCAAAATATGGAAATTTTAAATATAATATCCGGTTATTCCCAGTTGCCCCCACCGGCATCGCCCCCACTGGACGCAACTGGGAATTTGTAAATTTTTTTCCCAGTTGCCACCGTGTCTTCTTACCTTCGTAGCTGAGAACCGAGCATACCGGACTTGGTGTCGCTATCTTTGAGGTCCCGGGTTTGATTCCCGGTCGGTCAATGTAGAAAAATATTTTTTCTATATTGTCACGGGTCTGGGAGTTTTGGTACCGTCGTTGTTTCTGATTTCTATAACACAATTGCTTTGGCTACTTACTATAGGATCAGAGCAATGTATGTGATGTCCAATATTTATTTATTTTAAAAAAACTGGGAATTATTATTTTTTATATCCCCCCCCCCCCCTTGAGACGTTGCCGTATCGGATATGATGACGTATATCTGATGGGCATGGATGAAAAAATCGATTAGGGTTTTATCAGGATGAAACAAACGAGTTTAGAATTTTGTGTAAAATTAAACAACATATAATTTTTAATAAATCAACTTATTTTTATAAAAGCCTTATGCGTTACATCAATTGACAGAGGTACCTATTTTAAAATTACTATTACTTTAAAAATCACATAAAAAAGAACATCTACAATTATCATTATTGCATAGTTTTAATTATATAAAATACTTTTATATATTTAAAAATTTCGTTAATATTGTTCTAGTCAACAGATTGGCAAGTAGATAGTTGTTATTACTGAGATAACTATAATTATATAAATTGCGGTCATTTTTTAAATAGGTACTTAGCTCTTAATTGATGTAACGCATTATTACAGATTTATGGCATTTATGAAAATGAGTTTATTTATTGAACATCATACTTATGTTGTTTAATTTTACACAAAAAGTCTAAACTCGTTTGTTTCATCGTGTCTTATCACGATGAAACAAACGAGTTTAGAATCGATTTTTTCATCCATGCCCATTAGATATTTGTCGTCATATCCGATAGGGCAACGTCTCAAGGGCTGGGATATTTAAATATTTAATTCCCAGTTTCCACCTTGACAGGAGACACTGTGGCAACTGGGACATATTATTTTACAATTTCCAGTTGCCCCTAGTGGGGGAGATGCCGGTGGGGGCAACCGGAAATAACCCATAGTATCTATAGTAATGAATACTCTAAGTAAAACCGTCTACGCTTAAAATGCTTTCACTGAGTACTGAAACCCAATTCCTTCAAATAATCAACATCATGTGGTAGTCCAGTGTGTTATAGCAGCAAAAAATGTATCAATCCAATGATGAGCTGAGCCGCTTTAGTATCAAATGATCCATAAAAAAGCCCTTTCGATTGGTCTAAGGCATGTGTTTAGAATTGCTCGGTATTACCCAAAAACAAGTAACTCACCTTGATGTTTATTAAAACTGACGTATGTGTCAGCAAGAAGCAAAAGACAGTCATTTTTGAAAATCTCTTTGAATCTTATAGTTTAAACAGTTTGAAAGCGGCTCTGAATGAGGTGCGTCCAAATATTCGTAAAAAAGAATTGCCTTCTTTTTTTATAAAAGCAAACCTACTTTACAAAAACGAAATGAGTGCAGAGGAATAAAAGCAACAGTCGTAAGGTCAAGATTCGTCAAACAAATTTAGACAACTGTTAAAACGTCATCCATCACCGATTTTATCGGTTTCACAGAATAATTAGTGCGAGTAGTAGTCATACAAATACTTACAATCTTGCTTATTTTATGCACTCGGGATAGAAATATGAACTTGGATTGCGGCTGCCAGGTTACATCTATTTTATTGGACTAACAGATTACCATACCGCCAGGTAACAACACACTTATAAGTAATGCAAAAAAACGTTTTGATTTGATTTTGGTTTTATAAAGATAATGGCTTCACATAATATACGTTAATTATACTGACTAATCGATCTGACGCTCTCTAGTTACCTTTTTTAATATGCATATAATTTAGTCATTCGCTGTAAAAATGTGCAATATGACGATAAAAAGAATCGCACAATTATATGCTTAACAATATTTATTACACAGAAACAAAAATTATAAATTGAAAATATGTGGAGAATCCAGTCTTTAATTAATATCATACAAAATAAAAGATTGTGTGCTTAATTTCTAAATTATTTTATAAAAGTACAGACAACGGCAGATCAACCTACTCAAAAAGTTAAAGGTCATTGAACCGACTTTCAACTTTAAGACAGACACGTAGAGATCAATATCAATTGAGAAAATTTGACGTTTTGTGGTAGGTGACGTGCTGTTGTCCGTACATACATAGAAATAATGAAACAATTGCATTTTTTAACTTAGCTGCTTAGTAGCGATTTTGGTACATGTAATTACATTACCGATGTACGTTGGTATTGACAAGCTGGTTTAAATTGATTAGTTAAATCATTTTCAATGCTGACAGTGATGGTGGGTGTATAGTCCAAAAAACCTATCAAAAAACGTAACAAAACATTAAAATATTTGTATTGTGTGTGATGTAGTAAATGTGTAAACGCAAACATAGTTAACTTTCGTTTTGATACCCCATCATTAATTAACAGAAAAAATAAAAATATTACTGTTTACTCACGAAGTATTTAATTCTTATTAAGTAATGCTTTATGCGTACCTATTAAATAACTATAACATCCACCAATATAAAAAGTCTCATGCATGAATATTGTTTTGTGACCGCGTCTTTACAGTATTTGTTTATTTACCTCAATTAAAAATATCATAACCGTTAAAACAGGTTGATCCTTAAAGTACTGTCAAGCGAAAGTCAAAAAGACTTCGAACTTTTTTGTATGGAGCCTGGCATACCTCGAGTTGCAAGTACCTAACCCTAAATAACGTTATTTTGGTGTACACCTATGAAATATACGTTAATCGAAAGAGAAAATAATTACAAACAACAACAATATTGTATGCCAAAATGTAAATTATATACTTTGTTCATAATTTCAATTTGATTATGTAAATAAAAATAAATATTACATGGTCAGCCTGAAATTCTAAGCGACCTGCAGGTGCGACGTCGCTTCGCCCATGCGCTTTATCTCTTTTCAACGGGTGATAAGTAGGAATTCCTGTCTCACTCGTATTTCGGCAAGATATGAATCGTGCGAGTCGATCAACATTTTGTTTCTATATTTACGGCAACACTTGACTACTATCGCCTGATTTTATTGTATCATAACACATAAAAATGGGCCGCAAAAAGAGAAATGATGTTGCAAATTACTTATATTTTTCTCCAAAAATATCAGCAAATTTTCCATGTGATGTCCCAAGTGACTATACCATGTAACAACGTATTCTAAGTTGCGGCCATTCACGTCTAAAATGTTTCATTTTGCGTTAGTAATTACTCCTGCATTTCAGCACCCAAAACGGGGTAGCATTTAAAAAATTTAAACGCCGCATCATACCTTCTGCATCTTAGATAATAAGAGTTATTTCTTATTGCCTGTGGGCGAAGCGAACAACTTTTTTTTTAAATAAACCGGAGGAACCGTTATTTTACGGTCTGATTAAAACCGAAATAATATGGATTCTGACGGAGCGGTATCTAAATAAAAATGCTCTTTCTATTTTTGTATGACGTTGCTTAAGAGCTGGGTAATTTTTTTAACCAGGTTTCCAAGCCTTAGCAGTAACTAAGGCTAAAAAAAGGGACAAAGGATAGTAACCGTTCGACCGACCATCACCCGCTGGTCCGACAACATTGAGCAAGTGGCTGAAACAAAATTTGAAAGATTGGCACAGGACTATAAGAAGTGGCGCGGTTAAAAGAGACCTACAGTAACACTCAGTAGTAGGTAGATATGGTCTAATCAGAGTTCTTGTGCATTGTTTTTGAAAGCACCGTCATCACACTATCAAGTTTATATCCCAAAAAATGCTCATATCTAGACTTCCGCTTGACGAAAACTTCTATTTTTAACGGATTTTAAGGTCCATCCTATTTATAATAAACAATGGTCGAATTATAACATAAATAATAAATTACATCCTAATTGAAATGATTTTTTCGAAAATTTTTGATACAAGTTTCATTAAATGTTCAACACGTCAGTTTAATTATGTATTCGTTTTTTACGCCTAATTAATGTGGTCAGTAAGTTTGATTCAAAGTCGAACTTACGAATTCAGAATATATATAATACCCAGGCAGAAAAATCTTGGTGAAATGATAAAAAGCGCCCAATTTTGTGTTTAAAGTGCCTTTAAAGTGATTTTTTTCATAACAGGCAGACAATAATGAAAAACACTCTCGTGAACAGCGTATTGACAAGCTGTACTTTTTCATTATAAGCTAAACCCTCGTAAAAGGACCGCCAGTAAAGTTCAGCTTATATTGGATATGTATAGCTAAGACTTGTAGCCGTGCGTACCTAATGCTAGCGTTGCATAGATCATGTTCGTGTTGCACATGAAACGCTACACAAGGTTAGTTTCCGTCCTTAAATCAGACGTACAGTCGTTATTTAAAACTAGATACGAACCTATGAGTCACTGAAATCCAGTATCAATGTTAAAAAACTTAAACTATCTATTCAAAATATAGTACCTGGTTTTAAAAAAGAACATTCATGTTGAGTACTTTAACATTTTTGGTCAGAAATCATATCTAATATTTTTTTGTTTATTCGTCCGTTCGTTCTTCCATGCGTTCCAAAACAATTTATCTGATAACGAATAAAATTAATAATACTTTAGTATATTTCCTGGATTTAGCATTGGAAACATTAGTTAGACAATCGCTTCAGAATGTGTGTAAAGAATCTCATTGATTCCAATTTCCTCTCAATATTATAGGATCCGCGTTTCTGTGAATTTATCGAAGCATGATTTCTCTTGACTTATATCAATATTACAATTAAATCAATAACATTTGCCTATTGTATTCATAGGAAATTTAACGAGTAATAATTATACATTACAGTTATCCAGTCTTTAAAAAAAGCCGCGAAATTAGTGATTGGACGTTGAAGTCTCAGTGGATTGTCTCCCAGCACTGGAACGTAGTTCACGACGAGGGCATGGAGCAGCTGATTCGTCTGTGGACTTGCGACCTTTTTTCCTAGACCCTTTGCGGTTATGGTCGATGTTCAAATTGTCACCACTGTTACTCTCGTCAATCACATTATCTTTATTTTCTGACTCTAATTTATTGGTAACACAGTCAACTATTTGGCTGTGTTCGTTTCCCAACTGCATGTTTGCATCTTCTGCATAGGGGTCCGACAATTTTAATAGATTTTTTTCTTCTCTTTCTACGTTTGACGGAGTCAAATCTACAGACGTACTTTTAATACTTTCAAAGTCGCTAGCTTTCATACCAGTTTTAATTACGGTTGACGGAGCTATTAAATCCTCAAGATCCATTTCACCTGTATTTGGAGAGGGGTCTGGAGGTTTTTCTTTATTACCTTTATTTTCAGACGAATTTGATTCCTTGACTTTTTTCATGACATTTATTTCAGCTGATTGTACTGCTAAGTTTTCAGGTTCACAACTCATTTCATCGTGACTTCTTTTGAGTGCCAATGATACGCTAGACGAGCCATCCTCAGAAGAAAGTGTTCTGGCAATATACTCTGATGAACTTTTGCTCAGTTTTTCATATGCATCTTTTTCAGCATCTTTAACTTTCTTTGCTTCGGCTGAACTTACAAGGCTTGCACTCAATGCCCCTGAAGCCATCTGTTCTAATAACATTTTACTTATATCTATATCTTTTTTATCACCTTTTAGAAGTTTTTCTTGAACAGCCGCAAATTCTGGTGGTACTTGCGATCGCAATGTATCAAATGGTAACTTCTTCTTATCCGTTTTTGATAAATCGGTAGCAGCAGTTTCATGACATTCAGTATCTCGCGATCTTTTATCAGCCCTTAGAATAGATTCATAATTTAAAGACTGCTTCGAAAGAGACTCTAATAGGTAAGGATCGGGTGGTAAAAGAATTTGAGGCAATTGACTTGATTGCTGACGGTCAGAAACTTTTTGTTGTCGTGGGGCAGACGAATTTGTTACTACGGTCGATGACCTGGGCGTAGTAGTCTTGGTATTGCTGCGATTAGAATTGTGGCTTGAACTGTGTAATGTTGTGGAACCAGAACTTGCTGCTAAACTATTACTTAACAGACCTAAAGCATCATAAGCCGACGACATGCCTGAATGCATGCCAAAAGGATTTAACCCACTTAAACCCAGTTGCGGATACAACATATTGGGATTAGGAAACACGAACGGGAATTGTGAATTAGCCGACTTAGAACTTGAAGTACTACCTGCTTCAGATGGTTTTCTCGGTTTAGTTTTATCGGCTGATGTTCCAGCAGTACTAAGAGTGTTCATGTCAAGAGAGGAAAATCCAGGTAGCCCTAGGCCAGCCAAATTAGCAAATAGGTTTCCACCTGCGATATTCCCCAGTAAGTTGGGCATACTTCCAAAAGAGTTTAACAATGGATTATTTTTAGAGTCAAAGTTTGCTAAATTTGAAAGTACTTTTGGATCAAAAGAACTTAACATCTTTGGATCAAATCCTGTCAAGTTGGAAAGAGTAGCAGCTAATGTTTTGGGATCGAACGCAGTCAAGCTTGATAAACTCGCCAGCAGTGCTGGATTTAATGAGTTCATATTTTGCGCGAGATGTGAGTTAGCAGACAATACGGCAGAAGACGGAGAATCAAGTGTGGGCGGACGTCCTTTCTTGCGCTCTCCCATTGTGCTGGCAGGTTGCATAGGTGAATGTCTTTGGCTGCGTACATCCTGAGGCAACTTTACGTGTTCTTTAATACCTTCTGTCCACTTAGAATCAATATCGTACATTGGATTTTCAGCAATCCATTGAGCCAAGTGCTTTAGCTGTGGTGCCTTATGGCCCACAATACGTTTTCCTGTAACTCGGTGTACAACTGGAACATGTTCATCCGGTGCTAAACGAGGTGTTAGTCCTCGTCGACGAGATTCGACACTAGCCTGTTCAGCTAACCATTTATTAACCTTGGCTTCATGCGAATATGATTTCATGGTAACAGGAGAGGAAGATTTTTGAGATTTATTTTGTTCTAAAGATTGTTGTAAAAACGATGACAGTTCTTTGGAAGGTGCTTGTGCCGAGGGAACATTAGTGACAGTTACCGAAAAGGGTTTTTGAACTGCTGCTGATGTCGAAGACGTCGGTGGCGCAGCGGGAGTAACAGTGACATCAGGTAGTATCGGCGTGCTCCTGTTACGACTCGTTTCAGACGTCAAAGTTGAAGTAGGGCTACGATTCTTAGCGGCTGATAAACCCAAAACAATTTCGTCAAGCTTTTTTCTCTTCTTTTCTTTGCCAACTATTTGTTCTGGGGCAGGCTGAAATCAAAACAATAATATAAATAATCTTTTAGTGGCCGTACTGAAGAAAGTTAGGTTACGTTCGGTAAGTTGCGCATTGACACTCACGAAATTCGTTAGTGTTAAGTCCGAAATTGTTAAAACCAAATTTGGATTTTGAATCTTAGAAAACTATTGATATTGATATAATTTACTATAAATTAACTGCCCTTAGGCAGACTTAACTCGTATAGCTAACTGGTCTAAAGAGTGGCTTATCAAACTAAACACACAGAAATGCACTGTTCTCCACATAGGTAACCGAAACCCTCATCACTCATATGAAATAGAAGGTGTGCCATTGCAAAAAGTCCAAGTACAAATTGACCTTGGGGTACATATCGCCAAAGATCTGAAATGGGAACCTCATGTCACGGCTATAATTAAGAAGGCCAATAGTTTCATTTACCTTATTAGAAAAGCTTTTGGGCATTTGACACCTGATATGATGCTGAAAATATACAAAACTTATGTAATGCCTATCTTGGAATATGGTTTTCAAATCTGGAGCCCGTATTTCAAAAAGGACATAGAAGCACTAGAAAAGGTACAGCGAAGATTTTCCAAGGTTCCAAAGGTTTTGAAAAATAAACCTTATGAAGAAAGACTGGCAATGTTGAAACTTACAACTTTAAAGAAACGAAGAGAGCGAGGAGACTTAATAGAAGTGTATAAAATATTACATGACCACTATGATCTCAATAACTTTGACCAGGAATTATTTCAGTACTCTCAAAATACACACTTAAGGGGACACCATCTCAAGTTATCAAAGACCCGTTCATTTAAAAAACCCCACAAGCACTTTTTTAATAACAGAGTGATCGAGGCATGGAACAAATTGCCACCAGAAGTGGTGTCAGCACAAACTACTAACCAGTTTAAGAACAGATTAGATAAGTATCTGGAGGAAAAGATAACTTAAACTATGACAACGAGATGCAGGCTGTTATCAGTTGTTTCAACTGCTTGCCTGCCAATAACATAATAATAATAATAATAAGCCCCCTAAAGTCCAACCTTTCGTCCGTGCTTGACCATCTAAGCCACGTGGGGGGCGGACACCCGCAATAAAATCACTATGCGGGTGACCAACAGGGCAATGGCAAACCCATCAATAATGGAGTAATGAGCAATAGAAGATATAATTTGCGGCCGCTGCCCGGGGGTCGCCGGGGCGCACCTGGAGCCGTTGCTGGGTGTCTCAGCATGCGATCCAACGGCGACAAGGAGTTGAACAGGCGGGCTCCAGTCGACAAGTTTGCTACAGCCGAAGACAACCTATCTCTTTCAGATACAGCATCCATGATATCCAGCGGCTCGTCGTTCCAACAGTCAGAGCGCGCGTCACCATCATCATCTTCTGAATTTAACGAAGGACCCATAGATGTTGTGCAGGAGGTATTTAGTACCACAGGAACTGCACCCACTATGGACAACCCATGTAAACGTAGAAGATGGACTCCTGATTTAAATGAATTTATTCTACGTACATATTTACAAGTTACACGGCTAGAAAGAGATACAAAATCTTATTTGGACGCATTACACTTACAGTTTACACAAAAATACCCAAATATACAGGTAACCAGACAAAGATTGGGAGATCAAAGAAGAGCTATTATCAAAAACAAACTTTTACCCCAAAACACAATTGATAACATTTACATTGAAGTACAGACTGAATTGGATAAACAATTGCCACGTTCCCAACACCCGCTACATACTAGCTTAACAATCCCAACATCAATTACACCACAAACACAACAAAGTCAACGTATACGATGGAATGACACACACAACGAAACAATTATGAGATCATATTACACAGCAACACGATTAGAAACGGATAAGACAGCTTACAGAAGAAAAATACACCAAGATTTTATTACAACTTTCCCACACCTTGCACATGTAACCGAACAAAGAGTTGCAGACCAAAGAAGGCTTATAATTATAAATAAACTAATATGTGAAGACAGATTGAAATTAATTCGGCAAAATGTAGTTGATGAACTTCAAATAACAAGCAACATACACGAGGACACAGAAACTGACTCAAATATACAAAATGTAACTTTTGATACTCAGACCAACTCACAAACACAACATTCTTTTTCAAATTCTGAATACACTTTTACCCACGCAACTGATCCAAACGAGTACATTAGAGATATAATGAATTTGAACATCACGTCACAAAATACTACAGAAACAAACGATCTCGAAACAAACCCTGTAATTGACACAACATTTCAAGAGGCAATGCAATATTTCAAATTTACCAACCCCACATCAAGAATTTATATACCAAAACAAAGAAGCACTAAGAAACTAGCTATGATTGTCAACTATATAAATAAAAAGATTCTTCCAAACCAACTTGATGACAGTACAACATATGACACACTCCAAACTGTACTCTATTGCGCCGCATGGACAGCGGCAAAAGTTAATGGTGCAAAACTCTCGATTCCACCGCCCGAAAGAACAAGTCTAATGTGTAAAAACAACAAACCCAAATGGCAAATACGACTAGAACGTAAAATTGAAGATCTGAGAGCAAAAATAGGCAGATTAACACAATACATTAACGGTAACCGAAGCAGAAAACTTGTGCTACATGTAAATAAAATTGTAACTGCTTACAAAATACATACAATCCATGAAGAACCCAATACACAACTTGTCCACTTTCTTGATACTCTTAAACAGAAATTGGCTGTCTTATGCAGTAGATTGAAAAGGTACAAAATATGCACACTTCGCAAAACCCAAAATAACCAGTTTGTTAATAACGAAAAACTGTTTTATCGGAACTTGAGTACAACAAATAATAACAATGCACCTAGATCAGCTACTACACCGTTACCAGAAAATATGCAAGAGTTCTGGAGCACGATATGGGAAAACTCACTGGTGCATAATCATGAAGCTGAGTGGATTCGAACTGAGCAGCAAAGAGTTATGGGTATTCAAGAAATGGACTTTCAGATGATTTCTTGGGACACTTTCCAAATGGTCTTAAATAAATTACATAACTGGAAAACGCCAGGCTCAGATCATATTCACAACTATTGGTTAAAAAAATTTACACACGTACACAAATATCTACATAATTTCATCAATAACTTCATTGAAAACCCTAATACAATTCCGGAATATGTGATGACGGGCATAACTTATATGATACCTAAAGACTTAACAGATACCTCGAATCCCGCGAAATACAGGCCCATTACGTGTTTACAAACTATTTACAAAATCATAACATCTTGCTTAACCGACACTATTTACAAACATATTGACCAAAATAAAATATTAGCAGAGCAACAAAAAGGGTGTAGAAGGTCGAGCCAGGGCTGTAAAGAGCAGCTAACTATTGACTCAGTGATACTTAAACAGGTTCAAAAAATTAAAGGCGATCTATTTAGTATGTATGTCGATTTTAAGAAAGCCTACGACTCGGTGCCCCATAGCTGGCTACTAGAAATATTAGATATATACAAAATTCACCCTGTAATTAAGACATTCCTTAAACATGTTATTACAAAATGGACTACACGCTTACAGTATAAAACAGATAACGGTGTACAATATACAGACTTAATAAATATTCGACGAGGCATTTTTCAGGGTGACGCTCTCAGCCCATTGTGGTTTTGTCTTGCTCTAAATCCCTTATCAAATTTGTTAAATTCAACTAATAAAGGATACAGTTTAGAATACGTTACAGACGGACAGACGGAAAGATTAGAAGAAAAACTAAGTCACTTATTGTATATGGACGACATAAAACTTTATGCTGACAAAGAAGATGATCTAGTTGAATTAGCTAATGTTACTGAACAGTTTTCTCGGGATATACATATGGAATTTGGAGTAGATAAGTGCAAAATTAACTCGATTAGAGCAGGACAAACCCACAAACATAGTTATGAAATGACAACAGGTGAAATAATCACTCCATTAGAAGAAAATGATGCTTACAAATATTTAGGATACAAACAATCAAAATTAATAGAACAGAAGAACACAAAAAACACGTTAATAAAAACATTTAAACGAAGGATAAATTCCATATTGAACTCACAACTTAACTCTAAAAATACCATCAAAGCAATTAACACGTACGCTATCCCAGTCCTCACCTACTCATTTGGCATAATAAATTGGTCAAAGACAGATCTTAAATCACTTCAACGCACAATTAATACAAGCATGACTAAACATCGAAAACACCACCCGCGATCATGTATACAGCGAATGACGTTGCCAAGGGTTGACGGAGGGCGTGGTCTTGTAGATATTTTAAATTTATATGGGAAGCAAATTACAAATTTAAGAACATTCTTTCACAAAAAAGCACTAACCTCTACACTACATAATGCAACAGTACAAAATGACATTAAACTTACACCACTGAATTTAAAAGACAACAACACACAATTTAACCAGACCCAAACAGACAAACAAACAAAAATACAGGAATGGTCAAGAAAATCACTTCATGGAAGACACTACCAAGACCTTTGTCACACTTTTGTCGACAGTAAGGCGTCAAATGAGTGGCTAAAACAAGGTGACCTTTTCCCCGAAACAGAAGGATTTCTCTTGGCCATTCAGGATCAAGTAATTGAAACTAAAAATTATCAAAAACATATTATGAGGGTATCCACAACAGATATCTGTCGAAAATGTCATAGCGCCTCCGAGACAATCCAGCACATTACGGGATCATGTAAATCAATAGCCCAGACTGACTACAAGCACAGGCACGATCAAGTAGCGAACGTAATCCACCAACTCGTTGCACACAAACTTAAACTAATTATTAATGACCCTATTATTCCCTACTATAAATATAGACCTGAAACTGTCCTTGAAAATACTTCACACAAACTGTATTACGATAGAGCCATACTCACTGACAAAACAGTTCATTTCAATAGACCTGACATCACCTTAGTAGATAAAATTAACAAAACTGCCCATCTAATTGACATCGCTGTACCCAACACCCATAACCTTCAAAAAACAATAGCCGAAAAATTAACTAAATATGTAGACCTAAAAGATGAAATAACTCGGATGTGGCAACTCCGAAAAGTTTCAATAGTCCCGATTGTTCTTTCAACCACAGGCGTTATCCCGACCCAATTAGTGCAGTCATTAAGAACTCTAGACCTGCGCGACTACACCTATGCGCTTCTGCAAAAGGCGTGCATATTGAACACTTGTAGGATAGTACGCAAATTCCTACAAACAGACTATAATACACAATTAGCTCCTATTTATTAAAATTTTATGTTATTCACTTGGCTTAGGCCCGTGAATAATATTTAAAAAACCGGTATTTAAAATAGCCGAGTCTATGAAAATAGGAACAAATAATAATAATAATAATAATTTATATTGATAGGTTTTTCTACTTTTTTTTTCATGCTAGTATTTCAACCTGAGCTTACTTTTTAGTAACGTCATAAAACAAAATAGAAATCATTATTTTCCAAAATTGTTGCATGTGACGTTTATGGACATATATTTTAATTTGTTAGCCATATCCTTTGTAATTTTGTCAAAAGTATAAACTTTACTAATATTAGTCCACTACTACAATAATGCCTTCCATGATTAGTATTATAGCTCGATAGATGGCACTAAATACATTTTAAAACACGGTATCGTTTTTTATTATCAGGCCAATAAGAAGTGCGTTGATGTCTGGCGCTTCAACCTATACAATACAGCATTGCGATCTAGCGATGTGTAATAACCAGTGATCGGAATAGGTAGAGTGATTTGTTGTACTTGCGTAATGCGGTCATAATATGGACATGCCTTTATAATGAACTGTTATCGAAAAATTTCGGGATTTCGGGATTTCATTAAATATTATTTAGGTCGTGATTTAGTAGCCATTGTATTTGAAATTAGAGGTTACGCTAGCAAAGCACTTTTAAGTAGTACTTATTTTGCTATTTGTTTGAGAAATAAAAAAAACTGGTTAACGAAAACCTATATTTAGACTTAGCTTTAGAATGCACGTAAAGCTAAATAGCTTTACGTGCTTACCAAAGCACGGATATCAAACACAGCCAGCTCCGAGATTCGGTGCTGTTGCTGAAAATTTCTTTACAAAAAACTCCAAGTAAATACTTTTGACCCCGGTGGATTGAACCCGGGACCCGTTTCGATAACAAATGAATGAGTCAAGTCAACCGTCGATACTTGGTTCTGATTGGTCGTCCGGCATTATCAAGTGCGGCACGCACAAAGACTCGCTCTCCGCAGTATGCACCGAAGATTTATAACATCACAGGTATCCAGTCTTTGACGTCAGTATAGGCCAATGTTCAGTACATTTTACTCAAACTTACTGAACTTTCAAATAAGAATATCTATGTAAAACAAATGTTTAAAATAAAGCTGGTACTTCTTCTAATATTTAACACCCCAAAAAGATATCCTACTGCATTTTTCATGTAGGTAAAAAACCATTTTTAAATTAAAAAAATGTTCGTCTCAGGCAGGATGCTCAAACAAAATGTAAAACGATTTTTGTTGTTGATCGTACAGACAAATGCATGCAAAGGTAAACAATGGACACCACATAAAATTAAAGCCTGAATAATATCGAAATCGCCGAAATCCCGGAGAATTAAAACCCAATAGTTTCGAAATCCCGAAATCCCGAAATCCCGAAGGTTTGTCCATATTAATATCAGCGTTTGAGGTTATTGACCCTAAATCACTCTACCTATTCCGATCACTGGTAATAACGCCTTTTTCGCATACCGAACTGAAACTATTTATTGGTATTTGGTAACGGTTTCTGAAACCAGTTATTTTCTGAAACTATTTATCGGTAAATAAGTATGAATATCTTAACAAGCAGTTACTCTATTAAATACTATCTTTCAAAAATATTTAAATACCGATATGGTTGATATTTTTAGTAATAAAATGTTTTAATAAATAAGTACCATGTATATAAATGAACTTATATCAATCAATTATCGATATTAAATGTATGTATCATAATGTTTAGTTGATTGAACTATATGCACACGTCAATGTATCAATAAATGTTCTCGTTGCTTGACCATTATCACAATTAAAATAAAGTTCAAATTCATTTAATTTTAACAGCCTCGCTCGCTTACTTATTCCTGTCTCCCTCGTTCAGTTCGGGCGTTATCGCGCTATCCGAACGGATCCGAAGCATGTCGCACCGTACACGGTTATAAAGCGTTATCGTGCTTGAAATAAGGTTCAAAATTACTAAGTGATACGCATTCGATTGCAATAACGTGTTATTTCCGATAAATAGTTTCAGTGCACACCAATACATAGTTTTTGGGTATCGTATCAATACATAGTTGCAGTAACTGTTTATGGTTTAAACCGTCCACCTCTATTGCGATCTATAGATTAGTGCTTGCATTGTTTTTTACCGTTTATTTGTCTGTGTTAACTTCTATTTCAATATTGCAATTTGATATAATTTATATTGTTCCTTATTTTTATAATCTAGATAAGCGCGAGCGAAGCCGCGGGCAATTGCTAGTCCTAAATAAAGTCGAAACGCATTTAAGGAAGTTATATTACAAAGAGTGTAGAACAGCGCGCTCCTGACATTCGACTGATGTTAGTCAATTCGAAGGGACCCGACGCGTATCCGGACTGAAACCTGGTAATACAACGTCTTAGTTTATCCTTTTTTTTATTGTCGTGTTTTCAAAGACAAGAAATAAAACTTACTGCATTTTTCCTCTTCATTAGCCTCGAAAGCGTGTCATCCAATCTGCTTCTGGGCGGTGCCGTCGATGATGTAGAAGCGTCAGCGTGGGGCGTACGTCGACCCATAGAGAAATCGTGCGCTTCGCTAAGGTCAAGAGGTGCAGATAAATCAACTGGCGTGGAATGGGCGGCTAGTGCGAGTGACCCGTGCGCGTGAGACGGCGAGGGTTCAGGCTGCGGCGTGGAGGCGGGGGAGGGCGCGACGCGCTGGTGGGCAGGCGGCGGCGCGGGCGTGGAGCGACGCGAGCCCGAGTCGCTGGATGCGTCGTCTCGCGCGCCGCCGTGACCTGCGCCCGGCGACGATAGCAAAGCGTGCAACTTCGCCCTATCGGTCTCAACGTCGATAGCTATATGCCTCTTTTGAGTGTGTTTTCGATCGTCCGTCTCCTGGTGGCCACTTCGAGTGGCATCAGACTTGTTCATAACAGCCATGGGCCATTCCCGGTTTTGAACAGCGTGAGCGATGTGATGAAGTCGCGTTTCGAGAGCTCTTTCTGAAAACCAGTACTCAGTAGACAACGAGCCTTCGATTCTGCCTAGTTTCGCTAATGTTTCCAATTCGGACAGGGCGTCAGTGTCATCCTCATTGTCGCGATCGCATACAATCGACGTGCGTTTGCTACGTCTTAGCGACATTCGCGTCTCACTCGCAGATTCTTCAGAATTATTTCTTTCGTCTTCGTCCGACGACATTTTTTGAGTTTCCATTTTCGAAGTCTTATGACTACTATACCATTTAGTAGCACAATCAGCGTAGGGTAACTTTGGATCACAAAATATTTTGTTATATGTGTCACCCAAACCGTGTCTGAAAAATAAGTGGGTAAATTATAAAATGCTTAAAACCTCAAAAAAGGTGTTGACTCAAAATCTGACTTGTTAGTCTTGTTACCTAACACTTCATGGTTGATACATAGCACCAAATTTTAAGAGCCTAACACAAGCTAGCAATGACGGCTTAATATTTTTTGTTAAATTTTAAAATATTCCCAAATAATTAAACAAAAGGTCTTAATTTAAAAAAAGGCACTAACTTGCATACTCCTAAAACCAATAATTTGTCGTGGCGTGCAGGTTGCCACCAAGGTGGCGTATCTGGAGAACGTTCACATAACGCAAGTCGTGTATCTAAAGCAGGGTGCGGAGCTACTTCTTCGCGCAGTACCCGCAAAAGATCAATTCTGTAAAAAAATATTATACATCGTGAAATTCTCAAATTTTAAATACCTAAAAAGAAGAAGTATATATTATTTTCTCCCTAAACGAAACACATATTGTTCGTCGGGCCCAAACAGTTTTTAACCGACTTCAAAAAAGGAGGAGGTTCTCAATTCGTCGGAATCTTTTATTTTTATTATTTTATGTATGTGTAGCGTGTACCATGCGTTACTACGTAAATCGATTTTGATAATTCTTTTTTTGTTTGAAAGGTAATACTTTCAGTATGGTCCCATATAAATTTGGTTAAATTCTGATGATGGGATCTATAATTGGAGGTTCTCAATTCGTCGGAATCTTTTTTTTTTAAGTATGTTCAGCGATCATTCGGTACCATGTTGACCGATTTCGATAATTATTTTTTTGTTTGAAAGGTAATACTTTCAGAATGGTCCCATATAAATTTGGTTAAATTCTGATGATGGAATCTATAAGAAAATCATCAAACATTGCATGAACTCCGTACCACGCCAATTGATTTTAGTATCTATCTTACCTAATATCTTTGCTAAATGTGGACCGATTGAAAAAAAAAAGACGTATTTTGATGTACACCCATGAAACATATGCCAATCGACAGGAAATATAATTACAAACATTAAATACTCTTTGACAAAATGAGGTAAATGATATACTTTGTTCAGAATGTCAGTTTGAATTTGTAAAATTAAATCAAATATTTTCTCCATTTAAATAGCAATTAGGAAGAAAATGATTAGGTACAACCCAATTATACTTCTTTTCGTAAATGGTATTAGACCCATTTTTTAATAAATTAAGTCTTATGGGTGCCGCTTTTAAATGGTTTAAATGTTGATATATTATAAATAAATACCTTAGTGCCTAAAGACAAAAGTCTACAACCAGTGTGTGTTACCAGTGATGATGACACATGGAACTGAAACGTGGCCTCTCACTAAGGGATAATAAAGCTCAAAGAAAGTCATAAGAAAGTCATAAGAAAACTCGGCGTTGGTGCAAGGCGTTCTGTCGTGATTTTATGTATTTATAATAAAATTATTTTAAATATTTAATGCTAAACAAATCATAAATATCATATTATATTTTATTGGCAATACTAACTGGTCGATTGGGGAAGAACGTGACGAAATTAAGTTATAGGTGGGAAAACAGCGCGGTAGTATCGAGAGAGATCGCTACTTAGGCAGTTGCTCGCCAACGTTCGAACAAAGCACATGCTAAACAGTTACTATGCCATTCGAAGTAGAAATTAGTGTATAATTTCAATTATAAGCGAAAAATCTAAGAGTTTATAAAGTTATAAGTTAAATAAACTTAAGTATGTATTAAAATTGTCCCGCGCAAGTGGCACACACACAGCAGTTTTATGTTTGTGTGCGTCTATGATGCGCGATGAAGCGTTAAACAATGTTGATCCATTACAAGATAATATTGATAATTTATTATTATTAGGTAGTAGACGTTCTACCTAGGGCTGAAAACTTTTGGTTTTGCGCGCTTGATTTTATAGTTGGACGCCTGGACGACTTTAACATTAGTGTGTTAACCCACAAAAAATGCGAAATTGAGTTATGAATGCAGTCTTATTCCTTATTAAACAAGTTATCTGATTTAAAAAACATAAAAAAATATGTTTAAATAGATAATTGCAAAAAAATAATAATGCAAATTGTATAAATATCTCAAATTTTATAATTTGGATTAATGTGTTATACCACACATTCAACTACTTACTCATAAACTTTATGATTTCTATAGTGAGCCGCATACAGATTCAGTTAAATTGTCAATTTTTATGACCATCGTCATCTTCATCATCAACCCTTGGAAGTCCACTGCTGGACATAGGTCTGTAGAACGCCACAGCTGAGCCGTTTGCATCCAGGGGCTGCCCGAAACCTTGACCAGGTCATTGGCCCACCGCGTGGGACGCCTCTCCATGCTGCGTTATCTAGTTTGTGGATGCCACTCAGAAAACTTTTTCCCCAAATGGTGTACGACTATGGTTAACCAAAATTGTATTCGAAGTTTCCAGAACTTGATTACGAACCTTCAGGAAGTCTGTTGCCGTTTCGGTCTCAAAATCAGTGTGAACAAGACTCCCATGAAGCTAAAGAACCCATCAAGGTATACATTGGCAATACTGAGCTGGAACTGGTGCACAAATTCAAATTCCTAGGCAGTAAAATCACATCTAAGTGATTGCTGAAGCTGCATCAGTTGATTTCGGTTTGAAGCTATCGACAAAAATGACCGTTTACAAGGCCATACTTAGTTCTCCCAAATTTTTTGTATTCTTCAGAGTCATGAGTCCTCTATCAGAAACGGACGCTGAACAGGTTTCATTTGAAGTGCCTACGAGAAATTCTTAAAGTCAAATGGCCCAGTCCGGGTTAGAAATACCGTAGTGCTCCGACGTGCAAATATCTACTGCATAGAAGCGTATATGATGCGGCGACAGATCCGATGCTGTGGACACGTCTCACGAATGCCTGATGAAAGGGTAGCAAAAGCATCTTCTTCTCTGAACTCCAGAACGGCGGGCGGAAACAAGGCGGCCAGCTCTTACTCTTTAAGGATATTAAAAAAAGACACATGAAGAGGTGCAATATTGATCCCCATAATTGGGAGGAAAAAGTCATTGCCGCCCTGACTGGAGGCGCTTAATGAGGGACAATGTTAATGACTTTGAAAAGCAGAGGAAATCCAAACTGGATGCAAAACGCGATGCTTAAGGCTAAACTACCAACAGTCATCTTCTAAAATAATGTTGACGGTGTCCTCACGTGCAGCCAATGCGCGCGCACGTTTACTCACAGAATAGGATACTGTAGCCATCAAAGGGCATATGCAAGATCTGATCAACCTAGCTCCTCTGCTAATAATTAGTAGCGGTCACTATAGCCGAAATCGGCTGGAAAGTGTATATATATATATTCGAAGTTTTTAAAAGCTTCTCAACGCTATCGTTTTTTTTAATGAAAAAATCTAATGTTATTTTGCAATTATGTTTTAAGGCCCATTACACATAATTTCTACAAGGAAAATCCCTGACCATGTTTTAGCAATAACAATTGTTCTCAATTATTAAAAAAAATTGGTTGTTTGTAAAGTAGGTTTACGATCGAGATGTTTACGTGATAACGTCTTATTGGTGATATAAGTTTTTGGGAAGTAAGGAATTAATGAAGATAACAATTTTTTCAAATTTTAAATTACATCTATCGTTTTATTCACACTTTCCATTCCATCTCCATTCGTTTGTATGCCGCTAGAGTGAGAGAGACGGAAGATCGGTCCACTCACTCGAACGCTATGCCAGCCTCCGCTCGTGAGGATTCCGCGTGACAAGTTTCACGGAATGACTGGCAGCGCTCGAGATGAGACGGGAGATCGGTCCGTCTCTCTCTCGTTATACCTGCGATCGCGCTCGTGAGGTTTTGGTGTGACACAAGTTTCTGAACATGTCACCCGACTAAAACGATTTTAAAGACGTTATCACGTCAAAAACGACCTCATTATTTTCCAGTTTTTATTCCAAAGACTTCTATATTGTCTTTATGAATAAAGCACTACAACATAAAATCGTCGAAGAATTCTAAACGCTCGTAGCTCAAAATTAAATGTGTCCAAGTGTGGAATAACACACGAATGCTAAACAGCGTCCAGTTCATTTTGACTTAGGTTTACTAATTAATATCTTGTTTTTTTTTCATAAAATAAAAATTATTTTACTGTAAATGGATACCTGAAGATTATTGTGTAGTGTTTAAATTGTATAAGAGTTGTTCATAACGACAGAAAAATGAAATGATACTTGAATGGAAGTTTCTGAAAGTTATTTTTTCTTTTATAGTTTGTAAGAAAGTAGAAAAAGTATTCAACCCATGTGCAAATAAGCCATATCTTCAATTAAATGTTAAAATCGAATCGTCAGGATAACTTGTAGTCTCTTGTAAACCGATGTTCAAACGTCATTTTTCTGAAATAAGGGTAGTAACTATTGGTGATTTTCCTATATTTTTGATATGCATATTATGAAAAAGCCATTTACGTCACATGCAAGAAAGAGAACTAATCTTTTAAAATCACGTATTATTTTGTTTCATTTTAGTTCAATAATCATTTACGTCTTTACAATCTGATAACAAAATTTACCGAAATAAGACTATTTTTAGGATAAACTCTTAAGTACTCACATTTTCTTTTGTTTTGGTTTATTTTATTACGATCAGATTTTTTTATATGCATAATATTGACCATTGAATTGATGACAAATTTAGGGAAAACACATTTTATTTTACACCTTCAATCTAAAATATTTCAGAAAGTATATCATTTACGACATTTTTTCAGAGTATTTGTTGTTTGTAAATATCTTCTCCGTCGATTGTCACGTGTTTCATAGGTGTACATCAAAACACGATTTTAGGTACTTTCAACTTGAGGTATGCCAATTAGGTTCGATACCTAATGAACAAAAACTGTATCTGTTTCTTTGACTAAATAATTAATAACTTTTAACCTTACAATAATAATAACAATTTAATATTAATCCGATTTCAATCGGTCGTTTTTCACATCATTTGACAAATTGATGTTGAATATTTCTCTTTATATTTTATGAGATATATCAAAATAATGTAATATTATAATTAACTATTTAAAAATATATTATGCAGTGTTAAATACTGTACGTAATCAAGCGCAACAAAAAATAACAGCTATGTCCTGCATCTTACAAATCCTTTAACTTTTAAGACGCGAAGGATTAAAATATAATTTAAATTTCTTAATACGCTGTTTTATAAAAAAAAAAAAAAACTTCAAAAAACTAAAAAGCTAAAACTAATTGTAACGTAACATGCGCGAACGTGGCAAGCGAATATGAATAAAGCCGGCTCAGCCGACCAGAGCCGGCCTCTGGCCTGTTCTGCGCCCGAGCGCGCTGGCAACGTCGCGCGTATTAGTCCGTGCAATTGTGTATTTCAGTACCGAAATAATAAATAGGTTAAATAAAGGTAGAACCATACCTTTAAAAAAAGCAGTACCTTTAAAAAATAACCGTATCGTAATTTTATACCGGTAGCGTAACCGTATACCTTAACTGCTTTCAGTCCCTGCTTGACACACTATGAAACGCACAGATAACAGAACGTGACTTTCGCCCTTAAAGCTTTGTTTTATTTATTATATACATATATATGTATTATAATGTTGTTGATTTAAATAAATAATTATTTACGTTTTAAAAACTAAACACAATGCCAAGAAGTTGCCAACTTTTTTTAACAGTAGAATAGAATGACCCTTAAAGTGGTTTATATAAAAAGTTATTTCACCATATAATATTACTTAATAAGAACTAGGTTTGGTGTGCGAGTGTGTACCAGGAACGCGCTCGCCTAATCTCGTGAGGGCACAAGAATTCCTTTTTCCGACTTCGGCTCAAAAACTGACAAGCGAGCGAGAAATCCCGAGAAAGAACTTGTACGCGAGAATGTACAGACAACGGCAGGTCAACCTACCCACATTGTTAAAAGTCATTGACCCGATTTCCGAAGTCCGACACGTAGAGATCAATATCAATTAGGAAAAGACTTCGAACTTTTTTGTGTGGAGCTTGGCATACCTAAAGTTGCAAGTACCTAAATGACGTATTTTCGTGTACACCTATGAAACATAATATACCAATCGATAGAGAAAATAATTACAAACAACCAATACTATTGGATAAAATGTGGTAAATGATATACTTTCTTCAATTCATTTATTGCATTCTATAATGTTACACAGGTGTTATAAAATAGATCATTATAGACCCTGTAGGGCACAACAATAAGATAGGTATTGTGGGCAGAGAGGATTCTTTTGAATTTCAATTTGAATATGTATAATTAAATTAAATATTTTCTTCATTTAAGTAGCAATCAGGAAGAAAATGATTAGGTACAAAACATTAAAGTTCTTGTCGTAAATTATCTTGTAGTATTAGACCTACTTACAAAGAAATTCGTATTTTTTGCCTTTTTTGAATAAATGAAGTCTTATTGGTACCACTTTTGACTTTATAAATGATTTGCATGCATGCATTTAATTATTATAAATAAATACCTCAGTGACTAAAGACGAAAGTCTACAACTAGTTTGAAGTATTGAACTGAAACGTGGCCTCTCATTATTATGATATTCCTCATAGGAAGCTCAAGGTTGCACAGCGTGCAATAGAAAGAGCTATCTATGCTCGGTGTTTCTTTGCGAGATCGAGACAGAAATGAGGAGATCCGTAAACGAACAAAAGTCGCAGACATTACTGAGGTGGCAGTGGGCGGGACACATAGCACGTATAACTGATGGCCGATGGGAAAGAAAGGATCCGGAATGGAAACCACATACCGGCAGGAAGTCAACAGACATTCTATGACTAAAGTGATAATGATGATGAAATAAATAGACAATCACGCTAGCCATGCCTTTCTTTTTTATTTTTTTTGTATTTTTTAAAATATTTGATCAAAGGGTTTGATGTAAAAATAATTACCCAGTACTTGAGTCACCGGTACCTACTCAAGAAATACCACACAGTAAAGCGGTAAAATCAAAGCTCATGATCTATAAATGTATTATTACACTATATGGACATATAGAATCAAGCCTGCCTAGCATGAGCACTAAAAACACGATATGATATGATATAGCGAAATATCGACACCAACTGTAAAAATATGATAGGGATAGCCGCCATGTTGAATCGCCGTCACATATTAAGATAGATCGCTGTTTCAATAAAAAATTAAAATGGCGGCTAAATCTATAAAAGTAAAGACAGTCACCCTAATGAGCTGGCTCAAAACCTTATGTCAGAGTCTCTAATTGCTAGGAGACTTGAATGGAGAATACCACAAGACATAATATAATAGAAAGCAAGTCATGAAAGCAAAAAAAAAGAATAGATAAAAGGGTGCGTCGCTGGACACTTGCCTTGCAAGACATATTTAACGTAACAGCCACAAAAAATGCTGAATGTCCTAAAGAGAGACAGATTGCAATCTACAAGAAAACAAAAAAAAAGTAAAGCGGTAGTTAGCAGCGAGGAGAGGTGGGTTGAGAGGTGTCATGAGTTGCAATCGGTGCGACGAGCGGCCTCAACCGTTGCTTTTTTCATTCATTTTATTTGAGTTTTGTAACTAACAAAATCATTTACATACATCACATTTTCTTCTGTTTGAGCTTATTTTTTATATGCATATTATTAATCATTGAAATAAATTGGGAAAATATTTTATTTTATTTTACATTTTCAATCTTAAATATTTTAGAAAGTATATCATTTACGACATTTTGTAAAAGAGTATTTTGTTGTTTGTAAATATTTTCTCTGTCAATTGGCATGTGTTTAATAGGTGTACATCAAAACACAACATTTAGGTACTTGCAACTTTTGGTATGCCAATAAGGTTCGATGCCTTTTGTCGTTTTGTGGTAGGTTGAAGTGCTTTTGTCTGTACAGCCGGCATAATAACGATCGACGAGTTTGTGATAGAAACTACCTCTATAAGGAAACGACACTTTGATTGACATTGCTTTGACGTTTCTTTATTTGAATTGTTTGCACTGAGTGACAATATTTTGACATTTTGTGTCTCACACAATGACGTTCGGTGTTTCCGAAGTTCGGTGTTGTCAGAGTTGAAAAAAATGTGCTGGTTATTCGTTAACTAACTTACGCTTAAACAGCGATTACAATAAAAAAAAAAGTTAAATATGAGTTAAGAAGTTAACTAGTGATTAGTAAATTAGTTTCTAAGACGTTGGTTAGCTGATTTTTATGAGTAAGGCCCGTTCATGTTTTGGTCAGAACTTTTACGTGGTAAGTGCCAAAATCTACGCGTAGAACGTAATCATAGGTACGTTTAAAACCATATTACGATATTTAAAAAAACATTAAAGTAAATAAAAAATCAAATCCCACAATATAAATTAACGTTACATGAAGGTTATTTATTGCTCCTATAATGACTTTAAAATTAGGTTTAAAATCTGATAACTCAGCAGAAACAAAGATTTTTAAGAAACTGGCCCCTGGATATGACAGTTCGAGCGAATTATGTACATAATATAAGGGAGAAAGCAGCTGACATAATGAACAACATGAAAGAACAATATAGCTCAAATTGCACTTACCGTTCAAGAGTAGCTATAGCTCGTTCTTCTCCAATGGGTTCGGCTTTTAAATCTGCTCTCGTAGGCAATTCCGCTTCGCCCACAGAAAGTCCACATTGCCGTTTACACATGGCCATAAATGCTTTTAAATAATCTGTTAATGCATCGTCACTCTTTGAATCGAGTCTGGCTAGTGACCTAAATCGGCTCCACCGAAGACTTTTGGTTGAGGGATCAAATTCAACGCCGTAAGAAGCAACAGTTCGCCTGAAGGCTTCTTCATCAGCACGTGTCCACCGCCATTGCGCCATTTCGTCTCTGGCCAGTTGATCCATTCGCTCTCGGCGCTCCATCTGCATGGTGGAATATATCACTGCATATTATAATTTAAAGACCCTCACCACCTTAGGGCCTGCGCTCACTATCGGCACGGCACGGCAAAGGATTATTAGATGACGAATAGATGTACCTTAATTTTATGCCGCTAAGGTTGATAATATTAGTTCGGTATTCCTAAGCATACCGCGGCTTGCTAAGAATATTATCATTGCGATTTCAACCGTACTATTCGTCACCTAAAAATCCATTGCCGCGCCGTCCCGATAGTGAGCGCAGGCACTTAGTCTGTCGTCTGTCCTGTGTCTACCAATCAATGTTTTGGTTTATACAAATAGGTTGACTAATTTGCAAGGAAGTGTATATGTTGTCAGCATATAGTATAAATTATTCATCATTATGCAAATAGCGTTGTTCGTTTGCAAACGCTCGCTGTTTTGTAAAATGTATAAGGCAAATTATAAAATGTCTTGTCAGTTTGTAATAGTCCATGAAAAAAACTGACAGACGAGTTGAGCGCCCTCTACAAAATGCTGTGGCAAATAAAGCAAGAAGTTAAAAGAAAGCGGCTGGAATTGATCAATAGAAAGAGTGTGGTATTTCATCACGATAACGCTCGACCACACCACATATTAGCCACTCAGCAAAAATTAAGAGAGTTTGGCTGGGAGGTGTTAATGCATCCGCTATATAAATAAACATATAATAATTGTTTCCACAATCACATAGTGACCAGCCCTGACCTTCAGTTTGCTACTTGTTTCGGTCTCTTTAGGTAGCCTAAACTACTTGTTACGTTTTTTATATCAGTAGTTCCAAAATTTTTACAGTAACAAGATCATTTCACTACACCTATCACCTACTCACATCTACAAAATGGCAAAAAGTCATCGAACAAAATGACACAAATATACTGTAATTAAACGAAAATTAAAAAAACTTTATAAAAATTGTGTTGAGTTTTTATATAAAATGTTAAACCAACCTAAATGGTAGTTTTCTTTCTGTTACTTGATAAATAATGACCATGACTACGATGTTAAATCATGGTTACTAAGACTTTTGACGAAACGAATACGGTTATAAGCATCATAAAGGTAAATGGGCATTTTGTTCGGACCTGTGACCCACCAGCGATCGCTAACGAAACTAGTCGGAGTATGTTAAAGACCATGATTACTACCGAATGAGATAGGTCGCATTCCTCAAAAGCATGGGAAAGTTTATTTTAGCAAAAGAATTAATATTTAAAAAAAAGGAATTTTCGTATATCTAAGCAATGCTTTTGAATGTATAAAATGCTTAAAAAATGGACAATATCTTCCTAAAAAGGTACACCGAATGTTTAGGAGCTTTTCTATCTTGTTCCCTGCAATTTCCCTTGCGTCATTCCAAGCGCGGGCGCGGGCAAGCGTTCCCGAATGATCGACCGTGGCGAGCCAACGCATATTGAAACCGGTTTTTGGCTTATTGAGTGAAAGAGAGGGCCACTAAACTCTGTATTGTAATGTAGAATGCGCCTTACGAACGCCAGAGAACGTATCACAGTAAGTAATAATGATTGAAAATCAATAATTAGGAAAAATATACGTTTTACGTTGAAGCACATAACTTTTTAACCGACTTCAAAAAAAGGAGGAAGGTTCTCAATTCGGTTGTATGTATTTTTTAATGTTTGTTACCTTAGAACTCCGCCATTAATGAACCGATTTGAAAAAAAAATTTCTCAATTGAAAGGGTACATCCAGATTGGTCCCATTTTTTTCAAAATTCAATTCTAATGATGGGATCCATGAGGAATTAAGGGAGCTCCTAAAATACTATATGTATAGCGATTTCAGTATATTTAACAACAAGTCAAGCATTTGCATTCAGAAAGTATCATTAGCTGAGGTGGAACTGATGAAGGAGACCATAGTTGGACACAACACTCTTCCACGAGTAAGGTACGCACGCCCCACCCACGCGATAAGATATTTTTATTAAGACAGTTAATTAAGCCTTGCCATAGCAAGAACCGGAAAACCCCTTTTTTTAATCAAGCCGATTGTTAGGGAAACCCTATTAAAAGGTTATCCAAAGATAGGGTTACCCTATTGATAAGCTACTCCAGTGTTAGCCTGTCGATATGGAAACCTTTCTGAGTAAAGTTAACTGCTTTCAATGCGCTTACCGAATCAAATAGGGTATTGGTAATTTCAATATTTAGCACTTACCAACTAAAAGGGTTGTCTTTTTCGCGCATTCTGGTGATTTGTATTAACCTATCTGTGTATGTAAGTTAATACTATAAAAGGTAATACAATAATGAGTCGTATGGTGTGCACTAGAGGTGGGTTATACTAGGTAAAAGTCAATATCTGTTATCACTGTTACTATTGCAGAAAAATAACAGTTCCAAATACGTGTTACAAAATAACAAGCAAAAATTGCATGATATTTGGTTCACTGTAAGAAGAATGTGGCTGAAATATGGCTATCTTCTGCAGTGTTTGTTATCAAGCCTTATAGAATATACCAGAATACTCCACAAAACTACACCAACATAAAAATATCTTTTCATATGTTTTTCTATTGAAATAACTTGTTTTTCATTTTATCTTGAGACAGGAAAATCGGAACACAAATATCTCAAAAAAATATTAATTTTTATCACAAGTCATATAAATATTCATAGTTTCATAAATCAGATCAAGACTGTCTTCCTAAAACAATTTTTAGTTCAAGTTTAATTACTCTGAAAGATTACAGACAAAACTCGATTCGCAAAAGTTTGTAACTTCAGAACATTCAGAATGAAAAAAATAGGTCAAAAAATTTTTGAACAAAGAACATATAATACACAATGAATGAATCACTGACCTGTAAAAATCTGGACTAGCCGCTGTCAAAATAAAGTCATCCCTACTAGACGATCGCAATTTTAGTGCCGTAGGCTACAGTTTAAACAGATGCGAGCGAACCATGAAACTAATTTAGTAAAGGACGCAAGATAGGCAGTCTTAAGCAGTATTCTCCAAAATTAGTTCTCAACACTCTCACTTTGTGACATTTTAAAAGGTCCACACAATTAGCTGTCATTCGTATGTGTGGCGGGACTGCCAGTTTAAATAGAGACTTAGTATGAGTTCTAAAAATTAAGCACTTTACTTAAATCGATTGAAAAGTAATACAAATTAACGTTTACTATTCGATCGATTTATTCGAAGTGGTTTGTTTAGTTTATACAGGTCAGTGATTAGAATACAGAAAACAAAAGCAATTGGCAAAAAACAGAATTGAATGAAGCATGATTTTAATAAATCAGTTAATTTATAAAACAGAAATAGGTACTAATATCATTCATCTTAGATTTGTTTAAAATAAAACCGAATTAACTGTCTTTTTTGTGAGCTGAGCTCCTTTGAGCTCATCTATATCCTATGGTGCGGTTTGGTGTGTATCCGAATGAAAAAAATAAGAGATAACATTAGTCTTTTCACACGCTCACATTAAATTATTTTACGTAAACCTCATAAAAGGCGTTTCAAAGTAATGAATAGGTATTATCAAAATTACCTTTCGTTTGTCAGATTGATTATTTTGTCTTTGAAGCTCATGTTGAGCTCAAATAATGTCTGTCTGTATTATGGTATGTGTATCCGAAATAACCTGAATGAGAAAATAACAGATATCTAATGCATCTAGATTTAGAAGTCTCGTAAGCATAAAACTTGACATTTCAATCTAGTCGTTTAAAATAACAGATACACAACCTTTCTAAATTAGGAAGTCAATAGTTGCATAATACACTTATGATTTTACATTTCATTTTAATTTAGTAGCTTGAAATATCTGTTCCTTCACCATTCTAAATTACGAAGTTGGAAAGTAGCCTTTAATTACACTGTATTTAGATACATTTTAAGTTAGTAGGTTGAAATATGTGTTCTTCGGACGTAACAGCTGTAACAATTGTTACTGTTGTGACTGCTGTTACTTGAGTAACACTTGTTCCAGTGGAACAACTGGGACTGATGTTACTTCAGTAACAACTGTTTCGTTGGAGCAGTTGTTACTTCTGGGACTGCTGTTACTTGAGTAACAACTGTTACGTTGGAACAATTGTTACTACTGTTGCTGCTGTTACCGATAGTAACAAGTATTTAGCGTATGAGATAACAAGTATTGCTGGTTTCTTTAAAATATCTGTTCTAAATACCTGTTTCGATAAATACGCCTCACTTCTAGTGTGCACGTAGAGGTTAAAATTGCTTGAGCACTTTTAAAACCCTTTCATAGGGTAAGCCTCGATAGGGTTTTCAGATACGGTTAGTGCTTACCCGAATTAACTGTATTCATTTGGTTAACCTTTCGTTGGAGTAAGTCGACGATATGCTTATCGAATTAATAGGGTTTGTGGAAGCAAGTCTATGAAATACCCAATTAAAAACCCTTTTATTGGTAAGCGGTTCCGGTCCTTGTGCCATAGTCGACAAATCAAATTTCAATAAATTATTCTGGTGAGAATGATACCATCAAACTGATCTGATGAAGAAGGCGAAAGGTAAGCACCGGAACTCTGTGATAAAACAATGTATCATAGCCGTGTTTGGGCTTATTTGAATCGTCATGAGAAGCAATTTAGCTATAATTACATCACATATCGCCATTTAGAATGTAAAAAAACACTAAAAAACAGACAAATAAAACAAATTTTTATAAAAAAAAAATAACCGACACCGACTCCAAAAATAACTGTTTGGTATGATTGTTTAAAAGTTATTTTTAGCTTTTTAGTGTTTTTGAAGTCGTTTTTTTTTCATAAAAAATTGTTTTTCTCCATGCATTTCGATCATAATAAAAACATTCCGTGAAATGTTAATCCTTAACCTTAACAAATAACCCATTTCAATAATGGTCGCGTACTTCGAGGTACCGGGTCAAAAATGCCCGATGAACTTTGCCTAGGCATTTTACAAAACAACGAGTGTTTGCAAACAGATGATACCCATTGTATAATGACGAATCATACAATATGCCGACGACATAACCTTACCAATATTAAGTGTTACGTGCGCGTGTGTAGTGCGTGTCGCTAGGTTGAACTACAATTAAAATGTTAAGATAGTATAATCCCTATGGTACATCCACACCAAAGCTACTTTTGGTTGAACAATGTTTACTACATGGGAGTATGATACAATACTAAGCAATTTATTTTCATTTTTTGTTTTGAATGTAAATAACCGTCAACGTCGAGCGGTAACTGGATGTAGCTGTATGATTACGCGAAAAAAAAATTGGCTGAGGGTTGGTTTGGTTGATTGTTATTTATCGGCAATTAAGATTTTTTAAAGAAAATGTCGTAACAGTCATAATTTCCATTGTCATAATCATTGTTACAATCTACCACCGTCACTCGACGTCACAGCCGGTACACGCCTTGCCTACAGAGAATATAACAACCGGATATCGAATACTAGCGCCATCACATCATATTGGTTCTTCCACCCTAAACTGATCGTAAGGCGAAGTTCTGCTAGAATAAAGAGTCACCAGAACTATAGACTACTCATTCGACCAATCCCTGACCTACTTTCTGTAACATATTAGAAGTTGGATCGGGCAATACGTTCCACAATTATATTGGAGGTGTAATTAAATTAAAGAAAATGGCTGAACAGTGATTCTTTCACATCGGATGAAGAAATGCACGACAAGCAGAAACAAGAAAGGTAGAACTGTTTCACAACATTAGCTACCGAAGATTTGGCCGGGTCACGAAAAGGACGGCTGATTACAAGGACAAGCTGGAGTCAACGGCGCTGCGAGTCCTGCCGGCGCTTGGGACATGCTGCAGCTAGATACGGGCTCAGCGCGCCGGTTTACCACGACAACACAAAAAGTCAGAGATATTTTGCACATGACTTATAATATTATTTAGTATAGTACACAAAAACTAGTCGGTGAATAGGTATATAGGAAATCTGTCCGTTAATAAATAGTTTTGGACATCGGTAGCGAGCTCAACGTACTTATTATATCGTTTACTTACAACGTACATACTTATTATATATTATAGTAGAGGTCTTGACTAACTGACAATAATCATATCCATCTTCATAGACCGACATACATACTTTTTATTGCGCACCACACAAGAAACGCAATCTTTTCCAGACAACCTTCTACCTGATCTTAAAACCTTAGTCACAATTTAAAAAAACCTATGTAGAGGTTCGGTGTAGGTATATTTGTAACTCATTTACTAATCTTGCGTAGATTCCATATACTTACTATAGTCTGGCACCTTGATAGAATACACCTGTTTATAGCATAAAAACTACCAGTTGTTTATTCCGAAAAAACCCACTGACATTACTAAGAGACTTTAGTTAACGAAATTCTATGACAAACTAAATTACACGAGTGCGAAGCCGTGGGGAACAGCTAGTAAATTTATAAAAATAGAGAGCTCGACAAAAAGAAAATAACCTACTAATTTAATAGTAAATTACTTGAATAATAAATTTATTTGCCTTTTAATAATATTTGGATTAAAGAATAAGTCTGTACAGCCTTGTGACAGATCGTTGCTGTGTTGCTATGAAGCTATGTATGTTCCAAGACTGCCTAATGCCAAGTGTGCCTCTATGGAACTATGTATGTTCCAAGGCTGTCTAAGGCTCTGTGTGCCTCTATGCCTGTGTAAGCTATGTTCCAAGAATAAGAACGGGCGCATATTATCAGAAGCTTATAATAGAAACGTTATTGCGCTTGCCGGGCCGAAGTCACAAACCCCGCACATTATCAGGTTCGACGATTCGGTTCCAGTTGTAACCGACTGCGCCGCCAAGACACCTCTCCGTCTTCTGACGTACGCACAGGTATGTTAAGAGCCCTATTACATTTCGGCGCCGAGCTATTTTAGCTGTGTGAGCGGTGTGACCGATACTTCCGTCCTTCCTTTTACGTCGTCTCATTTTCTCAGTCTATAAGGTGACTAACGATCTTGATCGGCCGTAACAAAAGTTTTGGTAGGAAGTTTTGATATGCTTAAAAAACAATATGATTTGTTTTATTATTTTACATTATTCAGAAGTGTTATTATAAATTAAATAATAAAACAATTGTATTCATACTCAGTAGGTATTGATTTTTAGCAATGATTTTTATTTAGAAAAAGATGTTTTAAAATAAAGTTATAATTTTGTCGCATATTTTTTTTGCATTGCTTGAAGACATATCCAATGTGTCCGGGGATACGTGTAGTAATCAAACTTTAACTTTACGTGATCTTTACACAATGTTTTTCTCTGCAGCTATTCTGGAGTCGATAATTTCAGGCAAGACACATTTCTCGTAACGCTATATACGTATACGCGTAAAAAAAAAAACTATAATTTTTCGTGTATTTATTTATGAAGCCGGCGTGGAATTTGGTAGAAAGTGAGTCATGATTTCGATTCATCGTTACTCCTGAGAAATCTCTGAATTTAACGCCTTTAACTTTTGAAATCTGACATTTCAAGTCAATGGGACTTGACAGACTAGAATAATAAATAAGTTGTTTGAGTGCCTTAAATTTACCTTGTAAGGTATTGTGAATTTTTATGCAACTTTACAATAATTCCCTTTGCAAAATTATGGCTTTCTATTACTAAGATTCTCTAAGCCCCGCGAGCAGACAGACAGACGGTAGGACGTGAAAAAAATACACAAGTTCCGTTTTGACTACGGAACCGTAAAAACAACCTTTCATCATGGAACTTATTCTCCTAAAAAGAAAAACATAAATACAAATGAAAAAAGGAAAAGAGAAACCTCAAGCTCGCCTACCACAATAACGACACAAAAACAAAACGATGAAGTGAAGCAAAGCGACGCAAAGAAAGCAAACAGAACCAGTATGGCAAGCTACCTAACCAGACCCAGATCACATTAAACTACAGAAACGATGCCAAAAAACTGTACCGTAATCCCGGCTACAGGAACCTCAACCAAAACAAAGCATACAAAACTAAAAAACAACATCAACTTAACCTCCCAACACGGCGCGTCACCGCGGGAGATTAAGACTACAACCCTCCAATCCAGCAACCAGTGCACAACTGTACCGCTACAATCAAAATTGTACCTACAATGTTAAATCACTTTTATCAACAAAACGTTTTATTGAACTAATGCATACCTTATCAAAAATCAACTACGACATTCTGGGACTGGCCGAGAGGCGAAGAATGGGATGCAAAATTGAAGAGCATGAAAAACATATCCTCTGCTATAAGGGGGAGACACCCGGCCTCCACGGAGTATGGTTTTTAATCAGAAAAAAATTTTGGTCCAACATAGTTAATTTCACTGGAATATCAGAAAGAGTAGCTGTATTAAGACTCACTCAATTACCATCATTCAGACATATGCACCAACAGAAAAAGCTCCAGAAAATGAGTTAAACAAATTTTACGAAGACTTTAAGCAAGCTCACGACACACCAGACAAAACAGTGCTCGTCATAGGTGACTTCGATGCAAAAATTGGTATGCCAAAACATTAAGAAAACTTAGTTATGATGGGGAAATACGGCTATGGAAAGAGAAATGCAACGGGCGAAAGACTGATTCAGTATGCATACGAAAATAAACTATTAATAATGAACACCTATTTCAAGAAAAAAGCAAATCGCAGATGGACATGGACTTCACCAGACCAGCGTACAAAAAACGAAATTGATTTCATACGAAGCAACACCCCAAAAATCATAACAAATGTAGAAGTACTGAATCAAATTAGCTTCCCGTCAGACCACAGATTAGTAAGAACTTCTCTCACACTTCAATCTTTAAAGAAGAGCAGAACATCTTACAAGCTAATCCCTAAACACCAGTATCAGACGCAGAACTGGACGGAGACATAAAACACTTGATGGATTTAGAAAAGATGAGCCTGCAGACACTCTCTGACTCGTTAGAACAAGCTCTGATAAAAACCCTGAAATCAACAAAAGACAACAACAAAATACAAACAAAAACAAGATACTAAGCGAAGCGACAATAAGTCGAGCATGTGAGCCCTTTCTAGCGGGCCCGA
Source organism: Anania hortulata (assembly GCA_963576865.1). NCBI lineage: Eukaryota > Metazoa > Arthropoda > Insecta > Lepidoptera > Crambidae > Anania > Anania hortulata. Next base: position 11,680,194 of record OY756388.1, on the reverse strand, counting down.
TCTGGGGGTGAGTCAGACTCGGGCCTCAAGGGCGCCTCTATAGGCTCAGACCTCGGCTTGGGCCGGCATCAGTAGGGCGGGCAGGGGAAAAACGGCCAGGTACGTGTCTGTGTCGGCCGAAATGAAAGACGGGACCTCGCATCCGTCGGCGGGTGCGGTGATGCGAACTACTATGTTGTATATTATTTGAAGTGCTTGACCGTTTTCGGTCTTCGAGCGTAAAATATTTACTACGATTTTATATACGGACAGCGTCTTTAATCGTAAAGAGTTTAGTTTGTAGCAATCTTTAAAATATTAAAAGTGTGTGTTTTATTTAACTTTGTTTGCATTATTGCCATTACTGACCTTAGCCCTTTGTTGCATTTTAAGTTCTTCACGCTTATAATTTCGCTGGTATGCAGTAATGAGGCGTCGTAACCTTGTGTTCAAGTCCTGCATTGAGGGCCACAAATGTCCTCCAGAACTGCCCTGGGTGCTATCGTCATCGGGCCTTGGAGACGCAGCAGGAGACGTTGCCCCTGCTCCACTTGATACGTCGTCTGTACAATCTTCATCACCAACGACACTCCCTCTAACCTTTCTTTCCTCACTCCTAAAATAGTAATAATAGTAAATTAAATACATCCTGCTGCACCATAAAATAATAACAGCAGATCTCGCAGCCAAGAGGAGAAAATAACTAAGTCATAGGGATTAGCAAAATGAAACTGCATTTTATGCAGAAAGCAAGCCGCTTTAAACAGTGGTACTAGGGACCAATACAAATGATTTCATTCGAGGAAACGGAAATTTCATCCACTAGAATTTAAGATGGCGGACATTTTCCAAAATGGCGTCTGTATAATTAAAAAAAAAGTATAGAATCAGAAACCCGGCTGCTCCGATATAGTGATTGAGGTGTCAATCAATTCGTATTGAAACCTATAATCAAAAGAAAAAAATACCATTTAATAAATTAAAGATGTCGGCTAAATACTATAAAAAATATGTAATTATATAATTGTTTTTTTTTATTCTAGTGAAAATAACAACTGAATATCCTATGATATGGGACACATATTTTTTATTTAAATGAAACCTGATAATAATATCTACAAAATAAAAAAATATATTTGACAATCCGTCAAGCAGTGATTTGTACGTATTACAAATGAAGCGCGTGGTTTTGAAAGCCTTCATTGCACTTAATGTGATGCATCGTACAATCTAAACGGCTGCACCGATTTTTGTGATTGGGGTGTCCAAACTGTTTGTATTGACACTATACCGTGAAGATTTGTAATGACGTCTGTGAAAACAGGCAAAGTGCGAGTTGGAGTCGCGCTTACACTTCTGTTACTTCGTAAATTTCTGAATCAGTGAACTCGTTTTGATTGTACGATGCATCACATCACGTGTAATGATTAAGGCTTTTAATACCACGCGCTTCATTTGTAATACCTATAGTTCAAAAATTTCTTGATGGATTGTCAAGCATTTTTTATTTATTTTGTAGATAATATCATCAGGTTTTATTTAAATAAAAAATATGTGACCCATATCATAGAATCTTTATCGCCATCTTTATTTCATTAAATGGTATTTTTTCTTTTGATTATAGGTGTCAATACGAATTGATTGACACCCCAATCACTAAAATCGGAGTAGCAGTTCTAATTTTTTTTTTAAATTATGCAGCCGCCATTTTGGAAAATGTCCGCCATCTTGAATTCCAGTGGATGAAATTTCCGTTTCTTCGAATGAAATCATTTGTATTGGTCTCTAGTACCACTGTGTAAAGTGGCTTGCTTTCTGCATAAAATGCAGCTTCCGATGTAAATATCGCCGTAAGCACTAAGAGTATAAACAAATTTTGATGCACATTCAAATAGTAATAATCTAACTTAATTTAATTAGATTTTTGCAATATTGGTTACAAATAGTTCGTTAAATCCTACTAAGTAGTAAAAATAAGTAAACTGTACAGACAACAGCTCGTCAACCTATCACAAAACGTCAAATTTTCTCAATTGATAACGATTTCTACGAGTCACTTTAACCTAATTTGTTACTCATATTATTTATATATATATTAATTAATTCTAATTTGCTACTTATATTATATGTTACGCTTAAAGACCGAAAACACTCATTGAGCAAAAAAAAAAGGCAACCACAGAAAGCACATAGCGAAATTCGCATCGTGGCTGACATACTATTCGATCTCAACGCGTTGTGGCAATGAAAAAAAGCCATGACGCGTTCTGAGCATTAATTGGTTTAACCATATTACGACGGACAGGTTGTAACTTGTCGGTGTAGGCTCAAGTGCAAAGACATCATTCATAAAAACATCATTTTTAATTATTTATTTTCTATTATTTTAAGTACATTATAAGTAATTTATCAATAATTAATAACTTGTCTTTAATATTTATTACTTAATAAAATGTTTATTTTAATGACACGATTTTTTATATTATATTTAATAATGATAAAATTAAATATGTTATGCAGTGAATTTCGATTTTTAGCAGCAGAAAGGGCATTAAGTACATTGTCATGTACCTGTTACAGGACAAAAATATTTCCAAGACCATCTACCATAACGTTTCGATACTAGTAGGACTCATGTGCGCCGTAATCAAATATGGTTCTATACTCATCAGGCTTTGCGTCATTTCCACAACGCGTTGAGGTCGAATACCCTGTCAGCCACGACACGAATTTCGCTATATGGCCTTTCTGTGATTGCCACAACGCGTCGTGAGCGTTTCATTAATGCCATAACAAGAATTTCGTCATGTGGATGTTTTACTGTGACCACGACGCGTTGTGAGCTATTTTTTCGCTCAATGTGCGTTTTCGGTCTTTGAGCGTAACATATACCTACAACATTCAACTTATTATGTGCAGATTTAAGGCCCACTTGCGCACAAAATAGCTAATATGTATATCTAGTAAAACATTTAATCCAGTGCTTATTAATAGAGTACTAAATAAATTAATATCAGGTTAAATATTTGTCTTGCGCCAACCAAATTCTGACATGGATTAACTTATCCTACAATTTTGCCAACATAACGTCATACTCCAAAGGAAATGTAAATCACTACACCCAAGTTACTATAAAAAAAATCAAACGTTGATTCTAAACTTCAGTCTTTTGGGAAAATCAAATCGGAGCCAGGGCCGAAAAAAAAAGAGGTTTGTAGTTTAAATAAGAGATAAACGTCAAGTTATAACGTCAATCTTTATTTTATTTACTCATCAACTTTGCCTTAATAAAAAGAAGTAGAATAAAAATAAATTTACAATGAATGAGATTCACGTAAGCCTACAAAATAATAATAAGCTGACTCCTCGTAGTGTGAAATCGTAATGTACAAAGTAATTGGACCAAGGGCTATGGCCCTGCAATAAAGAAACACAGTAATACCTATTCATATCAGAATTCACTTATTAGTACCTACCTACAAAATATTGGCTTATTAAGTTATGAAATACCTATTGTTAAGTATGCATTTCAATTTGTCTAGTTTTATCCAGCGCGGTAGGACCAATGCCATTTCTCTGGACAGTCTTAACCTTCTCAAGAAGTCTTTAACATAACACGGCAAGTATAAAAGTGGTGTCTCCGGTCTTTCACAATTATATATATTTTTAAATCTGTTAAGTATTCTATAAATTCTTCCTTATAATCAGAAAACATATCCATGGCTGCAATTTAGGTAATATTGACCACGTCTACAAATTCTTGACGTTTGAATACTGGGTTTAAAATAATTCGCTATCAAGACAATTTGTAAATTTAATACCGTGCTAGTGGATTGTTCACGATTAAATTCGCTAACCCTGACGTGCGCAAGTGGACCTAAGAGTTTTACAAAATATTGTAATGTTTCCAAAATAAATTTGATTAGTTTTAATGTTCACAGATGATGTATTTCTGTTGCCGCTATAACCAAAAACAGTATAAAATAAATATTTAAGGCGGGCCCCCATACGACGAACGAGATTTTTTTGCCGATTTTTGCTCGATATAATTAACAAGTAGACGCTTGAAATATTCTTGAAAAAAATATATTTAATTAAATAAATTAAAAAATATATAATTAAATTTAAATAAATCCCATATAACAATAGTGATTTTTTTGCCGTTTTTTTATATTATATATTGTATTTTTGTTGCCTCCTCCGTTATAAAGTTATAACATAGTGTCTAAAGTATGTTTATCCTTACTTGTCTTATTTAGTAAATAATAATTGCGGACGGATGACTATAGGCAATTAATAGGGGTGGGAACCATTGAATGAACTAATGAATGAAATCTAAAATAATAGGGAACGAATGTATAATATCAAAGCATAAAAAACTAAGTACTTACTACATCGTTATATCTCGTGTCAAAAATAAGTTGTAAACAACGATATGTATACATATATATAAGTACATATATAATCTGTAAGTTGCAAAGATATATTTAAAATAACGGTATCTGACATTTGATCAGTAGTAACGATATCACGGAGTAACGGTACCAACAATATCGGTATTTTAAGGCCTCGTTCTGAGCATCATAGTCAGACCTAAGTTTAACTAAACTCAGAATAAGCCATGTCTTAATAACACTGTTAGATTATATTATAAAGAGTGATTCATTGCTACCTAATCGAACTTAAAGTAAGTTACGTTAGCAATTTTTGATAGCCATGAACCCGGGAGACCGGTTTTTGCATGGCTAGTAAGTAAACTCGGAAGTCAGGTTCTTGGGGTGGCGCGACGGTTCTTGACTTGACTCGCGACACTGAGGCCAGTCAAATCAAGCTCTGAGTGTAATGCACATGTCTACCGAATATTATTGATTGCAATGAAAGTGTTAAGCTAAACCACACCTTATTTTATCATGGAAACCAAAAACACTGCTGCGGTCAAAAATGTTATGAATCATGTTTTTCAAGATCTTTCTCATATAGCTATTACTTAGTAATAACTTAGTTAATAAACCTTCTTTAACTTTTTAATGAATAACATTTTTGATGATCGGCAGTAATTTACAAAACAGGTTGCAAAACAGCAACCTCTTTACATTCATAATGAGTCAATCGTTCACTTCTCCCGTCCCATCTCTAAAATCCAAACACAAACAGAATTTATTTAATGTCAAACAGTCGTGTCATTTTTTTGTCCGTGCCGAAAATTTTACGAATTTGTGTAAAATCTTGTACAAAGTTGATGAATAATATTAGTTTTCAGTGAAAAATGTATTGTACGTGTTTTTTTTATTATAAAGGATATTTATACACAGAATACATAGTAAGATAAAGTTGGTAAGAAGTGTTTTTGGTTCGCCCGTTGTTTGTTTATCAAATAGGTTGTCTAATTAAAATTTTGGTTGGTGGTTGTCTAATTTAAATTAATGCCCTTAACTTTAGCTCGCGGTTCACGACTCTTGTCTTCTTTAAATTAATTCGTAGTAAACGGTGCTGGTGTCAAATTTAGACTATGTTTTGCTTATACTTTGTAAATATTATGTATTTTGTCACTGTTTGTTTAACCAAATAAAATTAAAAAAAAAAAAAATAGGACAAGTAAGGATAAACGGACTATAATGTTGTATAGATAATCGTACAGAATCCTTTGAGCATGATTCCGACTCGCACTTGGCCGGTTTTTTTGTACATCAACAAGTTTTATTAAGCATAATGTTAAAACTTAACTACAGCAACTATGAGAATTATGTGAATATGTCGTGGCCAGATCGTAAAATTGATCATTTCATGATGTGACCGATCATTTTATTAAATGGTGGTATTTCATGATATGGAACAAAACCCGCTGCCTACATCATGATGTGGTCTGGCCAGATCAGTGAATGCTCAGCGTTTGACGATATAACAGCTAAACGCACTACTACTTCATGAAATGGTCAAACATTAGTGATCATATCGTAAAATCGTTACAATAACCACCGGTAGAGGCGCTAATGTTGCTTTGTTTTTGTGATGAATAATGGTGGCTGACAAATATTTTATTCTAAACGTGAATTAAAATATGTAATTTGAAGGTGAAAGTGCAGTGAAATATTGTTACGACCCCAAGCTAGGCGATTTTTATAAAAGTCACTCAAAAAATGAGCGCAACGTCAAAAAATCAAGACGTTCGAAACGTAATTTCAGAGGTTAGTTAGGTTATTTAGCTATTCAAGTGTTTTTATTTATTATTGTATTAAAAATAATAACTATTTAAAATAATCTATCGACTAAGATTACAAATATTAAACAAATTCAATTCATTGTTAACGTTTAATGATATGGACAAACGTGGATTGACATTTCATCAACTGTTAACGTTTTAACGATATGGTCAGTTTTAGTTACTATCATGAAATACCACTATTTTATAAATTGATCGGTCACATCATGAATCGGTCAATTTTACGATCTGGCTACGACATATATAATTCGGTTTGTGACAGAAAGGTGTACTCCGCATATTCCTAGGGTAACTATGTAGTTAAAAAAAATAAAAAATGGACTGCTTATTGTACGATTGTGACTGCAGGCATAAATAACTCTTGGTCTCAGTAAAACAATATTAAAAGCTTTAGTCACAATTTTTTTTAAATTCTTTTATATGAAAATATGTATATACTTACTTAATATCTGTACACTCTGCATCATCTGGTGGACCCAATTTATCAACGAAGCAAAGTTGAGGATCAGATCGCATGGCTAAGTAGTTTTCATACCCATGTATATACGTCCCAACCAATAACGATACATCACACTCTGTGTCCCACCATAAACGTGGAGGCGTACTGTCTACACCACGAGGCACACGCATTCCTAAAGAGCTGTTAACAATAAAAGCAAAAGCAATGTTTTAAATATAAAAGAGTGATTTGCTCCTATTCAACATAAAATATTTACCTAAAAAAATACAAAGCGTCAGCTTTTTAGTACGTATATTATTGTTGGTCCCATAAAAAAATTGTTGCATCCTTTATAAGGCCCATAATGAAGAGATTTTTATTGATTTTGGACCTTAAGGCAAGGGATTGTCCAAAGTTTGGTGGCAACTATTCGGCCACTGCCTTATAAACAGTGATCGGAATAGGTAGATTGATTGATGTACTTTGGTAGTGCTAGCATAATATGGATATGTCTTTTTTTAAAACTGATACAAAGAAATTCCGAAATCCGGGAGGCATGTCCATATTAACATCAATGTTTAAGATCATTAATCCCAAATCAATCTACCTATTCCGATCACTGCTTATAAAGCCTTAAATACAACTGAAGCCTTTGCGAGGTTTTGCGTTATTTCAATAACACCTTGTATTTTTTTAATTTTTTTAATAATAATTATTAAAATCAAATTTTGTTGGTAAATTTTACGTACCTGGCATGTAATCCATTTTCTATTTGGGTGGCGAAGTCACCAATGACTTCATGTTTAATGTAATACATCATTCGCACTCTAAGTAACACTCTGAAATACGTTTATTATAGATAAATTACACATTCTGTTATGTGAGAATAACAGAGCAAAATATAAATAAACTTATCAAGAAATAAACTAATATGTGCCGCGACGAAAATTCCCGTTCCCAGTCACGTCCCTTGGGGAATATTCCCAGTATTCTGAATATTGTATGTGGTCGCAATCCTTATCAGTGAGGGACCGAGGAAGCCAGACCGACCTTTGACTACGACTAAGTCGACGTAACGTAGTAAGACGATGTCATAACTACTAATATGCCGATCTTGCTCCACTTTTTCAAAAATTACGTCTATTTTATACGTAACAACAGGGTGACCAGCTCGCACTGCATCTTGACATCAATATTCCAGGATCGAAAACGCTTAAATCAACTTTGTGCACTCTTACTGATACTGTATTAGGTCTCTTAACGTCAGTTCTTTTTTGCAGCCTGCGTTGCATTTTATTTTATAATAAAATTTTAAAATATAACGATATCTTGATTCGGTTTACTCATTTTGGCAGAAAGAAAAACAAATTAAGCCATCAAAAACATATCTTGTAAAAAAAAACAAGTCTCGCAACTCAGTTCTCCTACCGTAAAAAGTTGTGAGATCCATGTAACACCAAACCAGTTATTTTTTTAGTCCCTGCTTAAGGGGCCTTGTCTTAAGTTATTACGTAATGAGCAAACTAAACTACATCTTATAGCGACCATCAGGGCTAGCATGCGCGCATCGATTAATTTGTCGATAGACATCACAAAAGTCTACCAATTAACGTAATCATAATAATCGTAAACGTAATCAAACAAAACAGAAACTATATTACTGTAAATAATAAATTAATAAATGTGGAATTACAGTTTTCTTCCTTAAGGACACTTTGTTGGGAGCCACTCCCGTTTTGCGGTACGCTGACAAAAAGCTCTATAGTGACCGATACCAAAAGCACTTGCCGGAATATCAAAATCTATGACACAACAGTCGATATTCGCTGTGTGCAAAGTGGGTGGTGGGGGCCGTCAAATCGATCGCAGCACGCTATTTGACGGAAATGTGAAAAAACTCTGGACTGTCAGTGTCAAATTGCTATATTTTCATAGAATTCCATACTAACATTAATAAGTATTTTTAAGTAAAAACGTTAAAATTCGCGATATGGGTCACAGTACGTGTTGTGTTATAAAGTGTAGAAACAATGGGAAAAACAGTTCGTGCATGTTTTATTCGTTTCAAATATCAAAATGGAAATTGGAGCAAAGACATAAATGCATAGCTGTAGTAAAAAGAAAAAAGTTTATAGGGAGTTTGTGCCACAGACGTTTGTCTTATGATCACAGCTCTTATTAAGTAGCTTTGTCAGTTGGTTCTAAGCTCTTCAACGTCTCTCACATGCTGTGCTAACACAATTTTCTCCCTTTTTGCTCAGTTTGAGGTTGGAAAGTTATATCATGCTGTATTGCTCCAAATCCCGTACGTATTACAACATTCATATTTAATTCAAGTAAGAAAATTGTACGAGCTGAAGCCGTACATTTGTATCTATGCATGTGTGTGTGTACGGCCCAATTAACGGAATTTGTTTATGTAGCATTTTACACAATTCACTCATATTTTAAAGCAATAAATCAGTGTCTTACAAACATTCATACGGGTCGGTTTTATTTAGCACTCCTCGGAGTAACCCATCCCTTATAGCATAGCATAGCAAGCATTAGTAAATGTTAGGAGTCCCATTCACACCTTAGGAACCCCCTACAAAAATCACTTATCATAATATGCACAAACTTTTAAGATATTTTTATCTAATTTCGAAGAAAAACAATCCGAAAATCATTCTCAAACCATCCAGTTGCCATAATTTGAAAGATCTTAAGTCCACAATAATTTTGGTCACTAGGGGCGCTGTCATCGCGCACACAGCGAATACTTTATTAAGCAAAGTAATAGATAAAATTAAGCATAGCATCCCTTATTTTAATATGTGCACTTTATGAAGACTTACAATGTATTTGTTATCTATAATGCTACATGTTGTTTACCCATGTTATTAGATATTTTTAACAAAACCAGTAAGTCCCAAAAACGGTAAATCAGAGCACTTCGTGTACTGCAACTCACTAATGTGCGTTGATCAAGGTTAATAGGCTAAGGCTTTTTTTAAATAGGTCTTAAATTGTTAATAAGTGTTCCACAACACCGAAAAAAAAATTGTATTTTTTTAAGACTTCGAAAACTACAAAACTTTAATTTTTTAATAATATTTTCATAAACAGACGAAAAGGCTGTCAGCTATTTTGGTCTATAGATTATCTGTGCCATGACGTAGTATCTCTAGTGAACAAACAAAAAACTTACACGTCTTTCCGAATATAACCTCCCTGAATTAATTCATTAGAAATCATGTTTGATTAATCAAAGATGATTTCTAATAGTTTACACCAAAAATATAGTAATTATCATTACTGTATTGTTCGAGAATGCAAAAATACATCAAAGACTCAAATGACATTTGATCGTTTACCATAAGACTGACTCACTCACGTCGCGATCATGGCGGATAGTTTCTAAGAATTTCAAATTATAGAAAAAAAAAAGATTTTCAGCTATCTTCTACTTTTTAGTATTGAAATCGATATATTTAGGTTCCTAAAGTAGAATACTATATGAAATAATTTTTTTTTGAATTAATTTTGATATGAGTCAACTAGTCTATTCTATAAATTTGCATGCGAGTTAAAAATAAAAGTAATAATAATAATACTCATTTATTTATTTATTTCCGGGCACTTATACACGTTTCACGTTATTATAGCTTTGCCCTTGCCCCAGCACCGCTTCGGGACTACATATCGGCTGGTGATGAAAAGAAACGGCGCAACAAACTCAGTCACCTATGTCAGCTTTTTTTTACAGGAAATACAGTTACAAGACATGAAGTAAGTGCATGCACTCTTGTCGTTTAAATAATGCTATACACACTACTAGCTCGAACAGCCTTAATGCATAAGAGTGCTGATTTTTAAAAGAATCCTAGACATGACTTGTGTTACTATTAAAATTTGTCGTACCTACATTAAGAGTTTCCAATTTTCAATTAATAGATTCGTGTTGTGTGTCATTTTTAATGATCTTAACGATTTAATACAATGAAACTTAATGTACTACTTGACATAAATGTATTTTTATTATTATGTGTTATTTTAATTATAAAAATGTATTATTATGTGGAAGCCACAAACTCTGTATGACCTACCTATGGACCACATATAAATTATTTGAATTTAAATCACATCTCTCAAACTCACCCTGTATTTCACACGAGTGACTTGAGACTTGAGACTTTCGAGGTGTCCACTTCTTTAACTTTCTTAACGCTGTATGTATCATTCATAAGTATTAATTGATCAATCGATCAAAACAACTGATTCTCAGAGTACACGCAAGGTACCTACAGCTATAACTTCGGTTGATCTCTTCGGCAGCGTGGTTTATTGTGTAGCCAATTCTCGCTCTGTACGCGCCAACAACAAAAGCATACTTTATTCAGTAAATGAATAAATATGAACAATATATTGTAGTTTTAGTGAGGTACATGCTTGGTACAGCGGATTTAGATTGTAATCTAAACAATCTCTCCATAATATTTTAAACCACGTGCAGAACGAGCTCGGCCTGTACGCGCCAAATGTAAACTTATTTTTTATGAAAATATTGAATAGTACGCATTTTTTTGTTAAAGCGTAAAGCTAGTACATACTAGAACTTCGATTTTATGTTTCTCAAATCAAAGTACAACACTTGGCGGGTAAAGGACGTGGGACACATTTAATGTGGTTGGAATGGTCACCCAGCCGCTAACAACCGCAGCGTAGGCGGGTTAATTTTGGTTATAACTAACTACCACTACCTCTACTAAGCTACAAGCACCTTCAAAATTGGTTTACAGGCATGTAATTATACTTTTATTTATTATCACGCTTATTCCTGCGAAATAATGTGATATTTGGGCTTTCTCCTCGTTATCGTGAGCACAAACCGTCGCATAATAATAGACATAATAATGGTCCGATATTAGAGTTTGTCGACAATTTAATCACTTATCGAAATTTGACAGGTAGAACGTCATAATTTAATCTCAAGACTCGATTAAATGCCACGATAAAATTTTGTCGTGGCGCGCATGCTAGCCCTACATATCAAATTTAAAAATCTTTCATGTTTTAAATAAATAGATTGACTTGGCCATCGCATGAAAACACAATGTATCTTACTAGTAATGCATATTAAATAAAATTTGATTGTTTAGTGCAATTGCCAAGTCAATCTATTTATTTAAAACATAAAAGATTTTTAATATTGATATGGTCACTATAAGATGTTGCTAGGTTAGGTCATTACGAAATAACTTAAGACAGAAGTCCCCTTAAGTAGGGACTGAATAAATTAACCGACTTGGTATTACTACTGATTTGGTATTATTATTATATGTATTATTATTATTATATATATTACATGGATCTCACAACTTTTTACGGTAGAAGAACTGAGTTGCGAGACTTGTTTTGTGTTACAAGTTATGTTTTTGATGGCATCTCATTTCTTTTTGCAGATAGTACTAATATTTTTCCTTTTTGGTACCTTTTACTTCTTGAATACCAATATCTACACCTATTATTCCATTATATTATACATATATTACAGGTACACTGATTCATTCACTGCAATGTTTTCTCGATACACCAACTGCATAAATAACTTTGTAATCCCATATAAATGTATAGGATTACAAAGTTATAAAGGCAGTTGGTGTATCTAGAAAACTGAAACGAAATTACAAAATAATTTAGTTTTTTCTTGATTGATACACTAAACAAAAATTTTATTAAAAAAAATAAAACCGACTTCAAAACACTAAAATGCTAAAAATAATCCTAACACTTAAGTACCTAATCAGTTACTTTTGGAGTCGGTGCCAGCCGATGAGAGATTCAATGTTTTTGTTTGTTTCTAACTGCTGAACACCGATTTCATCCCCTATTTTTCTACCCTTAGGGGTGATTTTTATTATGCAAACTTTTATCATATTATCTTTGAAATATAAGCTATTCAATAAAACAAAAATCATCAAAATCGGCTCATATTTGTCGAAGATAGGTAACAAGAACCACAACCAAAATATTATCTGGGTATATATTTGTTGATTTTCTCAAAAAGTTCTGAATCAATTTCGATACAATTTATATGGGACCACCTCTGAAGTATGATCTACCAAACAAAAAAAGAATTATTAAAATCGATTCATAATTGGCGGAGTAATCGCGTAACAAACATACAAAAAAAAAAAAACATACAGTCGAATTGAGAACCTCCTCCTTTTTTGAAGTCGGTTGATAATTGGATACTAAATTTGAAGTTTTTTTATATGCTAGAAGTGCCTTAGAGTTTTGATAATCGGTCAGTCGGTCAGTGAGTGACAAAATTAAGAAACTTTGATGTTATAATTCTTACGACTACTGGTTTAAATTGAATGAAATTTGAAATATACCGTGTTTATACAATGCCTGCTTGGTTGCTGAAAATTCAGGTTTCTAACTTTATCCACAACGAAGTTATAGGGGGTCGAAAATAGCCTGAACTGCTTCGAGAAAAGGATGAAACGGTCGTGTGCTTTTTTGCTCGTCTGAATTACACGAAAACTTACCAAAGTTTCATCGCAATCGGATGAATGGTTTAGGAAAGCATTCCGGAAAAAAACATAAAATTTTAAAATAACATTAAAACATACTTACTTATTAGCATGTCTAAATAAATGCTTTTTATAACTGCTTTCTAAATAAACCTCACAGTCATATTTATCGATAGAACTCCAATGATTGGGATCTTCCCATTTTTGAGTATCATTAGGCTTGGGTACATCTTTTGGTTTGTTTTTCTTTTTAGCGTTCCTTCCCCGTGGAACTGGATTATGTAATCCACTATGATTCCTTGAAATGGTAACTTCCCCGTTTTCACACGGCTCTATTAAGTCCCATATAAAATTTCTAATTTTTTCGTCTCCTTTGTAGTGTCTTAAACAATACAATACCTGCAATTGGAAAACAATGTCAATTTTATCAATTACGTTTCCAGCATGATTAATTATAATTATTATAACTTATTGTCAGAATGCTGTTAGTTTAACTCAGTGAAAGCCTACAACTTTCTCGGTATTAGCATGGCAAATCATCACCTTTGTGTACAAACTGTGCTTCGCTTCTCGGCTACGGAGGTCGTCAATATTGATGTGGTGAAATAAAAAGATTAATTTTAACAGTTCAACAGTTATTATTGGTTAAAAACCTATGATCCCTACCTATTTACACAAAAACCTTGCTTGTTTGTAGTTTTTGTGAGGAATTATCATCATAATTCTTGCTTGTAAAGACACTTAAGCTTTAACTCTGTTGTGAATTTATTCATTGGCAAAACACATAGTGGCTGTAGAACTTACAATTATTCGGGCACAATCTTCAATGACTGGCAAGGTCCATCCTTTTCGAAATTGATTTTTGTCGATTATTTCTTCCCATCGCGCCCAGCTTAAACAAATAAAATCAATGAGAATCCTAGGAGTTTGTCTTATGTGGTTCTTAGTCACTGGTGTTGTGTTAAGGCACATCTTAAATTTAACTTTGATATCTGATATCCTAGCTAGCTCGCGACTTCGTTCGCGTGAACTACAGGATGTTTGGTCTGTCGCATATTAAAGCAACGTTGTTCCAACGCAGACCCGTTGGAGCACTCTTATCGAGAAGGGAGATTTTGACTTTCGGTTTGAAATTGCAGGTTGTATTTATCAGAAGACTATAGCTCAGGTAGAGTTCCTTCGCGGTTCGCACAATAAATGTTAAAGCAAAGTGCTATGTGCGAGTCTTTTGAATTTTCGACTGAAAAGCAGTGTCTTTTCGCCGTGGTTCTTGTCGTTTTGGTGGTGAAACAAAGATCTTTTAGATTGTGCAGTTCCGTTGCGCAGTATTGCCCGAAATATGTCCGGTAGAAAACGATTCCGACGAATTGAGAATCTGTTCCTTTTTCGGTTAAAAATAGATAGTATAGACAAAGACAGACTAATTGCGGTGAGGTTGCAGGTTCTAGATTTAAAGTTATATCTTGGCAGGGCAAACTGTGCCCAACTAGCACACAAGCTGCTTCTACAGCCTTTGTAGAACTTGTTAGCGATACAGTTGCAGTTGAAAAGCTAAAACCAACTCCTCAGTCTGTAGAACATCGTATTCTAAAGTCATTATACAGGTATGCGATACAGTGGCCATGCAGTCGTAATCATTTACACTAACGTTTTACAATGGTTGTTGTCTTGTTCCGTTATTCTACGGGTAATACAGGTAAAACAGAGTTGTGAACATTCCTATAACACTAGTAGAGTTATAAATGATGTTTTGGAAGGTATGAGTGTTTGGAAAGAGCTATAGGATGCTATTGAATCACTTTGAGTGAGAGAGAGCATCTCTTTAAATTTTTAAGTTCTATAATAGAGTTTATAACCACTCTTGTAGCGTCATTATCTACAGTTGAGTAAATTAACTCTGTAGTAGCGCTAAAGGCGCTTAATATAGTATTTGTACTGCGAAACCCGCTATAGTAGTGGTTTTTATGACTAAAGACTAAGAGTAATACGTTTATAGCGTTACTATAACGCTTTGAGTGGGACAGGAGCTGTTTTAATTTTTTTGATTAATATACGTTATCATCCATTTTGACTTAAAATCTTCGGTTAAAATCATTAACAATACCCACATCGATACCGTGTTATTACAACTACTTTATGTTTTAGTTCCGATATTATTTGTTAATAATGACCTATCTATTGGGAAGTCTTAATAAAGTGGTTTGAATAAGATAAAATTATTGTAAAGTTAAAAACGTAATATCTTGTGGGCGCGTGAAAATCTAAGCGAAAATACATGTATATATTCACAGTAAAATGATACCACGGTGAAATAACTTCAGAACAAACAGCCCTATTTTAAGTACATTAATTTAAGAAGATTAGCAGTAAGAAGCTGACAGTGCTTTTTGTGGTTATATTTTATTTAGTCAGATTATAACTTCAGAGTGCCGTGTACTCATCACAAGATGGTATTATCGGCAATTGCACATTTTTATTCTATGGGTTTTAATTTTTTATTGGCTTTTTTATTTTGTTGAAAATTGTTAAAATATGCGTAAATTTCCTCTTATTTATTGCTAGTTTTTAAATATATATTTATTTAAACTGCAAATTATAAGATTTTGGCTCAATTGGCCGTATCTCAAGTTGACAAATTTGTCGTGAAAACTGTCAAACGTAGTTTTACTTGATCAGTGACTGTCAACGAACGAAATGTCAATCAAATTCAAAATTCTTAATTCGTTTATTCTCTATAAATTCGATAAATAAGCACTTACAACAGTAGTTTTTTCGTTTATTTCAGATAAAATAGAGAATAGAATACCACCAAAAGAATGTCAAGACACGGCAGACATAATTTTCATTTTGATAATCTCTTCGATTCTCTCAACGGGAGTTATAATCAAAAAGGAGTGGAAAACCTTTACTTGGTCCAGTAACTCTCCAATCTAACCATAAGCAGGTATGGCGCGAGTCCAAAAAAGTCCTAAGTACATACTATAAAATTTATAGATAAGAATAATAAATCAGCTGTACCTAGTCTTATAAATTGATTACAAACAATAGAAAACATGGAATATATTGTTGAAATTTTATCCGAAAAGTACAGCTTAACATCAATCTGGATGAGACACTTTAACCAAGATATCCTGGAGGACTTTTTTGGCGGCATTAGAAGTCATGGCTACAGAAATAACTCCCCAACCTGTGCCGGTTTTAAAATTGTGTTTCCCACTTTATTAATTCATCATTTAAGCAGATGACATTTTCCAGGGGCCAACTGTAAAGTTGATAACTGTAAATTGTTAGACTATAATTTTATAAAATGTGAAGAGGATAGGCTTGAAATAATTGATAAAATTGAAATGTAAGTATTAACTTATTTATTTATAATTGGTGCAAGGACACCAATAAAATAGAACTGATTACGATTCTGCTGATGCAATACAAATATTACTTAGAATATGATTATTGTATAGAAATTTAGAAAATAAATTTTTATTTGTTGTTTTATTTAGCCGCTGCAAATCCGATGTTAATAACATTTGAAATAGTACTTATTTGGAAATCGAAGGTTATACCTGTGATATCCAAATAAGTACTATTTCAAAATCTCAATAGCTTGCCGTCTAGTATAGAGCTAAAAAAAAAGCGAGAAAGTTGCGTGAACTGATCACCAGGTGGCGACAAAGATCTCATTTCTTTGGCTGATGTCTCTATCTTCCAATATACAGATGTACACTATGACTGATACTCGAAATAATAATATCTCGCACAGTAATATGTTCAAACCTAAACCTGTTGAGTTTCTGTAATTGAAAAATTTCTGACAAGACACTATCATTGTTTAATTACACTGATTTAGAAATATTATTTTTCCATAAGTACTTGGTTTGCAGTAACACAGTCGCGACCAAATACGACAAGAGCTGCAGAATAGCGCAAGAAAACTTTATTTTAGTCTTCCAGCGTAGGCACCACTTTTTAAAGCGTCATTGTATATCCGTTAGCATTACATAACCACTCTTATAGCGTCATTGTACATACATTGACGTACAATACCTCTCTTGTAGCGTCTTTATATAGCGGTTCTAACTCTTATTTCGCTTTTATAACGCGATTGTAGAACTGATACCGTTATAAAAAGTGCCTATTAGAGTAGCGCTATAGCAGCTTACACGGGTAACGCTATAGCAGCTTACACGGCTAATCTGTGAAGCTAATGCCGTAATTAATAACCTTATAACGGCCACTGTAGAGCTTCTTATAGCGGTTGTGTGCTAGGTGGGTGACCTCTGTCTGTAAAAAAGTAAATCGACTTTATTATTTTAACAGTTTCCTTAATATTGCTATAAAGTTATTAAATACATGATTAGTTAATAGTTAATTGTTGCATATTTTTTTACATAATGAGATTTACTTGGTAAATTTTAGAGCTTGTATACTCATAAATCGTGTATATTTTCTGAAAATTAGATCTACTCATTCTGAAAACATACAGTGTAAAAAAACTATGGATGCGTGCTGTCCTTGTATATTTTCAACATACGCGTCGCGGACTTTAGATAACTCCACGATTAAGGTAAATATTAGGTCCTTACATATGAAATTGCCGATACTCAATACTGGCAACTTCATTAAATATCTTGCGTTTGAATTAGGAATTCCAAATTCAAATTTATTTCGAAAAATAAAGCCAGAAAAATATTGGTTTAAAATTCGTATTTCATTTGTTTTGACCAAAAAGAAGATTCTGGTTAGTGTTTGGTAGACCAGTGCTGGTGTTATCCACTACAGCTTCTTGAGATCAGGCCAGACGATTACTGCAGACTTGTATTGCCAACAATTGCAAACAATGATGGAAAAGCTCGCCATTAAACAACCGAGACTGGTGAATTGCTCTAGCCCACTGCTCCTTCAGGATAACGCTAGACCACACACTACACATCAAACGGTCGCCAAGATAGAGAAGCTGCGACTGAAACCTTTGCGTCACCTACCATATTCTCCAGATTTTGCCCCAACCGATTACCACTTTTTTCAAAAGATTTCCGCTCCCAGGATTTTTTTCCAAAGGGATCAATGATCTGCCTATGAAATGGCGGAAGTGTATCGATAACAACGATTACTTCGATTGATAAAATAATAATTTCATTTAAAAAAGTTGATTTACTTTTTTGATACTGAACGGCAATTTCATATGTAAGGACCTAATATACTAATGTAATTTCTACTAGTGATCTATCAGTGTGATCTTTGTTGTAGTGGGTAATTGTATCTTTCTTAGTATAATCATATAGTAGGAGAGCCGACCGCAAAATTTCGTACCCACTTGATACCGCGATGAAATGCACAATGGTTTCCCATAAAAGTTAAGCTAAGTTCGATTTATAAGTTGGCGCGCTCCAGGGTCAAAGCAGCACAGGATATTTCCCAGTGTCGCTATGTTAAAGAGCCTTAGGGCAACCTGTTATGCGAGAACCTCGCGGTGAAGGAGAGATGGCGCTCTTATTTCCATGAGCTGCTGAATAAGCAGCACAAAGAGGTGCTGCCACCAGACCTCCCTCCGAGTCAGGGACTAGTACCACCGGTAACGCCTAAAGAAGTCCAGATTGCTCTTCGCCGCATGAAGAATCGTAACCTGATGAAGTCCCAATCGAAGCCTGGAAGGCGATGAGCTCTCGTGGGGTAGACATCTTAACCTACCTTTACAACCGCATACTCTTAAGCGGGCTAATCCCGAGCCAATTGGGAATGAGTATTATTACTCCGGTCTTCAAAGGCAAGGGATCGGTGCAAGAGAGCAGCAACTACCGCGGTATAAAGGTCATGTCCCACACCATGAAGCTCCTTAAGCGGATTGTGGACTCCCGGATCCGACAGGAGTGTAATATCTTAGAGTGTCAATATGGGTTTCGTCCTGGCAACGGGACTATGGACCCTGTTTTCGCCCTAAGGACCGTCATGGAGATACAGGGCGAAGAACACGCCTCTGCACTTGCTCTTTCTTGATCTGCAGAAGGCCTTCGACTGTGTCCCTCGAGTGGTGATGTGGTGGGCACTGAGATCCAAAGGGGTCCCCTAGGCATTTATTGACATTATTCGAGACATGTACCGCAGCTCCGATTCTATGGTTCGGACCGCCGTTGGCGACACCAAACCGTTCCCCATCACCGTCGGAGTACACCAGGGCTCCGTCCACAGTCCGTCAGACAGCACCAGAGACTCACATGAGCAGCCACTATGGCTGCTGATGTATGCTGACGATATCGCACTGGTGGACGCGGATAAGGGCAGGCTGGTGAGGCGGGTGAACGAGTGGAACCAGTCGCTTGAGAGCGGTGGTCTGAAACTCAATGTGGCGAAAACCGAGTACCTGGCCTGTAACTCTACAGATCCAACACCGGCCGCATAGGCGGAGACAAGGTCGAGCGCACGGACCAGTTTAAATACCTTGGATCTGTACTTTACGCGTCGGGAGACATCGATTGCGACGTCAAAGCACGAACTGCTGCTTCGTGGCCCAAATGGCGAGAGGTTACTGGTGTTATTTGTGACCCCAGATTGCCGGTTAAGCAGAAAGGACAGATCTATACGTCCATCATCAGGCCCGTCCTTTTATATGGCAACAAAGCGCGTGGCCGCTACTTGAGCGACATAAGCAGGAGCTGCGTGTCACGGAGATGAATATGCTGCGGTGGATGTGCGGAGTCATGCGGAAGGACCACGTGAGAAACTCGCGCATCCGCAGTAACCTTCGTGTCCGTGATATTGCAGACTGCAGGAATCGCCTGCGCTGGTACGGCCATGTTTTGCGGAAGCCGGCAAGCTACGTAGGAAACAAATGTCTGGCTATGCCACCACCGCCAAGTAGTAACTAACGTACACTTTATCACTGTTTTAAATGTTCTGCGATAAGTATTTAGCCACTTAAATTAGATTTAACAATAATTAACTTTAATTAATTCGGGACGAGATGTTACCGACAGTGTTGCCACAGAAAAAAAAAAAAAAACTCCCGGACGCGTGGCTCGACCTTTTCGCACACAGTCGGCATTGAGGTGTTATTCTCAAACCGTTAGCTCGGACGCGAATGTAACCGATCGAAATCATCCAAGTGTTCATTGCTCGAACAATTATCCTCACTTACACCCACTGAAACATGACGTTGATTTCTGTTTAATTCTTTATTTTTATTAAGTGTATTTCTATTGGTATTCGAAGAACAAATCAATTTGTGATGACCAGTGTTACCACAATACAAACAGGCAACATTACGAGGACATGAAGCCGCCGAATGACCACCGAAACATCTAAAGCAATATCCTTTCGATCTAATCCAAGCACGTCTTTCATCGCGAGCCATATTAGAAAATTTGTAACAGTCGAATATTTTATGATTCGAGTTAGTGCAGAATAGACACCCGCCGACTTGTTTACGTTATTTTACGTTAAAATTCGTCCTACGATATCGATCATTATAAGTGTAATCAGGACCTTTTACGGAGTTCGAGTAACTGGCTGCATCGATGAAATGACATTCATTTTCAATAAATGAAATAAAAGCCTTAAATTCTGGCAAAGTATTGCGTACGCCGCCGTGCACTTGTTCGAAACGAGTCTTAATTTCGGGTGGCAGTTTTGACAAAACCATGAACAGAAGCACATAGTCTTCAACCGATAAACCTAGATTTTTAAGGGACCTGGTACATTCGAGTACGGGATTCAATATTCCTACCCGGAGATTTTGTGGGTGAATCAAGGTAGGTAAATTAATCAAACGGCTTAGATAACGATCGATCAACATTCTTTTGTTGTCATATCTACTTTTTAAAATTTCTAAAGCAGTAGCCAAAGACTCATCAGTCATAGTTAAATGTTGTATAAGTGTGCGTGGTTCCTTATGTACATGTGTGAATAAATAGTGGTATTTTTCCGTTTTCGATAGATCTTTTCTCGACAATACTAGAGAGTTAAACATGCTAATGAAACTATACCACTCGAAAGTATCGCCATCAAAGTTTTGTAAGGCTAATGTTGGCAATCTAGAATGTACCGCACTTTCTGTAGTTACATGAGAACCATCGCTTTAGGAAATTTAAGCGAAATTGCCTCAAGCTCATTGTAGAATATATTAGCCGTTTTGAATTGCTCGTCATACTGTCTTATCTTTTTTTCGTCTTCTAATGAATTTAACAGATTCTCATAAGACTCCGATAAAGTTTTAAAATGGTCATCTAATCGCGATAATTTAAATTTGGCGGGAGCCAAATTTGCGGCAGGTTTTACTATACCCGCTCCACCACTTGGACAAAACATGTATGTGTGCCTGAACATACGTTATATCAGTTGTATAGTCTAAAAGCAGATTCCCAGAATCCACAGAACATAGATCATGTTAGAAATTACTCTAAAATATTTAAAAAGGTATGTGCTACTGCAAAATAAAATCATCTTCGTAATATTATCATGGGTTCAGATAATAAAGCAAGGGCCACATGGAACATCATAAATAAAGAAACATGTAAGCATAAACCGAATGATCATGATTACTCTCTCAAAATTAGGGGGTAAAGTAATTAGTTCAAATGCAGAAGTTGCAAATGCTTTTGAGACATTCTTTTCAAACATAGCTCCCTCTACAAGTAAGGAACTGGCTTCTTCAGCTAAACTAGCTGAATTTCTTCTCAGGTCGGGTGTTGATGAGTGAAACTCCATTAAATTTTAGGCATATAAACCCTGAAATAGTAGCAAAAACCTTTAAGGAATTAAACTAAAAAAAAACTGAGGACTTTTGGGGAATCTCTGTCAGCATTATCAATACAATTATAAATGCGATAGCCCCTTATCTTGCAACTATTATCTATATATGTATTAAATATTTATTGTTGACTAATAAACAGTTTCCAACTCGTAATGAAATTTTGTAAAATTATTTCTTTATTAAGGTCAGGCGAGTAAAAAGATATAGATAATATTACCAGTACTCAGTAAGGTCTTGTAAAAAGTAATTTTTGTTTAACTTTTATCACACTGTCCTCAATAAATTGCTGCATAACAATCAATACGGTTTCACGAAAGGTAGAAGTACTACTGATGCTGGAGTTGCACTCTTAAAACACGTGTTTGATGCTTGGGAGAGTAAGCAGGATGCTTTTGGTGTTTTTTGGGATCTTTCTAAAGCTTTTGATTGTGTGGACCATCAAACCTTACTGAAAAAACTAAGGCACTATGGTGTTTCAAATGATGCCTTAGATTTAATAAACTCTTATCTCACACACAGAACACAAAAAGTTTGTATCAATGGTGAGTCTTCTGGCCATGGCCATCGCCTCTTACCATGGGTGTGTCTCAGGGATCGATATAGGACCCCTGCTGTTTCTAATTAACATTAACGACCTTCCTTCTTTCACGAAAGACCTATGTGAGACGGTGTTATTTGCAGATGATACTTCACTGATTTTTAAAATTGGAAGAGGTAAAGATTCATTTGACGATGTAAATAATGCTCTTTTGCAAGTGTTGCATTGGTTCACTACCAACAACCTTATGCTCAATGCAAATAAAACAAAATGTATTAAATACACAATGCCGAACGTAAAGCTAGTCCCAACATATCTTACTGTTAAGGATGAACGACTAGATACGTCTATTTCCACTACCTTTTTGGGAATAACTTTAAATTCCCGTCTGCAATGGGGTGCTCATGTAAAGACTCTGTCGGGAAGACTTAGTTCAGCTGCTTATGCCGTGAGAAAGAAAAGACAATTGACTGATGTTGGAACGGCAAGATAGGTGTAATATAGCTATTTTCACAGTATAATGTCATATGGAATATTGTTATGGGGCTCAGCAGCAGATATTAAGTCTATTTTTGTACTACAAAAGAGAGCTGTATGGGCAATTTACGACCTTAGACCCCGAGACTCGTTAAAAGATATGTTCAAGGAAATTAATATATTAACAGTGGCTTCTAAATTTATTTATGAAAATATTATGTACATTCGTAAAAACCTGCATCTATTTCCTAAGAAAAGTAACATTCATAATCATTATACCCGGAATAAAGACAAACTTGCCGACCCAAATTTCAGACTGCATAAAGTAGGTAATTCTCTTAAGGGAAAATGAATTCGCTTTTTTAACAAATTGCCGCAGTCTATTTCTGAACTACCTATACATAAATTTAAATCGCATGTCAAGATGGTTTTAATGAAAAAGGTTATTACACTGTAAATGACTATTTAATTGATAAAAATGTATGTAATTAAATACTGCCCCGATCGCACAGGTACATATTATCTTTTCATGTAAACACACTATTTAAAAAGAGGCTGACAATAGTGACCCAGTTTTTTACGCTATTTCTTTTCGGCGCTAGCCCACAATTATCCCGAAGCAGTGGTAGGGTAAAAAAAATTGGGACGTGTAAAAGAGCTTAATTTAGGCCTATTTGCAGAAATAAATTGGTTTTATTTGTTTTCATGGAAGGGTGTTATGGGGAGAATGGTGAAACCCTCATCTGAGCTTGGCTCCGATCGTACAGACTCTGCTCTAAGAATGAGCAGTTAGGGTGTTAGTATGCTAGATTCCTGCGCTGGCAGGAGTGGTACGGGCCTCCCGTGATAGGACGTGCAGATGTGGTACATGTTGTAAACTGCGCGGGCAGGTGAGAGAGCCCAATGGGGGATGGTATCGCAAGGGCGTGATGGTCATTTTCTATCTAATGTCATCTTTAAAAATGTTATACTTGTGTTAAGTACTCGAAGCAGATTCGCGGCGACACCCTCTTGAGCCTCTTGCCTCGTTGCCTCTTAATTTAATTCATAGTTGGATTCATATTCCAAAGTACTCCAATAGTTTAATGTCTTTTTCGTAAATGCCCATGAATAATAACATTAAATAATATTAAGTAAAAATAAAACAAAATGCCAATAAAGAGATCTATCAGGAAACGGTATGCTAAACCGAAAGGCGGTCGTTCCCGGCTTCTCTTAACTCCTATCCCGCTAACGAGAAAGTTTAAAATAGAAGGAATAGGATTGAAATGTAATATTAGGAGGAATATGAAACTGACGTATCCTATATCGCGATATTAAAGTTATCGGAGCGATTGAACCATATATACAAGAACCCGACAAACATCCGTTGAGCAGTAGCCCACCAGACACAAGACCCGTCTGGTCGGAGGATCCTCCCTTTTCAATGGTGGATGAGGAACTCAACACCCTGTTCCTCACACTCCCAAAGGATTTTCGAAGATGTGCGTAGGACTTCCGTGACTTTCTATGTAACTACTGACATTATAATAATAGAGCATTGCATATCTATGTACAGGGTTATTTTGCAAAGGGGTGCCAAATCTTTAGAAGTGGCTCAGAATCAGTAACTGAATCGAACTATGCAAAGAACAAAAAAAAAACATGTAATTATTCTTATCCGCTGTTAAAAATCGTACGCGTGAATAATTTAACTCATTCATTAAAAATTGCACCGTATATGCACCGAGTAAGGTCCTTGTTGGCTCGCCGTACCTAAGCCTCTAGTGAAATGACCACACGGCATTCGTGGTCTCTCTATTGACTTTATTTTCGGATATTTCATGGTATTTTTTTTTTTCGAAACATACGAATATTAAAAATAATAACGATTAAGACGCTTCTTTATATTGTTCCCTAGAACTTATTTATTAAATTTGGCACCCCTTTGCAATGTAAACCTGTATATAATACCAAGTCGGGTTAGTTACACCATTTGTAAGTCAAGAACGACTGAACCGATTTTTATGATCATCTATTTGTTGTATTTGTCTCCGCCCCGAATAGAATAACTTTTAAAATATCACAAAAATTTAGAAAAATAAAAACATATATTGTATGGAACGTTTTTTTTTTTTATGAAAGCGATACGATTTTCGCCGGGGCAGCTAGTTTTGGATAATATTGTTTGGAAATATCTGACTACTTTGAAGTGGTCTTACTTTGACAATATCCATTTTAAACCTATTATACGATAAAGTGCACACGCCAGCTTAAGGTGGAACATCAAATAAATTTTTCTTACAAATTTATTTTGCCCAATTCGTAAAGTAGAAAGCATGAACAATGCTGAAAGTGTCTCTATAAGTATTTGGTTTCGCTATTATTTTCGCGAATGAACTTGGGACTCCAGAAAAATATAAGTCCTAATATTTACATAATTTAAAAACGTAAAAAAGCTTCGAACCTAGTTGATAATAAACCTAAACCTTGATTTAACTAACATACCTAATGTTGCAATTACGTTATTGTGGTGTACACCTATAAAACATACACCAATCGATAAAGAAAATAATTACAAACGACAATTGTTCTTTACGTACAATAAGTACTTTAATTCTATTGATCCTTTTTATTTAAGTAGAGACTCATTCAGGAGGGGTGTTTTAGATGAGCTCGGCGGGAAACAAGTTTGACACTTCTTTTGGATGTACGTTGACACATACACGCAACACGCACACACACACACACACAACCACACCCACACTTACACATACACACAACCAAACACAGACTTACACATACACACAACCACACACACACTTACACATACACACAACCACACACACACTCACACAACCACACACACACGCACGCACGCACGCACGCACAAACACACGCACGCACGCACACACATGTAGCATATTGTTAGGTCAATTTGAGTTTTATTTGAATTTGATTTTGATCATTATTAATTTATCAATTATAGTTGTTTGGGGTGCTTGACGACCGGTATTGAGAAGTCACTTTTATTTGATCTGGTTTAATAAATGTTAATCCTTTACTGGCTGTATGTTTAGTTTTAAGGTGTCTGTATGTGTGTGAGCTGTGGATTTTTTTTTAAAATAAATAAAATAATATAACTTACGACATTTTGTCAAAGTGTATTTGTTGTTTGTAATTATTATTTTCACTTTCGATTAACGTATGTTCCATAGGTGTACACCAAAACAACTTTTTTACTTGCAACTTGAGATATGCCAGGCTCCATAATAAAAAGTTCAAAGTTTTTTGGATTCCTTGCTAGGTGCGTTAGCAATGAAAGTAAATGTTAGCGAAAAATAGCGCCCGCTGTGTAAATCATACTGTACATATTATCTACTTAATAGCAAGTGCCCTTACTCCCAAAAATAATCGGCAGATGTCGCGCGATGCAAAAAGTGTCAAAAATGTTCATTATTTTTTGTGTATTGATCTTTCCGTTTATTGAGTTTAACGTTCCGTTTGACAGAAATTCTAATAAGATGGTTTTGTGATTGAGATGTTAATTTTATTAGGTACTACTACATAGGAAATACTACATTTTTAAAGACAATAATTGCTGATGAAATTTTTCTGTTAATCATGATAAAAAACGTAAATCATAGCGTGATTATTGTAATTTGAAACTCAAATTGATCTCTTGTTAAGAGATCAATTTGAGTTTAAAATTACATACCTAAAGGATTTTATTGGAAATCATTTTAAAAATAATGAACTAATTTTCTACATGTCAGCTCCCCCCTATCATGACCACCAAAACATGATATGATATAGCGATATATCGACACCAACTGTAAAAATATGATAGACTAGCGCGACTTCCCGCGACTTCGTTCGCGTAGTCATTAGGTTATTCATAAATGATTTTCTTAAGAACCTTTTCCTGACAATAATTAACACAACAAAAAAGAATTAGCGAAATCATTCCATCCATTCACGCGTAATGCGATAACCAAGGGAAATAGAGATTCATTTTTTATATAAAGATATAACCACCATGTTGAATCGCCGTGCCGTTGACGTCACGTGTTATATGTGTAAAAGTCAATCTGGCTGAACGTACCTATAAATTTGGATAAGGATTAAATCATGTTTATAAAAACATCTTTGCAAATGATTTATTATTGAAGAACTTTGATTACCATATAAAGGGTTAAAGTAAGTCAACCTTAAAAGATTATTAGAAGAAGTATTATGCTGCAACTGACTTTTTTTTATACTTTAAGGGGAAAAATTACTTTACATGATTTTTGCGTAACTTTATTGGCCCTCCTATTGGTCCTAGCGAGATGTTATATAGCCTAAAACCTTCCTCGATAAATGGGCTTTCCAACACAAAAATAATTTTTCAACAAATTCAAGGAAACTTGCCTCCTTCCATGTCACATGATATTTTAATATGAAGCTGTAAAAGGTAGAAACTTACAAAGCTGTTAGTCAACTAAGTAAGGAAGTTTTTAATATACATAACAGAAAATATGTATGGTCTCGATGAGCTTTTGCCTAAACATGCTACGGAAGAACAGGTTTTACATGTTTAGAAAAAAGCTATCCAGAAACCGTTGTTCTATCATTATTGTAGAAGAGAAGACGAACTAGTTTTACCTAGTAATTGTTATCTATGGCGACCAACGCAAGATATACAATTTCAGCGGAGAAAACGTTCATCTGTGCGTTTTTTTGTAATAAGGCTCTAAAGGTATTTTTTACTTACCCAAAAGTTAGTAATCCTCTTTCTATTTTGAAGCATTCAGATCTCGTCCAAGACCCATAGACAACTTCCTCATCTACAGGGATACCTTCGTGACGTGGTATGTAATCATCGCTTGCGTATCTTCGTCCTTTGCGTCCAAATTTATCTTTCTTCTTTTTGCTTCGCAAGCTTATACCTAGAAGCATAAGAAATAAAGTTTTACTTTCTATCTACAAAAGCAGTAAGTTTCATGTCTACTATGACAAACCAAACAAATGGTGATGATTGTACGATCAAGTTTAATGATCATGCTTGCATGCTTGAATTGTCAATCTTAAACGACTTTAAATTACTCACCTTCCTCATCCTCTTCAGAATCAGGTGTCACTTCCATATCTGACATTTCCATTGGACCGTCATCATGACCATACCTTTTGATAATAGTTCGTTTTCGAGGTTCAGTTACTATTAAATCTTCATCCTCTTTTTTTTCTGTCGTATCAATCTCTGCTTTTTTAGCCCATTTGTTCCAGAAATCTGGGTCCCTGATATCAATATCTGAACGCTGGTCATTTGCAGCAAAACTCGCTTTAGAAAATGTAGAACCTTTTTCCGATTCCATCTGAATAACTTGTGTACGTCGTGCTAATATCATTTCTATATCTTCCTCG
Source organism: Anania hortulata (assembly GCA_963576865.1). Classification (NCBI taxonomy): domain Eukaryota; kingdom Metazoa; phylum Arthropoda; class Insecta; order Lepidoptera; family Crambidae; genus Anania; species Anania hortulata. The sequence continues at coordinate 11,651,889 of OY756388.1, read as the reverse complement.
CAAAATTTATCTCCAGCATTGTCTTCATCCATAACAGCTCCATACGCTCCCTTTTTTAATAAGTCTTCAATTTCTTTCTTAGATAATTGCTTTAAGCCTGTCTCTTTTCCTTGCGACGTATTCATACTTTGTAATATAGCTTTATCTAATCCGAGCTTTAGAGATGCTTTATCAAACATTTCTCTTTCATATGTGTTCCGACAAATTAACCTATAGATTTTCACCATTTTCTGTTGACCAATACGATGACAACGCGCTTGAGCTTGTAAATCATTTTGTGGATTCCAATCGCTGTCATATATTATGACTGTATCTGCAGCTGTTAAATTAATACCTAAACCACCGGCTTTCGTGCAAAGCAGAAAAACAAATCTATCAGAGTCTGGTTTAGAAAATCTATCTATTGCCTCTTGTCTTAGGTTGCCTCTTATCCGGCCATCGATTCTTTCGAAAGGATACTTTCTGAATAATAAGTAGTCTTCCAATATATCCAAACATCGAACCATCTGACTAAATATGAGTACTCGATGTCCACCAGCTTTTAATTTTGGTAATAATTTATCGACTAATACCATTTTTCCCGACGATTGAATCAATGCTTTATAATATGCTTCTTTGTCTTCTCCATTAGCTTGTTTGTAATCAAACTGAATTTGATCCTCAGCCCCATTTAATAAATATGGATGAATACAACACTTTCTTAGTTCCATCATAGTGTTCATTAGGTTTGGAATATTAGCTGCCGATGCAATTCCTTTTTGAAGGAAACTGAAATTTCTTTCTAATATGGCTCGATAATATTTTTTTTGTATATTAGTTAATTCAACTTCAATTATAGTCTCTTCTTTAGGTGCAAGTGTTTTTTCTACGTCTTCTTTAAGTCTTCGCAACATCATAGGTTTTAGCAGGGCTTGTAATTTGACTACCTCAGATTCTGATTTTAACTGTCCGAATTCATTTAAAAATGCATCACTACTGGCAAACTGCGAAGGTTCCAAAAAATTCAATAACGAGAAGAGTTCATTAACGTTATTTTGTAACGGAGTTCCAGATAAAAGAACTCTATGCTCCAGATGTAGCTGTCTCAATCCTTCTAATAACTTACAGTTACGGTTTTTTAATCTATGAGCCTCATCGATAACACATATACGCCAATTAAATGATTTTAACTCTTGAAAATCAGTGACTATTATTTCGAACGTAGTTATTAAAACGTTAAACTTTGTGATGTCTTTAATAGTCTCTCCGTCTTCGTTTTTATAATAGAATTCATATTCTTGTAACATACTTTTACTTTGCTGAGAACCGTGATATACCACTACATTCATTTCTGTCCAACCTTCAAATTCTCGCTGCCAATTGGGAATGGTTGATAAGGGAGCAATAATGAGAAATGGACCCCTAATACCATATTCCCACACTGAATTAACAAATGTCAAGCTTTGAATAGTTTTTCCAAGACCCATTTCATCGGCTAAAATACAATTGCGATTATTGTGCCATGAAAATAATAACCAATTAAGGCCTTCTAGCTGATAAGGTCTTAATGTGTTTCCTCCTTTGTACAGGGGAGACTCTTTTAGCTGAACCCAGTGATCAGCTGACGGCCGCTTTTTGAATTTCCATTTTTCTTTTGGAGGTATTTCATTAAAAATTTTATATTGTTTGATTTTATCAACGTCAATATCTTCTTCTAATTCCCATGTACTATCTTCGTATTGCATACTCTTCCATTTTACTAAATAATGTTTCACTACCGTGTTATTAGCAGGATCTTGATTTTCAGACATATCTAGTATTCGTTCTACTTCTATGTAGTCTGGGTTAAAAGGCTCATCATCTAAGAGTTCGAAAATATTCATTTGTTGGGCTTGTTTTTGTTTAAAACGTTTTATTTTAGAAAATATTCGCTTGTCGCCTTTGTAAAGTTCTTCTTCACTTTTCCATTCACAATGAAGATACGAAAAATTCCTATATTTTACAAAATACTCCTCAACATCAACCATAATATTTTTTTTATTTTTTGTTTCACTTTCTTTACTTTGCGTGTCAATTATTGGTTTAACACATTCTTGCTTTTCGACATCACTAACTATGATGGAAGTAGCGTCTTTCGGTAGAACCTCGATCTCATTACATTCCGAGGTACTTTTTATGATTTCATTTACTGACTTTACCTCTTCATTGTTAGCGACAGATGCATTGTCTTCTTTTTCGGTTTTCAATAAGATTTCAGGCGGCAATTCAGGTTTCATTTCTCTCTTTCCCATTCGAGACGCCAAAACGTATTGCACTATCATAGCATCTTCTTCAGTCGTATTTACATACATATAGTTGGGTTTAGGTGTCCCTTCTGGACGAATAATGTCTTTCGCTTCGGTATTAAAATCTTCAGCCTTAATATCTTTTTCGACTTTAGGTGTAGCTAAATTAAATTCGTCATCCGACAATCGCAGCATGACGTCATCTGTGTATTTTTTACGCTGCGTATTCCTAGCAGATCTACGTTTTAAACTATCGTCACCTTCGGGGGGAGGTGATGGTGGAGGTGTTGACATCATATCATCAGGTTCCCCATCAGAGTCTGGGATAAGACCACCACGTTTTTTTCTTCTCCCTCCAGGAGTCTTTTTTAACACCACTTTTTTAGAACTACCTCCGCCTGAATTTCTTTTTTTTGAGGTACGTTTCTTTTGGCTTAAAGAATCTGTATCATCTTCTTTGTCACATTGATCTCGTTTCGCTTCCGCTTCTTCAAGCAAATCTTTAATTGCTATTTTTGAAACTGGAATATCATCAAAATCTGTTACGTTTGATTCATCTAGGGAAGGCGAGTCTGTATTATTTGTTGTATTATTAATTAAGTCTTTATTTGTAAGGGATTTGTTTAAAAGTGTATTACCCGGCACTATGTCTATGTTACTTTTTTCTAACGACTCATAACTAGTTGTCGTATCTGCTTGAAACTCGGGTGCATCTTTTTTAACATTTCGCTTTCTTTTAGGGGCATTTGGATCTTTAGGTTCACGTTTTTTGCGTTCTTTAGTTTGCTTTTCTCCAAGCTTTATTTTAGGTTCCTTCGGTGTTCTAGGCTTCCTTTCCTTACCTTTACGAGGTCCCCTTTGTTTTTTTCCTTTTATTCCACCAAGTTCATCAACTGATAAAGCGCTACTATCTAAAGCTTGAATATCATCGTGTAATTCTAAATCAAGTTCTGAAGTATTTTGTAATCCTGTACCAGCAGTAACACAATCTTCTGATACAGGAAGCTGATCAAGAGAAGCCGATATATTTATTTTTTCTTTTCTGACTCTTGGTTTTCTAGGTTTAGCAGGCCCTTTTCCTCTACCTCGACCTGTCGTACTCGTTACTTGTGGACTTTCCACCATTTTCGAGCCATACAATGTATTTTGTAACAAACAATTGGGACCACCATTACATTTGTCATTAGTTTCATGTTGTTGAAGAAGAGCAAGTCTTTCCTGCAAACATCTTACTTTTTCTTGATTTTCATTAGAAGGCGGAAGACAGTATATTTCCTGTATTTGCTGCTGTAAGGAAATTCTCTCCTGATGGTGTGAAGCAGGAAATATGTTAGGTATATTGGGATGGGGTATGGTGTTTGTCCCCATCATAATCATATTTGGATTAATATTATGTGGCATCATATTTGATGGAATGGTTTGCATACTTGACCCCATTGCAGTATGCAAATTTGGAACATTCATAGGCGGTATTCCCACTTGTACATTGGAAACACTGTGTGGAGGTATATTGGTTGAAGGGATAGGCATAGTACCAGAAACATTGGTCATAGCTGCAGGTTGCATATTGCCTTGGTTTGATATGTTTGTTGGTATACAAGTTAAATTGTTTTGTATGTTTTGAACTGATATCGGACCTGAATTTGGGTGTGGCAAAGAATGATTGGTTTGTCCACTAGGAACTGTTTGAGTAGGAGCTGCATTTGATTGAAATGTCGCTGGGATATTATTAATATTAGCAGTGTTCGGTACGTTTGATGGTACACTTACAGGTATATTACTTGAAATAATCTGACCTTGAGTAATAGCATTAGATACACTGCTAGATACATTGTGATATGATTGACTTCTGCTGCCTAAATTTAAAGTAGTCAAATTCTCATATTGGTTCGCTATACTATTGTTAGCGTTAAGAGGCAATGGATTAACGGGTACATGCATTTGTTGCGGTACATTTAACGGAGTGTGTTCACTAATAGTGGAAGAAGTGAGATTTTTTATAGGTTGTGGTAAACTTTGACCTGCTACCTGATCAGCATTTATTGAACTTTGTTTAACGTCCAATTTTGGATCATTTATCAGCATATTACTGGTTTTTTTGTCATTTTTCTCTTCCTCTTTTAATACCAAACTTTCAACATTAGTCTCATTCACTAGACTCTTATCTTGCGTCTTTTCAGATATATCTTGATTTTCAGAAGAAATAACAGGTGAATTCAAAATGTTGCTCGTATTAGATGAACTATTTGTTATGCTTTCTTTAGGTACATTTATATTCGCTGGTGTCGCAAAAGTATGTTGACTTTCAGAAGGTTTATCAGATTCTTCAGATATTTCTGGAACTTTTGAATCCAAATTTGTTATATTCTTAACTACATCCTGTTTTAACGATGAAGTTTCCACAGCTTTTACTTCAGAATTATCTATTTGAGGAGGGTTTGGAATTGGTACTGGTAATTTGTTCTGGTTCCATTGAGCAGGTGAAGAACTTACGTGTCCTACAACAGGCGAAGCCGGATTACGTTGGTATGGGTACTCAGCACCGCCGGGCAAGACCATTTGTTCTAATGCTTGAAGGGTATTTTGTGAAGTGAAGGGACCTGAGGATGGTGAAGGTCCTGCAGAAACTGGCGATTGAACCAAATTGCGTGACGTATGGGGTGAAGCACTAGGCCCTTTCACTGGTGACATGATAGGTCTTGGTGACAACTGGGGTTGTTGTTGCTGTCGTGGCGATATTTGAGCTCTAGGTGACATTTGAGGAGACAACTGCGGAAAAGATGGACGATACTGTGGGCTTCCTGCATCAATACCAGCGTTTTTAACAGCATTATACTGATTTGAAACATTTACGTCTAGGGGATGTTGAACTTGATGTGGTTGATAGTTCATAGGTACTGAATGATGCGGTGACGCATATGGCATCTGCGTTGGCACAGGATGTGATGGAGCAACTGACGATGGTGGCCCTTGACTTTGACGAGGTACATGATGAAGTGGCGGAGCTCCTGGATGATGGAGGTGAACATTTGGATGGCTCTGAATTCCTGAAGTTAGACCACTGGCATGGGTAGACATATTTTGATGGGGTTGAAGTTGAGGTATGCCAGGATGACCTGGCTGTCCATGTGTTAATCCATACTGATGAGGATTTACTTCCATTTGCTGATGGTAAGTTGGATGTTGACTAATCCTTGACGCTGCTGGAGGATGCATTTGCGTATAATTGGGATAATTCTGAAAAATAAATATTAAATTATTGTAGTCTCATTCATGAGCATCCATTTTTTTTTACTAATAAGTATTCCTACTGAATTAAGTAATAAAATAGTTTAGAACTTGAGATTCGTATACCTTGATAATTGTATTATTTTTCCATTGAAATATTTAGTGAGAATAAATTTAATAATTATTATTTAAACAAGTCATAAAGAGGGAAAATAAAAAAATAAAAACCCTATCATCCTACCACTATAACATACCTACCGTATCACTTCAATGACTGACAGATTTAACTCGGGAACCCTTTTTCCGGAACTCTCGGGAAGCGGACCACCGGTTTTCTGGCGATTGATTGACGATGGCCAGACGGTAATGGTTTAAAGTATAACATGGACATTTTGGAGATAATGTGGGTTAAAGCATGAAATTTCCGTTTTATAATAATATACATGGTGTTAGGTGAATGGTATATCAAGCAGAAACTAGCCTATGTTAATTAACATTATTATTTTTTATCACACAAATTGGATTCGAATTAAGTTTTGTATGAAAATAAAAATAAAAATGATGTCAAATTTCTGACTTCACCATAGTATTTATATGCACATGCATTTTTAGCATTTATATAACATAAACTAGTTTCGCTTGATATACCATTTACCTAATAGTCTAACACCCTGTATACTTTACATATAACTTTTATAGTGTAAGATTTACGAATAAGCATGCTAATTACTGGCATGCTCATCCACTGTTCATATTTGCAAGCAATAGCATGCTTAAAACAAAAAAAAAACACATTTTATATGCCATTTAATCTCAAGCCATCAGGCCAAATAGAAACTTAGCAATAATATTTTATTGCAAAGGTTAAGAATAGTATCAGTTTTATCTGTACAGAACTAAATAAAAGTATTATTGCTTACACAGCAAAAAAAATTTTTACGAAAAATAAAACTATTTGGGTTGGTAACTGGGTAATGGTAACCCTTATAGCGAGTATTCGATTGCTGGAGAAACGAGACGAAGATGTATAAATACAGAGCAAACGAACAGCTATACATATTACTAACGTAGTACGAGTTTTTGCATCTAGCCAAAAAATTTAATGTTGTTAATTGTAATAAAAGCAGGCCACCCTCCACCCGCGCAATAGGTAGCATAAATCAAACGACGGTTAATTTATGAGTATGCTCAAATTAAGCATGCTTATTCCTGGCAATGCAATTTTACAGATGCCACTAGGTGGCAATTGCTCATTAGTGGCATGCTTTCGTGCTACTAATAAGCGTGTCTGTCAGTACTTTTAAACGGGAAACATGGATACTTCGAAAACTTTGACTTAAAGAACGAACCGAGTGGAAGACCGCCCCTCACAGGTGAATAACGTCGAATTAAAGGAGATGGAACTACCAAGGAATTCGCGAGATGGTTTAACGTTACCCTACTTACAATATTGTCTTATTTGCATCAAATCAATAAGATAATAAAATATATATGAAAAATGACTGCGTCATGGTTTGAATGATCGATCTAGAGAAAGAAACGCGTGTTGAAACTTGCGTTACCTTGTTAAATCAGTACAGAAATAAGGGAATATTGGATCGAATTGTGACATGTGACGAAAAGTGGATTCTTTACGATGACCGAAGGCAAAAAATGCAATGGCTAACCCAAGGTCAAACGCCACAACAGTGCCCTAAGACAAAGCTTATCAATAAAAAAGTAATGGTTACGGGTAAAAACCTAATAGCTTTCTCAGGTCTGGTCAAGCAATAAAGGCAGATGTATACAGTGATAAACTTTGAACAATGGTGGCGAAACTAGCAGTGAAACAGCCCCGACTCGTGAATCAATCTTAACCATTATTGCTCCATGAGAACGCAAGACCTCACACTGCACGAGATTACAAGACTGTAACTCTACAGGAGCTGCAGTTAGAAACCATACGTCATCCTCCGTACTCTCGTGATTTGATCAATTTTCTACGTGGTAAAAATATCTTCCCAAAAGGCAGTACAAAATGTTTTCACACTGTCAAATCTAGGTCGCCTGAGTTCTATTGCAAAGGCATAAATGAACTTCCGATTAGATGGCAACAATGTATAGATAATGAGGGTAAATATTTTGATTAAATAAATATGTAATTTTTTAAGAAAAAAAAAAGTTATTTTTTAGTACAAATCGGCAATTATATGCTTTAACCCCTAATACTTAACAGTTTTAAAGTTAATATATAACACAAACTTTAGTTGTTGTGCAATAAAATCTTCATTACCTGTTGTCCATAAATTTGTTGTGACGTCGGCTGAGAGAAATGAGGTTGTCTAGGTAAATATGCTCCACTTTGTGCCTGTAATCCTCCAAGACCACCTCCCTGAAACGTAAATAACCGTTATTGAATGACTAAGAACAAAAGAGTGCGTGTGGCCTTACCGACCAGTAAGGACTAGTGTCAAGGTGAATGTAATGTATTACTTAGTATTTATAGTTGTAACTGTTAATCGTTGCGAGAAAAACATAACACCAAAAACATCATCCAAAATGTATTCAAATTAAACATACTTCAGACTAGAATAATTTACGTTTTATGGTAGTCGAAGGTAATCGTTGCTAAAAAAAATATATGAAAAACGAAAAAAACAACGAAAAAAATATTAAAATGCTACTAATATTTATTGATTTTGATTTTAAAAGGTCTTTATTTAGATAAATATTACATAGGTGCGTCTTAGGCCTAGTGTGCATTAAATCCTAGGTCCAGAACTTCGGTTTACAGTAAGTGTATGAGGCAATTTGCCTATTATAAATATTTGCCTATTGTAAAATTTAAATAAATATACTTGACTACCTACCTTACATTTCTCAGTTTACGTACTTACTCATCTACGGGTACTTTGTTACAGTGACTGTTTTCGTCATAAATGATAATGATATGTGGTTGTATTTAAGCATCCGCGAAAAAGAAATTACATTTTGCCTTATGGTGCCTAAATAATGATCACTAACAGTAAACACTCACAAAGAATTTTAGTGATCTCATAAAAATCACTAATAAACTTAACCTAAGAAACACTTAAGTAATTGACACACGTACACAATACCAATTACCATAATTTTGGGAGCGCGTACTTTAAGTACTTACTTAGTATTTACACACATACAATACACATCTAATTTGACGCAGTGCCAGCGCCGGGACCTGTTGGCATCTGTTGCTGCGTGATGTTAGTCACTGATAGACAGTGCATGGTGATGTGGTAGCTTTGTGACGTATCGATATCGATTATTTATATTGGGACGTATAGCACCTATAGTTGATATTAAGATATTATGATGGTTTTTATTTATATTAAGGTAAAAGTCCTTAGTCAGTTTCAGAATATATTCAAATAAAGAAGGTAAATTAACTTTTTTATGTAATTCTAATAAATTTGTACGGAACGGAGTATTGTAAGCGATTTTAGGCACCCTGTTTTGAATCACTTGAAATTTTTCGTGATTGGTTTTACAGGTATTACTCCAAATAGGGCAACCATAACACAAGGTCTAATTAAAGTTTTATAAACTTAGTGTGACTGCCAAGATTTGACCGTCGATTTAATAAGGGACTGAAGGCACTAAATGCTTTCATAGCTTTGAGGCGTGCATGGGTAACATGTTCCATCCAAAGCAGTTTACGGTCCAAAATCAATCCAAGATATTTAGCAGAGTTACTCCAGGGAACCGAGTGCCCATCGATGTTTAGGTTTTTGGTAGGCATTTTCCTCTTACGACTAAATATAACGGTCTCAGTTTTTTCCTGCATTTAACTTTAGTTTCCACCTAGTAAAGTATTCGCAGAGTGTTTCTATAGCTAGTTGTAATCTTACTATTATCAAATCACTTTCAGGAGATTATGTGAAGTAAGCTGTGTCATCAGCAAAGCAAGCCAAACTTGTTCGTGGTTGACTAGGTATATCATTCAAATACATCAAGAAAAGGTATGGACCCAAGATAGACCCTTGTGGGACCCCAGCCGAAATAGAGCGGTTTTTTGATGACGTGTTCCCTAAATGGACGGTGAAAGTCCTATCACTAAGGTAAGATTGAACCAATTTAACAAGCGACTAGGGAACATCGTTTTTGATAATTTAAAGATAAGGCCATCATGCCACACCGTGTCAAATGCCTTTTCAATATCCAACAGTACCATACCTTTATGTTGCCCAAGATTGAGGTTATGAGCTACTTTTTCAGTAACCCGAGCAAGCTGCTGGACTGTAGAGTGAGTACTCCGAAACCCAAACTGTTCATTTATTAACTTATTGTGGGTGTTATTTTCGCAGCCGGTCGTATAAGTTTTTAAAAACAATTTTCCGAGGTATGGAAGAAGGCACATTGGGCAATAGCTTGTAGGGACAGATCCATCCTTGCCAGGCTTTTTTATGGCAGTTTTTCACGCTGGTGGAAATCTTGCTAGACATAAGGATGCGTTGAAAATCTTGGTCAGAAGGACAATAGCTTTCTGCGAAAGGTTTCTTTTCAGATAATTAGGTACGTTGTCTACTCCAGGAGCATTTCTCAACTTAAGTTTCCGAACATGGTGCCATATTTCCTTGGGACGGACCAAGTCACGAGGAGTTTCAGGCTCGCAGTTTTGCAATACTGTGACGACATCAATGACTTCAAGATGAGTGTCTCTGTGATGCCAGTCAGAGGTTAGGGTCATATTCTGTTGGAAAACAGAGGCTAGTACCTCACACTGATCATTAGTTGCAGACGCTACTGTACCATTGGCACATTTTAGTGGTGGAATAATACTATCAGATGACGCCAATTTAATAGACCTTGCCAAGCGCCACAAGTCTGATACGGGATTATCAACTTTCTTTATTTTTTTATTCCACAGCTTACCATTGTGACTCTTAATACCTGAACTTACTATATTGATATTCAAGGAGTTAATTTCGGTGCGCAGGTTTTTTCTAGCTTACAATGTTTAACTTTTTGTAATAAACCTGTAGTCCACATTGCATGCCGTGGCAGCCTATAACTAAGACGACGCTCAGCTCTAGGTCAGTATAACTCAAAATATGTATCTTACTTGTATTAGTGTTTGTCTTGTTGGTTGTCCTGATAAATAAAATTAAAAAAAATACTGTCTTTGAAGTCGATTTCTATAGGTAATTAATCTCTTAATTTTACGCGGAAGTTTAGGTGATTTTTGGGACACGGTGATCAATGGTACAGAAGCGTCTCTTGCCGAAATAATAGTGTTAGAAAGTATGCTGACTGCCTCGTCAATATCGGACTCAGTCCCAAGAATTCTGGAGGATAGGTGAATATTGCCATTTCAATGGGAGCGATACAGGATCCAATCGGCTTTGTTATAATTGTAACATTAGGTTTTTTGAGTTCTATTTTTATTTGAAGTTGGAAGAAGACCGGAAGTTGATTCGAAGATAGCACAGGTACTATTTGAACGTCGCAAATATTGTGTACATTATTTGCTAACACAAGGCCAGGCAACGATGGCTTCAAGTTTTCACGGTAGTGTACAAGAGTGGGTTGATCCGGTGCATAGATAGAGTATTCATGATCAAAAAAATAGCTATAAAGAAGATTTCCGTTAGTATTTTTAGAACCAGGATATCAATAATCATGTTTGGCATTAAAGTCACTCATGATAAGGACTTGACTATCAGATTTCATCAGGACCTCAATGTCGTCTGTCTGGAATGGTAGGTTCGGGGATTGATAGACAGAGAAGATTGTGTAATTACACAATCGATTGTGTGATGTGAAGAAACTATGCTGGCCCAGGTTTTTGGCTTTGGCTGAATTTCCTTTAGTTTGTGATTACTAAAGAATGTGGTAGGCTTGGACTCCTCGATATTAATTTTGTTGCGAGATTCAATTTTTTCTTTCAACGTATCGAGGTTATTTTGGCGTTCTGTACACTTTGAGTAATTAGCCGGGTGATCTTCTAGACAGTTGCAACATCGAGTAGGCACACTTCGATCCTTTTTTGGACATTCTTGACTGGTATGGGGTTCTGTGCATTTAACGCAGGACCTAGAAGGTAGGTTACAGTTGCGTGAGGAATGGCCAAGCCTTGACAACTGAAACATTTTGTTCTAGTCGACAGGCTCGGCTTAAATTTGCGGATGTTAACTATACAGTTTCCGATATATTTTACTTGCCGAAATTTTGAAATCTCTGTTCCTGCAGGTAGTTGACCGAGAAAGGGAGGACATGGAACAGGTTGTTTTAATGGTGAGCTTAATTTTGTCACTGTAGCATCTTTGAAACCGATCTTTTCAAGTTTTTCTGAAAGAATATCTTTGAAGTACGCCGGAAGCCCCCTGATGACAACTTTAAACACCTTTTCGTCTTTTCATGTATATGTATGGAAGCGAGCATTTTCATGACAAAGATCTTCTTTGATATTATGATGAGCGTCTGATGAGTAACACTGGATAGCCACTTTATTTCTTCCTCTGTACTGAAAATGGAAGTTTTTGGTACGTTTCGTGACAACTTTCTGTATTCTGTCATAGGTTCAGTCATCTTGAAGCAGTACAATTATTGGTGGGATCCGATATGGGTTCTTCCTTATTGATACCGCGGCTCGTAATGGTTCAGGTAACTGGATACCCTGATCAACAGCAAGGTCGCTATAGCGATTTGAAGTCGCAAATATAGGTCGGTTTGATGTCGGCTTCTGTATCGCTGTACGTTTAGGCTGTTGCCAATCTTCACTGGATTCATCTTCTCTGACACGCTTGCTGTTTAAACTAGAGCTGGAGACACTTCTGGTAAGGTATTTGTCCATGGTGAGGTTTGTTGATAATATCATCGATATTTTACCCCATCCTTATTTGCAAACTTTTGAGGGTACTTTTACTTTTCACAGTAATAGAACAAATAATGCGTGTCTACAGAACTAAGGCCCGATGACAAATAATCAATAAAATGCTACTAATATTTATTAAAAACTACTGAATGGATCTTGATTAAAGGCATCGAACCTTATTGGCATACCAAAAGTTGCAAGTACCTAAATGTCGTGTTTTGATGTACACCTATATATTATGCATATTAAAAAAATCGGACCGTAATACTTTAAGCTCAAACAGAAGAAAATGTGATTTAGATAATTTTGTTAGTACAAAACTCAAATAAAATTACAGAAAAACGCAACGCGCTCGGTAGATGCCGCTCGTCGCGCCGATTGTAACTCATGACACCGTTCTAGAAATCGTCGTATTTCCGTACATTTTGTTCTCTGATTGTAAAGACGTGAATGATAATTGAAACAAAATAACACGTGATTTTAAAAGATTAGTTTTTATGCTTGCATGCAGCGCGAATGGATTTTTCATATCATTTCAAAAATAAAGGTAAATCACTAAAAGAACAACCCTTATATTAGAAAAATTACGTTCGAGTTACGTTTGAACATCGGTTTACAAAAGACTACAAGTTATACTGACAATTCGATTTTAACATTAAATTGAAGATATGGTCTACTTGCACATAGGTAGAATACTTTTTTTACTTTCTTACAAAATATAGAAGAAATAAAATGATGTAATAACATAAAATTTTAGAAATTTCCATTCAAATATCATTTATTTTTCTATCGTTATGAACAACTATGTGCAAACAAAAACATTGAATCTCTCATCGGCTGGCACCGACTCCAAAAGTATCTGATTAGGTACTTAAGTGTTAGGATTATTTTTAGCATTTCAGTGTTTTGAAGTCGGTTTTATTTTTTTAAATAAAATTTACTTATGTTTAGTCTTCTTGTAGATTGCAATCTGTCTCTCTTTAGAACATTCGACAAATTTTGTGGCTGTTGCGTTAAATATGTATTGCAAGGCGTGTGTCCAGCGACGCATCCTTCTATTCTTTTTTTTTTTGCTTACATGGCTTATTTTCTATTATATTAGGTCTTGTAGTATTCTACCTTTAAGTCTCTTAACAATAAGAGACTGACATTAGGTTTTGAGCCACCTCATTCATTAGGGACTGTTTATTTTTTTTATATCTGTAGCGACATCTATCTCGCCACATACGAATTAAATCTGACGTATCCTTCATCGCGATATTTAAGTTATCAGAGCGATTGAACATATATTCAAGAACCCGACAACAACCGTCGGTCAGTAGCCCACCAGACACAACACTCGTCTGGTCTGCGGATCCTCCCTTTCCAATGGTGGATGAGGAACTTTACACCCTGTTCCTCACACCCCCAAACTGGTGACTCCAAGCATGAACGTCAGCGCAGGCTTCGCAAAGTTACGTCATCGTGACGTCATCATCACTTCCTCGAGCTTTCGAGCAGCGAGTCATACAGCCAACCAGCATCCACGGCTAATACGGGTATCCTGACTGACCACCAGCATGCAGTGGACGCGCATTTCTGGTCATCACTCAAAGCCTTTTCAGCGATCTTGGCACAGCACACTGCACTTCGGCCGGTCAGCAAGCAGAGACGCACTTCTCTCTTGACTCCTCGACGCAGCAGCGAGCCACTACGCAGCACTGCACCACTCAGATTCACTGGAGCATTTGCAGCATCACCCTGACTCACTAGGGCATCACCGTAGACAGTTCCGACTCACCGTGAACTATGCGGCATCTGGTTCCGACTCACTGGAACATTCCACTGGCCCGGCAAACATCACAAGATGTATGGACGACTCAAACTGCTATCGACCTCTGGCCTCGGGGGGGAGTGATGTCAGACACAATACCCGTCTGGTCGGAGGATCCTCCCTTTTCAATGGTGGATGAGGAACTTTACACCCTGTTCCTCTTACCCCCAAATAGCTTTCGACGATTTTCTGGGTGTTTTCCTCGACGGTAGGTATGCATAGGTCTTTATGTAGTGTATCGTTTGTTATATGATATGGTACCTCAGCGATCATACGCAGTGGCTTAGATAAGAACTTCTGTATGATATTGACTTTAGAATTGGAGCCGGATTCCATATGTCCATAAAGGTGTAATAATACATTTATAGATCATGAGCTTTGATTTTACCGCTTTACTGTGTGGTATTTTTTTATTAGGTACCGGTGACTCAAGTACTGGGTAATTATTTTTACGTCAAACCCTTTTATCAAATATAAAGAAAAAAGTCAAAAAAGGAAAGACATGGCTAGGGTCGTTGGACGTCTATTAGGGTTCCGTAGCCAAATGGCTAAAAACGGAACCTTTATGGATTCGTCATGTCTGTCTGTCCGTCCGTATGTCACAGCGACTTTTTTCCGAAACTATAAGAACTATACTGTTGAAACTTGGTAAATCTACTTTCCAGTTAACGTCATCATATTTATGTATGTATGTATTTTATCTATGTAGTCTATGTATTATATTATTTAGTTTATAATATTTGACATAGATACTGTGTGTAGTTTATGCTGTGATTATATAATAATGTTCATTTTTGATGATCATTTGCACCACCCACAAAACATCTGTTTAGCCTAATGGTCGACTGGTAGAGAATGCCACATGGCATTAAGTCCACCTTTTGTACGATTTTATTTTGTGCAATAAAGTTTAAATAAATAAATAGATTCTGTGGTATTCTGTGAACCGCATTAAGATTTTCACACAAAAATAGAAAAAAAAAAACTAAAAATGTTGGGGGTTCCCAATACTTAGACCTGAAACCCAAAAATTTTCATTCTAGATCCTTTCTTTCCCATCGGCCGTCAGTTATATGTGCTATGTGCCCCGCCCACTGCCAGGTCAGTCATGTCTGCGACTTTTGTTTGTTTACGGATCTCCTCATATCTGAGTTCATATATTTGAGTTCGCAAAGAAACACCGAGCATAGCTCTTTCTATAGCACGCTGTGCAACCTTTAGCTTTCTTATGAGGCCCACCCATGGTCATAGGACAGGTTTCAGTTCCATACTTCACACTAGTTGTAGACTTTGGTCATTAGGCACTGAGGTATTTATTTATAATAAATAAATGCTTAAACCATTTATAAAGTCAAAAGCGGTACCAATAAGACTTCATTTATTTAAAAAATACGAATTTCCTGGCAAGTAGGTCTAATACTACAAGATAATTTACGACAAGAAGTATTCATGTTTTGTACCTAATCATTTTCTTCCTGATTGCTACTAAAATATAAATTTAATTTTACATATTCAAATTGAAATTATGATGAAAGTATATCATTTACCACATTTTATCCAAGAGTATTTGTTGTTTATAATTATTTTCTCTGTCAATTGGTATGTATTTCATAGGTGTACACGAAAATACGTCATTTAGGTACTTACAACTTACTTAATGCCAGGGTTCATACAAAAAAGATCAAAGTCTTTTAGCACACTGATAAACCATGGGCTGGATTAACACACTGGATTATCCGGGTAAGGTCAACGCAGGCGAAGTCGCGGGCAAAAGTTACTTAAACATATATTGTTTTACCGCCCGGCGAACTTCGTAATTTGTCCGTGTTTTTTATAGTTATTCTGCTATTCGGGGCAGAGACAAATTCAACAAATCAAAGATCATAAAAATCGTTCTAGCCGTTCTCGACTTATAAATGGTGTAACTTACCCGACTTTGTTTTACATATATAGAAGACTAGCTGTCCCAGCTAACTTCGTACCGCCTCAATTTTTTTTAATTGTGTGATATTTTATCATTTAATCTGCAATTCGGGGCGGAGTCGAATACAACAAATTAAAGATCATAAAAATCGGCCCAGCCGTTCTCGACTTATAAATGGTGTAACTAACCCGACTTTGTTTTTTATGCTCAATATTTCTCAAATGAAAAAGAGTTAGTTATACCAGAAAAAATACTATATGATACAACTCGCCGTGATCCATGGCTAACTCAAATCTGATCCCGGGATCCGTGGAGTCAGACCCGAAATTGAAAATTTGTGCGTCCAACCATATCAGAGGTATTAAAAAAAAACTGATTTAAAACTTTTAAAAAGCTGAATGTTAAAAAAAAAGGTTAATGGGGCATTTCGACTAATATGTTCCATCTTGCTTGTATATTTAATCAGTGTATTGATGAAGGTTAGTTTCCAAAATATTATGAAGTACAATAATATTATACCCCCTTATTTAAATCAGGAGATAAATAATGTTCCTTCTAACTATACAGGGTTACATTGCAAAGGGATGCCAAATCTTTAGGAGTGGCTCAAAATCAGTAACTTAATCGAACTAAGTAAAGAACAATTTTTTTTCACATTTCACACATATTTTTTTTTAAATCAAAGCGTTTATAATTTAACTCATTCATGAAAAAATTGTACCGTATGTGCACTATGTAAGATCCTTGTGGGCTCGCCGTACCTACGCTTCTGATAAATGACCGCGCGGCTTTCGTAATCTTTCTATTGACTTTATTTTCGTATATTTTAAAGTAATTTTTTTTCGTAACATACGATTATTAAAAATAATAACGATTAAGACGCTTCTTTATATTGTTCCCTCGATCTTATTTTTTAAATTTAGCACCCCTTAGCAATGTAACCCTGTAGACCTATATCAATACTACAGGCTCTTAGTAAGAGATTTGAAAAGATAGTCTTCAATCAACTCGTATCACGTTTTAGAATTAACAAACTATGGCATGAGAAGCAAATTAGTTTCACCAAAGGTAGAAACACAACTGATGCAAGAGTTGCACTTATTAAGCATACTATCTTCGATGCCTTTAAAAAAACAAGATAGGTTTTTGTGCTTTGTAAAAAGCTTTTCAATGTGTGAGCACAAAATATTATAGATAGTTACGCATTTCGATGGATTTAAGGAAATTCACAGATAGTATCCAAAAAGTTAACCCTTTCACCGCCAAGGCCGGATTAATCCGACAAATATTTTCGTGCCCATTTCGCCACGGTCAGATTTTTACGGCCAAATAAAAAGGCAGATTAACCGAGTAGTGGTACTCGGTTAATCTGCCTTTTTTGTATGATAACACTGTATTATATTAAAATAATGTTTATACTTGGTACATTTAGTAAAGTTTATACTTAATGAATTAATCATTTACAATTGATTACACTTTAATTTCTCAATTAGAAGACCTAAAAATAATGTCTCAAGTTAGATAAATTACTAATATTATTTTAAGAAAAGTGTATTGATGTCCAACGCCAGTGACGGCAAAATCCGACAGTAAGGAAGGGACATAAGCAATGTTTTACTGATACCAAAATCCATATAAATTAAAATATTTGTGTTTATACTGACTAATTTATTATAATGAAAAGCAATTGTTACTGTAGAAATATAACACAATAATGTGTTGCTTTTAAGCAATTTATAATAAATATAGTATAAAAATGTCAGTGACTGAATTGACGATTCCCATCCCTGGCCTGCATGTTTAGAAACGAATGTTGTTAGTACACCCCGCGCCACGGTCGGAGAAAGACGACCGCTCCTGACGTCATAAACGAGTCCGCCTTCTGGAATTTTCCATTGGTGTTGTGCTTATGCGTGTAACTGTTATGTTCGTGTTATCGATAAATGGGATTCAACATGACTACTGCTGAAGAAGTTGTATAGCTAGATACAACACTACAGATATTATTTGATAAATCTTTAACGCATGTCCAAAAAATTATGAATTTCTACCACAAAATATCGAAGAGTAAATCCCTGGATAGGCAGAATCGGTTTCCCTTGACATGGCCTAGACAAAATGAGCTGCACGGTAAACTGTTGATATTGTCAAAATATAATCATGTTTGTTCAAAAACTGACCAGTGTTGTTAACTGTTTTATTAAGATAAAGATTACTCTACGTGACAGCATTGAAAAATAAAATAAATGAAATTCGTTTCTGGACTAATTTTATTATGCGGAAAACAATAAATAGCTTTTTGTTTTACTGTGTTGCCAAAATACCTACTTAAATTAGAAATAAAATCACAATACAAAGTAACGCTTTCTATCTATCTGTCTGTCTGTATGATAGATAGATACTCTTTATTGCACACCACACAAAACAAACAAATCACAGGAAAGTAAATAGCACAATTTAGGCGGTCTTATCGCTGGAAGCGATCTCTTCCAGACAACCTTCAGGTAGAGGAAAGTTGAATTAATATTGAGAGAAGGGAGGCGGTGAAGAGTTCCAAAACATAAAAGTCCAAAAATTTAACAAACAAATTAAACACACAAATAAAATAAAATACATACTTTCTAGTACATGTAGATAGTAAAATACTTATATAATACAGACATAATTTGAATACATACTAAAAATAAATACTTATGTACATGTATTTATTTTTATATTCCCTCCCTGGGGAATGTTCCCGGGAACGGCACATCACACACTCTATCACCACACCACGTTGAATTATTACATCTACTATACCCGTGCTATTAAGGGTATGTTTCCGTACGAATGTAAGAGGTAAGCAAACGGCATTTGAAATTAAAGATGAGATTTGGAGAAACTTCATCGTTTGCACCGCCACTTACATGTTCGTAATACTCAAATTCGTACAAGTATAAAATGAATTATAAAGTGTAGCTGGTCTTGGATTTTAGCTGGAAACAACATTTTACTAATTTGTTTTGTGTTAACATTCGATTTAGATAACCACGCACTTGCGAGTCCATAATGGCAGCAAGCATGACCACGCTTGTGTGCCTAGGCCAATCTAGGAACATAATCATTACTAAACATAGCATGGGCCTGTAGCCAGATGTTGCCACTTATTGCGTACGACCATAATATCTACGTGCGCTGCCGCTCCCAGACCGGACGACTGAAATAAGTTGCTCATTGGTTGCGACTTGGCGACAAAGGATCGCATCCTGACGCGCGATTGAAGCTTGCATTGGGGGCTATTTTGTACGTTTGTTATCAAGTAGTCGACTAAAGATGTAGTAGAAAAAAAAAATTTAATCATTTTACTGATTCGTGATCAGTATACGATACTTAATCGACTTAAATATGGCGGGGATTAACATCAATAGATTGTATAAAATGAAAATTACCTGAGGTGGTGCATACTGATGTATTTTTTGTTGATGTTCGTAAGAATGCCTATAACCAGGCGTTATAGGCGAGTATCTATTAGCAGCAGAGGCTCCTGACCATACACCCATGTCTCCAATGCCTAAAGAAATTAATCATTATATCAGCAAATCTACTTACTATATACTTTTACATGTTGTTTTTCTTATAATTTATACTTAGCCACTTTTAGTACGAAACCAGTAGTGAAATCAGTACCAGTTTTAGCATAAGGTTTTATCGCATAAATAATGATAAGCAGAATGTTAAACCAAGAATAGCTTCATCGGCAGAGTTTTTACTTACTATATTTTCTTTATCATATTTTAATCAGCATAAATGTAATCGACATAATAGGCTAGTTGATACTTTTTTGAAATATGCCTTAAATGAATGATAATTGTTCAATTAAAGCAAAAAAAAAATTTATTTTTTAGACTTGGCAAACTACAATATCAAAATTAACTTTCCAAGAACAGACAAAAACGCTGACGGCCATGTTGGTCGATAGATTATCTGTGTTATGACGTAACCTAATTTGTAAACAAGATACGTAACTACGAACTTTTCTTTGTTTAAAGTATTTTAATACAATAAAACACCAATTGCACTGCACACTCACATACATACATGTCTTGACAGCTGGCTGACATCCGACGTCCGCGATTTATTTTATCAATAAAACAAAAAAGAACGACGTTTTAAGTAGGTTTTGGAAGATAATATTTTAGAAAAAAGAGAGCGAGAAACATGCGAATGACATTTACATCATAGTTCACTAACTTTCTGACGTCACCCAGATAACGCTCATGGCGGATAGCGTTTTCGGCCTTTCAATTTATAGATTATGTTAAAATTTCTCTTTTACAGCCACCTTGTACATTTGTTTTGAAATCACTATAATTAGGTTCTTATGGCCCAATACTACATAAAATAAACATCTGTTAAATTATTTTTGGTATGAGTCAACTAGCCTATTGTTGTGCGTCTAAAGGTAATTTATCATAAAATACGAAACGCATAATGGAGGTATCCATAACCCTTTAAAGTCATAAATGAATATTTAAGACTAATTTATTTAAGAAATGTTTAGACATACAATTGTAAATAATCATCTCACTACTTTTACAAGGCATAATTATCATTTCATATAATAATTAAGATTAAATCCGACTTAAGTCAAAACTTAACAAAATGATCTGGGTTAGGTTAGAACGGTTACCACATAAAGAGCGAAGCCGAGCGAGCTAAGCGAGCGTGCCTGCGTGCATACGTGTGTGAAGTTCCTGTACAAGTCAAGAATGCATGCTTGCGTTTTTAGGTAATATAAATAAACAAAACTAATGTTATATTTAATGAACTTTATCAATTTTAATTATTATTATAAGTATCTAAGTATAGGTAAGTGAACTCAATAATACTACGTTCATGATATTAAGGTAGTTGTTATAAAAAAAAGTTTAGGTTAAATGAAATTACATTATTATGAACATTGTGCGAAACAAAGAAAATGCCATAAAACGTTATGCAGCCTTATAATAGAACTCTTTAACTTATGCAACCCAATATGGACCCTGCTTGGCGGCCGCCACCGCGCATGTAGAGGTAGGTCACTGTTCTAACCTACGTGATTATAATCCCGATAGTTTACTAACAATTTTATGAACCAGATTAAAATAGACACTAGACATGACTGTTAAAACTTTTTGTTTAACCCCCCAGCTTAGCGAGGGATGGATTCAGAGCAAAGCTGTTCCCTTACGAACCCCACGCAATGGTATATAAAAATAGGGTGTTATAAAGGATCAATTTTTTGACGAAAATTATTCTAAATCCCAGACGCCAATAAAATAAGCTCTAGTTTCGGATTTCTATTTTAAATCCGTATTGTTTTAGTACGAATTTTATTTTTCTGAAAACGTTTTGCTCTTTTTTCATTTTCCATATTTTTATTAGTATACCGAAAACACAATTGACATAATATTCCGATTTTCGAATGTATTTTAAAAAAAATCTATAGGGTTTGAAATTTTTCTCAACATTTTCCAAAGCTATTAATGTTAGATAATTTAGTTTTCAGAAAAATGCTTCTAATATTACTGGATGACATTTTTTACCGTCAGGAAAAAATAACTGTGTATTTTGTACCTAAAACAAATTCTATACGTGAGTGTGTTTATAAAATACAACTGATTTTATAAATTTAGGAATTTCCAAAATAATGCATAAATTAAGAATACATTAGTGCATGCATGTGTAGGTATTATTTATAGGAATTGTAGTAAAACGGTAGCGGGGGCGCGGTGACCCCGCGTGTGACTGAAACAATTGAATGTCGTTTATTTCGATTCCTTGCAGAGCCAGCGAGACAAAACTTCGCGAATGTTTTTCGTCTTATTCATTAAATAAATTTAAGGTAAATTTCAATCTTGCCTTCATACTTCTACGGGCTTAGGACCGTCGAAGATGCAGTAGTTATCTACATTTTGTTAAGTTAAAAGAAATGAGTACTATTTTTGACTTATTAAGTTATTTTTACAACAAGCTGTATCGGTGTAGTAGGTAAGAATCACTTCGACATCTGAGGCGTACTCAAAAGATGAAAGATGAAATCAACTTATTTACAAATCATACTGATTTTATTTACATTACTAATTATAACGTACCTTTTCAAAATGTTTACAATTACAATTGTTCACAATGTTTGCCTTTTCTTTCCAAACATAAACTAGCACGTCGTTGCTGTTGCATATTGTTTGTTAAACTGCGAAGTGTCATTATCACTTTTTATAATATCGAAAGCGTCTATTATGCACTGTTTAAAGTCATTAACACTTTGTGCTTCCTCAGTGTATACTAGCCGCTTCAACTCGGCCCACAAATAAAAATCTAGCGGCATTAAGTCCGGTGAACGCTAGGTATCCCACATTTGAATATTCGTAAGCTATAACGTACTTTCCAATATTCTTTTTTAAATGTTATGTTAATCAAAATTAACTTAGAATTGGATGGTTATGAGGACAGGTAATTTATTTTTTAAAAAATTGTAAAACTATTTTTAAAGTGATCATGCTATCGTCACCTATATCATTTACCTATCTCACAAGTTTATTTTCCTCATGGTAAATAAGTCATACAGTATAATAATTAATCCTTCATCCTTATCCTCAGAATTTATCCTTAGTTTATAAGAGCTCGGCGGCGTGGCCGCTGCCGCGGCACGCTCACTACGCTCGCTGCGCTCGCTCTGTTCGATGGCCTTCGCGCTGGGTGTGGTCACTGTTCTAACGTAACCTAACCAATTTTGTCTTATTATAAACGCAGTATTTACTATTATTTAGTTAGAAATGAAAATTATTGTAAGTAAAAAAAGGTGGAACGAAAAAAAATGGTTTAGATAATCATCTGTTTTTCTAGAAAATGAAACATCGGTAAAAAAATATATTACTTACAATATTATGCAAAAAACCTAGTATTCAAAACACGAATTTCGCGATGTGGATGTTTTACAGTTGACCACAACGCGTTGTGAGCGCTTTTTTCGCTCAATGATCATTTTCGGTCTTTGATCGTAACATGTATATACTTATAGGTAGGTATAGTTAATGAATCGTAAATTAGAAAATCGGTGTTATTTCAGAACGCGAAATGCGAAGAACGTAACAGTCGCCAAACACCAATAGAAAACACATTTTGACAGATTTCTAGCATTGTGCGTTTGCTACGTTTCACGGTTCTGGCATATTGCGGATAACCTGCCATAAACCAGATTTTTGTTTTTCCTCATGGTCGACTAGCAGAGAATGCCAAATGGAATTATGTCCACACTTTTAACTAACACCAATAATTGTACATTTTACGTGCATTTATTTTTGTCTATATAGATAAAGTACGTACAAAATTTGTATTATTTACAAACCTGGTTGTTCCGGCATTGTGTACATTGGATCCGGTCCAGGATGGTGATACCCTGGATAAGAGTGTGAAGGGTGGACATGATGCGTAGGGTGTAGGGGAGCATGTGGTGGCTGTGGTAGGCGTGGTCGTGGAGGATAATTTCCGTAGTCATGGTACTCAGGAGCTGGAGGTCCTCCACTAGGGGGTGGCACTGTCTGTGGGTTGCTGGTGATGCCACCAGTACTTCCGCCTCCGAAAGATGCCAGTTTTTGAATAGAACCTTCTTGGGCTACACTAGCTGGATTATACGTTTGCCTGTAACTAAAGTTATATTAATTAAGTTATGAGAGGGACCATTAAAAATACTAATGAGAATGATACAGATATTATAAAAAAAAAAAAAATAGCTTTTTAGTGTTTTGAAGTCGGTTTTTTTTTATAAAATTAACTTATTTGATCTATTTTAGTGACAAATCCTAATTATAACAAATCTTATGAGTGCAAACTTAATTTAACTGCTGAACACCGGTTTCATTTCCTATTTTTCCACCCTTTGGGGTGAAATTTTTTCCGAAAATGTTTTATTGTAGTATCTTTGAAGTATAAACTATTCATTAAAAAAAGAATCATCAAAATCGGTCCACATTTGGCAAAGATATATGCAATGTTTGATGATTTTCTTATAGATCCCATCATCAGAATTTAACCAAATTTATATGGGACTATTCTGAAAGTATTACCTTTCAAACAAAAAAATAATTATCGAAATCGGTCAACGTAGTTCGCTGAACATACATTAAAAAAAAGATTCCGACGAATTGAGAACCTCCTCCTTTTTTCAAGTCGGTTAAAAATCGAAAACGAAAATAATAATAATGAGAACCTCCTCCTTTTTTGAAGTCGGTTGAAAAGACTGACGAGCGCTACATGCCGTCGCTTGTGTTCCGCAGCGAAATATTATATTTTAGTATATAATTAACGGTCATTCCAATCACGATACATGAGCGTTCCGCAGCGAAACATCGGCGAAGGCATTTCCGCACTGTAGAGTTGGCCAAGATTGTCGCAAGTACTTAGCAGTTGCCTTTGCCCATCGTTGCGAAAGCACAATAATATTTAAAATTTTTATGTCTACATCATCGAGTATTACAAAATTATAAAAGACATTAATTAGAATAAGAAAATTTTTAATTAAAAGTCTGGTAGATTGCAAAATTCTCACACTGAGCGTCGGCGAGCTGTTAGAGCTCAGCAAACCATTAGCAGCATATCGGCAGGGTTAGTTCACTGTCATCGAAATTAACGCTCAGAAGCCAAGTCCGGGTCCGTAAAGTGAGGCAGCAAAAACTAAGCCATAGTGGCTTAGTTTTTTACTCTGCCCGCTAGTGCTCAAGATCGTGTTGCGTGACAAACAGCTCCCGAAATATTAAAAAAACATGACGGTTTGCGAAGTGAACGGATGTCACAGTACATCAGGAAAACACAAGAAAGATTGTAACATTACATTTCACGTGTAAGAATTGGGTTAAAACTTATATTTTTACGTGAAACATTAATCAAAAATAAAAATGAATCACAATAAATTAGTCTTGACATTTTATGAAAATGTTGCCTGTATGGGGAAAAAATATCTCCCAAATTTTGTTTTTAAAAGAGAAACGTCTCAATTTATATATTGTTTTGTAGTCGAAATAATTGAGACGACTAAATTATTTAGGTCCCGGGTTCGATTCTCGGTCCGATCGGTCAGAGTATAGGTAACGGGGTAGTATGGCGACACTTAAACAAAAATTAACAGATTTTATATGGAATATAATTGACAGCCGAATTTTCGATCGCTTTTTGTATGAAGCTGGTAATTTTTCTACACTTTTACTGAGAAATTTTTTACCTACTCGCACTTGACCGTTTTTAAAGGTCAAAATATTATGGGCCCGGGTGCAATCTGCGGTTTTAAAGGGGGTCAAAATTTCATTATTTTTTGGATCCGAAGCACCGTCTCTGAGATAATTGCAGATTTTATACGGCGATATTGTCAAAATTTTAGAACTAGAATTATAATCTAGCGCTCGCCGGCCGCTGCCGCGGCACGCTTGCTCCGCTCGCTCGGATTCGCGCTTTATGTGGTAACTGATTTTAACATAACCTAACCCAGATGATCCTTGACAAGTTTTGACTACTTAGTCTATTTTACAAGTCCCAGCTGCATACTAATATACTTTTCTTCGAAATTCGGCTGTCAATGTTCCATTTAAAATCAGTTAAAAAAAAAAAGTGTCGTGCCCCATAGCGCCCCGTTTCAACTCCCTACTTTTGGGTAAAATTTAATATAAAGGCAACATTATTTTTTACTTGTGTGCGTTTCGTCGAGCGTAAACACGACTTACTTACGCATTCAAAGATGTCATTCATGCCTCACGTTTGACTGTTCGCTTTGTAGAAAACTATCGTTCTGGGCGTTCTATTTCGATGTTCACTGTTCAAATTTTTGATGCGTACGTGTGTCGTATGCTTGTGTGTGTTTCTTTGCGTGTGCGACGTAAGTATGCCACAAAATAATGTCAACGGTTTTTTTTTACTTATTTTCATGTAATTTAAAGGAATAAATCTCACATATTGGAATGTTACATATTTTTTCTCCCAGCGAATTACAACTTGCTGCCATAGAATAAATTACAGTACTCGATCCGACTCGACAACAAGCTCCGACATGTTCATACTGCCACAAAAAACTTCGATTTTGGTACGCTATTACTTATCCTTCTTTATTGTAAAACAATGGGTTCTCGGTATTCATTTTGTTTCTACGTATAAAAATTTTACCGGTTCTGTAAGTCCCTTTCCGATTTAAAATATTTGACAAATTATTGCGTAAACATAATTATCGCGTATTGATAGAAATTTGGTTTTTGTAATCAATCAATATTTAAACTAATAAAAGTGTAAAATTCCAAGGTTTTTGCCATTAAATCAAAAGAAGAAGAAATAATGTTGTCATTCTTGTAAAGAAAAAAACAGTACTATAAAAAAAACGACTTCAAACACTAAAAATAATCCTAACACTTAAGTACCTAATCAGTTACTTTTGGAGTCGGTGCAAACAAAAACATTGAATCTCTCATCGGCTGCCCCACACGGCACTTTGTATTGGAAACTTTGTAAGTACCTATGTGACATCCAGATGACAATTTCAGTACATTATCTGCATTATGTTTTTTAACATAATAATAGTCATTAATTTAGTAAGTAGGCCCTCTTCCAAGCACTTAAACATGTCCCAAAATATACCTTTGCCCTACCACCGCTTCGGGACCACATATCGGCTGGTGATGAGAAGAAACGGCGCAACAAACTCAGTTACCTTTGTCAGCCTATTTTACAGGAAACACAGCTATTACAATACATAAAGTAAGTGCGAGCTAATTATTTTTAGCGAGCATTTTATCTAAAAAATAAAAAAAAGTATTCTAAATTAACCTACCTTAAATTAAATTAAATTAACCTACCTACTCAATAATATATTGCAACTAGCACTAAGGTAAGAGCGAGGCACTCCAACACGAGTATAATTATAACTCTCTGGAGCTGTCTCACCATATGATTGTAACCCAATTATTGAGAAATAAAACCTTTTATTATTTATTATTATTATTATTTTATAGCTAAGCAGGTAAAGTCCATGCACTCTCTCTAGTCGTTTAAATAATCGTCTACTTTATAATTTCATTTAAATAATTGTTTTAATGTGGTTTTTTAACTTATGAACAAGTAGTCATGGAGAATGAGTATTAATACTCCGGTCTTCAAGGGCAAGGGATCAGTGCAAGAGTGCAGCAACTACCGCGGTACAAAGGTCATGTCCCACACCATGAAGCTCCTTGAGCGGATTGTGGACTCCCGGATCCGACAGGAGTATGATGTCTCGAAGTGTCAATATGGGTTTCGTCCTGGCAACGGTACTATGGACCCTGTCTTCGCCCTAAGGACCGTCATGTAGAGATACAGGGCGAAGAACACGCCTCTGCACTCGCTCTTTCTTGATCTGCAGAAGGCCTTCGACTGTGTCCCCCGAGTGGTGATCTGGTGGGCACTGAGATCCAAAGGGGTCCCCAAGGCATATATTGACATTATTCGAGACATGTACCGCAGCTCCGATTCTATGGTTCGGACCGCTGTTGGCGACACCAAACCGTTCCCCATCACCGTCGGAGTACACCAGGGTTCCGTCTTCAGTCCGTTTCTGTTCAGTGTGATATTAGACGTTGTGTCAGACAGCATCAGAGGCTCACATGAGCAGCCACCATGGCTGCTGATGTATGCTGACGATATCGCACTGGTGGACGCGGACAGGGGCAGGCTGGTGAGACGGGTGAACGAGAGGAAGCAGTCGCTTGAGAGCAGTGGTCTACAACTCCATGTGGCGAAGACCGAGTACCTGGCCTGTAACTCTACAGATCCAACACCCGTTCGCATAGGCGGAGACAAGGTCGAGCGCAAGGACCAGTTTAAATACCTTGGATCTGTACTTCACGCGTCCGGAGACATCGATTGCGACGTCAAAGCACGCATTGCTGCTGCGTGGACAAATGGCGAGAGGTGACTGGTGTCATTTGTGACCCCAGAATGCCGGTTAAGCTTAAAGGACAGATCTATAAGTCCATCATATGGCAGCGAAGCGTGGCCGCTACTTGAGCGACACAAGCAGGAGCTGCGTGTCACGGAGATGAATATGCTGCGGTGGATGTGCGGAGTCACGCGTGAGGACCGCGTGCGGAACTCGCGCATCCTCGGTAGCCTTCGTGTCCGTGATATTGCAGACAAACTGCAGGAGAGTCGCCTACGCTGGTACGGCCATGTTTTGCGGAAACCGGCAAGCTACGTAGGAAACAAATGTCTGGCCATGCCGCCACCGCCGGGTCCTGGCAAAAGGGGTAGACCCAAGAAATGCTGGCTTGACGTTGTGAGGGCTGCCATGCGTGCCAATGATCTCAAAACTCCAAAGCCCAACCCAGCCTCTTCAAAAAAATTTTTTTTCGTGAAATTTTCGGTTTTTTTATATTTATTCTGCTATTTGGGGCGAAGTCAAATTCAACAAATCAATGATCATAAAAATAAAGATCAGCTAGCCTCAGAGCTTGCCACATCCATACCTGTTAGGCTTGTTTTCAACCGACTTCAAAAAAGGAGGAGGTTCTCAATTAGACTGTTTTTTTTTTTGTATGTATGTTACGCGATTACTCCGCTAATTATGAATTGATTTTGATGATTCTTTTTTGGTTTGGTAGATCATACTTCAGAGGTGGTCCCATATAAATTTTATCGTATTTGATTTAGCAGTTTTTGAGAAAATAACAAAATATATACCCAGATAATGTCTTCGTTCGTGATTCATGGATCTAATTAACCAATATCTTCGACAAATGTAAACCGATTTTGATGTTTTTTATTTTATTGAATAGCTAATACTTCAAAGATACGAGGGCGGCACTGAAAATTTCGGGAATCAAGAAAGTGATTCAACATTACTATTTTAAAATGTATTTATTGCTTTTCAAAGTATTCTCCGCGAAATTTTACACATTTTTCCATACGACGGAACCAATCATTGAAGCAACCATTCCATTCGAAAGTTTGGGTCTCCAAAATGGCCGTTTTGTAGGCGTCCACAGCTTCTTCAGGTGATGAAAATCTCTGACCACGCAATTTATTCTTTATTTTAGGGAAAGTATAGAAATCATTAGGGCTTAGGTCGGGGCTGTATGGCGGATGGTCTAATAATTCTATGTTTTCTTGCTCTAAAAACTCTTTTGTTCTGTGCGCGGTGTGAGGACTCACATTTTGGTGATGGAGGATGATGCGGCGGTTGCAGTTCTCTTTACGGAGTTCAGAAACGACCTGTGGCAAATAAATGCTAGCATACGGAATAGTCGCAACATGGCCGGTTTTGGAGACAAACGTGGCCACCAGTTTTTTTGCAACACTCCGTGAACGAACAATTTTTGTTGGCTTTAACTCATTTTCGAACACCCAAACTCGTGACCGGTTTTTTGTTTCGGGTTCGTACGCGTATATCCAGGATTCGTCACCTGATACGATGTTGTATACAGCATTTGAGGATCCTGCGTGGAATCTTTCGAGAGTTCTTCTGACGCAGCAAGTAACGCGAGCCGCTTTTTGCTCTTCACAGAGCGAGTGCGGTATCCATCGGGAAAACAACTTTTTTACACCTAATTGTTCATGCAAGATTATTTGTATTTGACTCATGCCAATGTCTAAAGTTGCCCGAATTTCGCGGTATGTCACATGTCGATCTTCCTCAATCAGCTTTCGCACAGCATCAACGTTTTCTTGGGTGACTGCAGTTTTTGGACGACCTTGACGGGGATCATCACTGAGCTTGACACGTCCACGTTGAAATTCAGCAAACCAGCGATAAATTGTGGTTTTGGATGAGGCTTCATTACCAAATGCAGAAATCATCCGGTCAACACACTGTTTTGTGTTAAACCACTTCGAAAGTCATAATAAATCATCGCTCTTGAATTTTCTCGAGTCAATTCCATTTTCAACCGACTTCAAAAAAGGAGGAGGTCCTCAATTCGACTGTTTTTTTTTTTTTTTGTATGTTTGTTACGCGATTACTCCGCCAATTATGAATCGATTTTAATTATTCTTTTTTTGTTTGGTAGATCATACTTCAGAGGTGGTCTCATATAAATTTTATCGAAATTCATTTGGAACTTTTTGAGAAAATCAACAAATATATACCCAGATAATATTTTGGTTGTGGTTCTTGTTACCAATCTTCGACAAATATGAGCCGATTTTGATGATTTTTGTTTTATTGAATAGCTTATACTTCAAAGATGCTATGATAAAAGTTTGCAAAATAAAAATCACCCCTAAGGGTAGGAAAATAGGGGATGAAATCGGTGTTCAGCAGTTAGATTAGAATTTATCACTGAAAATAGATAAAATAAGTAAATTTTATTATAAAAAATAAAACCGACTTCAAAACACTAAAATGCTAAAAATAATCCTAACACTTAAGTACCTAATCAGTTACTTTTGGAGTCGGTGCAAACAACAACATTGACTCTCTCATCGGCTGGCACCGACTCCAAAAGTATCTGATTAGGTACTTAAGTGTTAGGATTATTTTTATCATTTTAGTGTTTTGAAGTCGGTTTTATTTTTTTTAATAAAATTTACTTATCTCAACGACTAAACAAGTTTGACAAGACCTTGTGATAAGACCGAGAATCTTTTTTTAAATAAATAAATGGTATTCGATTTTTAAAACCAAGGAATTTGCAATTAAAAAGATTTTAATATGACAGGAACAGTGGAAATACTCCATTTCCGATACTTTTAGCGCAGCCCTCGTACTATAGTAAAAAAATTCGAAAAAATGTTTACCCCTAAGGGTGAAAAAAAAGAGGATGAAATCGGTGTTCAGCAGTTAGATTAGGATTTATCACTAAAAATAGATGAAATAAGTAAATTTTATTAAAAAAAATAAAACCGACTTCAAAACACTAAAAAGCTCGCCTTTTGGAGTCGGTGCCAGCCGATGAGAGATTCAATGTTTTTGTTTGCACCGACTCCAAAAGTAACTTATTAGGTACTTAAGTGTTAGGATTATTTTTAGCTTTTTAGTGTTTTGAAGTCGGTTTTATTTTTTAAAATAAAATTTACTTATTTGAAGAACGGATTCATCAGAAAGACTGTCACCAGGAAGTTGACGAGCATTTGCCCCCTATGATTTCAAATTTATAACCATGTCGGCGTGGTCATTCTACAGATTCGCTGTTAGTTTGTTCTTCCACTTTGGCGTTGGAATCGCCTATAATAACGATTGGGTCTTGCAGGTGTAATTGTGCAAAGCCTTGGAAATTTCATCGTACTTTTCCTTTACTTCTGCATCCGAGTTTTTCGATAGCATTTTTATTTCAAAACTGTTTTAAGATAATATTTTTGTTTCGAGATTTTTTTCTAGTGTTTTTATTTCGAGATTGTTTAGGAAATGAAGAAGTCGAAGATATGGAAGATTATATTATGACTGATAAAAAAGCTAAATATTATTTTGATAAGTGAAATAAAAAGCATATTGTTTTAAGTTTATAGTAATTTTGTCTCAAGGTTGTTCTTCGATTGTATTTTTGTTTTAAGACTGTTTTAGAAGATTATTTTTGTTTCGAGATTGCTTAGTGAATGAAGAAGTTCGAGATAGAGTAGATAATATGACTGACGAAGGCTAATTATTATTTTGATAAATGAAATAAAGAGCATTATTGATTATAACAAAAACAAGGCATTTTTATTTATTTTTCAAATTAATTATCAAAATAACTCGCACCTAAGTGAAACCCGAGGTCCTAGCAGTAGTACTTATTATTTTGAAATACGACGATCAAAAATAGTCTCTTAAAATGATAACTAATATGCCCTGAAACAATGGCTTAGACAGAACTTGTCTAAGTTTTGACTACAAAGTTTTAGTCCTACTGATAGGACTGCGGGCCACGCCCAAGCTGTATAAAATCTGGGCCTCAAGAGGTTTATACTAAAATAGGTGACCCTGTTCGACACTTACGAAAAATAACAAAAAAAATATAAAGATAACGAAATTACCCTGTACCTAAAAAATATTTTATACCGGAAGTCCCGAAAATCCCGGTTCTCCCGGTTCCTTTAACAGCTAGTCCTGAAAACCCCGGGACTCGATTATGGCACCGGTTCTTAATTCCCTAGTACCGGAAGCCTGAAGGAGAGTCTAAAAAGGCTGCTGACCATCTGGTATGAATGCCCATTCATGCCCAGGAAACATGCGACTGGTTGGTGTACAAAAGAACAGGTAGCACGCAAATGGTCCTATCAAGAGGCTAAGTGCGGAACAGCTTAGATAAACTAACTTACTAGGCTTACTATTAGCTAAACTTATTTAAATGTATTTGTCAGTTCTACATAAATAATAAAGAAATACCTTACCTGTTTTCTGAAGGTTCCTTGGCATCACCAGCTACTCCTGCGGTCGTGTTACCAGCAAAGCTGTCTGTGCCACCAAGATCAGTAAGTCCTTCCAACATACCGCTTCCATCATCACCAAATAAATTATATGAGTCCATCACTCTTAAGAGTGAACTAAAATGATTTTATACTGAAATATCCAGTGATGGCTAGGTATATCCATTTTAACCTAAAATAAAAACAAAAAATATTACAAACTAGTAACAACTAAAGTCTACTACCAGACAAGGTAGAGTTTGTCAAGTGTTGTTAGTGTTATACAAAAAATGTACAGGGTGGCCGGGGAGTTGACGTTTAAAGCTAAAATTTAGATGCCTTACATCAAGGTGTATCTAAAAGTTCATCTATACAAGGTATATCAATGTATGTTCTACGATTTTGCTTAGTTTAGGGGATAGCATTATTTTTTCCCAAATTTTCACCTATTATTGGTTTTAATTTTTTTTTCTTATTCTGGCGAGCACTTGTAGTTAGTTTTTTTTGTTATAACTTAATAGTCACCGGCTTAAGAATCCACAGGTTTCCCCATTTTTTTTTTGATACACTAAACGTGACCTATTACAAAGTTTCGACAGTAATTCTGACCTTGCGACTAAATTTAAAGTAAGTTCCGCAATACCTAGATACATCGTAATTTTTAAGGTGGTACTTGTGAATAGTTATAACCAAAAAAACGAACTACAAGTGCTCGCCAGAATAAGAAAAAAAAATAAAACCAATAATAGGTGTAAATTAGGAAAAACATAATAAAAATAATTCTATCTCCTAAACTAAGCACAGTCGTGAACATACATGGATACACCATGGATGGATTAACATTTGGATACACCTTAATGCACAGAAAAAAAAGGATTCGTTGAATCAAGTAAATCAATTTTCTTATGATGTTTGATAAATCCAATAAAATATTAATTTGGCGTAACAAAATGGAACTTAAGTTTAAACAAAGCAAGTCTTGGCCGAAGACTGCTTTTTTCTTAAACCTTATTCTAAAAACAAGAGAAAAACTGTTTATTTATGAATTTGTTTTACTTAAATTTAAAATCTACAACTATGTTAACTTTAAGACTTTAATTTCTTGATATAAATAAAATTTTATTTCTTTTAAAAAACATTATACTTAAGCTAAGATTTACGATTATTTTGGTTGATACCATTTTTTTTCTGTATTCATTAAAATATTTTCTTAAAACAAGTTAAGGTAACAGCTTGAATAAATTTTCAAATAAATATTTTCTTAGACCAACACAAATATTTTTGCTTTTTAAGTGAGTAAGTTTTAGTAAAAGATTACTTAATTTAAACAATGTTTTCTTCTACGAAGAAATTATATCTTGTTTTACCACAATAAAAAACGAAATCACGAGACAGTCACCTTTTGTCAGTCTGTTTTTAGTTGTTATCGTGCTTGTGTTGACTGGAAATAATAAAATTACATATTAAATGGATAACATTCAGGATCTTTTTAAATAGTTATGTATTCCTCCTGATATTACAAATTAATGCATTTATCGGTAAGTAGTGTATTTAATATCCTACGTAGTAACACAATTTTATCTTTTTGCTCAATTTTTGTAGGTGGTAATCGCTCTTATTAAATTGAGTTTTATTCTATATTGAGCGATAAGACCGCCTAAATTGTGCTATTCACTAAGTATTTACTTTCCTGTGATTTGTTTGTTTTGTGTGGTGTACAATGAAGAGTATCTATCTATCTATCTATCTATTGAGTCTAATTCATTTTTGTGAAACTTTTACAGACAAAGGAATAACAATCGAACTATTACCTAAACCCTCTCCAGGAAATTACAAAGGGCTTTGCCCACATTTACCTAGCGACAAGACTACAACTGCTAGAAAAAGTCACCAATCTTATTACTGCACATGTAAGTACCTAATACTAGAATCTAATCAGGAGATACCTTAGGTACATATTGTGTTAAAATACCATTTTTGTTGACAGGCTCTAACAGAATCAGTTCAACAAAAACTGATGAGAAATTAATTAAGCTCCAGTCTGGTTGGTGTCATAAATCTTGACGAAATATCCATCTCTCAACTCATACCAGCAACAAGTGACTTAGACTTTGTTGCAAACTTCACCAAGTAAGTGGTAAGTAATAGTACCTATTCTAAAATTTTATAAAACTATAGGTAAACCGCTTCGTTGAGACTTCGCCTGCGGGGTACAGGGGCGCGGGGGGAATGACGAGAGCGGGGACTGTCAGCGGTGCGGGCGGTAAGGATACACAAGAGACGAAATTTCCAGTGACAGTTCTCAAGATATGTGACGTCACCCGTCACAATGGTGGCCGTCAGTGTCGACACTGTAAAATATTAACATAACCTTTTCGAAAAATAATATTCGTTTCGATACATTTACACTATTGAGTGTAAATTTAGTCAAAATATTTCTATCCAGAGCCGTGGATGTCATTCTACGTATATATTTAAAAACTGGATGTTTTTGTTTGTTTGTTTGAACGTGCTAATCACAGGAACTATTGGTCCGGTTATAAAATATGCTAGATACATTGTTAGATAGCTAATTTATTGGGGAAGGCTATAGAAGTAGTTTAATGCGTATAGGCTTATAAATATTTTTGCTACGATCTATGGGAACGGAGTAAAACTATTAAGCGCGTACGAAGTCGCTGGCGGGCCGCTAGTCTTTAATATAATATCTGTAGTGAAAGAGACAAAATAAAGTTTGATATTATAATGAAGTAAAAATGAAATATTTAGGAATCTATGCACGATTAATCAAAATTATAAATCAATCGCTTGTATACATGTCAATATCACTGGATCTTGATTCTTGACTTTCAAAGCAGCTATCATCAGAATCATCTAAATCATCATGCACATCAATAATGAAATCCACGTCATCATCTAAAAGGCCGTCGTGTTTGCAGTATTCGTCTTCGACTTTAATTATGTGATTAATACAATGCTCCCACTTCTCAATTGGATTGAGGTCCGGGTGATATGGAGGCAAACGCAGCACTTCATGCCCGTTTCTTTTTTAAAGGTTCATCTATTTTATAAAAATCGTCTGTATGATTGCTTTTTATTAATTTGAATAAATCATCTTTTCTAAGTTTACCATCAAAAGGCACGTCATGACGTCGTAGCCAATCTTGCATGACTAGCTTGGTAGAGGCCATAGACGGTTTTTTTTCCTCTCGGACTGAATGGTAAGCTGCATTATCCATGATGATTACTGAATTTGAAGGTATATTAGGCAAAAGTTTTTCACTAACCCACTTGCTAAAATTTAAGAAATTCATCGAGTCGTGATAATCACCTGTCTTGCACTTAGATTTGAATATTACTAGTGCGCCGTCTACAAATCCAGTTTGACCTCCACAATGAACAATGATCAAACGGTCTCCTTTTCCGATTTGAGCTAGCACGCCGTGTTCATCGTTCGATTGCCAGCATTTCAAAACGTTATGAGACGCATTCACATAAGTTTCATCCAGATATAAAGTGTTTCTTCCTTCTTTACGATATTTTTTAATAGTATTTAGGTATTTCCACCTCCACGATGTTATATTTGGCTGTTCTATAAGCAGTTTTCTTTTAGATCCACATTTCTTGAATTGAAAACCTAGATCATGTAATAGTAATCTTAAATATTCCCTACCGCAGTGTAATACATCCTCTTTTCTAAGAACATCATTCAAACTTTTCAAAGTGGGTACTTTTTTGGAAATTGTGTAAAACTGAGTGACTTTTCTTCTTACCACACCTTTTGTGGAATCATCTATTTCCACTCTTTTTTTGTGGACCTTCTTTGTTTTTTTCGGTGAATTAAATCTTTCGTTGTCTTTTAATGTTTTCCCCTCCTTTACAATGCTAGCTACCGACTTTTCCGACAATCCAGTTACTTTTGCGACAGTTTTGTTTAAATGTATATCTTGTTCATATTCAACTGAATTTGGATCTAATTTTCTTTTTCTAAAATATTCGTATACGTTTGAAGCTATTTGCTTACACTGACTGTTGATTTTGTGTCCGAATATACTTCGACTCATCTTCAGACTTCAGACAGACAGTATTCTCGTGTGTAATTCTGTCAAAGCATCCGCGTCTGTCAATAGATGCTATCGCTACCAGCGTAGCGAGCGTACTGAGTTCTGACAAGAATTTGCTGCCGCCCGCACCTCTCACAAACCCCGCTCTCGCCTCCCCCCGCGCCCCTGTGCCCCGCAGGCGAGGTCTCAATTTCGCGGTCTACCTATAACGGGCATCTTAACACTAAAAATACAATAAACCAGTTATTTTTTTTGCAATTAATACACTATGCTTAATAGAAAATGTAAAATGTGTGAATAGAAAATTCATTATACTAATATGCTTATGTTTTTACAGCTAATGATGATGTCAATCATCTGGTCAAAACAAAATTCGGAAACATGGGAGTAAGTATACTTCAGTATATTTTAAAGTGAATTTACTTTCATGTAAAACTTGATTTTTAATATTATGTACATGAAGTGTTTTTTATACAGGGTCACTTTTGACTCCTCGCCAAAACATAGCACTGTAATACGTAGGTATTGACCCAAATGTATGAAACAGCCGAATTTGCCATAGTCAAAGTTGCTTATTTTGATGTTAAAACACAGCACCTATAATAGATTAAAACTGATTTTATAACCTTACTTTGCATTTTTATTAAAGGATGTTTAGGTTTATCCAAACAACTCACGCACGATGTTTGTTGTTCGTTGCAGATTTCTAGTTGCATATTATGCAGTTTTAATATTAAAAGTGTTTGTTCATTTAACATATTTCATAGTTTCCAACTGCTTGTAATCAACTATCTGTCACAACAGACATGCTGCTACGGTTTTGGTGGGCACTGGTTGTTCTTCCAGACTAACTAGACCGCAAAACACAAAATGTTCTTTCGTTTTAGCTAATTACAGCTTGATTATATATAAAAAAATAATGGGAATGTAATTCGCATTATTGTAAAGTATTGAAACCGTAATACCTATATTTATTTTTATTTTTGGTTAAAATTTTAAACGAATATACTTAATACAATGGATAATTAAGCTGCAACTAGTCAAGACCAAAGAAAATTTTAATTTCGCAGTCTAGTCCAAAAGAACAACCTGTGCACAGCAGAACAAAACCTATTCTTAAATCTATATCATAGATATTTTAATTTAAGAATAAAAAAGATAATTAAAATTTTAATTCAATACAACATTTCTTTAAGACAACAAATTAAGCTTTTGTTGTTATATCATTTTATCTCAAAACAAGATTTTTATATCTCAG
The DNA here is from genome assembly GCA_963576865.1 of Anania hortulata. Classification (NCBI taxonomy): domain Eukaryota; kingdom Metazoa; phylum Arthropoda; class Insecta; order Lepidoptera; family Crambidae; genus Anania; species Anania hortulata. The sequence goes on along the minus strand of OY756388.1, from coordinate 11,614,156 downwards.
TACTAGACATTTTCGTCTTGAGATTTAGAAAATATTTCTTTAATTTAAAAGTGAACGATTCCTTGATTTCATTAATTTAAATAGTCAAATCAAGACTATAAATATACTTGGCTTGATCAAATATAATTTCTTAAGACTATTTGTTTTTTTCTTGGTTTAAAAACTGATATCTTTATTTAAGAAAATATAGTTGAGAGAATCTGTTTCTTTAAGCAAGAACATATTTTCTCACGTCTATAGGGAGGAAACGGTTTTCTTGGATTAAATAAAATTACTTTTGTTGAAATAAATATTTCTTGGTTGAAGAAATCTGTTTTTTCTGTGTGTAAGGCATCTAAATTTTAGCTTTGAACGTCAACTCCCCGGCCACCCTGTATAACCTGTGACCTTCCAGCAAAACCAGAAACAAGAAAATTAAATGGTAACACGATATTGGGGCAGTCGGTTTGGCATTTTGCTTCTCACAATCAGAAAGTATATGTCTTGGCTAGATCGAAAAATTTATTATTTCATAATGTGACTGATCATTTTGTAAAATGGTGGTATTTCATGATATAGAACAGAACCCGCTGATGACATCATGGTGTGCTCTGTCCAGATCAATGAATACTCAGCGTTTGACGATATGAACAACCAAACGCACGACTACTTCATGAAATGGTCAAACATTAGTGATCATATCGTAAAATCGTTACATTACCCACCGGTAGAGGCGGTGATGTTGTTTTGTTTTTGTGATGAATCATGGCGGCTGATAAATATTCGATTTTAAAAGTGAATAATAATGGGTCAATTGAAGATGAAAGTGCAGTGAAATATCGTTACGACATCAAGCTTGGCGATTCTTTAAAAAATCAAGGAGTTCGGAACGTAATTTGCCAGTAGTTAGGGTATTTAGCTATTCTTTTTTTTAAATTCGTTTTTAATAAAAACAATAACTATTTAAAATGTTTATTTTACTTATCTCCTAAACAAGATAACTAATATTAAATAAATTTAAGTAACTTGTAAACGTATTTTATATATCATCAAAATGTTAGTTTTAACGATATGGTTCTGTACCTTAAGTGAAAAGAGATCTAACTGTACTTAGATCGAAATTGATTTTATTAGTTATTCTGAATCTCTGAAAAATTTGCTATTTTTGTATGTAATCGGTATGTTTCTACGCCGTATAGAAAAAATAATAATTTTGTGCTAAATGATATAAGAAGTAAGGTTTTGTGAATCCATTTTGAGTTTTTTTTCGTGATTATTGATGCATGTCTACTTTTCTGTACTTTCAGTGAAAAGGGAGTAAGTCGAAAATTGAGATTTTTGGGAAATCGCATTTGAAGTTAAAAAAAACCTGCTTCGTGGCTATTGGAGATAACTTGGTGCAATATTTTTTTGGTGAAAGAAAATGTTAGAAATAATCAGGTAATATGCCATGTTTCTTTAAAATTAAATAATAAACCCAGTTAAATCACTTAGCACGAAACTTAATAGTAGTGTATAGTGATTTAATGGAACATAAATCATATTACACTGCACTAAATTGACCTCATGCTAACATTTTATTTTATTTCTGAAGTATTTTTTACTTTTAGAAAAAGTTGTAAAACAAACATTACTAATCACTGTATAAGAAATTATTATTTCAGGTTATTTTAGGGCAAATCGTCAAAAAATGGACACTTAAATCGATGTACAGACAACAGCACGACAACCTACCACCAACGTCAAATTGATATTGATTTCTACGTTTCGGCCTTAAAGTTGAAAATCGGTTTAATGACCTTTAACTTTTTGGGTAGGTTCACCTGCCGTTGTCTGTACGCCAATATATATTTTTTTGTATAATAAAATGTGTAAATTTATCTAAATGACTTTTATTATAACAATCTAAGTATCCTAATAATTTTGTATGTAGTGATATAAGTGGTGATAGTAACGGAATAAGTCAGAATTTGAGACTGAAATCTAATTAGGTATTTACTCCTAAAATGTTTTTCCTTATCTGAAATCGCTATTTTATTAAGCATTACATAATATAACATGGATAATATTAGGCTAAATCAGACATAAAGGAATTGGAACAGAATGGAAACTTCAAGAATGCCCAGATTTCCTTATAACACGACCGCCCCAAAATGGAACAGTTAACAATAAGCATGCGAGCAAGCAATTGTTCACATCAACGTAACTACGAGTTAGGATCAAGTCTTCAAAAGCCAGTACTTTCGTCATTCTTGGACCAGTGGAAGTGACCTAGGGTTCGCAGACGCTCTGAAGCGACCCTGCACTTCCTGGGAGTCCTGTAAGTACTGAAGTCTCGTCAGAGAAAGTACTCAGGACCGCAGACGTTCTGAAGCGATCCTGAACTTCCTGCGAGCCCTGCTAATACCTACTGAAGTCTCATCAGAGAGTTAACTCATGATTTCTGACGCTCTGAAGCGATCAAAGGCACCAAAGTCACGCCGGTGCTACGTGCTGACATCCCAGGGCTCGGACGGGACGGACTCTACCGGGATCTTCACCTCAAGATTTCCCGTCACTAAGGCTTTGGAGCTTACCTGCCGTAATTACACATAGTGACTTCGCATCTTCGACGTCCTCCTTCCTTTTCCCTCTTTCCTACTTTTCGGGTTTTGTAGGTTTTTATTTTGACTGTTTTTTTATATTAATAACTTATAATTTAAATTTATACTTTAATAAAATATTGTTCAGATCTACTTTTAATTAAAAAGAGTAAAGTGGACAATGGACATGAAACCTTCCACTCGCACGTTTGGGGTTCTATATTTCTGTCTACCGCTCAGCGCAGGGGAAAGATGCGCGGGAGACGTTATCACTTTACACCAATTCGTAACTACAATGTTTGTTGCAATTTTTAAATGTTTTTGATCTAAGTAATTTATATTGTTTTCGCATGTACGAACCTTTTGTGGTTAATGATGTTAGTTTAAATGGATCATTAGGCACAAAATAAATAAAATTTGGATTTTTTATTTTTTGTGCTGTAAATTAAGTTTCTTTTTCACCGACCTATATTACATTGATTTTTTTTGTGTATAAGTCTTCTTGTATTATTAAACACAAAATTTAATATTAACAAATTCAACCGAGTAAAAAGTAGTAACACGAGTCATACCTCTTGACACAACAAAATAATGAATGAACATTTCGGTTAACTTTGTTAAAACTGTACTTTTAGTCTAAATCAACTTAGATCGAAATTGATTTAATTAGTTATTCTGCATCCCTGAAAAATCGTAAACTGTCTAATATTGGGGCGGACATGTTTTTATAAGGAAATCTGGGCATTCTCGAAGTTTCCATTTTATTCCAATTCCTTTTCTGTTTACATCACCGATGGCGCTTTTGGGTGTATAATAGAAAAAAAAAAATGTAGTCGTTCCGTGAATTGGTTTTAAAGCGGTTCGTGGCTGTTTTTTTTTCGGTTGTTTACATTTCTTATTTTACGTACTTAAGCATTTTAGAAACATAATTTCTGAATACTCGAGTTGGCTGACAGTCGTCCAACTGATTTCTACTTATTCTTTTTCTAGGATAGTTCTTCTAAACTGCCAATTCAATAGAGGTCATACTATAATTGTATTTTCAAATAATCATTTTTAATGTTACGGCTAGTCTGTCTGGATTTTTAGTGAGTGCATACTAGGTAGGTTTTTATAAATTTTACTGTTTTTTGATTATTATTATTATTATATATTTCACATTTTATTATTTCTTTCCGCTGTTAAAAATCGTACGTGTGGATAATTTAACTTATTCATGAAAAAATTGCACCGTATGTGTACTGCGTAAGGTCCTTGTAGGCTCGCCGTACCTAGGCCTTTAATGAATGAACGCGCGGCTTTCGTAGTCTCTCTATTGACTTTATTTTTGGACATTTTATAGTTTTTTTTTTTCGAAACACGATTATTAAAAATAGTAACGATTAAGACGCTTCTTTATATTGTTTCCTAGATCTTAATTATTAAATTTGGCACCCCTTTGCAATGTAACCCTGTATTGTTCAGGTCTACTTTTACCCTAAAGGAGGTGTATATGCTAACTTCCAAAGCCAAAAGGCAAATATAAGGGCTTCAAATCGCCATCTCTGGTCCGTGGTTTAACTATCGGGCCATTGTAGAAAACTAACTTTTTTATGTCTCAGGTTTAAGTAGTTTATGTGAAACCGTTGTTGTTTCTGATCTTTACTACACAAGTGCTTCAGCTATACTTACCTGAGGATAAGAGGTAATGTATGTGATTTCGTCCAATATTATCCATTGGATGTTATATTATGTAATCTATACCTATAAATAAAAATGAATCCCTATTTCCCTTGGTCATCGCATCACGCGTGAACGGATGGAACAATTTCACTAATTCTTTTTTTGTTGTGTTACTTATTGTCAGAAGAAGGTTCTTTTAAACGAAAGTTGGGCAGAAAATTCTTTCTGTATAATCTGAAGACCACGCGAACGAAGTTGCAGGCTATAGCTAGTGATTAATAAAATAGTGATTTTGGATCAGGGTAAACTTTTTAGAAGTAAATAATTAGATTTCTGTCTTAAATTAACTTATTCCGGTACAATAACTACTTATATCACTACACACATAATTATTAGAATACTTAGATCGTTATAACCACAGAATACCTAATAGTACTACCGTACAGAAGACTCACTTCCTAACAAAAGTCAGGTTTAGGTATAAAAATATACCTAGACTCACCAGAGCTACAAGCAAAATTGAAACTTATAACGGCGCGCGAACTACGAATTTTCTTTGCGCGCCCCAGTTTTATGACCGAGCTGCAAACGATGGCACGGGGTTGTCACTTGAGAAGTTTTTGTACCTAGTTGATTTATTCGTTTTACGATTAAAATAAGTAGATTAAGCATTACAAACGTCGATTCTGTAAACATATAAATTCCATCTGAATGTCGTGTGTTCGATTCCTACGGGTGTAGGTATTCCTTTGTAAACATTATCCTATCCTATTCTTAATATTGTTTCTGGGCTAATATAACTAATTAAGGATTTTTATTTTAACTATTACTACTTATTATGGACATGGAATTAAAGAATAATAAATATTTCAATATGGTGTGAAATTTAACAAAATGTTAGCTCTGATTCACTATTCGTTTTATTTAGACAACCGGTAAACCACAACATCTTTTATACGCATTATTATATTGACGTTTAGGCTAAGTAGAAGACATTGCGGGTCAATTTGCAAAAGCAAAAAAAAATTATCAAGTATGCGATCGCGCGACGTAACCGCGACTTCTGTGCGAGCCGAGCGACAGCCCACTGGCATACGACGCTTCGGGCGGCGCGCTGGCCGAATATACCTAAACTGCGGAGTGACACCCCCATGTTATAACAGTTAATTAAATCAGGTTTCACATTTTTTTACTAATAAATTGGTGTACATCGATTTAAGAGTCAATTTTTGGTCGATTTGCTCTTAAAATAACCTGAAATAATGATTCCTTATACATTATTCAGTTATGTTAGTTATACAACTTTTTCTAAAAGTGAAAAAACAAAACATATTTACAGAAATAACATAAAATATATCACTGTACACTTGATAGTATGACGTCAATTCAGTGTGGTGTAATATGATTTACGTTCTGTTATATCACTATACACTACTATAGTTTCGTGCTCAGTGATTTAACTGGCATTATTATTCAATTTATAAAAGAAACACATTATTTTCCAAACTGGCGTACTACCAGATTACTTCTAACATTATCTTTCACCAAAAAAATATTGCACCCAGTTATCTCCAATAGCCACGAAGCAGGATTTTTTAAACTTCAAATGCGATTTCCCATAAATCACTATTTTCGACTTAGATCCCTTTTCACTGAAGGTACAGAATTTTAGCTGGAACCCATATCATGAAATACCTCCATTTTAAGAAATGATCGGTCTCATCATGCAATGGTCAATTTAGGTACGATCTGGCCACGACATTTACAAGATTAACAGACAGAAAAACTACAGTCCGCGCATGAGTTGAGTGCAGTTGTAAGGAATGTGCTTGTGCTGTGGAGACCTATTTTTTTTTACAAATAGTCATCTTAATAAATTAATTTTACGATTTTAAAAGTTTAAACACTTGGTTATAATATTAAAACAAAGTGATAAAATCGCATTGACACATATTTATTCCTGTAGACAGAACATTAATTATTATCACTAAAATATACTATTACATAATTAATATACTATTACATAATTAATATACTTATTACTTAAAATATTACTTATCTATACTAATATTATAAAGCTGAAGAGTTTGTTTGTTTGTTTGGTTGAACACGCTAATTTCTCAAACTACTGGTTTGATTTGAAAAAATATTTTTGTGTTGGATAGTCCATTTATCGAGGAAGGTTTTAGGCTATATTATATCACGCTACGACTAATAGGAGTATCAATTAAAAATGTTGCTAAAACGGGCAAAAATATTTCTTTTGAGACCTTTCGTCGCGTACGCTGGGTAAACGGTTAAAATTACACCAAAATCATGTATGACGGAATTGTTCCCATTTAATAGTTCTAAAAAAAATCCGTGGCGCATATGTCTATATTTAAGGGTTGACATACTATAACCTTTTTATGTTAATCAAATAGGTTCTAAAGTACATAATGCATCGGCGATAGCGTCGCTTTTTCTTTTACTTTTAGAGCGAGGCACTGATGTAGTTTATTGAAAACTAGCTGTCCCGACGAACTTCGTAACACCGTTTTTTTTTTTTGAATGGTTCAGATTTTTTGTTAGTTATTCTGCTATTCGGGGCGGTGACAAATCCAACAAACTAAAAATCATAAAAATAGGCCCAGCCGTTTTCGACTTATAAATGGTGTAACTAACCCGACTTTCTTTGATATATACTCGTATAGATTATTCTTTTAAACTACTAACGTTTTTCTGGGATATCACTTGTGGTCTACGGGGGCCAACATTTTGTTATTTTTGAGTTAGGACGCACCGTTTTCGAGATATTAAGGCGATACGCACACGACGGGGCGGGGCGGAAGGGACAATTTCGCTGCGAACGATAGAACGAAAGGGAATCGTATACTGCAACGCACTCTGCGTTCAAAAGGACCCCAGTGCCCGCTGCCCGCAGTTTGTATACTCTAAGGGCCAGCGCACATATGGCGAAGCGCAGCGCCGAGCATGCCCGCGAAGTTTTCTAAACGCGTGACATATTAGGCGAATTTATACCCGAAAATGCGCGAGCACCCACCCTCGATACGGCGCGCGTACTGACTGTCGTCATGCGTTTTGCAACTTTTCGAAAGTCTGAATGTTTACTTAATGAATATACGCAATATTCACTACACGAAAGTACCGTACGGTACGCATGACCGTACGGTACGCGTGTTAACGACAAATGGTGGCTCCCGCCTGTGCCGCCCGAGCATTACTTCGGCGGGCCCGGCGACCGAAAGCGGATGCGCGCGGAATAGCGCTCATGTTCGCGCAGTCGCGTTCTTGCGCGCTACCTTTCCTCTGTAGTCGCTTCGATGCTCTTAGGAATTAGTAATTGTGTTAATTGATTTGCGATATTATTTCAACGCGAACAATGTCGATAATAGTTTGACAGTGAAAAATGCTCTGCGCTGCTTGGCCATGTGTGCCGGCCCTAACACGCCCTTAGTTTTGCGCCCTCTACTAGAATGGTTGTCCTGAACTGACCGTCGTGTGCGTTGAGTACGCAGCGCGGGCAGCCGCGGTCTTTATTGCTTCGCGGTCAAAAAGACCGCCCCGCTCCGTCGTATGCCCAGCGCCCTTATCTATACTACATTCATCTTTAATCTCATCATCATTATCATCATTTCAGCCATAGGACGTCCACTGCTGAACATAGGCCTCCCCCATTGACTTCCAGATTGGCCGGTTGGAAGCGGCCTGCATCCAGCGTCTTCCTGCGACCCTTACCAGGTCGTCTGTCCACCTTGTGAGTGGACGTCCTACGCTGCGCTTGCCGGTACGCGGCCTCCATTCTAGAACCTTTCTGCTCCATCGGCCGTCAGTTCTACGTGCTATGTGCCTCGCCCACTGCCGCTTCAGCTTGCTAATCCGTTGGGCTATGTCAGCGACTTTTGTTCGTTTACGGATCTCCTCATTTCTGATTCGATCTCGCAAGGAAACACCAAGCATAGCCTTTTCCATAGCACGCTGTTTTAAGGCACTGAGGTATTTTGGACGAGAAGACGTGGTGTAGTTTCCCGAACGCTGCCCAGCCGAGTTGGATTCGACGATTGACCTCCTACTCAAAATTGGATCCACCCAACTGGATAACTTGTCCTAAGTAGACATATTTGTCAACAATTTCGAGAGTAGAGCTCCCAACCGATACTGGGTAGGGCGCAACATGGGCATTCGACATGAGCTTGGTTTTGTCCATGTTCATCGGCAGGCCTACTTGTTGGGAGACTCGAGTAAGGTCATTGAGCATTGTGCTGAGGTCTTCAAGCGATTCTGCCATGACCACAATATCGTCGGCAAACCGAAGGTGAGTGATGTACTCGCCGTTGATGTTGATGCCAAATCCTTTCCATTCCAGGAGCTTGAAAGCGTCTTCCAATGCAGTGGTGAACAGTTTCGGAGATATAACATCTCCCTGTCTTACGCCTCGCTGCAGAGGAATCGCCTTCGTGCTCTGCTCCTGTACTCGGACCGACATGGTGGCGTTTTTGTATAAACACTTCAACACCTAGATGTACCGATAGTCAATATGGCACCGCTGGAGAGACTGTAACACTGCCCAGGTCTCGATCGAATCAAAGGCCTTCTCATAGTCCACGAAAGCTAAGCACAGTGGCAAGTTATACTCCTCAGTCTTCTGTATAATTTGCCGCAGCGTATGGATATGGTACTAAAGCCTTTTCGGAAACCGGCTTGTTCGGGAGGCTGGAAGTCATCGAATCTACGCGCGAGACGATTCGTGATGACTCTCGAAAACAGCTTGTAGACATGACTTAGAAGTGAGATGGGTCTGTAATTCTTCAATAAGGTGTTATCTCCTTTCTTGAAGAAGAGCACCACCACACTCCTGTTCCACGCCTCCGGTATTATTCCCTCGAGCAAGACGGAGTTGAAGAGTCTCTGAAGGACTTTCAGTATCGGTGTTCCACCCGCATTCAGAAGCTCTGATGTGATTCCGTCATCACCCGGCGCCTTGTTGTTCCTAAGCTGTTTGAGGGCCATCCTAATCTCGTATAGGCTGATGTCCGGGATATCTTCGGTATAGTGTCGGGTCAGCTTAGCTCTTGGATCTTCGGCTGAACTACTTACAGGTTTAGTGACCGATGTATATAACTGCCCATAGAACTTCTCGATCTCTCTCAAAACTTCGGCTTTTGTCGACGTTATACTGCCATCCTCCGTCTTCAGCTTCGTCAGCTGGCTTTGCCCAATGGACATGTTCTCTCTTGCGAAAACTTTGGAGCCTTGGTTCCGCTCTATCGCCTCTTTAATACTGTTTGTAATTAAGTTGCGGATATCATGTCGCAAGGACTTCCATATCCGTCTATTGAGCTGCTGATATGCCTTAGCGTCGACGGAGGTCTGCAGTGCCATTGAACGTCGTTCTGCCATGAGGTTGACGGTAGAGTCGGTAAGCTTTTGCGGCTTATCTTTACGACGGGGTCTGAAAAATTTTGACCTTGGCTTGGACAGTTTCTACGAACCTTTTGTTAATCTCGTCCACTGACTCGCAGTTCTCCAGGCATTCAAAGCGATTAGACAACTCGAGCTGAAAGCTCTCGGGGCTGTAAATTTGAGGGTCGGAGCGTAGACTTCATCAAACGAGACCTTTCTAGCTTGACGTTGATATTCAATGTGCCTTTGACCATTCGGTGATCACTGCCGGTTTCTACACCTTCATCTTTAATCTATATAAATATAATTATATACAAGAAGAAATTGACTGACTGACTGACATATCATCGCACAGCCCAAACCGCTGGTTCTAGGGATTCCAAATATGGCATGTAGGTTCTTTATAGGGTCTAGGGGTCCAACGTTTGTATGAGAAAACAAGATTGGTTTGACTACGAGTATTTTATTCGAAACTTCAAAGGAGTATCCTAACAATAAATGAGAAAACAAGTGTTTCAGGTTTTTTGAGAAGTCAATCTCTAAAATGGGGAAATGTGGTGATAAAGTCTAAAAATTAACATGGGTATTGTTTCTATGGTTTATCGGGTCTCTGATTACGAAACCAACAACGATTTTAAACTCTAATGTGGCGGACGTGAAATACCATCTCTTCTAATGGGGTGCAATGAGGTTAAAATGTCTAAATATCAATATAGGTTTCATTTTTATGGTTTTTTGGGATGCTAATTACGAAAATGACATCAATTTTGAAATTTAATATTGTGGACATGAACATTCTTGAAAGTATTTGTGTAATTGCAATGGGTTAGTTTCCTAAACAAATATAATTAGTCTGTCAGTTGGATTACCAGAAAATATTGAACATGTATTTTTTCTTTTCTCAATCAAACAAAAAGTTATGAAGATATAGCCCGTTAGTGTTCCGCGTAACGTCACGCCTTGCGACACTTTTTAGCAAGGCGTGACGTCATGCTCACTTTTAAACGCTTTATCATCGTAATTTTTTGTTTGATTGACAAAATATGGGTCCAATATTTTTTGATAATCTAACTGACGGACTAAATAGAATAATCTTTTTTTGACCCTGGAAACTAGCCTATTTAAACGATCCAGTAGTTTCGGAGCAAATCGGTTCTAATAGACGGACTGACAGACAGTCACACGTGATTTTGTAAGGGTTCTATTTTTGCTTCTGAGGTATGGAACGAGACCCATGTTATCCTAATAGATTTTTAAATTTCTGTCTGTCAGTTCAGTTTTCACGCCTAAGCCGCTTCTAACCATTTTTAATTAATTTTATTAAAGAGATTGATGGTATCTTGGAAAAGGACATAGGCTACTTTAGTACGGAAAAAGCTGAACCCTAGGGAAGGACATAGGCTATGATTTTTTTCCAACTCCTACGCGAGCAAATTAGGGTGTGACAAACCATATTCCACGCGAACGAAGCCCCAGGCACAGCTAGTTTATTTATACAGAGTTCCAAAATTTTTTTTAGGAGCCTTGTGTTGAGAGGTGTCTGAATCACCGATATGTATGTTCTACGATTTTTCCTAGTTTTCGAGTTACGATTTTTTAATGAAATTTTGCAACCGGATCAGTTTGAAAACATTTAAAAAAAAAGTTGCTTCTATTTTTTTTCTTGCAGCTAAATCTCTATGAACTGTGCATTTATGCATAAAATAAACAGCCTCATAACTTGAATGGAAGTTACTACAAAATTGACCTAAAGTTGAGAATTTATGTTATCATTAAAATTAAAAATCTAAACTGATAATTTCTTAGTTTCTAAGTAGCTTCAGAGAATGCGCTAGACTCTAAGCTTTCATAATAATAATTATAAAAAATACTTCATAGGCTTCATAGGCTATTAACTCGAAAACTACGAAAAATCGTAGAACATACAAGGGATTCAGATACATCTTAAACACGAGGCACCTCAAAAATTTTTTGGACGTCACCTTAATTATTATCTTTAGAATCGTAAATGAAGGACTAGAGAATCGGTGTCATTGACTTCAATTACGAATCGATCTACCTACCTATGGTATCTTCTAACGGGTGTCTCAGTAAGAGTGCACTTTTTCATTTTAAAATAAAAACACGTATTTTTTGAGAGAGTTGTGATATTTTTATTCAATAATAATATAATAATAATCTGCAAATGGCCCCCACAAATGGCCATATTCATGAAATTTTCACAGAAATGTGGCTGTATCTCATCTATGATGCGTTTAACTATCTAGGATTTGAGCTCAAGAATTGTTTCTGGTTTATTCGCAACCCGAGATTTTACAAAATCCCAAAGAAAAAAAATTACGTTGTATATCTTTCATGCGTATATTTTTTGTTCTTTCTTCTTCTTCTTCGTCTTTGGTCAAAATTCGCTTTCGAACGGTTGCAAGCAATGTTAGGTAAATAAGACCCGCGCGGTTCCCACGCGGTTTAAAACCGTGCGGTTCCCGCCGTGTCTAAACTCACTCTTAAAATAAAGTAAGACTGATGTTGCAATAAACAGACGATTAAAAAAACCTACACTTTATTATTTTTTTACCAATTCCGGAACCAGTTTCGGAATTCCGTTGTTGTGTGCCCAATATCGTAAATCAGTTCCGGAGTTGAAAACTATCCGATTTTGTAAGCCCTATTCCTCTCCCAAGCATCAAACACGTGTTTTAGACCGGGCGCATATTATCAGATGCTTCTAATAGAAATATTCTATCGCGCACCTTAAGGCGCTCCGTGCATATATTTTGTACTAGAACCCGCATATTGTAAGAAATGTCTCGTGTCGGTCGTCCAGTTCTGATGCGCGCCAGATTGAAACGTCCATCCATTCCTGAGAGGCCCGTCTACCATACTTTGTACTAGACCTCGCATACTATCAGAAATTTGTGTCAATACACGCGCTTCTTGTTGCAAAATGTCAGATATGCAAGTAGGATTGCCAGAAGTTTATTTTTGTTAACCGACTACAAAAAAGGAGGAGGTTCTTAATTTTACCCTTACAACCGACTTCAAACCAGGAAGCAGTTCAGACGGCCATACCAAGAGGGAGGGTTATGGACTCCAAAAGGAGATTTTGTCGATAGAAGGAAATAAGGAAAATTTATGCTCTTATTGTTGCTAGCTCGTGACCAAACACACTAAACGTCAACTGCAAATAATTTCCTGAAGTTTTTACAATGTATTTAAGTACATTATTTAAATTTTTACTTATTTATCTTTTAATTTGGTTTTATACTTAGTTCATTCGTGTTTTTTATTTATTGTTTTTTTTTTTTTTTGTTTGTTTTGAATAAACGTATTTTTTTCTTATTATTCTTATTCTCATGATTTTATAGCTGCAGTGCAAAAATATCCGTTCATATGAAATGTGGATAGTGAACACTATCAAAATAAAATACAGCGCGACCTAGCGTAGGAGAAAATATAATAAATGTTTTTTTTCTTTAATACACTAAACAATAGTGCCAATAGCAATAGCGTCCGTAATATCCTTAACATCCCTGTCGAATGTCAAAAGACGGAGAGGTGTGTCGTGGCGGCGCAATCAGCCACAACTGGCGCCGAATCGCCTAACCTGATAATGTGCGGGGTTTGTGACAGTTCGGTCAGGCATGCGCGAGAACGTTTCTAGAGAGCGAGAGTGCATCTCCCGCATCAGTAGCGCTTCTTCTTGACAGTATAATTCGCTTATTATGTAGTAATTTAGTCAAAACAAAATGCGATAGACGTTTGAGAATCTTTTATTTTTTATTTTTTATTACACAAAGTACTGGTAAGACAGATTGGCCAAAAATTAAAGGGGTCACTTTTTCAACCGATTTAAAAAGAGGAATAATTTTATTTTTAACAAATATTTTGTTGTAACAATATTTTTTAAAATTAATTTTGAGGAATAGATGGCTATAGTGTTTATAATTGTAATAATGATATTGACAGAAATTTCCCATAGGTTCTCAGTTTTTTCAGCTTTAATTCTCTAAAACTTGTTTTTACATTACATCAGGATTTATATACCTAAAATTAATGGAGATTTCCACACATCAACGCCCGTCTTTAGAAGAGATTTAGCTAGTTCGGTAGAAGAAGGAAGTTCTTTAGTTGTAGAAGTAGCTATGTTTGAGAAGAATGTCTTAAAATTATTTGTGATGTTCGAATGTTTTTTTTTATAAGTTTCACAATCATAAATATGCAAAAAACTTCGACGTATCAAAGATTATCGCGGCTTTTCTTATACAATGTATCTAAGATGCCATTTCATAGCATGCCTTTGTGTCCTTTAAACCGACATAAAAAAATAAGGAGGTTTTGATTCGATTGCATTTTTTTTATTGTGTGTAGTATGTCAGTTTCTTAAAAAAGCTAAATATTAGACAAACTTAAACAAATAACTAATTTTATGCAAAACAAAACATACACAATGTGACTGTCGATTGATGCATCTGTGCATGATTAAGTGATCTTAACCTTAGGATAAGTGATCTTCAGATGATTCTTCTTTAATGTTCACAAAAGGAGATCTTGCTAGATGTGACCAAGGGGAAAAGCTATACGCTTATGATTATGAAATTAACATAAAGCAATAAAGCTTCTCCCGTTAGGTAACACAGCAATTTTCTTCATGTTAGAGCAATTACTCCAGATTATCACGTGCTCATCATAAGTGCTTCTGTATACGTTATCTGAAATACTTTACACATAAATTTCGTATGAGGTTATTTTGATGTTGTCCGTGTAGGAGGCAAGGCAAATAAACCCAAGAGGCCTTTTGCCACCATACAGATAATACTTAGTACAAATTCCGTTACAGATTACAAGATCTTCCGCTATGGTTATTTTTTGTAGCTATACAATTGTTTCGAAAAATGATGAATGAACCTGTCAAGTAACTTGCAAAAAGTTATAGATTAAGTACTAAAAGAACAGAATAAATTATAGTACAACTATAGTTCCCTCAAGATAAGAATGGTTTTGTGACTCTTCGGTTTTTCCGTTTTACCCATACTATGTATGTAAATATAAAAAATATTTAAAATTTATATTCATTGCAAAAAACAATAATCTTTGCCTCTAAAAATTTAAGGAAAAATTGCAAACCAATAATATAGCTTAAAATAAATTAATATGATTTCCTTCAAATACTTGATGCGTAAAACGTAACGTTAACCTATAGGCACATAATATACAGAAGGTGTAACGGGGGTGGTGGATCATCGTAAGTCAAACCATGAGGGACTTTAATACCTATCGATATTACCCCCATGTATGTTCCGCGATATTCAATGGATTCAAAGGTATTGAGATTTTTGTGAAATTTGAATAAAAACCGGAATTCAGTATAAAAGTCGTCACTGTATAACTACTAGACCTGCTTGCATGTTTTTTTTTTCTAAAGAAGTAGTTTAATAGTGGGTCTTAAATGATTACGATACCGATTTGAGTCATAACCCTATCATATTGAAATAAAAAAATAATTCACCATAAAAGTTTTGCAAATCGAATTATTTATAACAGCTTTCATAGCCGCTAATAAAATAAAATAAACTTATTATGATTTTTAAACTTATTTTAAAAACTACTCACATTCATGGATAGTATACCCTGAAAATTTAATACCGCTACTGCCACTACTTAACTACTTCCTTAAAAAAAAAACATGCGATCAGGTCTAGTAGTAGTCTAAGTTTTTACTCAAATTTCACAAAAATCTCAATAACTTTGGAACCATTGAATATCGCGGAACATACATATCGATAGGTATTGAAGTCCCCCATCGTTTAACTGACGATGCACCCCCCCCCCCCCCTGTATAATAGGATAAATCCAAAATTGACACAAAGAAATTTGCGAAAACAATTGCTGCGATTTTTGTTTGTGAATTAAGCCGATACCTACACATGAAATAGGTTTATAAATAATTATGTATTGTATGGCGCGTACATAATGTTGCGTATACGACTGACTACAATCTGACAAGTTGCTTTAGTCAAACAAACAAAACTATGTTATAGCCATAATAATAATGTTAACTTAAATATTATGTTTACATTCAGCTAGTAGATTTTACTTGTAAATGAATAACAGTTATAATCATATTTCGTGAGTGAGTTCGAATTTTAGCTGGTTAATAACTATTAATACTTTAGACAGAGGTTTATTTTATTTTATTATAGGTACCTACGAAATAAAATGAATAAAAGAACAATCTTTACGTTATTAACCTGCTAACACGCCTTCAGATTGACCGGGTTGATTGGAGCGAGGTTATTTAATTAAAAAGTTTTTAATTTTTAACTATATAAGTACATTGATTTAAATGGTACGTAAATATGTATTATACATGGTTACATTTCAGGGTAGTACCAAATTTTAAAAATAAGGTTTAGAGAATATTATAAAAATATTTATTTATTTTAACTTTATTGCACAGGTGTGTACAATTGGCGGACGTAATGCTATACAGCATTCTCTACCAGTCAACCTTGAGGTAATGCAGATAGTGAAGTTTGTGGCGGAGTATGAAGTAACTCACAAGTTTATTACATAAGAAAATACTCTAATTAAAATAAACATTACATACTAATACACATAAGTAAATATTTTATAATATAGATATACATATATATTAAATACCCATACATAAAAATAATAAGAATACATACATACGGGGAAGTCTAACATTGATGGGTGAAGGTCTAGAGAGAAAAAAAAAGAGAAAAAAACAGAAAGGAAACAGGAAACACATGAAAATGATCAGTTCCGAAGGGTGCCAAGATAATGCTCAAGAAGTGTTTTTTTTGAAAACAAATTTAGATGACGATTGTTTGATACGAAGAGGGAGAGAATTCCAAAGACGGATAGCTGAGATAGTAAAAGAATCGGATAAGAACCCGGATTTATGAAGGGGAGTATAAAGAGAAAGGTTGTGGGAGGAGCGAAGATTGCGTGAAGTGGTGGTACCCAGGTAGATGAAACGTTGTTTCATATAACTTGGGGAGTTAGGGTTATGTAGGATGCCAGAGAGCGTGCTTAGGGTCCTTAGATCTCTCTGTTGACGGATGGGTATCCATTTTAGCTTGGTACGAAAAGAAGAAACGTGATCATATTTACGAAGCCCGAAGATGAAGCGGATAGCATTATTAAGGAGGCGGTTAAGTTTGTCAAGATAGGGTTGAGAGAGGTTTGAGCAGCACACATCGGCGTAATCAATCAGCGTAATCAATCAGGGGAAGGACGGGAGCTTGAACTAGCAGAATCTTTGTGTGTGGTGGGAGAAAGTTTTTAAACTTGTAAAGGGCGCACAACGTTGCAGTAACCTTTCTGCTGGCCTCAAGGATCTGCTTACTCCAGCAAACGGTGTTGTCTATGATTAACCCGAGATTTTTGACACTATCACTACAAGGAACTACTATGGCATTAAATAATACAGGGTTAATCGCCGGTAAGTTGATTTTGGCTAATTGCCTTGAGCTACCCACCACTATAGCCTGGCATTTAGTAGGGTTTACTAAAATACCAAATTTGCGTGACCATTCAGCAATGTAGGCAAGATCGCCATTCAGGGCAGATATAGCAGCGTCCAGGTTTTCAACGTTTGCTTGAGCATAGAGTCGCAGATCGTCTGCATACAAATGATGAGAACACTTAAGTTTGGGGGTTATAAGGTTAATTAAAACAGAAAAGAGAAGAGGTGAAAGGATGCCACCCTGGGGGACACCAACCGCCAAATCGTTCGAAACGGAAAACTGGCGACCGACATGCACAGACTGTTGGCGTCCGTGAAGGTAAGATT
Source organism: Anania hortulata (assembly GCA_963576865.1). Classification (NCBI taxonomy): domain Eukaryota; kingdom Metazoa; phylum Arthropoda; class Insecta; order Lepidoptera; family Crambidae; genus Anania; species Anania hortulata. The sequence continues at coordinate 11,596,711 of OY756388.1, read as the reverse complement.
TGAACCATTCTAATGCTTCGGGCGAGACCCGCAAGTTAGACAGGATTGAGAAAAGTACATCGTGATTCACTGTATAAAACGCATTCGAGAAGTCTGTCAGGACCAAGACAGTGACCATAGATTTCTCCATTCCCTCACGAATGTCCTCAGTAACCTTTAACAAGGCAGTCACGGTACTGTGACCTGGACGAAAGCCAGACTGGAATTCGCTAATTAAGTTATTACTGAGTACAAACCTAGAGAGCTGCTTATGGACAGCGGCCTCTAGGACTTAAAAAAAAAAACTAATTTATCGTAATTAATTTCAGTCGACGTATTTCTGGAGTAAAATATACTTAAACATTTCCGAAAAAAAAAAGAAAACGCGAGATGCGCCGTCATTCACCAGAGATCACCAGTGATCGAAATAGGTAAATTGATTTGGGGTTAGTGATCTAAAACATTGATGTTAATATGGACATGCCTCCCGGATTTCGGAATTTCTTTCTCATACGGTGCAATTTAATTAAGTTAACGTAAATTTTCTACGTATTCTATTTTTCAAATGCAGAATGGAAGAATAAAAATTTTAATAAAAAAAAGATTGTTTTTTACGTAGATCGATTTAGTTACTGATTCTGAAAATTGGCACTACCGTGATATGTAACCCTGTGTAAGTCAACGAAACATGAGTTTATATCGATCTAACTAAACGCTTTTTAAACACACTATATAATAAATAGATATTTTACATAAAAAAACTACTTTTAATAGTTAGAGCGAGTAACAGCGCGCGCATGACACTAGTCTGATTTTAGTCCCTTCGAAGGGACGCGAGCGCGACGCCTAGGTATTTATCCCGACCTTAACGCGGAGTGTCGTAGGCCTGCTATAGGTATTGACAATACATAATCGACATTAAATCGATGAATCGGTTCGGTCGTCTTGTGAAAACCTATGCGTTGATGTCAATACGGAATCGTCTGCCTTGCCTTATATGCGGTGCGGTGTTTTCGTTGTACTTCACGTAGTTTCTGTTTTGGCTTTTGTTTCTGTTTTTGTTGAGTTTTTCGTAAAGCTTTTGTTATTATTTGGTAATATGTCAAAAAAAGCAAAAAGGCTTGTCAAAAATCTATATACGGCACTCTGGCGGTAGAACATCGCAGTATACCTCTACTTTAAAAAAAAGGTTACTTAAATCAAAATAGATTAAACTTTCTTTATAAACTTTTTCGATTTTCAAAAAGAATTGATTATATTTCGTTAGGGCAACACACACACACACACACGTGATGTGCCACAAAACCCTTCTTGAAAGAACTACAGAAGCTGTGAATTGTTACAATTTATGAAATGCAAACTTCTTTCTTATTAAAATTACATTACCTAATTTTGCTTTAAAGAAATCTATTTTTAACTAAAATATCTAGGAACACCGCCTACGTCGCGGTGGTGTTCTTGCTAATACGCGGGCTCCACTCTAGTTATAAGTCTATTCCATGAATATATCGTTCCTATCTAACGAATGACCAACCATTCGATGGTTCTAGGTAGGTTCATCATCAGTGATGATCATCTTCTGTATCTGTATTTCTTATCATTCACATGTCATTAGGTTACATAAAAGCTATATTAGGAGACCTGGCAACCCAGGACAGGAGAACTAGGTGAGTTTGGGCACCATTCTCCCAAACGTGCCTGATAATATTTCTATCTTCATTTGTGCACTTTATCCTGGGCCACAGTCTTAATTTGTTCTTAAAACTAAGATAAATACATAGTAATATACAAATTATTATATTGAGCAACCAGTACTCTAGTAACCAAAAGAAGAACTTATTGAAAATGTAATTGTTTCTACGAACTTCCTTCCAAATACGCAGATTAAGCTGACTTTTCTTGTGGGATCCCAATTTGAAACAGAATTTTTAGAATTACACATAACTACGAACGTATATAAATTTGGAATAAGTTCAACTTTAGTCATTTTGTGCCATATTACCAATTCAGATTTAATATGCCCACTCAGACAATTCTTTTTTGCAAGCTTAGGGGTGAAATTTTTTCTTTAAATTTTTATGTGATCACCCTGTTGAATAGTTGACTTCAAGTCAACTCTATTTAACTGAAAAGGCATCATCAAAATTGGTTAACATTTGGCGAAGATAGCGCAATACATACACACAAAAAAAAACATGAATTGAGATCCTCCTTTTTTAAGTTGGTTTAAAAAGTAAACAATGCATTTAACTTTGCGTTTATTGAATTATAAATCACTTTCCAAAGAAATACCTGTGTCCTTACGAAAGATATTACGTTATTACATCGATACTATAGTATTTTTTTATTTTTATCAAATTCATTGCTCTGTCGGCAACACCCATGTATATTGATTGATCCTAGAATATTCAAATAAACTCTAAGATACCATAATTTATAGCATTTAAAATTAGCTAACCTTCACAGAGCTCTGATGGCATACCATGAATATGTTGGTTCTAAAGTCTGTTTATCCTCATTTGTCCTATTTAGTAAACAAACAACAATCATAGCAAAAACACGTCTTACCGTCTTGATCTCACTATGTACTCTGTGTAAAAATGTCTTATATTATAAAAGAAACACATAGAATACATTGTTCATTGAAAACTGCTAATAACCATTAATTTTCTATAAGATTTTACAAAAAATCGAAAATTTTCCGGCACAGACAAAAAATGACATCACTGTTTGATATTTCTAAGGAATTTAGAGGTACTACGTACAACTGGAATGAGCTCTTGTCTGTAATAAATCTGGGCCGAGCGAGTGATACACACTGACAGTGACAATAATAATAATTCACAAATTCCTACAAACAGACCATAACACACAATTAGCTACTATTCATTTAAATTTTATGTTATTCACTTGGCTTAAGCCCGTGAATAATATTTAAAACCCGGTATTTTTAAAATAGCCGAGTCTATGAAAATAGGACCAAAATAATAAAAATAGCCTTTATTCAGATTTAAAGATCCTAACCTAATAATACATTTTACATCAAGTATCTGTTTGCCCTGTGGCTAAGGCCTCCTCCATCTGTCTCCACATATCTCTGTTCTGAGCTGTTCTGGACCACAAGTTGCCTACCACTGCCTTGATCTCATCTGCCCATCCTTCGGAAGGCCTCACACGTTTCCGTATGTTACCTTTGGGGTACCAGTAGATTATATTTTAACCAAGAGAGGCAAAGTTTTTCAAGACTGCAGAGTGATAAAAAACTAGAATTTTAATAGCAACCACAGAATGCTTTGAACAAAAATAAAACTCAGCACATCGAGGAAAAGCAGACCCTTCAAAGTAAAGCCCAATACTAATCTACCAACCCTAACTTCCTAGAAAGAAGCCTACAAGCATTTAATGAAAGCACCATTTGGAGCACATACCCTATAGAGTAGAAATGTCATATGAATTGTTCGACAAAAGTTTCCGCCTATTCTTATTCGAAATTTATTGATACGCTTTCATAAAATTTTCATCCCCTATTTTACCCCCTTAGGGCTATAATTTCCAAAAATCCTTCCTTAATGGATGTCTACACTGTATAAGGTAAATTTTATTTAAATAGATAACTGAAATACAAACTTTCTTCCCCTTTTTCACCTACTTAAGGGTTGAATTCAAGAATTTTTATGTGCACAATAATAAATTTCAAAATCGATGTCATTTTCGTAATTAACATCCCAAAAATTCATAAAAACGACACCCATATTGATATTTAGACATGTCAACCCCATCGCACCCCAACAAGGGGATGATATTTCACGTCCGCAACGTTGGATTTTAAAATCGTTGTTGTTTTCGTAATCAGCGACGCGCTAAACCATAGAAACAATACCCATGTTGATTTTCAAACTTTGTCACCCCTTTTACCCTATTTAGGGGTGGACTTCGCAAAAAACCTGAAACACGTGTTTAATAATTTATTGTTAGGAATACTCCTGTGAAGTTTCGAATAAAATAGTCTAACTAATCTTGTTTCCCCATACAAACTTTGGGCCCCCATTTCACCCCTTTAGGGGGTGAATTTTGAAAAACTTTTTCTTATTCTTCTTCCGTGACGGTCTTCAGGGCAAAAACAGGGTCCATAGTCCCGTTGCCTGGACGAAACCCATATTGACACTCTTGAGACATCACACTCCTGTCGGATCCGGGAGTCCACAATCCGCTCAAGGAGCTTCATGGTGTGGGACATGATCTATACCGTGGTAGTTGCCGCACTCCTGCACCGATCCCTTGCCTTTGAATAGCGGAGTAATAATACTCATTCTCCATTGGCTCGGCATTAGCCCGGTTAAGAGTATGCGGTTGTAAAGGTAGGTTAAGATGTCCACCCCAAGAGGGCCCATTGCCTTCCAGGCTTCGATTGGGACTCCATCGGCTCCGACAGCTTTACGATTCTTCATGCGGCGAAGAGCGAACTGGACTTCTTCAGGCGTTACCGGTAGTACTAGTCCCTGATTCGGAGGTAGGTCCGGTGGCTGCACCTCTTTGTGCTGCTTATTCAGCAGCTCATGGAAATAAGAGCACTATCTCTCCTTCACCGCGAGGTCCTCGCATAACATGTTGTCCCCAGGGTCTTTTGCACAGCGACACTGGGAAATATCCTGTGCCACTTTGACCCTGAGGCGCATTAACTTATAAATTAGCTTCTGCCCCTCAGACGATTCCAACTTGTCATAAAGCGTATGAAAGTGGTCTCGCCTGGCTCTGGCTACATCTCTCTTATCAGCGCGTTTTGCATCCTTGTACGCGTCGTGGTCTTCAGGAGACCTGGACGCTTGCCACTTTTTAAAGAGGACTTTCTTCACCCTAATCTCCCCCTGGACTGAGTCGTTCCACCACCAAGTCTACTTGTCAAATTTGCGACCGATTTGAGATAAGCCAAGCGCCGCCTTCGCTGCACCAGAGACGGCTGCCTGAATCCTATCCCAGTATTTTTGGACTGGTTCACCATCACTACTGCCGATAGTTAAGGCGAACTTCTGGGACTTCATCAAGCTTCCACCATCTGATTTGGCGTCGGCAGCGCTCGATACGCTTGATTTTGGACTTTACGCGGAAATCCATGACAAGTAGACAGTGCTGTGCAGCGATACTCTCACCGGGTATGACCTTGCAGTTGGCCACTTTACTGATGTGGTGTCTCCTAGTGAGTAGGAAATCGATCTGAGTGGCGTGCGTCCCGCTCCTGTAGGTGATAGATAAGGTGCTCGGTTTTCTTTTTGAAATACGAAATAAAAAATGATCGACAAATTCTGTCGGGCTAAAAAAACGTATGCCACTACTTTAATAGTAATGCATGGCCACGAAATAACTTAACGACGAAATGCAAAAGGAGAAATATACGAAGTGCATGATAACAAAAAATTATATGAAAAAAAAGTAAAGTAAAGTAAGCCTAGAAACGTCCCACTCTAGGGCACAGGCTTCACCTAAACTAGGTGGTTTGGGCCTTACTCCATGTGGGCCTAGAGCGGATTGGTAGATGGAACATGTAAGGCCAATAACTACAGTGACAACCTTACTGTCAGATGCCATTTAACCGCTTTAAGGCCTCTAAATAGGCTTTATGACGAGTATCAACGATATTGGCAGGTATGAACTTGTGCCTTTAAAACCACGGCGTAACCGATTACTTGTCCGTAATTTACTTGACAGAATTTCAATCGGCCGAAAATTATAGACCGACATTTCTTTAGCTATATGTATCATTTGACATATTTTTTAGTCGATCTAAATATCTCTTGACATAAGTATCATTTTATCGAACTACGTTTCATCGATTTTCAGAATAACTTTTTACTGATGGCCAAATCTGAACTGCTTACAGGTTTAGTGACCGATGTATATAACTGCCCATAGAACTTCTCGATCTCCCTCAAAACTTCGGCTTTTGTCGACGTTATACTGCCATCCTGTCTTCAGCTTCGTCAGCTGGCTTTGCCCAATGGACATGTCTCTTGCGAAAACTTTGGAGCCTTGGTTCCGCTCTATCGCCTCTTTAATACTGTTTGTATTAAAATTGCGGATATCATGTCGCAAGGACTTCCATATCCGTCTATTGAGCTGCCGATATGCCTTAGCGTCGACGGAGGTCTGTAGTGCCATTGAACGTCGTTCTGCCATCCAAAATCCAAGAGCTAAGCTGACCCGTCACTATACCGAAGATATCCCGGACATCAGCCTATACGAGATTAGGATGGCCGCCCTCAAACAGCTTAAGAACAACGCGCCGGGTGATGACGGAATCACATCAGAGCTTCTGAATGCGGGTGGAACACCGATACTGAAAGTCCTTCAGAGACTCTTCAACTCCGTCTTGCTCGAGGGAATAACGCCGGAGGCGTGGAACAGGGGTGTGGTGGTGCTCTTCTTCAAGAAAGAAGATAACACCTGATTGAAAAATTACAGACCCATCTCACTTCTGAGTCATGTCTACAAGCTGTTTTCGAGAGTCATCACGAATCGTCTCGCGCGTAGGTTCGATGACTTCTAGCCTCCCGAACAAGCCGGTTTCCGAAAAGGCTTTAGTACCATAGACCATATCCATACGCTGCGGCAAATTATACAGAAGACCGAGGAGTATAACTTGCCACTATGCTTAGCGTTCGTGGACTATGAGAAGGCCTTTGATTCGATCGATCCTGGGCAGTGCTAGTCTCTCCAGCGGTGCCATATCGACTATCGGTACATCGAGTTGTTGAAGTGTTTATACAAAAACGCCACCATGTCGGTCCGAGTACAGGAGCAGAGCACGAAGGCGATTCCTCTGCAGCGAGGCGTAAGACAGGGAGATGTTATATCTCCGAAACTGTTCACCACTGCATTGGAAGGCGCTTTCAAGCTCCTGGAATGGAAAGGATTTGGCATCAACATCAACGGCGAGTACATCACTCACCTTCGGTTTGCCGACGATATTGTGGTCATGGCAGAATCGCTTGAAGACCTCAGCACAATGCTGAATGACCTTACTCGAGTCTCCCAACAAGTAGGCCTGCGGATGAACATGGCCAAAACTAAGCTCATGTCGAATGCCCATGTTGCGCCCTACCCAGTATCCGTTGGGAGCTCTACTCTCGAAATTGTTGATAAATATGTCTACTTAGGACAAGTTATCCAGTTGGGTGGATCCAATTTTGAGTAGGAGGTCAATCGTCGAATCCAACTCTGCTGGGCAGCGTTCGGGAAACTACACCACGTCTTCTCGTCCAAAATACCTCAGTGCCTTAAGACGAGTCTACAACCAGTGTGTGGTACCAGTGATGACATATGGAACTGAAACGTGGCCTCTCACTATGGGCCTCATAAGAAAGCTCAAGGTAGCACAGCGTGCTATGGAAAGGGCTATGCTTGGTGTTTCCTTGCGAGATCGAATCAGAAATGAGGAGATCCGTAAACGAACAAAAGTCGCTGACATAGCCCAACGGATTAGCAAGCTGAAGTGGCAGTGGGCGGGACACATAGCACGTAGAACAGACGGCCGATGGGGCAGAAAGGTTCTAGAATGGAGGCCGCGTACCGGCAAGCGCAGCGTAGGACGTCCACTCACAAGGTGGTCAGACGACCTGGTAAGGGTCGCAGGAAGACGCTGGATGCAGGCCGCTTCCAACCGGCCAATCTGGAAGACAATGGGGGAGGCCTATGTTCAGCAGTGGACGTCCTATGGCTGAAATGATGATGATGATGATGATGATGGCCAAAGTCTCTTTTGAACTTTTTTCATTTACCAGAATACTGCGTATATAATAGGACTAAATTGGTTAGGTTAGAACAGTGACCACACACAGCGTGAAGGCGAGCGTGCCAAGGTAGCGCCCGCCGAGCGCTTAAAAACTAAGGATAATTGCTTGCTTGCTTGTTTGCATGCAGGCAGTCATGCGTGCAGACTTGCACGCAATTTTGGAGCATGGTTAGGTTAGGTTAGAACAGTGACCACACACAGCGCGAAGGCGAGCGAACGGAGCGAGCGTGCCGCGGCAGCGGCCGCCGAGCGCTTAAAAACTAAGGATAAATTATAAGGATAAGGATGAAAGATTAATTATTATAATATTGGAAGCATTTTGCTGGAAACTAAATCATCTAACATTAATAGCTTTGGCAAATGTTGTATGTAACATAATAAAATACTTAATACATACTTGAAACATTATACTTCGAACAAATGTTATTTCGGCCAAGCCAAGTCCGGTAATAAGTTTTTAGAACAAATGAAACATCAGGGTAACAATAATAAACGAATTGATAATAGGTCAACTGATACAGTGGCAAAGGTCATTTCAATGAAATGAAAAAAGGCGAAACGAAATTAGTCGTAAAGTTTTCGGTGAAATAAAATTCGGTAAACAACCTTTCGAACATAAGATAGGTAATCAAACCACGGAGATGCTGGTAATAAATGTCACTGAATAAAGACAGAATAGTCACCCATCCACTTACAACCGCGGCATGAGTTGCTTAAAACTAATAATATCTACCCTTTAATAGTGGTAGCGCTTTCGATATCTCGGTTGCGTCTAAAGCCATTGCTTTGGAGACCAGGGTCCGCTTTCCTTGATTTACTCCTCCACTTCGCATGGTCTTGAGCGTCTCTAGTATTGAGATCATTGGCGTCACCCCTAACGACGTCAAGCCAGCATTTCTTGGGTCTACCTCTTTTGCCAGGACCTGGCGGTGGCGGCATGGGAATAAATTTGTTTTCTACGTAGCTTGTTGGTTTCCGCAAAACATGGCCGTACCAGCGTAGATACTCCTGCAGTTTGTCTGCAATATCACGGACACGAAGGCTACCGCGGAAGCGCGAGTTCCTCACGCGGTCCTTCCGCGTGACTTCGCTACCACCGAAGCTGTTTTGTATAACTTGTTGAGAAATCAAGTTAAGCGATGTTACGGGAAGCAGGTTACAGAGATCGGCGCTCTAACTGGAGTTGCAGCGCGACTAGTAGGTGGCTCTACATTAAACAGTCTGTTCAAAGTATCAGTTTATCGATCTCAGACATAATATGCGCCAGCAGCGAGGAGACACGATATTCACCGACATTTTGGACGCCTCATCTTTACGGCAATTAAGTACATAAGGGTAATGCGTCAACAGTGGCAAAATGTAGAGTTCTTGTTCGTGGACGAGATATCTTTGGTTCTCTTTGGTAACCCTTTGGCGGCATAAACGTTATGCTCTTGTGCGACCTCATGCAACTTCCGCCAGGAAGTTGTATTAGTATTTGTTTATAAGAAAGTCTTTCCTGTTCAAGCGCCCCACGCTTTTACAATCAAATAATCTAATTAAAAGCACATAGTTTACACTACAGCCCAGAAATAGAGACAACTTGAACGATCCATAATTTATTTTTGGTTTTTACATGCATTTATAAAAACGTGTTTTGCTAGTGTTTTTTTAACTATAAATTTTAGTTGGTTCAAGAATCGGAATTGTCATTCCGATTAAAATTAATTAGTTATATTGCAATTAAAATCTGACCATTTACATGTTTCTCTGTAGTTAACGTTTCTACATCCTATGCATCTTCTAATAGCACCGCACCTCTTCATCGATTTAAGATTTCAACACAATATGTCTTATTAAAACTAATTCTCGTTCCATTTATTTCAGATATGTGCTTTGCATGCAATTTGAATATTCTTAGACAAACCTAACTTTTTCCAAGCTGCACTTTTCATCACTCCTTGACCAGGGGGGTGTCACTCCGCAGTTTAGGTATATTCGGCCAGCGCGCCGCCTGAAGCGGCGTATGCCAGTGGGCTGTCGCTCGGCTCGCACGACAGTCGCGGTAACGTCGCGCGAGCGCATACTTGATAATATTTTTTTTTGCTTTTGCAAATTGACCCGCAATGTCTTCTACTTAGCCTAAACGTCAATATAATAATGCGTATAAAAGATGTTGTGGTTTACCGGTTGTCTGAATAAAACGAATAGTGAATCAGAGCTAAAATTTTGTTAAATTTCACACCATATTGAAATATTTATTATTCTTTAATTCCATGTCCATAATAAGTAGTAATAGTTAAAATTAAAATCCTTAATTAGTTATATTAGCCCAGAAACAATATTAAGAATAGGATAGGATAATATTTACAAAGGAATACCTAGACCCGTAGGAATCGAACACACGACATTCAGATGGAATTTATATGTTTACAGAATCAACGTTTGTAATGCTTAATCTACTTATTTTAATCGTAAAACTAATAAATCAACTAGGTACAAAAACTTCTCAAGTGACAACCCCGTGCCGTCGTTCGCAGCTCGGTCATAAAACTGGGGCGCGCAGAGAAAATTCGTGGTTCGCACGCGGTTTTAAGTTTCAATTTTGCTTGCAGGCGGGTAGCTCTGGTGAGTCTAGGTATATTTTTATACCTAAACCTGACTTTTGTTAGGAAGTGAGTCTTCTGTACGGTAGTACTATTAGGTATTCTGTGCCTTGACTTAATGATTGTCACTCTCCCCGATCACGTTACTATAAACGGCCAGTCAATGCCGATGCGTTTTCTTTTCATGATCTCATTTACATTTCAAACAAAGTTCGTTTTCTCAAATTTAAGTAAAATTTCTCCCGCATCGCCATTTTAGTGGCATAAATATCATCTAACACTTCATTGCAAAAATTTTAAAGCATGTTGGCTATCAGCAATGTTGTTATTATTTGACCAAAAACTTTTTCTGAATTCGTTTTAATTTGTTTTTTGACCCAGACATAGACATTTACTACTTTAGTTAAAAGCACAGACGTTAGCAGTCTTGGTAAAGATATTATTAATCTCGGAGGCTCTGATATTCACCTATCGCATTTGACGGTATCCAAATCTTGTTAAGCCTAGGTGTATAAATTTATTTAAAAATATATATATCTAAAGAAGCACTTATAATGTTTTGCAATCTGCCCTGGGTTACTAAATGCTGTCTTTCAAACAAGTCGCTTTTTCTCTTCATTCTAGTAACGTACTCTACGTGACCAAGCCGCCGGACATCAGGCCAGCGCCATCATCCTCACTTCGTATCTAACATCGATCGAGTCAATTAGTATTAGGAACTAGTTTTATTGTAATTAAAATTTTTAATTAAATTAGATTTTAAGTAATTCCTTTTTTTCGATCCTCCGGCTGTCGCTTTGTAATTTTCTGATCACACCTATTTACGGTTCTTTACTGTTTATTTGGCAATCTAAACTCTATACTGCCTTCTCGTGTCAACTAGGATCGCTTCTAGCAATAAAACCGCCTAAATTAAATTATGCTGCTCAAAATGTTTATTTCTGTTACTTTTTTTTGTAGTGTACAATTAAAAGTATCTACGTACCTATCTTCATTTGTTCAAATGTTTTCTTAAGTATACCTATATGTTTTTTTTTTTAAAGTTTCCAAGTGTTTTACCAATAAAAAAATGTGTAATTTAAGTTATATTTCGTATTTATGATAAATAATTTCGATTTCATTAGCAGGTGTAATACATTTTAGGTTAATATTTTTTAATGCTAGAAGAAACAAAATAAATCTCTTAAAAGGTCTATACGTCCCTCTCAAAACAGACATGTGCTATATTATTATCAGGCAAAAAAGGAAGTAAAAATTTGAAAAAAAAAGTCCGCCATATATTGACGTATGGGCTGATTCTATGGGGAAACTTGACGACCTAATTGTGTCTCATTTTACAGAAGAGATGTATATGATCTATTTGCGATGTAGGACAAGTAGAATCATGTAAGTCCCTTTTTAAAGAGTTAAAGATTTTTACATTATCATCCCCATATTTTTTGTAATTTTGAATATTTGTGAAGAAAAATGATAACCTTTTCACAAAAATATGGTATAGTGAGGTACTCGTGGAAGTTATCTGTTCCCCTAGCAGTGACAGCTTATATTGCTAGAAATAGTTAATACTATTGAATTTGCTTCCAAACAATATTCAATATTTGCAATTTAGTGTTTTTAAGAGAATTAATTTTATATTTTTCAAAACCTTCAATGAGCAAAATATGGCATTAATATTGAGGGGCGTCGCCTAAATCATCTTAGATTTGCGGATGATATAATCATATTTGCTGATACAGCCAAACAACTACAAGAGATGCTATGCTCATTAGATCAAGAAAGTGAAAAAGTAGGCTTACTAATGAATGAAAGCAAAACCAAAATAATGACAAACAGTTACAAAACACCCCTTATCATAAAAGGAAATACTATAGAACATGTTAACAGCTATATCTATTTGGGAAAACAAGTTTCGTTCATAAAAACTAACAACGAAAAGGAGGTGGAAAGAAGGAAAAATATTGCATGGAAAAAGTTTTGGTCATAAAAAGAAATTTTTAAAGAAAAATACAGCATGAAGATAAAGAGAACTATAATGGATACCTGTCTTCTACCCAGTTTGCTATATGGGTGCCAAACATGGACCTACACAAACAGAGTAAAACAGAAAATAAATACAACACAGAGAGCAATGGAGAGCAGCATCCTAAAAATAAACAAACAACATAAAATTAAAAATGAAATTATAAGACAGAAAACAAAAATAACAGATGCACTTTGAAGCTCAAGTGGCAATGGATGGGGCATATATCTCGCTACACAGATAAAAGATGGACATTACTGGCTACAAGATGGAAAGGACCAATACTAGGAAAGAGAAGAGTTGGAAGACCAATCAAGCGATGGACTGATGATGTAATAGAGATCGCAGGAAAAGACTGTATGCATAAAAGCAAAAACAGAGAATTATGGAAGAGTCTGGAGGAAGCCTATACTCAATCGAGATCCATTCCTACAGAAACAACTGGACTAGTTGTTAACTAACACATAAATAACTACAATAAGTCACTAGCTTACACATAAACTAACAACATTTTGGAATGTAAAAATTTAGAGGAATGGAATAAATGGGTTTATTTATTTAAGAGAATTCAGTTCTGATTGATGTCATCAATTTAAGAAGATTTTTAAATTTGGGAAAAAAAAGTAAGTCACTTATACCTATTTTTGCCCCACTGGCAGCTCACCCTAAGGACAAATAGTATGTTCACCAGAGCTTAAGGAACAATAGTACCAAATTCTAAAACTAATTGCTCAGTGCTAAACCTGGTTCATGTAGAACGGGGAGTTTATTTCAAAATAATTGGTAAAACTCTAATTGTACATTAATAAGATTTCACACCCTAATTAAGACTGTTACTAGAAAAAATAAGTATTCTTAAACTGTTGAAAAACATATCATTTCAAATGTCGTATCAGATTGTCAATGTATCACAACAGTGCGTAGTTACATAAAATATATTGTTTCCGAATATATATAGATTAAATATCAGATATTGAATATCGATTTGATATCGTACAAAACTGATATTACCCAATGCTACAAGGTATATTTTTATAACTAACTGTAGTTTTGAATGGTTAGTGTTGTTAGTGTTTATAATGAGTTGGTTATAAATTTATTACATCAGAAACTTTTCGGAATTTATTATATCTCAGAGTAAAATATATTTTATCTCATTGTAAATTGAAGCTTTGCAATTTTAAACACGAAGTCACGAATGAATCATTTTAGGTCAGATTATGTAAAGCCCATAGCTATGTCATGTAAAATAAATGTGTGACCACTACTAACCATCACTCCTGAGCTTACTATCCCAAGAATACATTTCTTCATTTCTTTTTAGCACCAAAATCTTGACATTTTAGAGCTAAACTCCAACGTGTATAAATTGCCACTAGAAGCCCACGACGACCATTTAATAAAGACAAGATTTATTTTATTTGTGAATGTGCACAGGTTGTTCGTCACTTAAGCTTAGCTTAGCTTAAAGCTAGCTTTAAGAAGAAACACCTCTTGTTCTAATCACAGGTATCTACATAATTCACAGTACATCTGAACACGTTAAATAAGTTGCATTTATACCGTAGTGTCAATTAAAAGAATATATTTCCACTACATCACATCACTTCAGTAAGTACATTTATCAAAAAAATATCGAATCTTTTTACTTACGGAAAACGCCACACAACAAGGTAGATCACAAAATGGATACCATACTCAGTTCAGGCTCCTGACTGAACCAATTTCGAAGAGTTTTAATAACGCTTGAATAATTAACGTTTTAGGAGATTTAGTGTAAATAGTCAGTCGTACGTTTCCCTGGTTCTTTTTCTTAGAATTCCACAAGTTAAACAACAAATATTTCCGCACCGAGTATTACGAATCACTAAAACGCCAATGCACTTCAGCCATTTTGTTTCCTTCGTTCGTTCGTTTCCAATAGGTGCGCGCCTACAGAGTACATTGTATGCGCGCCTCTCTTTGCATCTCATAGACATAAAAATAAATATAGACTGGCTGTTGTCAAATTATTGTTATAGGCATGAAGCCTATTTGATTGTCACAATTTTGGCGCTTTAGCTCTTTGGCACCTGAGATTTTTTTTACTTATCAGGGGCCCAATTCCCGTAATTTAAAAGTAGTAATAATCCGGTGTCGATCCGGTCCCAATCGCATCAACTTCCCAAACGGTATTCACGTACACTTAAATTATGACATTAAATTGCCAAACTATGAAAAGCGATCGTGATGTTAATGAAAATGGATTATGCCAAAATGGTATTCTACTAAATTTAATCTGCACTTGATTTGTCAAAATCGGTATTCTCGTCGCTATTTATACGTCAAATTTGTGTATGAAAAGTGATTATAAGCGGACTGATATGTGATTGTGATGAGACTACTCAAAGTCAGTCCTGTCAACAGTATTTTTATAACTTTTTCATTAATTATGAGTAATTACGGTCTCCGCTGGCTTTATTTATATGCTGCGTATTGTGCCGACGCAGAAGCAGCAGGCGGCTTACCCAAATTACCCTAAAAATATATGGGCAAGCCATTGTTCTAATAGTCTAAGATCTCATTGCGAGCTTTTACAAAGAACCTAACACAATGTCTTATCACGGAGATCAAGCCCTTCATAAGGTCTGAGAAAATAAAAGGTGCCCTAAATGTAACTTGCAAGGTATGTACTTATTTATTACTACTTAGTTAAAGTCATAAAAATACTCCTCCTTTCGTTACATTACCCACTAATTCTCTTTTCTCATTCGATTTAAAATCTTATTTCCAGTTTCAGGTTTTAATTAGATTACCTACCTACTCTTGCATTTCTTGCAAGGGGGTCGTACCCACCAAACTATTGTATACAAATCCTGTTTTGTCCTATGGAACACCTCAATCTGGAGAGGGACTGTTCACTTATTTAACCATAACTTAATGAAATTATATGAGGATGGACAATATTTATTTAAATTGGGCAATGGGCATACACACTTATACATATTTTTCTGTGTAATATATAAAATACAAATATATTAATAAAATAAAGCTTGTAAATATAATATTTTTTACCATAATTTTATTGTTATTATTGTTACAGGAGAAAGTGGATATCATTTAAGGATAAATGTTATAATACCTACTAAATGTGTCAGAATGGAACTCCATTAGCTTATTATTATCAGGAACATAATTATAAAGGCTCTGTCGTCAGAGGCTATAGGTGTCCTCAAATCAAGATTTAGGTAGGTTGTTATTTCTTAGTTTATTAAAACACAGTTGCAGTATAAATAATAATTTAATCTTTTATTGAGCACAGTCACAGTATGTGTATAATATGGAATTGTTTACGCTTATCTCATCTTAACTATTATCTATTAGAACATTGTTACACTTGCAATTTGCGGGCGAGTTCAAAGAGAGGCTTTCCTACAAAAATTAAAATTAACCTGTTATAAAACTGAAATTACTTTACAGGTGCCTCTCCCCTACAAATCGAAAATAGCAGCCCAAACTGTAAACGCATGCTGTGTGCTTCACAATATCGCAAAATGTTTCCGCCTTCGTGCACCCGAGCTGCCTGTCCAGTCCACAAGCGCTTGAGCGCGAGGCACCACGAGCGGGCGCCGCGCCTCCACTACAACGCACCGCTCCAACAGGGCAGAGCCGTAAAGAATGCGTTAGTTGCAAATCTGTGGGCAATCGCGATGTTTAATTTAAAGCTTTGTTTAATTTAAAAAAAGACATTATATTAAAGCATTTTATAAATTTCACACTACAATTATTATTTAAGTACCTTTGTATTCCTCCAAAAAACTATCACTCCCAGTCCCAGATTCAGGGCTAAAATGATAATGGAAAAACAAATAACTCTTCCTATGTCGCAAAGTAGCCCTTTCTGCAGTAACTGGGGATGCAACTTGGATTTGTTGCTCATAGAGGTGTGCCTATACACGTCCACAGAGCAGGGCACAGGCTCTACCAAGCGGGCCCGTTAGAAAAACAATGTAATATGTCAATACTAACCGCAAGTAGAGGATTCTGTCTGATAGGCAGAGGTGAGCTGCAGCGTCATAGAATAGCAAAAAGCCTTTCCTCGAGAGTTTTGGGGGTAGTAAGTTCTGCAGGGCCTCCACCGGGCCCCTTTATTTCTTCTTTCACAGCCCTTGCCCTACATTTAACACGATTTTTGTAATGGTTGTAATACTGGAAATATATTGAAGCGGTTAACATCGGTCATTTTTTTAAAATGAATAATTATAGAAAAGTAGGTAGGTACTTACTTTTTACAAATCTTTTAATAACCAAGAAACTCGAAATACCTATATCTTAATAATTAAAAACTTTGAAACTTAATATTCAAATGAACGACGAAACCAATGTTTGTTTACTTTATTGACAACTGTAATTGACAATGACTTGACAGTCCTTTTTTTCTTACAATTTTAGCACTCGGGTTTAGTTTAGTGGCCAAATAAACAACAATAATTATGGTTTTCTAATCTGTGACAGTTGCTTTTTCTTAAGGTAGTCTGTGGCAACACCTGACACAGAAATACGAACCAATGCGAACGAAAAGTTACTACAAAAGGAATTTAATGCGATGCGATTGGGAAGGGAATGCGATGTTAACGAAACTTTCAAGGACGGGAATACCGATTGTTAGTAACAACAGAATCGCATCACATGCCAATCCACTTATGTTCCCAATGAGAGATAATTACGGGAATTGGCCTTCTGTTGTAGATCGATTTGTTGTTAAAATCTGGATAGATTGACTTTAGTGTTTAATGAAATGTAAATTGTATAAAAAAAACTACCAAACTCCAGTAGGCTACAATGACCACCGCACGATCATGTGTATCTGAATTGAGGGCCCATTTTCCAAATCCTTGCGAACCGAAATAAGACAGGATTTGTTAAAAATAGTAAAAACTTAAAACAAAGGGTCATAATTTATTTAAACGTGAATTATAACTGTTATGATCAAATAACTTGGGCCCTCAATCTAGACGCGAGCACAAAAGGCATAGTCTTAATCTCAAAAAGTAGGTACTCTAACTAGGTTAATAATTTTTATTTAAGAATTTAGTTAAGATTTTCTTAATTATTTTAAGAAATTCCTAAATTTGTACTAAGACATTACTGATTTATGGCGGTATTCCTGGGGCCCTCAATTCATTAATGTCTTTACTGAGAAATCTGCAAAACATGAATTCTGAAGAAATATGTACCTTCGACCAAGTATATATTTATACGTCTTTAGACATATATTAATCTGTGGCTGTCGCACTGCGAGTCAAATCAGATGACTTCGTCATTGTAAATGAGGTTGAATACCGTCACTCGGTACTTTGACAGTTTCCCTTGGACATACTCTGTCTAATCTGTGACAGGTTCTGTCTATCTTTTTCAGATCGTCTCTGTTTTTCTCTTTACATTCGTTAAATAAGCACTTACAACAGTCGTTCTTTCGTTTATTTAAGATAAAATAGAGAATAGAATACTACCAAAAGAATGTCAAGACACGGCAGACATAATTTCCTTTTTGATAATCTCTTCGATTCTCTCAACGGGAGTTATGATCAAAAAAAGGAAGGAATGGAAAACCTTTAATTGGTTCAGTAACTTCTCAAACTAACCCTAAGCAGGTATGGCGTGAGTCCAAAAAAGTCCTATGTACTATGAAAAAATTATATATAAGAATAATAAATCAGCTGTACCCAGTCTTATAAATTGGTTACAAACAATAGAAAACATGGAATATATTGTTAAAATGTTATCCGAAAAGTACAGCTTAACATCAATCTGGATGAGACACTTTAACCAAGATCCCCTGGAGGACTTTTTTGGCGGCATTAGAAGTCATGGCTACAGAAATAACTCCCCGACGACCTGTGCCTGTTTTGAAATTGCGTTTCCCGCTTTATTAATTAACTAGAAAAAGCACCGCTTTGCGAGGGCTCGCGAACTTTGTTTACCTACCTATTAATAATTTTGAAGACCGTGTTTTTAATAGGATTATTTTTGTATACATGTATGGATTATTAATATTATTTTTTAAATAATTGACACGATTAATTTTTATTTTTATTTTATCATCCTCATATGGATTTCATGAGTTTTTAATACTGCTTAATCTATCTTAGGAAAATCTTTTGTTTAAAGCTTATATTTTACTCCTGAAAACATGCTTATCTAATGTTAAATAGATAGAAGATAAACCAATACTTAGGGGGGCGTCGTAGGCTGTGGCTGTTGGCGGTGCCGAGCGGAGGAACCCACCTGCGGAACAAGTCAGCGCCGTGGCGCTGATGCTCACACTGTACTGCACTGCACACGCATAATAAGATTGCGGAAAAGATTGACATATATAACTGTTATCTGAGTGAATTTACGAGGGTAACACTGTATATTCTGTGCTATTGATTGATATTGTGTATTAATTGTAGTTATATGTTTTTAAGTTGCTTCTCTATTGTATTGGGTTTCCTGTAAAAATAGATGTTAGCTTGGAAATTAACAAATAAATACAAGTTTATTTTTGTCCAATGTCGACGATCGCTCGTGCCATTTGATCAGAGGGATTATACGTATTTTATAAACTGTATCTTCGACATAACCTAAGACTCCATTAAAAAATCAGTTTTTCATTAGAGATGTGCCGACTATGACTTTGGCCGACTAGTCGGCTAGGCCGATCATTACTTTCGGTAAAATCCGGGTGACGTCGGAAATGTTCGTGAGCGCGCTCTCGGCTCGTAGAATCGGCGCGCGGCCGGCGCCCACGCGGACCTGACAGGACATGTTTTTGTTGACATTGCGTCGTTCATTCTACGTCATTCATTATTTGTAAACATAAAAACCGGCGTTTTATTGGTTATTAATGAAATAAAGAATATATAACGTTCAATTACTAAGCTAACACAGTGCAATTGATTGAATTAATAGTGAAATTAACTAAATAAGATTGTTTGCGTCATGTCGAAAAAGAAATCACGCATTTGGATTTTTTTTGACGAATTGGAGGGAGAAGGTAGCAGTAAAGTGAAGTGCAATCGGTGTCAAGCAGAATTACTACTATACTATTTTTTAAGTTATAATTGAACCTACTTATTACCAATAATTGTTTGCTTTAACCTATATTTTGTTATTTTATAAAAGACTGAAGGAAGAGTTCCTATTTAAATTTTCTACCAATTATTAAATTGTATTGTAAACTGAAACTGTGATTCTTATAATAAAAAATAACAAGAGTAAAGATACAATTTCATTTCAATCACCCTCTATTTTTTTAAGCATATTAACATGAGTGAGAAGCGGGCCGACTAGTCGGCGGATTTAGCCGACTAGTCGCCGACTACAAAAATGGCCGACTAGTCGGCTTTACCGACTAGTCGGTACATCTCTATTTTTAATCCGTTTTGAGGGTTACACTAAAAGTTTTTAGAATATAAAAGACTGAATGATGTAGAAACCTGCTAGTATTTTTTGCTTTTCTAAGTAGTCTCCGTTCCTTTCTAAGCACCGTCACATGCGATGGAACTATTGTCTGAGCCAGTAGGCCCACTCTTCTTTAAAATGTCTTGAGGGCTTGTCCTGTTTCAAACGCTGCCACTGCAATTTCAGGATTTTAAAACGAATCCCTCTACGTTTATCTTTTATTTTTGTAACTAAATAAAAGTCACAAGGTGGCAGTTTGGGTCTGTAAGGACCCTCTCCTAACTTGACACCTTCGATAGACAAATATTCGATAATCGGTCTGGCGAAGTGAGCTGGAGCGTTGTCTTGGCGGAGGAGGATCTCGCTTCTTGGGCGCTGCTGTGTAACATTGTCCAAGAGAATTGGTAAACGAATAACTGTCATACTAATCTGCTGTACTGTAACAGTATTTTTATCGTCTAAGACAATTGTTCCGAAATGCTCCGTCTGTCCATAAAATGAGGTGAGAACGCCATACTTTATAATTTTTGAGTGGCACCAATCCATGGCATTTTGCATCTTTTGTCAAATTATGAGGTATACAACTAGTACAAAGCTTATTGACGCTTCATTAGAGAGTGCGCGCGCGCACGGGAGACTTTTGTCGCTGCGACGTTTTTGTCACTCATATTTAGACATATATTAATCAGTGACTCATATCAAGTCCTCTGTTAAGTATTGAGGTGCGCGCACGTTGCGACGCGACAACTGGAAGATATATTTGTTCGCCGACCAGCACGGGTGACAAAATTGTGTCTTTGTTTCTTTTTAAATACTGTGTAACGGTTCGTTACTCTTCACAATATTGAATATATAAATAAGAACTAATAACTAATTTAAAAATATTAACAACTTAAATCTAATCTTAATTAAAGTATTAATAATAATAACTACAAAAAACTAAACTCGGGTGCAATGCTAGTTTCAAAATATCTGCGAGCGCGAACAATGAGTGAACACTATGACGTAAAAACAGGTTCGGCCGAACGAGCGAGTTCGCCTTTGGTACATCGCCTTGCCACTTGCCAGTCCGTGCGAAGTTATTCTAACGCAAGGACTTACAGCTGTTTTGATCAAAACTGCCTACTCACGACGAACATATTTATAATACCACTATGTACACTCATGGTTTAGTTTGCGGGATCACTGAGTACACACGCATTGAACTACAAAAAAATAGACTAAGCAAGACATGCATAGATCATATTTATGCACGATCCCGCTCACTAAACCTTTACACAGCGACACTTGGAACTGCTCTGGCCGATCACCGCGCGGTATCGCTTGCACTAACCGGCACAATGACTCGAACCACACGGGTGGATTCCGGATACATCACACGTTACGACGACAATAAACTAATCAAAAGTTTAAGTAATATAGATTGGGAGCCTGTCAGGTGTGTTGTATGTCCATATAAAATTTATGAAATCATTGTAAATAATATTCAGAAATGTTATGATGAATCAACGGTTAGGATAAAAAAATCAAAAAATCAAAATCGGCTAAATAACAAATGGATTACTAACAAAATAACAAAAGCTTGTAAACACAGAGATGAATTATTTAAAAAATGGATAGCGGATCCATCAAATAAAATTCTAAAACAACAGTATACCTCATCTAGAAATAATGCAAATAAATTAATAAACAAAACTAAAAATCAAAAACTACGTAAAGATATAATTAATCATAAAAATGACCCCAGAAGACTCTGGCAAATATTAAACGAAATCACTGGAAGGTCAAAAACTCTTGCCGACACGATTATTTGTAATGCATTTGTTAATAATAACACCACAATCTCTGACACAACCAACAACTTTGCTAGATGCTTTTCAAATAGTGTCAAAAATATAGTGCCTAAATGCAATATTAAACTATTAGACAAAGAAACCTATACAGTTCCTTCTAATGTGTCATGTCGTTTTCAAAAACTTACAGCAAAAACAGCCCTTAAAGAAATAAGATCAATAAGTACCACTAAAGCACCAGGCATTGATAATATTAGAGCTCAAGACCTAAAAATTGTTGATACCAATATTGCTGACGTCATTGCTCACTTTGTCAATGAAACTGTAAAACAAGGTAAATATCCAAAAGAGCTCAAAACGGGAATAGTTAGGCCAATACACAAAAAAGGAAGCCAATCTATTTACGACAACTATCGCCCAATAACAATTCTTTCTGCCATTGATAAAATAGTAGAAAAAGCCATATCTAAGCAAATTCATTCATTTTACAAAAACAATAGTATCATTACAGATAAACAATTTGGCTTTCAGCCTGAGAAGAGTGCAACACAACTATTATCAAAATTTACAGACAGCATATATAAACATCTTAATGATAAAAAACACGTTTTAATAGTATTCATTGATTATAGTAAAGCCTTTGATACATTGAGACACGATATCCTCATTGAGAAGCTGAAAGATTGTGGCATACAAGGTCCCCTAAACAAATGGTGTCAGAACTATCTTGAAGACAGGTCTTTTGTGGTTAAGGTTCAAGACGCTACCAGTACCAAAGTTAAAGTCTCAGACGGCACGGCACAAGGTTCAGTACTTGGGCCGCTTCATTACATCACGTACGTCAACGACGCAGTAAATACCGTCAAGACATGTGAAATATACCAGTTTGCCGACGACACATGTCTTGTGGCAGCTAACAAGGACCCTGATCTAGCTCTCAAGGATTTACAAAGCGATTTTACGCAATTGACAAAGTGGTCGCATGATGCGGGCCTTGTTCTTAATGCTGATAAAACTAAATTAATGTACATAAGTTCAAGCCAAAACAGAAAACCTCAGGATCTTACACTAATCGCACATAATCATAACTGTCTGCATACTAATCTCCAGAACTGCTCCTGTGCATCTGTGGAGGTAGTTAATAAACAGAAGTACCTAGGGTTAATAATTGACGATCGATTTAAATGGTCAGACCACATAAATCATGTGTGTGACAAATTGCGTGCAATGCTGGCTAAATTTACTCTTGTTAAAAGTAAAATTCCTTATGCGTCTCTTTTGTACTTGTACAAAGCTTTGGCGGAAACTACAATATACTATGGTCTCGCCAGTTATGGCAGAACTTGTAAATCCCATCTCGACCCAGTATATAGATTACAAGTTAGATTATTAAAAACTATTGTACCTAAAAAAATTAAGGTAAATTTCCAAAATAATTACCACGAACTCTTTTATTACTGTAATATTATACCAGTTTACGACCGAGTAAAATACATACTACTCAGTGAACATTTCTTTACTGAAGCTTACAAAACATTTGTTTACCGTAGTAACAAAACGCGAAGTGCTTCGAACACAACTCTGGTTATACCTAGATACAATAACTTATATGGAAAACACCTATTACAATATCAAATACCTAAATTATTAAATGATCTACCTATAACACTCAAAAACCAAATTACAGAACTTAATATAAAAAACAAACTTAAACACTATTTCTTATCTTTAGCACATACAGATCTAACAAAATAGATATGCAAAAATAAATCACGCCGTGTGTATTCACTAACTCGTAAACAAGTTTGACCCGAGCGGAGCAGTAGCCAAGCAGTCAAAGTGTATGCCTACATGCAAAACTATTAGGTAATATTTGCTATTGTTAACGCATCTGTAGTGCAGATATGCCACATAATCATTTGTATTGTATTGTTTTATAATGATCTTACGAACGCTCGATGTCGAATCACGGTGTACGGTAAAACCTAAGTTGGTTTTTGCTACACTGTGAAGATAAAATTAGATATAAGCTTTTAATGTAACTTGTTTTTAAAAAAAAAAAAAAAAAACTACGTCGTAGAGTGTCGATATACGTTATATTTTACTTCTACCAATTTTATCAACGTTTGTGTTACCCCGATATCGGGTAAGTGTTGTAAACGATTCTAATGTTTAATTTTAGTGCTTAACTAGTGCCTAGTAGTAAGTTCCTACTTAGTAATAAAAAACGTAGTGCCTGCATGTGAGTAGTGCCTAAGTGTTCATCTCACAAATATTAGTACAAATCTGTGACTCCTAGAAACGTTGTAATAAATTTAAGTTAATAATTAATAACCTTACGTAGGAACAAAAAATGTCGTGCGCACATGACCTTGCATGACCTTCATGGCCATCGGCGGTCACCTGATTTTATTGTCTTACTATTTTCTGTTAAATATCTCAACAATAGGCTTAACAATCCATTATTCCATACGTTACCCAAAATATAATTAAACACTTTTCTCAATAATTATCCACCATAATAGCAAGATTTATCCTCATTATTAATTTAATGCATAGTGCTTAATTTGCTAGTTTAAGGATGATTTTGTATGACTGCCTCATCATTATTAACTATTTCTTGCAATAATCACTCCACCTGATCCGCTTTTCACCTCTACAGTAAATTTAACCCTTCTACTGCTTCCGAGTCGCCGTCCAGCGCCTACCGGATATCAACGAACGAGGACAGTGGTTTTAATTATCTTTAAGACTTTGTACCGTTCGGTTGCCAATTACGAACCTACTTCCTGATTTATTTTATTTAAATCAATTAAAATTGTGTTCTTACACTTTAAGACTTGCATTTGATTATTGTCTGTTACCCTATCTGTTACCGCCTTATCTAAAAGGGTACGGTACAACTGGGTTTTACGGCTCTGGGTTCTACATTCTGGGTTCTGCATGTATTCTACATTCAATCGCATGACGCTTCGAATATAAAAAAAAAGTTCTCTTTGGAGACGCAACGCGACAGAGACAAAAACTTTTTTGTCGTAGCGACAAAAGTCTCCCCGTGCGCGCACTCTCTTAGCCACACCGTACACATGTTTGACACGTTATCATCTTCAGAAATCTTCGTTGAAGGGCGTCCTTTTTGGGAATAATTATCAGTGAGTTTGCTTCGACCACGTTTAAACTCATTAAACCAGAAGCCCAACTTAACAGTAGTCGCATTTCAGTGCCGATCCGCTCCCAGTAACATTACCTATTGTCTAAAACGATATTCTAAATTATCAACACTATCCCAATAGGACTGAAAATAGAACAAAAATTCCGCCAATTCGCAAAAACAAACTTAAGAATTCAAACATCAACAGATTTAACGTGCACCATCTTGCTACATAATCAAAATTTCAGTACCAATTTTTTTAATGGCTGCTTTTCTTACTGGCTTAATCTAAAAATGTTCAGTGTGATGGATAGGTGGACCTAATAAACCTAAAGATGGCGTTAGTAGTAACCTAGCGGTCAATAACATAATGACATGCCTAATCACTTTCTAAGTGTACACTTAACAGATGGCGTTAGTAGTTCAGTAACATTTTAGTTGATACGAAATAATATTATATTTTATATATTTGTTCATAAAATTCTAATTTAATGATGTTTAACACATCTAGACATAAAATTAAATTACTATGTTAAAGCTCAACCATAAAGGTGTGATCGTTTTTTTGTAAAGTGTACCACAAGAATGTATGAGTTGTGGAATATAGATAGGGCTCGCTTCGCTCGCCCAATAATTTAGGCTGCTGACATTGTCCAGGGGCTAACTGTAAAGTTGATAACTATAAATTGTTAGACTATAATTTTATAAATGTGAAGAGGATAGGCTTGAAGTAATTAATAAAACTGAAATGTAAGTAGGTATTCACTTATTTATTTATAATTGGTGCAAGGACACTAATAAAATATTAAATGGGTTCAGAACTGATTACGATTCTACTGATGCAATACAAATATTACTTAGATTATAATTATTGTTAATTTTTATTTGTTGTTTTATTTCGCCGCTGTAAATCCGATGGAAATAACATTTGAAATAGTACTTATTTGGAAATCGAAGGTTATATCTGTGATATCCAAATAGGTAAGTATTATTTCAAAATCTCTTTATCTTGCTGTTTAGTAAGGATCTAAAAAAAAGTGAGAAAGTTGCGTGAACTGAGCACCAGGTTGCGACAAAGATCAACTTTGTTCACTGTCTCTATTACCGGTGACAGATGGCGGCGGACGCGGCTCCGGACTCGTCTTGACATTGTAAGGTCAAACGCTGCCATTGGTCGATCCTTAGGCTGGCGGAAATTGTCTGAAGGATAGACCAATGGCAGCGCTTGACCTCACAATGTCAAGACGAGTCCGGCGCTGCGTCCGCCGCAGTTTGTCACTAGCTTATACCGGTGACAGATGGCGGCGGCCTCGGCTCCGGAGTCATCTTGACATTGTAAGGTCAAACGCTGCCATTATTCGATCCTTGGGCTGCAGCTGGCGGTAGTTTTTTTTTTTTGTTAAGTTTTTGGCTGGCGCGGCTTGCGTTTAGCCATAACGATATGTGGACAAAAGGTTTGGAATCAGAAATTTACCGGGAAATTAGAAGAAAAGATCAGGGTAGTAGGTGAATGAGGAATAAAAGGGTTTAAGAAATTAGAAAATAAATTCTTAAGTATAAACATATGTAAGTATAATAATTTAGGATATTATGTTATTAATAATTTTATATTATTTAAAATTAAATACTTAGATAAACACTTATATATATAATAATCATATAAGTATAGAAGACAGGATATGGATGTAGGAAAAGGGACACGGAGGGATAGCAGTGATGAAATAAAAACTGAACAATTATGTTTTTGGCAAGTGAAAAATATGTGATTTAAATCACCCACCTCAACACCGCACTCGCATAGATTGCTTTCTATTATATTAAGCCTTGCTAGGTGGACTGGGGTACAAGTATGCCCCAGTCTCATACGAATAATACTTGTAGCAGAAAATTTATCTAGACTTGTTATAAAAAACCAAGGCCTAATAGGAATATATGGTTGAATTTGCTTATAGGATCTGCCTTTAGTCTGACTACTGATGTCCCATTCTTCCTCCCATTTTTTAAACAAATTAACTTTAGGTAGAGCAACCAAATCGTGACTATAGTTCTTATACGGGAAAAGATCACCAGAGCTTATAGCATTATTGGCTAACAAATCTGCTTTTTCATTCCCAGAAATACTACTATGACCTGGAATCCATACAAAAGTTACGGCAATGCCTTTTAGTGAGCAAGTGTGTAATAATTTTCTACACTGAATAATGACCGGAAAAGAGATATTTGATTTGAATGGAAATTTTGCTAAGGATTCTAAGGCACTTTTAGAGTCAGTAAAGATAACAGCTTTATGCAATTTCATAAGTAGAATGTATTCTAATGATTTAAAAATGCCAAAGCATTCACCAGTGAATACAGACGATTCAGGTGGCAGTTTAACCATTTGACTTATTTTGTACTGGGAATGGTAAACACTTACACCAACATTACCATCACTTGAGTGTTTGGAGGCATCACAGTATAAATGATGCCAATCATACCAATCATTTTCTAAAATTAAATTAAACTTTATAGCAGCATGGATATCAGATTTGGAAATATCAACATCAAAAATAATATTGGGAAAAATAATTAATGAATCAAAACTGGAACAGAATATAGGGAGGTTCATAGATTTGTGTGTAGGAGCTTGTAAAGAAAGTATTTTACGAAAACTAACAATTAGACATGGTGGTGATTTGTGTGACCAATAAGCAGAATTTTCTATCAGTTCAGACAGAGATTTTAGTTTTGGAAAAAGAGGATGATTTGATAACTGTAAAGCTCTAAATAAGAATTTGTCGCTTCGGCTTCGGCGTTAGTACGACGCCGAAGCTTTAACGGCGGTTCTACACATTCAATTTGAAGTGCGTTATTAGGGCTAGATTTCATTGCGCCTACAACTATTCGAAGGGCTTTAGTCTGGATGACATCAAGTTTCCTAATACCTACAACACTACAAGGTTCTAAAAATTGGGTGCCATAATCCAGAGAGCTTCTGATAAGGGCATTGTAAATAAGTTTTAAGTTAAAAGGATGAGCCCCCTACCAGACTCCAGCCAAGCATCTTAGTATGTTGAGGAGACGTTCACATTTAGCGCTGATATTATAAAAGTGTGAGAATCCAGTTAATTTCGAATCCAAGGTGACCCCCAGAAATTTGGCCTCATTGTTCGCAGGAATATTTAAATTATCATATTGAACTAATATAGGGGGAGGGCATCGCATTCTGGAAAAAAGAACAACTGAGCTTTTCGCATCAGAGAGTTATAATCCATTTTTATCTAGCCAAGACTTAAGCATTTCAAGAGAAGAAGTGAGTGATGAGCAAAGTGTTGCAACGCTTTTATCAGAAAAGTACAGAAGAAGATCATCTGCATATTGCAATATGCTAACATTATTGGTAAGTGAAGATTCTAAATCATAAGAATAAATATTAAACAGTAGCGGACTCAATACTAACCCCTGTGGAAGCCCATTAAATAAAAGTCTAGAGTTTGTAGAATTTTCGGATACAACATGAATACTGCGTTCTACTAAAATATTTAAGATTAAATTGATCAATAAAAAGGGTACATTTAACTTTATTAACTTGTCTCGAAGAATAGATAATACCACATTGTCAAATGCGGACGTAATATCTAAAAAAGCTGCTAAAAGGTGCTGATTCCTAGAAAAAGCTAATCTAATATCAGTGGTAAAAATAGCAATGCTATCGGAGGTGCTTCTACCCTTTCTAAAGCCAAATTGGTAGTTGCTTAACAATCCTCTGCTTTCTATAAACCACTCAAGCCTATTTTTAATGAGATGTTCGGCAATTTTAATTAAAACTGAGAAAAGAGCTATGGGGCGATATGACTCAGGGTTTGATGGATTTTTATTTGGTTTTAAAATTGGAATCACCTCCTGTACTTTCCATGATGGAGGGAGGTATCCAGAATGCATGATGGAATTTATAAGAGACAGATAATAAGACAGAGTTGAATCATTCAGATGAACTAAGAAAGAGTAAGGTATTCCATCACTGCCAGGCGCAGAGTCCTTTACATAACTCAGAATACCTTTAAGCTCAGATAAATTGAAAGGGGAGCTTAATTCAGAGTTATTTATATCTAAGGAATGAGGCTGATCATCATATATGTTCAGTTCTTGAGGGACTGAAGAAGGAGCTAATTTATCTAAGAATTTATTTACTATTGGCTCATAAAGAAAGTTAGGACCAGAGTCTTTAAAAACAGATCTAAAACGTCTTATATTAGCCCAAACTGCTGATGGTAAGGTTTCAGGAGAAATAGAATGGCAGAACTTTCTCCAACCTTCTCATTTCTTTAGTTTAAATAATTTCTTGGTACTGTTTATAATATTGGAGAGATTATCAAAGTTTTCCGTCGTAGAATGTGAAGTATAAAGTTTTTCAGCCTCTTTCCTTTTTTTTACAGCTTGCGAGCATTCCGTGTCCCACCAAGGTGGGGGAGGTAACTTATTTCTCCTGATGTTTTTGGCGGGAAATACTTCATCTGCAGCTTCTAACAAAAGAGTCGCTAAAGCTTCAGCACAGTTTGAAAGATTATTATTTTGGATATCAGGCAATAATGTAATTTTTTGATCCACTGTTTGTCTGTATAAATTCCAGTCAGCGTTTTGAATTTTATGTTTAAGTCGGGGAGGGCGATTATATTTCGGTTTAGCCATAGTTGGAAAATAAATGGAAATTGGAAAATGGTCACTACCGTGTGTGGAAGGGAAAGATGACCATGTTAAAGAAGAAGCAAGATTTGGAGTACAGATAGTTAAGTCAGGAGCACTAGGTCCCTCGTGGGGCTTTGTGCGGCGGGTAGGACTTCCAGTATTCAAAAGGCATAAGTTATTATTGTCTAAGAAGTCTATAATTCTGTTACCATAGTGATTGGAACTGGCTGGGGTAGCACCACGATTGGTGTTGAGCGTTAAAATCGCCCATAACTATAACAGGTTTGGGAATATTACTTAGAATTTGTTCTAGTTCATCATATACGGCTGTTGATGGGTGAGGTATATAAACAGAAACAAAAGAGATACCATGTAGAGATGCAGCTATTATAGAGAAAGTATTACTATGTGATGGAAGGGGAATATGAGTAAATGGAACAGAATGATGGATAAGCAAAGCAACTCCACCATAACTATCAGTTCTATCTTCTCTGGCACAAGAGAAACCAGAAATTTTAAAAATAGAATCTGGCCGAAGTCAGGTTTCTTGTAAGGCAATTAAAAATGGATCAAATTTATTAATAATATGTAATAACTCACTTTTCTTATTATTAATGCTTTGACAGTTCCATTGAACTGCTTTATAGAACTTTTTCATTAACAGCAGAACTAAGGTCAACTACGAGATCATTGTTTTTTAAGGCAGCGTTGGACGGTGATATTAAATTTGATTGATTCAATGAGGAAATTATTGTGATAATTAGTTCTGTAATTGACATAATGGACAAAGTATTAGTGGTATCACTATTAATCAAAATACTTTTGCTTGGAGCAATAGGAGTATTATATTCATTAGTCATAGCTTGATGTTGGTCACGGTCATAACTTTTTCCTGGTTTGAATGGAGATCTAGGTTTCATTAAAACAGTTTTTCTGTAGGAATTCCAACCTGGATTATTATTGTGGACATATTTTAGTTTAGAGCTTGAAGAATGAGGGGTGGGAATCTGTTGTTGTGGAGGTCCTCCAGATAATAAAACATCTGCAAAGGACTTACTGATAGGGGGGTGTAACTTTAGTGCTCCAGCATATTAAGTAATACAACTTTTTGCCATAGTCTCTTTTATACTCTTTTGTCGAGAGAACTCAGGACATTTCCTATTAGTAGCTTGATGGGAACCTGAACACAAAAAACATACAATATTCTCTTCCTCAACATCACAAGTGTCACCTGTGTGACCAAGTCCACACTTATAACATCGGGGAAGGGACCTGCACTGGCTTTTTACATGTCCATAGCGACAGCATTGAAAACGTTGAATGGTCGGATAAATGTAAAGGTCTACTGGCAATGAATTATAGCATAGAAAAATTCTTTTTGGTAGTATCTGACCATCAAATGTAAGAACAACTGTCTCAATGGGGACGAATTCAGATTTTCCATTAATCATATTCTTTTTATTTTAGCGTCTGACTTTAAGAATTTTACCACACCCTACTGGTACAGATATATTATTTAAAATATCCTCATCATTCCATTCAATAGGAACTCATCTGATTACTCCCATGCGGGTAACATTGAATATTGGTATGAAGGCCTTGTAATTATTTAACTACAGTATATCATTTTTTAAAAAGGCATTGGCATCTTCCTAGAAAAAGACACTGAAACTCGGTTTCGACCTATCTTTTTAAGACTTCCATCCACAATACCTCTTACAGACTTTTTTTTCAAAAAGTGACCAACTGTAACCGGATGCAAAGAACAGTTTTGATTGGGAGTGGTTTGTTCTTTTTGTATATGAACTACATATGGTGAAACATCAGTAGCCTGATACAAATGTCTGCTAAATGAGTTCGGAACAGGGTTTTTATCTGATGCTGTGTGAGAAGTAACAGGAGTCGGAGTGGAAAAGTTTGAATCACATATTTGTTCAGTACTTTTAACAATATTCGCTTGTTCAATGTAGATAGGATTTTCACAACGACAATCAGAATCATTCACAATACCGATCACAGAAGACTTATCATGACGACTTCGTCGCTTTTTATTACAATGCTTGCATATTTTGCGCGCAGATGTTCTTTTTCTCTTAGGGCGACTAGTTGCATTTTCACCGTCCGTGTCCAACAAAGAACCCTCAGTATCCATACCTGACTGACTTTGTGTAATTGTAATAAAATGAGACGCCTGGGGCACCGAGTTAACATCTTGAGAGGGTATTGTGTTCCAATCCTGGAGGGCCGTCCCTCCAGGTTCCTCTGGCTCGTTCATGTCGGCGGCAAAAAAGTTTAAAACTTACCCAGAACTGATGATAACTATATCACACAATTAAATATACAAGATTATTATGCACTTCACCACCAATCTGATACTTTTTCAAAAATAATTTGCAAAGAGCAAGAAAAATTACGTCCTTCAAGATCGACGTTTCCCGCGCTTTTCCTGGCGGTATTTGTCTGAAGGATAGACCAATGGCAGCGCTTGACCTCACAATGTCAAGACGAGTCCGGAGCCGCGTCCGTTGCAGTTTGTCACCAGCTTTATTAACTTCCAATATACTAACGTACTCTATGGATGATCAGGGTTGCCAGACGTACGAGAAATCTCGTACCATTATGAGATTTACAGTTTTTGTACGAGATACAAGAATAACAAAATTCTCGTGCAATGTTGTACGAGATTTTAACAATGATGACCACGCCATCCTACAGAGTTTAAAGATACCACAGAGCCTGATGAATTTTGGGCAATGTTACTGAAAACAGAAAGTTTCCTCGAATAGGCTAGTTGACTCATATCAAAATTAATTAAACAAAGAATTATTTCATAAAGTGTTCGACTTTAGAAACTTAAATATATCGATTTCATTGTCATTCGAGTCTTTGATGTATTTTTGCATTCTCGAACGATTTGGTAATGATAATTACTATATTTTTTGTTTAAACTATTAAAAATCATGTTTGATTAATTCAGAGACGTTGTATTTGTAAAGACGTCTAAGTTGTTGGTTTGTTTATTATTAGAGATTACGTCATGGCACAGATAATCTATAGACCAAAATGGCTGACAGCGTTTTCGTCTGTTTATGAAAATATTATTTTAAAATTAAAGTTTTGTAGTTTTCTAAGTCTTAAAAAAATCCTTTTTTTTTGTGGTCCAATGGAACACTTATTAATAATTTAAGACCTATTTTAAAAAAGTGTCAACTAGCCTATTGGCCAGTTTTGCCCTCGCAGTCTTAGCTTTGTCTCATGCAAATGCAGACAGTAAGCGAGTTTTCAGAAAGACGAATTTAATAAAAACGGACTTAAAAATTTTCTTATCATCACAGACACAGTAAATGGCACACTTTTAGCTGCCGAAAGGGCTAAAGGCCCAGATCGCAAAGGTAATTGCGTAAATTTTGAGCCGTCGAAAAATATGTACTCCAGAATGATAGCTCATAGCTGAATATCAGATATATCTTAAACAGTAAAGCTGGTGACAGATGGCGGCGGACGCGGGTGCGGACTCGTCTTGACATTGTAAGGTCAAACGCTGCCATTGGTCGATCCTTGGGCTGGCGGAAGTTGACTGAAGGATAGACCAATGGCAGTGCTTGACCTCACAATGTCAAGACGAGTCCGGAGCCACGTCGGTCGCAGTCTGTTACCAGTTTAAAGATGATTTTACCGATATCCCTGATGTTGAATATAATATTAATTATGATTATAACATAATTATCTGTTGTGCGCGAGTAATTTGCTTTACTTATAGTTGATTAAAATATTAATTACTACTATCAGTTCTCATTTTTTCATTTGAATTAACAGCTAAACGCTCAAAGAATATGACTAGTCCAAGTTACGGTAAATAGCATAAATTATAAATTTTATTTGATGTACTTTATACTTGTACAAGATTAACCGTTGAAAGTACGAGATTTTTAGCAACACTGGTAAAAGAAAAAAAAAATCCGCCATCTGGCAACCCTTTGGATGATGCTTCGTTCGGGGACTTTTTGGCGGGCTTTTGAACGCACTAGGCGCGAATTTCAAAGCAATTTTCAAATAATTATTTATTTTGTTGTCAAATTGCTTATTCTTGCACTAAAAGTTGTAAAGTTAAGCAATCAATAACTATGCCGGACGGGGACGGCGAGGACCCGCCTGGGGGAACAGAAAAAAGAAAAACTCCAAATCGAAATCCAGATACTACATCAACGGAAGATGATTTCTACAAACCCTATGTAAAACAAGGCTACAAAAGGCTATTTCCTGAAAATTCGGTGAGTGGGGATTTTTGCGTCTTTGTAGAGAGCACCAAAGAGAATGAGAAAATTGGAAACAACAACCCGATAGTGACAACAAACCTATTTAAAAACGATATAAAAGGAATCAGCAATATAAAGAGAATAAATGCAAATAAGATCTGCGTTACCTTTTCTCAGTCCAGCAATGCTAACAACTTCTTAAAGCACGACACCTTCCTGTCCAAACATCAACTGAAAGCATATATCCCGGCAACAGCAGTGGAGACGGTCGGCGTGCTCCGTTTTGTACCCACAAGCGTCAGTAATGAGGAGCTTTTCAAAAAGCTTTCCTCTTCATTTGAAGTAATAGGTGTACGTAGATTCACAAAGAGAGAAAACGGTCAAATTAAACCCTTTCAAACTGTAAGTGTAACATTCCTATCAACGTCATTACCGGACTATGTATACTTGGACCTGTTCAGATTCCGTGTATTTCAATATAACGCACCGTTATTACAGTGCTTCAAATGCTTTAAGTTTAACCATGGTGCAAAAATATGTAAATCCTCTCAAAAATGCTCTATTTGCTCAGAGGAGCATCACTTTAGCGAATGCACCTCAAACAAAGTTGCTAAGTGTATTAATTGTCAGGGAGCTCACCTAGCAATTTCACGCGACTGTCCAATTAAAAACAAAAAAATCGAGGAAAAGAAAAATAAATTGACTTACGCAAATATTATATCGAGCTCAAATACTTCAAATAGTGCAATCATTACAAAAAATTACAAAAATGATTTTCCAACACTGCCGGCACCAAAGTCAAACTTAAAGCCTTTGCCACCAAGGAAGACACAAGCTGTCTCCGCTACACAAACTCCCACCCCCCCGTTCTCAACTGCTTCTGTAAGTAATACGGAACATAAGGAAAAGATTGCTAATCATAAGTTAATTGAAGAAATTTTGTCGAATGATTACATCCGTAAAGGATTGGTCGGCGCCTTGGTCGCTATCGGCAACGAAAATAGGGAAATCACTAATACTGTGATACAAGAGATACTTATAAAAATTTTCAGAGGAAGTTCTCTAGATGGATAAAAGTTTTTTAAGGATTGCACATTACAACGTCGAAGGTGTTATAAATAAAAAACCGTTGCTCAGTAACTTTTTATGTGAAAACGACATTGACATTTGTTTATTAAATGAAACATGGCTTAAAAATTACAATAATTATTTTATTCCAAATTACAATATAATAAATCAAATAGGTAGAGAAAAGGAAGGTCGGGGTGGGGTAGCCATCCTGATAAAGGACGTTTTTAAATACACCATCATAGATGTTCCATACTATGACTTTTTGCAATCTGTCGCTATAAATCTCCAGACGAAGATGGGAAACTTATGTATCTTATGTATATATTGTCCTCCACCTAAAGAAGGTCGTCCTCGCTTTAAAGCCAATAAACTTAAACAGTTAATTCAAAGATTACCGAAACCACTTATGCTTTGTGGTGACGTTAATGCGCACCACATAGCATTTGGGTGCGCTTCCTGCAATAGTCGTGGCAATGAAGTTTATAACATCTTGGACGACTGTGACCTTTGCATCCTCAACTCAGGTGCGCCAACCACAGTAGGTAGGTCTGTTCATAATCCTTCGGCAATTGATATAACTTGTATCAGTCCATCAGTGGCTCCATTATGTGATTGGAAGGTTCACGACGATCCTATGGGAAGTTATCATTATCCCACTATAACCGACATTCAGACATCTGTAGATAAATATCAAATTGGTGATCCGGTACATAGGTATGTTTATAGTAAGGCTGATTGGTCTAAATTCCATTTTGAAACAGAAAAAATGTCTGATTGTGTTAACTTTGATACTTCTGATCCTATGTTAACATACAATAATTTTTACAATCATTTAACTAATATTAGAGACATGTCCGTACCTAAAATTGTTAAAACTACTCCTCATTTAATTAAAAAACCAGTACCATGGTGGGATAATGACTGCAGTAGCGTAGTAAAAGAAAGTAAACAAGCCTTAAATTTTTATAGACGTAATCCAAGCATTGACAATTATGTTAACTACAAGAAATTGGATGCCATCAAAAAGAAAACTTTAAATGAAAAAAAGAAAATTAGTTGGAAGTCTCTATGTGAATCTTTTAATAGATACACTCCTGTTAGCACAGTATGGAACTACATGAAGAAGTTTAAACGCTTGTCTATTCAGAAATTGCCAAAGAATGATGAATGGATTCCATCTTTCTTCAACAAGTATGCCCCTTCATCTCCTCCTGAAAAAGATATAAACAACTCATTATTAACACAGTATTTTTCTCAAAATGGTGATACAAAAGCAACATTTCTCTCTCAACCTTTCACTTGGGAAGAATTTGTCACAGCCTTGCAATTACGTAAGAACACAACCCCTGGATTAGATGAGATTCCATATGAACTCATTCGTCGCCTCCATATTAATGCTAAAAAACTTTTATTACAAGTATATAATCTACTTTGGCAAGAACAGGTCATTCCAGAGTCGTGGAAAACTCAATGTGTCATTCCTATTTTAAAACCAGATAAACCTGCTGATGACAGTAACTCATACCGTCCCATTTCTTTAACATCCTGTATTGGTAAAATTTTTGAATGCATGTTAAAAATTCGATTAGATCACTATGTCGAATCAAATAACATCTTACCTAATGAACAATATGGATTTAGGAAAGGTCGAAGTGCTTCAGAAAGCTTTACATCATTGATCTCTGATATTAAGAAATCTTTCCACTGTCATTCTGCAACAACTTGTGTCTTTCTTGATGTGAAAGGTGCTTTTGATAATGTGAATCCCTCAATTCTTATTAGCATCTTGAGCGACATTGGTGTACCAGGTCATGTCTGTAAATGGATTTTTAATTTTTTATATAATAGAACAATGTATGTTAAATTCAATAATATACTTCATGGACCGAAGCATGTTTATAAAGGAACAATGCAGGGAGCTACTATCTCCCCATTGCTATACAATTTGTATACTAGTCAAATAAATCAATATTTAAAACAGACTGATGTAAAGTTTCTTCCATTTGCTGATGACTTGTTAATTTATACTGTAACTAAGAATGTAAATATTGCTGTACATAGTTTAAATATAGCCTTAGCTGAGATCCATCACTTTTATGGCAACAAACTAAAACTTGACATCAGTCCTAATAAAAGTGGTGCTATGTTATTTTCCAAAAAATATGATGATTGTGACTCTCAAATTTATTATAATAACAATCCTCTTCCCTGGATTCAAGAGAAAAAGTTTTTAGGAGTGTGCCTGGACAAAAAACTTTCATTTGCAGATCACATAAATCTACTCATTAAAAATTCAACTAAGGCTTTAAACATTTTGCGCTCACTAGCTGGTGTAAACTGGGGCTCAGACCCTAAAATACTATCCATGCTTTACAAAAGTCTTGTTCGCAGTCACTTTGATTACAGCTCTTTGGCATACATGAATTGTAGTGTAACTTTGTTAAAAAAATTATATGTCATCCAGAATAAAGCACTTAGAATAATTACAGGAGCTATGTGCTCAACTCCCATCAATGCTATGCAGTGTGAATCATGTATTCCTCCACTAATTGTAAGACGCATACAACTGGCCTACAATTTTTGTCTTAAACTTATTTCTTCTGATAACAAATCTGTAATGCATAAAATATTACCACCCCAATCATTTGAAATAAGTTCAACTCCTCCTACGCAGATATCAGGTTCTGAACTAATATCTGGGCACACACCTGAACTACTTAGAATTGCTATGTACATACATAATCTTTGCTTAAATATGTATATAGATAAGCCATGGCCACTTTATAAAGTGAGTTTCGAGGTTCTTATCAGCAAACATTTTAATATTATATGGGATAAAGTAAATAATCAAACTGAATTAGACCAATTATTAAACAGTAAGCCCTATTATAAACTGTATACTGATGGTTCTAAATCAGACAATAGTGTAAATTCAGCATTCTATGATCCTCAACTTCGCTTAGTCAAAAGCTATAAAATTGATTGTCGCAGTAGTATCTTCACAGCTGAAAGCTATGCTATACTTTTAGCCCTAAGACATGTAATTAGTTCTAAAACACGAACAGATATCATTATTTTGACTGACTCTAAAAGTGTACTTCTAGCCTTAGAATGCAACTCACAAAAGTTTAGCTTAAATTATTTAATCTATTGTTAGATTATTGAATTAATGATTGTATTATCTTTGTAAAATTATTCGATTTAACAATTAATTTACATTAAATAGAAATATATTAATAATTGTTACATTGTTAAGAAATGATTACTTTAAAACTTTGTTTCTGTTTAAGTGTTATAAAATGATTTATTTCACTGTATTTGAGTTGTTTCAAGTAATTTTTTATTTTAATAAGTTGTTCTTTTGACCTTGATGGTGATTATTGATTTTTCACTTGGTTCATGGCAAAAAAAAGACTGGCAGCGTTGTCTAGCAATTAACTAAAAAGGGTCAAATGAGCAAAGAGTGAGTTACAAGAAATAAACCAAGGGTGTAAAGCTATAATGGGTGTTTCATTAACCAATACAGTATCAACTTCAGAAGTGGAAAGAACGCGGGCTGTTCGTTGTCAGGTTTGCTATAAAAACTTTCAAAGGTGAGTTCAATTTTGTTTCTTACAATATGGATACCTAAAACATGATACGCAACTATTTTTAATCAACTATGAACTTTTTAGATAATCCTTGTTTAAGTAATTCAGATACATATAAAAATACCAACTGATTTTGTAGTGAGTTATTTAGTTATAAAAATAAAAAAAATAAACAATAATTACTTTTAAAATAAAGATAATTCTGAAAAATCATATCTCAACTCTGCTTGGGTGGATATATGGGATAGCAAGTATTAAAAATTCGTTCGGCTTGTAGGTGTAATGAAAGTCTTTGACATATATAGATAATTAAATGATTATAAAGTATCATAGTACTAAAGGTTGACTATCTCCGTAGCCGTGAGGCGAGCATACCGGACTTGGTGTCGCTATCTAAGAAGCTCCGGGTTAGATTCCCGATGCCAATGTAGAAAAATAACTTTTCTACATTGTCTCTGTTCTTGGTTTTGTGGTACGGTCGTTGTTTCTGATTTCTGTAACACAAGTGCTCATGGTGCTTATCATTGAATTAAAGCTATGTACGTGATGTTGTCCATAAAAAAGGGATGAAATTGGAAGACATAGTTTTATTTTATTTTTCTTTTGTGACACATTTTTAAGTGTAAACTTTTGAAATTTTAACTACTTTCAAATAAGTAATAAAATAACTTTTATCCTGTTTTTAGTAGTTTTCTTGTTGTTTAATACAATGCCAAGCGAGAGACGATCCCGGGAACGACAGATGCGTACGACCGGAAGACGGCGATCACGTTCCGGCGCAAGGCTGCGTTCACGTTCCACCATGAGGCGACGTTCCCGCTATGCTGCAAGGCGGCGTTTACAATCCGTCGCGAGGCATCACTTGCGTTCCACCGCGGGGCATCTATCGCGATCCATCACGAGGCAGCGGTCGCGTTCCACGTCACGCAGCAGAAGATCACACCGCCTTCGAACGCCGAGACAGGAGCGCCGATCCCGTTCAATGACAAGGTCAAAACAAATTCTCATCAAAATAGAATACGACAGAATAAAGGAACATAGACCTTCAAATATAGGTTCTGTATACCATTCTCTTTCTGAAACTCGATCACGAAGTAGACTACGCAGACAGCTCATCATAGTGTTCCGCGTGGTAGTCAGCGCTAATGATTTAGTATTGGAGTCTAGTAACGAAACTAATTGTATTAAACAAAACGAAGGTATACCTAATGAAAAAATAAATGGGAACAATAATAATCAATTTATGGTAAATTCAATTCAAAACTCTATTCCTAGTTTAGAGCTAGTAGTAACATCAAATCATAATGAACTAGTTTTGAACAAGAATTTATTAGATAGCTTTAATCAAGTTTTGCAAGCTGTCTCTGCCGTAAATCCGCAGAATAAAAAAAAAATAAAAAAATGATACATAGTTAAACAAGGTAAACGAATGAGATGAAATTTACGGATGGGACAGGAAGCAAATTGCTCATTATGCTTTTCCAAAACTCATAGGTAGAGCTAAAAGATGGTATGAAGGTAAACAATCAGTGATGCACATATGGGAAATATGGCAAGAAAAACATATAGTACATTGTTACCCAAGGGGTGAATGTAACTTATTTAGTCCCGAGATGGGAGAATTGGCGCTAATAGTTTGAGGGACTAAATAAATTACTATTAACCAGAGGTAAACACTGTGTTTTTCATTACAAATACAAGAAAAGTAAAAATAAAACATAAATTAATAGGTAAAGAAAAAAGAAATAGACAATTTTGTTTTACATTTAAATCAAAGTCTTTGGTGAGATATTTATTTTCCACTACTGCTTTAGCCTCTTTTCTTATGAAATCAGGCATTAAGTCCAAATCTGAAATCTGAAACCTCATAGGTAATTCAAATGTGTACATAATACAAATCTCTGCTAAGGTAGTCTATACAAAACTCTACAACTAAAAAAAA
The DNA here is from genome assembly GCA_963576865.1 of Anania hortulata. Taxonomy (NCBI): domain Eukaryota; kingdom Metazoa; phylum Arthropoda; class Insecta; order Lepidoptera; family Crambidae; genus Anania; species Anania hortulata. Next base: position 11,556,448 of record OY756388.1, on the reverse strand, counting down.
ACAAACAAATGAAGATGGGATTGCCGCTTTCCCGCCAATCTTTAGTTAATAGGTACCTACTTAAAATTACATTATTTCAGTTTTATATCGCGCTGTTATTGAGTGGCTGCATAAAATGTTGGATCATGGTTCATTAAAAATGTGAAAATAGAACTAGTTTTTTAAATAATTTGACAGCTGTCAGTTGAAAACGATTCTTTCTAGGGCTGAAAAGTGTTACTTTCAACCCGTTTCTCAAGCAACTTCAGACCTCCTTTCCGAGTATGAGTAATGAAAAGTGTACTTTCCCAGTATATGAAAATTTAGCGTTTCCTTACAGAAATGCTAAATATAAGAACTAAATTTGGCGATAATTTGGAAGAATGTTAATGAGAAGTCAATCGCTTTAATTCGTTGTAGTATTAATAGTAAGAAGACTATCGATTGTGTTGTTTTTGGCATAGAGGACAGATCGGTTAGATACGGAGCAGAAGCAGTAGGTTTTGAGGATACTTAAGGAGCATAAAGCATGAATCATTTGAGAACCGGTAAATAAAATAAAATGTTTTATCTGTCATGAAATAGGTCACACTGTCACCAACTGTAAAAAAAAAACATAGTTAAGTGTTTAAGATTCGGTTACAATGATTCTAATGTTGTTCGCGAGAAGTTTGGAAGAATAAGTCTGAGATGGTTAAGTCATGTGACTAGTCGATGCTGGGACGTTAATGGATGACAAGTTTAAAAAGAAAATGAACATTAATGGGGCTGAACTTAATGCTGACGTAGATTTTGGTAATCAGTGTACGAAAATTAAAGAATCGGTTGCCAAAACAGTTATTAATAGTAAAACTTGGAGATTTACTAACCTGCCATACTTACGTGGTTTCGGTAACTCAGTTATTTGGTCCATAGGTGCGTGCATAGTGAGTTGACAATAGATCGTGTAAAAGTAACGATATAGAGTTGATAATAAATAGTACCCGATCGTTTTTTTCAATTACGAAGTTTTTTACCAGTCAAACTGTGACAGAGCAATCTCATATAGAAATTCACAAGGATAACGAACATTTAATAGTTAAATCAAATGTCTAATTCCTAAACAACCCGTTATTTGCAAAACATACAATCCCATTAATATGGCAACGCTATGAAAAAGGTTAATACCGATTGTGGTATGACAGGAGAAAAATACATCGAAGAATACAAGAATACTCTGTTATCATCAGTGACAGCGATAACAGCGAAAATGGTGTTTTGAATGAGTAAGGACTATTCACTTCTATTAATTTTATATTAAATGCATAAATAGGTATACCTTCGTCAATTCCGGTTATTTGACTGTGCTCTTATAATTAAGCATCTCAGTGTAATGCATTAGGTATGTTATTAATGTTGTTATCCCATACAATTCTAAGATTTAGATTATTAACGCGCAAAGTGCGCATATATAGTACAAAGTGTGCTACGCACAACGTGTGCAATTAAATTAGCTAAAGCGCAAAGTGTGCTACGCACAACGTGTGCAATTAAGTCATAAAAAGGACAAAGTGTGCTACGCACAACGTTGCAATTAAATTAGCTAAAGCACAAAGTGTGCTATGCACAACGTGTGCAATTAAGTCATAGAAAGCACAAAGTGTGCAACGCACAACGTGTGCAATTAAGTTAGTTAAAGCACAAAGTGTGCTACGCACAACGTGTGCAATTAAATCATAGAAAGCACAAAGTGTGCAACGCACAACGTGCGCAATTAAATCATAGAAAGCACAAAGTGTGCAACGCACAACGTGTGCAATTAAGTTAGTTAAAGCACAAGGTGTGCAACGCACAACGTGTGCAATTAAGTTAGTTAAAGCACAAGGTGTGCTACGCACAACGTGTGCAATTAAATCATAGAAAGCACAAAGTGTGCAACGCACAACGTGTGCAATTAAGTTAGTTAAAGCACAAAGTGTGCTACGCACAACGTGTGCAATTAAATCATAGAAAGCACAAAGTGTGCAACGCACAACGTGTGCAATTAAGTTAGTTAAAGCACAAAGTGTGCTACGCACAACGTGTGCAATTAAATCATAGAAAGCACAAAGTGTGCAACGCACAACGTTAAAGCACAAGGTGTGCAATTAAGTTAGTTAAAGCACAAGGTGTGGATTGCACAACGTGTGCAAGTGCAGCTTTATAGTTACTTACTGTAATGCTTATAGTATGTATGTGAAACAATAAATAAATATGAATAATAGGCTCTACGCAAAGTGTGCAGTCCTTGTTAATTACCTAAGCACAGTGTGCTAAGCGCAAAGTGCGCCATTCAAATTCTAATTCTAATTCTTTGTTTGCCTTAAACAGGGTTGTTATAATGTAAAGTTAAATGTAGAGATTATATGGGCGTAACGTATACCTGCTCGATTTTAATGCGCAAAGTGCTTAATTTAGTAAATTGTAACACCCAAAACGCTCGTTATTAAAATTAATGGTTTAAAATCACCATACTATATTTTTTTAAAGGCTATAATTTAAAGAACTAGTAATTATTTTGGTGATATCCATTGTATTTAGATTGATATAATTGTTGTTCACGAGGACGTGAACTCGTATCAGGATGGACGAGCTGTTAGATTATTGAATTAATGATTGTATTATCTTTGTAAAATTATTCGATTTAACAATTAATTTACATTAAATAGAAATATATTAATAATTGTTACATTGTTAAGAAATGATTACTTTAAAACTTTGTTTCTGTTTAAGTGTTATAAAATGATTTATTTCACTGTATTTGAGTTGTTTCAAGTAATTTTTTATTTTAATAAGTTGTTCTTTTGACCTTGATGGTGATTATTGATTTTTCACTTGGTTCATGGCAAAAAAAAGACTGGCAGCGTTGTCTAGCAATTAACTAAAAAGGGTCAAATGAGCAAAGAGTGAGTTACAAGAAATAAACCAAGGGTGTAAAGCTATAATGGGTGTTTCATTAACCAATACAGTATCACTATGATATAAAAAAACTAATGTATGATATAATAAGACTTACCAGTAAAAATATTCACTTCTTGTGGGTACCATCGCATCGTGGCATCAGCGGGAATGAAATAGTGGATTGCGCTGCGAGAAATGGCTTTGATATCGATCATTCTGCTTTGATGAAAATTCCTCATACTGACTACCAAGCACTGATCAGCAAGGATCTGAAAAAGTTGTGGCATGAGTATTGGACTATTAAAAGTGCAGAAAAGGGAAAATGGTATGCAAAGATCCCAGGAAGCCCGCCCGCCAAACCTTGGTACCATCGCAAGAATGATTATATTGATAATAGACAATTTATAACCATCATCAATAGGCTAAGATTTGGCCATTGTCACACTCCCACTCACCTGAAGAGACTTAACCTGATATCGAGTGCCGAATGCCCACATTGTAATGAAGAACCAGCAGCTGATTTAGAACACATAATTATGAAATGTAGAAGCTTCGGCATACAAAGACTTGTAATGATCAACGACCTTCAAGAAGTGTCTAAGGCTGTGCCTCAGAATCTGCACGTACTTCTTAGTGATCCCAAATTCTTCAAGGCTCTCTACAAATTCATAGTATCATCTCTCGGTACTCTGTGATTCGTTCGGTGAAAAAGTGAAATGATTGAACAATAATTATGAAAAACATTGAACATATTCACACTTCCAAGCGGATAATTTTTATCTAAAAATGAACTGTTTATACTTTTAACTCTTTGTATGAAAACAACGATTGGCTTAAAAGGGCTGGAACCCAGAGCTAGAGGTGGGTTATACTAGGTAAAAGTCAATATCTGTTATCACTGTTACTATTGCAGAAAAATACCAGTTCCAAATACCTGTTACAAAATAACAAGCAAAAATTGCATGATATTTGGTTTACTGTAAGAAGAATGTGGCTGAAATATGGCTATCTTCTGCAGTGTTTCATAGCAAGCCTTACAGAATATACCAGAATACTCCACAAAACTAAACCAACATAAAAATATCTTTTCTTAAGTTTTTCTATTGAAATAACTTGTTTTTCATTTTATCTTGAGACAGGAAAATCGGAACACAAATATCTCAAAAAAATATTAATTTTTATCACAAGTCATATAAATATTCATAGTTTCATAAATCAGATCAAGACTGTCTTCATAAAACAATTTTTAGTTCAAGTTTAATTACTCTGAAAGTACAGACAAAACTCGATATTATTCGCAAAAGTTCCAGAACTTCAGAGTAACTTCAGAATGAAAAAAAAAACGGTCAAAAATTATTTGAACAAAGAACATCTACTATATAAATCAATGAATGAATCACTGACCTGTAAAAACATGGACTAGCCGCTGTCAAAATAAAGTCATCCCTACTAGACGATCGCAATTTTGGTGCCGTAGGGTACAGTTTAAACAGATGCGAGCAAACCATGAAACAAATTTAGTAAAGGACGCAAGATAGGCAGTCTTATGCAGTATTCTTCAAAATTAGTTCTCAGCACTCTCACTTTGTGACATTATAAAAGGTCCACACAATTAGCTGTCATTCGTATGTGTGGCGGGACTGCCAGTCTAGATAGAGGCCTAGTATGAGTTCTAAAAAATAAGCACTTTACTTATCGATTGAAAAGTAATACAAATTAACGTTTACTATTCGAGCGATTTCTTCGAAGTGGTTTGTTTAGTTTATACAGGTCAGTGAATAGAATACAGAAAACAAAAGGCAAAAAACAGAATTAAATGAAGCATGATTTTAATAAATCAGTTAATTTATAAAACAGTAATAGGTACTAATATCATTCATCATAAATTTTAAAATAAAACAGAATTGTTTTTTTTGTGAGCTGAGCTCCTTTGAGCTCATCTATATCCTATATCCTATGGTGCGGTTTGGTGTGTATCCGAATGAAAAAAATAACAGATAACTTTAGTCTTTTCACACGATCACATCAAATTATTTTACGTAAACCTCCTAAAAAGCGTTTCAAAGTAATGAATAGGTATTGTCAAAATTACCTTTCGTTTGTCAGATTGACTTTTTTGTCTTCGAAGCTCATGTTGAGCTCAAATAATGTCTGTCTGTATTATGGTATGTGTATCCGAAATAACCTGAATGAGAAAACAACAGATATTTAATGCATCTAGATTTAGAAGTCTCTTATGTATAAAACTTGACATTTCAATCTAGTCGTATAAAATAACAGATACACAACCTTTCTAAATTAGGAAGTCAATAGTTGCTTAATACACTTATGATTTTATATTTCATTTTAATTTAGTAGCTTGAAATATCTGTTCCTTCACCTTTCTAAATTACGAAGTTGGAAAGTAGCCTTTAATTACACTACATTTAGATACATTTTAATTTAGTAGGTGGAAATATGTGTTCTTCGGACGTAACAGCTGTAACAATTGTTACTGTTGTGACTGCTGTTACTTGAGTAACACTTGTTCCAGTGAAACAACTGGGACTGATGTTACTTCAGTAACAACTGTTTCGTTGGAGCAGTTGTTACTTCTGGGACTGTTGTTACTTGAGTAACAATTGTTACGTTGGAACAATTGTTACTACTGTTGCTGCTGTTACAGACAGTAACAAGTATTTAGCGTATGAGATAACAAGTATTGCTGGTTACTTTAAAATATCTGTTCTAAATATCTGTTTCGATAAATACGCCTCACTTCTACCCAGAGCCGTAAAACCCAATAAAAAAAAAAAAAAATGCTTCGTTCGGTTCGCTTGGCGAGGAAAAATGTAAATTTCTTCAATCATCTTCAAATTCTTTAACAATCATTTAAGGTTTGATGTTGAACTCTGGAATCGGTAAAAATTTATGAAATTTTATCTTCTAAGTTGTGTAGTGTATGTGGAACATTTCGGAAGTTTGACATTCCCTAAGGATACGTTTCATGACGACTTGCTACTGCATCGGCGTTTCACACAATTCAATATGATAAAGCTAGTGGATCAAGTTGTTAGGAGTTTTAAGGTGGCTAAGGTGTTTCGAGAAAATACAGATAAAATAAACAGTATAGATTTTTCACCAAATGGAGAAACGCTAATATCATGTAGTGAAGATGATCAAATTGTGATATACGACTGTGAGAAAGGGACTCAAATGATAACAGTTAACAGTAAGAAATATGGTGTTGATCTTATCCACTTCACACACGCCAAAAACACAGCAATTCACAGTTCAACTAAAGTTGATGATACAATAAGATATTTGTCTCTTCATGACAACAAATACATAAGATACTTCCCAGGTCACACTAAAAAAGTTGTAACACTTTGCCTGTCCCCTATAGAAGATACTTTTTTATCAGGATCTCTCGATAAGACCCTACGTCTGTGGGATTTACGGTCACCAAACTGTCAAGGATTAATGCACTTGTCAGGAAGACCAGTTGCAGCATATGATCCCGAAGGACTTATATTTGCTGCAGGAGTGAATTCGGAAAGTATTAAATTGTATGATTTACGGTCATTTGACAAGGGCCCGTTTGTGACATTTAAGTTAAATCAAGAGAAGGAGTGTGATTGGACTGGATTAAAATTTTCACGTGATGGTAAAACTATGTTGATAAGCACAAATGGCTCGATTATACGTCTAGTTGATGCTTATCATGGAACTCCCCTTCAAACCTTTACTGGACACCTTAATAATAAAGGAATTCCAATTGAAGCATCATTTAGTCCAGATTCACAGTACATATTCAGTGGTTCTACAGATGGAAGAGTCCATGTTTGGAATGCTGATACTGGTTACAAAGTATGTGTCTTAAATGGAGACCACCCAGCCCCAATACAATGTGTACAATTTAATCCTAAATTTATGATGTTAGCTTCAGCATGTACCAATATGGCATTTTGGTTGCCAACTGTTGATGATGTCTAAAGGAAAGCTGATCAGATAAGGTCAATGAACAATTTAAGAAAACCTGTGACTAGCACTGAAATGTAAATTGTATTGTTATACAATTATTATGATGCATTCTAGCAAAGGCAGATACCACATATACTACACTTATACATCTATGGAAACAACAACAGCTTAAGATATTATGTTTGTGTGTTTGGTTAAATGAAGCTTGTCATAACCATTTTGACAGTTACACAACCAAGTAATGTTTGTAATAGTGTTGCCAAACTGTTAATAGTTTCCACCAAAAAATCAATATCAGTGCTAAACAGAAAAAAAACACTATTGATCCTATGACTCAAAATGGGGCAATATATTGATGAAGTACAATGCTATTATTAATATTGTTACTAATAATGATACTATTATTTAATATGTATGTATGGAAATTATTTTTAGTTACAGATTTTCAATAGTATATATATCATATGGTTTAAAAGATTTAATGTAACCCAATCTTTCCTTGTAATTTTAAATGATTATTAATCTTAAGTTATCATGACATTTTTTTTGTAAAGGTTACTATTGAAAAGTATGTGATTTAAACGGTTATTAGAAATAATTTTCAGAACTATTAATACTGTTAAAAGTATAATTCTGTATATGCAGCAATACTGATATTTAAGTTTTCTAAAACTATTGATATTCTGGCTATTGGTCGACTATTGACAGTTGACTATCTACTGGTAACACTAGTTTGTAAATATTGGTTTGTAGATTATTTATTAACATTCAAAACTTGAGCATTTTACTACATAAAAAGTAATACAGCATATTGTAAGTTAAGTGGGCTTAACAAAGTTTGTTTAGTTGAAATTGCTTAATTGTTGCTCATATGTCTCGAACTGTGAATAAAGAATAAATTTAGAATACAATCTTGTTAGTCCAGCCTTAAAACAGTTACAAATGTATAGCTGTATGACTATGCATAAGATTATTGATTAAAGTTAATGTTCTTCAATACGCTGATGACTTACTTCTGTACGTCTCAGGCTTTTCAGTTGACCAGTTATCCCGCTGCTTAACGTCTGCTTTAAGCTCTCTTAGGATTTGGTTAGATTATAATGGATTATCATTATCAGTTCCAAAGAGCTCTGTAGTTCTTTTTAGTAGGATGCGAATGCCCCCTCCAGTTTTTGTTTATTATGATGATATTATCATCAAATCATGTCAGGAAGCTAAGTTTTTAGGTATTATTTTAGATAGTAAACTTTCAGGTCTCTCCCATTGTTACTATGTTGCAGCTAAATGTGAACGTTTTTTAAATATTCTGCGATGCCTTTCGGGGGTCTGGTGGGGTGCCCATCCCTCTTCCTTAAAACTACTTTACAATGCCCTAATACGCAGTGTTCTTGATTACGGTTCCTACTTCCTAGAACCTTGCAATTCACTTGCATTGAAAAAGTTAGACAGTGTGCAATCAAAGGCTCTTCGATTAGTATCCGGGGCTATGAAATCAAGTCCTATTAACGCTCTACAGGTAGAATGCGTTGATCCTCCACTTAGACTTCGCCGCCAATTTTTATGTGATAAATTTTTGTTTAGAGTTTTTCAATTTTCAAAGCATCCGCTTTTTTATAAATTACAGTTGTTATCAGATTCAATAAGAACCTCTTCTTATTGGGCCCACAAAAGCTTACCTTGTTTAGTTGTAAGTTACCGTAAGTTTACTTCTCTTCAGTCTCCTACTCACAGATCTTTAACGCTTCCTATATTTTCTGCAAGCTTTTATTCTTTAGTTCTATCTCCTGAAATCTTATATGACTTAGATATTCCGAAAACTTCATCAGACGCTAACAATAAATTTAATTCCATTATTGATAGAAATTGGCCTGATTGGCATCATATTTTTTGCGATGCATCAAAACACTCTGATGATGGTGTGGTCGGAGTAGGACTATACCATCATCAATATAATATTGTTGAAAAAGTTAAACTGCCTCCTGAAACATCTGTTTTTACTGGAGAGTGTTATGGCATTTTCAAAGCTGTAGAATATGTCTTTATTATGAAACTTAAAAACACTGTTATTTTTGTAGATTCCAAAAGCGCTTTACAAGCCTTAGATAGATTCCCATTTAAGAGTAACATTCAATATCCCGTTGTCATTCAATGTAGAGACTTGTTATATAAATGTTTTGTTCTAGGGCTTAAAATAATTTTTGCATGGATACCGAGTCATACTAATATTTTCGGAAATGAAAAAGCTGACAAGTTAGCTAACGAGGCTTTGGATCATGGGGACTTACACCCCTACAAGATTTTTTGTCATGATCTTAATGCACTTCCTAAAATTCATTTGCGCGACTCCTGGGAGGCAGATTGGGTACACAGTAGTTTAGTTAAAGGAAAATGGTATAAGGATATTCAACCTGATACTCAATTGAAACCATGGTTTACGAAAATGAGACTGGGAAAGATTGCTACCACCAATTTAATTCGCATGAGAATTGGCCATGTTTGTATTCCTACTCATCTATTTAGATTACATATTTTAACTAGTGATTTATGTGAATGTGGCACTGGTGTAGGAGATTTGAACCATATTTTCTTTATTTGCCCTAAGTATGACAGTTCCTCTTTTTTTGAATCCCTAAGATCCCTCCGTGTTCCATTTCCCACATCTATTTCATGCCTTTTGATTATGAACAATTATGATATCTATAATGTCCTATCTTTATTTATGACTCTGAATAACATAAAAATATAATTCTTCCAATTTCTGTTATTTTTATATACTTAAATTTAATTATTTATTTCACTCCTATAACTTTTCTGATCCATTTCCAAATTCGCTCCGTTCCCTTTCCATACTTTTGATTGCCTAAACGTTTCCCAACCTTTTGACCCATTGTCCTGGCTGACGCACAAGCCGTGCATGCCATAAAAGGAAAAAAAAAAAAAAAAAGATTATTGATCATGTCTGTTTGGGCTTCCTGTGAAGCTTCCTGTGTTAATACCTGTGAAGTTTATGCAAAACCAGAAAATCCAAAAAAAAATTTATGGTGATCCAAATCAAGTTCTCATTGGCCTCTTTTTCTCTGGAAGCCACAGCTCGGGTTATACAAATTTTAATGCAATTTTACCTACATTCCAGTGACACAATAATTTTTGTGCTGGCAGGATGGATAAGATTGTATTGTAGGTCTACTACCTAATAAGTTGTTTCGATTGCGATATTTAAAGATTTATTTAGATAAGAGTGGTTTTTTTCCCCCTACTTTTCACTGTTCAGCTAGACACGTCACTTAATGTAGTTTGCAGGCTGTTGCTTATTTACAAACAATGTTTTACTAAAACGGCAAATTCCGCTTACATTCAAAACGGCTTTTACTCATCAAGAAAAAAGCTAGTGGTGGACGATTATGAGATAATAATGGAACCGCCTCTCCGCGGTTAAGCGGCCGACTGGCGTCCGCCGAATGTCAATACCCCAATGGTCACGCCAACTGAAACTATAAATATAAGTCCAGTAATTGCATCACCATATTTGACCATGAAGTGTCTGTTACTAAGATAGCTTTTCAATATTTCAAAGACTTGCTGCGGAAGATTGCTCTTGACTTTATACAGTTGAGTAGACCCTCATGCCACACCCTGTCAAAAGCCTGTGAAACGTCGAAGAATACTGCAGAACAGTACTGTTTGTTGTGGAATGTCTTATTTATTGCCTCTACCAATCTGTGTACCTGGTCAATTGTGCCGCGTTTTTGTCGAAATCCGAATTGATGCGTAGGTATAAGTTTTTTGCTGTCTATTATTGGAAGAATTAAGAAGAAAGCAGCTCCCAATAGATACTCCTTTAAGATACTTGCACGCACTTATTTTCTTGGTAAAATAAAATCGTCATCGGGAACCCTTGACTTTCTACTTTCCAGTTAACGTTATCATATTTATGTATGTATGTATTTTATCTATGTAGTCTATGTATTATATTATTTAGTTTATAATATTTGACATAGATACTGTGTGTAGTTTATGCTGTGATTATAATAATGTTCATTTTTGTAACGTCATATGCACCGCCCACAAAACATTTCTGTTTAGCCTAATGGTCGACTGGTAGAGAATGCCACATGGCATTAAGTCCACCTTTGTACGATTTTATTTTGTGCAAAAAAGTATAAATAAATAAATAAGAACTTTGGACGTTATTGATAGCAGACTAATGGGTCTATACGATTTGGGTTCATGTTCGTCTTCACCAGATTTCAGAATCCTGATTGTCTGGGAGACCTTCCACTGTGGAGGGAAAAAACGTTTTCTTAAGATGGCGTTAAAGATGAACTTGAGATAGGTAATGGCCATTTTAGGTACCTAGTTCTCTCAGGATACGGGACGTGATCAGGTCGTATCCGGGAGTCTTTTTGGGATCAATGCGCTTTATTTCTGATATAATCCCGCTATCGCTGAAGTTGTCAATTATCAAGTCATCTGCATATGTAGGATCTTCCAGCATCTGGCGTATAGATGTCCCGTCTTCGGTTCCTTCCGGATCGTGAGGAGTAAAGACACACTCAAGATGCTCGGCAAATGTGTTAGCCTTTTCCCTGTCGCTTTTAGCCCATTTTCCACAATCCTGACGGATCGGAGGTTGCGGCGTAATGTTTTTTTTTAGTTTCTAAGTTGCTTTCCACAAAGAATAGTCAGTCGCAGCAGTGTGTTCTACTTTACCCAGGTAGTCTTGGACGCTTTGGTTTCTTTCTTTGTCCAATTGTTTTTTCAGCATCCTCGATATGCGGTTTAGGCTTTTTTTGTGTAATGGGTATCTCGTACTTTGCCATTCCCTACGTATCCTTTTTATATCGACCAGGTCGAGGATCTCGCGAGAGAATTTCAAGACAGGGGCTTTTGTACTTTATGGTGGTGTATTGTTTCAGGCAGCTTTTTGGATGGCAGTGGTGAAGTTTTCGACCGCCTCGGTCATGTCCACATCGGTCTTAAGGTCTGGCTTGCTACTGAGATTACTTTCAACTTCGCTTCGAAAGTCTTCCAAATTCGCGTTTCTACTGTGTAGGGTACATGCCTTGGTTTTCATGGTGATTTTTCCAAAGAGCGTGTAAAGGACGGGAGAGTGGTTGGATGATGATAGATCATAGCAAGATTCAGCGGCGATACTGTACTGGCTATGTTCTTAGTTACGCAGAAGTCGATAAGCTCAGGAATTTTCTTTTGGTCGGACGGCCAGTTGGTTGGTTCGGCAGTTGAAACTGTTTTTAAGCCTTGTTTTGAGACGCATTTAAAGAGTTCTCTTCCTTTAGGTAGGGTTATTCTAGAGCCCCAAAATTTGTTTTTTGCGTTGTAATCGCCACCAGCTATAAATCGATTACCCAGTGTTACAAAAAACTGGATGTAATCCTCACATTTAATATTGTGTCTTGGTGGGCTATAGATGGCTGCAATGGTAATAGGTGCTGAGGCTTCCTGGATGACCACACTAGCAGCCTGAATATAATCTTTTTGGAAACTGTGTGACTGGTGATGCTTAATGTTGGATCTTATAATTAATGTCGCTCCACCTCGGGCTTTGCCACTTGGATGCATTGTGTGGTATACTGTATAGTTCGGTATATTAATATTGCTTTTAGTAGTACAATGGGTTTCAGATATCAGCATTATGTCATGTTCTTGCTATTTAAGTATACTATTAATTCTTGTGTGTGATTTGACAGCCCATCGGCGTTCCATATCCCAATTTTCAATGTGAAGATTGGGATATTTTTTGTCATGATTTCGACTAAGAGTGTCGTTAGTGTGCTCATTTGTTGTATGGCTGCCTGTAAAAGGTCTTTTATTTCTTTTTGGAACACCAGGTTACCTTTACCAGACGTTTGTTGGTCGGCTTTGTTTACCTCTGGTGGTTTGTGAGATTGCACAACTCTTGCATATTGTGTTTTTGACTTTTCTGTGTCGTCATTGTTATTATTTTTGTTTTGGTACGTTTCGCGGTTATTTAATGTTTTTTTATATATTTAATCTAAGGGGCGGATATTTATTCTTCTGTAGGTCTTTGTAGACCGTACAACCTTTATAATTCGCCGGGTGGTTACTTTCACAAAGGACACACTTCACGGCATCTGATCGTTCTTTACGGTCACAGTTGCGAGTCTCATGATCTCCTGCACATTTGACACACCGCGGTTTACTATAACAAAACCCTTTTGTGTCATACACCCGTACCTTTGACATCTTGCGCATTGTGGTAGCTCACGTTTTGTACGCGGTGGTTCTATGATTACTTGGCAGTGTAGGAAAGTTTTGATGTTGTATATTTCTTTATTATTTGTTTCCGGTTTTAATTCTACAAAGAAAAGTGACAAGGGTGTTTTTGTGAATGTATGTTTAGCGTTCCAGATGTTGAGCACTGTATGCCCTTGAGCTTCAAGCTCTTCTTTTAGTACTTCAATGTCAGTTGAGTGGTGCAGTTTCTTGATAACATCTTTGAAACCTCTGTCTTGTTTTAGTTTGTATGTGTGGAACTCAGTATTTTTAGCCTTGAGCTCTTTAACGATTGTACTGTATGTTTCAGGGGTTTTACTTTGTATCTTAACTTGGTTGTCTCTGAGTACTTTCATAATGTAATGATCTATTGCAATCTGGGATAAGAGAGCACGTAATGGCTCAATATTTTTAATTCTGTCTACGAATATTGGCGGTGGCTTACTTTCTTTATGCTGCGGTTTCGTTGCAGTCTCGGGCTCGTGGTGTTCAGAATCGTCGTCCGAGAGCATCGCAAAGCTGTTAGATGTCGGTATAGGTGAACTGAGCCAGTAATTATCTAGCTTTACCTGCTTAGGGTTTTGTGTCGAGGAGTTTGGGCTTCCTCTAGGGCGTTTCTTACAGGTGTTTTCGCTCTGTTCTTGATCGTTTCTGTCAGCCGGGAGCTATCACTTAACGATTGTGATCTTGGCCTTACGTCGAGGATGCTTCTATGAAAGATCTGTTGGGTTAGAACCTTTTTGTTTGATGCTGCTCTGGTTCTGTTTTCATTGCAGCGTATATCCTTCTGACCAGTAGTATTAACCGACAGCACGTCACCGCTCGGCATTGACGAAATTTTACGGCTGGATATGTGCAGATGAATGGCACATCTAGGATATCGTCCACAGCCAACCCTGGATTTGGGACCAGCTATGGCAGAGATAACTAAAGTAAACTCTAACGCAATGGGTACGTTATTATCACAAATCAACGGGTCGCCGCGACGGGTCAGGTGTTCCAGTTGAAACAATCAAAAGTAAACTCTAAACTTAGAGGAATAAGATCTTTATAATTAAAATAAACGCTCTAAGATTATAGGACACTGAATCAACCGCAATGTATGTCTAATGTAATGTAAGTCTAAGTTAATCGTCAAGTCTAACGTATAATACAACGATAATAATCGGCGAGACGACAAGTTAACTAGACGAATTTAACTAGTTGAAATTTAACGGTCTAGTTTCGTCGACTGTAAAAACGTCGACGACCCATCTCTATGCGACACTACACTGCTGCTACTACTATACGCGCGCATTCCACCGTATTTTTGGCCGAACGGACTTTGTCGGCTACGGTCGCATACGCGCGCATACGTTGCGCTGCGCGCCGATGCGTGCCGGTTGATGTGAATCCTACCTTAGGAACCACTAGTTTAGTTCCATGTTTCGATACTACGGCCTACAGAGCGCCAAAATGGCGAAAATCAAATAGGCATGAATTTCATTTCATAGCAGCTGAACGTGCATGTCACTTAATACCGGTGACAGATGGCGGCGGACGCGGCTCCGGACTCGTCTAGACATTGTAAGGTCAAACGCTGCCATTAGTCGATGGCAACGCTGGCGGAAGTTGTCTGAAGGATAGACCAAAGGCAGCGCTTGACCTCACAATGTCAAGACGAGTCCGGAGCCGCGTCGGTTGCAGTTTGTCACCGGTATATGTATCACAGATTATTAAATGTCTAAAGACAGATTGGAAGCGACCCTAGGATTGGTTCGACGATATAGACAGTTCGAGTATGACAAGCGCTAGTGTAGCAATATGGCGCTGACGTACAACCAAAGATTATATTAAGGTTGCCGGTATTCAGACCGGTACTCTTAATGTACCGATTTAACGGTTATTAATAATTTGGTAGACTACTTTCGCTCCTGCTCGTCGAAAGCGACTTGCAGGAGCAAAAAGTAGACTACTGAAATAAAACAATACATTAATATAGCATTTTATTGATAAAACATTTTCAAAAACTTTAAAATAGTCGAATGAATATTTTACAAAATAATCACAAATATACCTTTTGAAAAATACATTAAAAAACTAAAAATGATAAATTTTATGAAATTTACTCTACACATTAAATTTTTTCTACTTGAGCAACTAACCATCAACATCCAAAATGTTGAAAAAATTGGTCATATAATGGTTTCAACTTAGATAAATATAATTATTTTAAGGCACACTTAATAATAAAATCAGATAAAACCTCTTTTTTTTTAAATGAGCACATATCACAAGTACAACTCTGTATTACATTATTCATGCCTTTTGGGCACCTTTCCTCAAAACAGCGATCTGAAAGCATATACAAACGGTGACGGACGCGGCTCCGGACTCGTCTTGACATTCTAAGGCAAACGCTGCCATTGGTCGATCCTTGGGCTGGCGGAAGTTGTCTGAAGGATAGACCAATGGCAGCGCTTGACCTCACAATGTCAAGACGAGTCTGGAGCTGCGTCCGCCGCAGTTTGTCACCAGGTTTACAACCACAAATACCACTGATAAACCCAAAACTAAACTAAAATATTATAACCATGTTTTGTCTATGGTTTCGTACCTAATCTGTATTTTCTAGGTTGGGGTTGCAATCAAATCAAGAAGGACATAAAAGGTCAACTGGTAATAACCACTTTTACAATACAATACAAATCTATAGTTAAGCCAGTAGTCCTGATATGACACCTAAAAAAATAAGATTTTACAATCAATTATTAACAAGGCCATAAAGTATAAACATATTACTTCGGGTACCTTTATTTTCTATGATTAACTCCCTCCATTCTAGAACTAAAATTATTCGTTAAAAAGGCATAGAATAATAATACATAAAGGCAGTAAACATTAATTTGTAAGTGGTGTATCATTTTTTTAAATAAGTATCGAAAGGGCAGGAATCAGGGGCGTGCATTGGTTTCAGATGGGGGTAGGCTAGGTACATACACATTTCAAGTCATAATGAGCGTTTAAATAAATGCTAGAAACATTTATTTCTTTGTGAATCACTGGAATTAAATTTAATCCTGTATTTTGTTCACTTATATTTACGTCACAGTAAGAACCTCGTCATAATGCTTTTTAAATATAATACCGGTGACAGATGGCAACGGACGCGGCTGCGGACTCGTCTTGACATTGTAAGGTCAAGCGCTGCCATTGGTCGATCCTTGGGCTGGTGGAAGTTGACTGAAGAATAGACTAATGGCAGCATTTGACCTTACCATGTCAAGACGAGTCCGAAGCCGCGTCCGCCGCCATCTGTCACCGGCTTAAATTGTACTCGTCCACATCTCGCGGTATACGAAATGTAAATACTGATTTTGCTAAAGCAGGGTGATGATTAGTTATGTGAAAAACTCAATAGATGGAGCTTTAAAAAATAAAATGATAAAAACCTTTAATTTTATCTTTAGGATTTAAAACTAAATTAAGATGTACTTCGAAATTCACATGGCATTGCATTGTTTAATATGTAAATGATAATTTCTTACCCAAATGTCGATTTCTTTTTGCAAAATGGTGAATGGTGTCGTTGATTTATTTTGCCACAACAAATATCAAAACAATTAATGGAATTAAAACATGTCATTAATCTGATATCCGTAATGGCTATGTACGAGAAATCTGTGATAATGTCTTGTTTTTGCAACTAACACAAATCCGCATTTGATTGTCTTCAGATTGGCGCGAAATTTGTTTAACCTAGAATTCACATTAATACTTCACTTTGCAGTTTTCCATTCAATAACACACAACCTCACAACACTTAACCCCGAAAACTAAGATAGCACTAAAAAAAGTTGTAAAGATCAGTAATACTATTATAACCTGATTTATCAAAACTCGCGAGATGACAGCCGCCGGCGGCCAACTATAAAACTAATGGAAAAAATTGCTGACGCAAACTTTGTATCAAAACAATGTCCTGTATTACCTTATAAGGAACTGTAAATTTATTTACGATTTTATCATTTTAAATATTCATTTCAATATCTTGCACTGTCAAGTTTTAATAAAATACGACATATGTAAAGTGCAAATGATCGAAGTAGGCGAGCTTATATCCGGTTATGCTGCTAATAAGGAATGTTCACTCCGTCCGATTGTCATGTATGAAAAGTGTGTAATCTTTAATTTAGGCGACTTTCACTTTTTTTTAAATGCAGTTTGTTCACATTTAAGCAGCGAGTATCTAAGTGTGAGTGAAAATTGAGTAAGTTTGCGTGAAACAGTAGGCGATCTCGCGGCAGCCTACATTGGTTTTTAGCACAGAAGGTAGGCTCTGCATAACAGCCTATATGGGATACACGCCCCTGGCAGGAATACAAACTTATGTGACCTCAAGGTATGTCAAGGTCAATAAAAGGTCAAGGTAACCCAAAACTTTTTAAATTCTCCCTATACATCTTTGGTTAAAAAAGGCATAACAAATATTAAATTACTCAAAGTATAAACAAAAAAACACTTATCTAATGGATGCAACTGATTTGACTCTTGATCTATGAAAGTCATCGACTGACCTTTGTCTTTTGACGATCAGTGACTTTTTGCCCTCTGAAAGTCATTAACTGAACTTTAACCTCTGAGCGTCAATGTGCCTGATATTTGACTACTCTATGAATGATAGATGATAGTGATGATGATGATGATAGTAGTGTTGCCGCTCGATAGTTCAATATCGATTGTCTATCGATAGCCTATCGATAGTTAAAGGAAAAACGATAGTCGTAGTAGATGGAGTCTTCGATTCTATCGATAGTATCGATATCTCTTTTACTGCAATACTATCGGAAAACAGCAATACTATCGATAGTTTCAATCGCTGCCAACCAATGAACTATCGATAGTATTGCTCTTCAATATCTAATGGACTATCGATACTATTAATAGTTTTATACAATCGATAGTGATATTTATTTCAATATTATTACATTCAGTATGCAGGCCTAATGAGTGGTATATTCAACAAAATCAAATTAATTAACTAGTGTATTTGACTTTATTTAAACATATGTTTAGTTTTTTTTTAATAAAGATGGCAATTCTTTGAATTCTTAGGTGGCAATACTATTGAATTAAAGCTCACTATCGATAGTATCGATAGTTTTCTCGATATTGAAGAGCAATACTATCGATAGTATTGATAGTTCATTAGTTAGCAGCGATCGAAACTATCGATAGTATTGCAGAAAAAGAGATATCGACTATCAAACTTACAGATAATGTAAGGATTTTTGCTTTCTTTTAATACATTAATTTGTACAAATTTTAAAATCCTTAAGATTAGAATAAATACCATTCATTTTCAGATAAAATTTACTAATAAAATTCACAAATGTCAAACTTTATCGAATCAAATTAAAAAATAAACATTACATAACTTTTAAAATGTCTTCCGCAAATTTTGTTCTTTAAAGTACCCTTTATCTCTATTGATATAGTCCCAGTTAGCAAAATGGTCATACGTCACGCGCGACAACGCGATGTCGCGTTTGACTGACTTCAAACCAATAATGTTATTTTGATCAAAGTTAAGCTAAAATAATGTTAATTTTTATTAAAAAGCTCTCGTCCTGGGTGCTCAAACTTGGTTGACTTGAGACAAAAGTGACCATAACCCTTTATACACTCTAATTAACACAAAACATTATAAGACGGAGAGGGTTAATTCTAAAGAAAAAATTACCCAGTTTTATAAATTTTCATATATAGCCTAATATTTGAATATTTAATTAGTAATATTTTTGTTTAGAAAAAACAAATTAAAATCAATTTTTCATTTAATACATCATAATCATAATTAATACAATTTTAAGTTTATTTGTTTTCTACACTCTGACCAGCTTAACCTAACTCATTACTTAATGTATGATGAACACATTTTAAATGTCATTGTTTTGCAGTCGCATGTGACCACACGAGTTACAACTGGTTAATTACTTAGTCCACAAAACATTTACATTTGCATTGTGTTTTCATGTTATAATAATTCAAGCTTTGACAAGTTAAATATTTATACCTTAATCAAATTATATGTTTTCAGTCTACTAAATCTTGAGTAATAGTCTTTGACTATTCAGACTTAAAATACTAAATCCTGACTGCAAAAGAATATATTTAAGATATTTGTACTCATTTCTGATATTTTACCTTAAGTAGGTGTTGATGACTGATTGCAATCATGTATGACTGAACATGTACAAGGCATTTTAACATATTGTTCTTTGTATCCTTATATCCTAATTACTTACTGATTGAATCATGATTTGGAGGGTCCAAATTAGTTTTTTCATATTATTTGAACAGATCGGCTGATAAAAATATTATGATGACAATACCTCCAATACTTGCTTATATTTTCATTGCTTCTAAGTGCAGCAGGTATTCCTAATAACAAACCAATACCATTATTACACAGATAGGGCTTTGTGTTTTCTTATTGGGTCTTTTTAATCAATACAGTGCCTAATCCTAAACTTACCTCTAAAAATCAACATTTTAAACTTTATTTAGATAAGATATAACAAATTGTATATTTTCTTGCTACCTAATTACAGAACGGATAGGTTCGGAATATCTTGTATGTTGTAGTTGCAATTTGCAAACAATTCCTAACTTTTCTCGATCAATACTAAAATAACCTCTATGATTTTTTAAAATCATTTTACAAGAAATTTGATATTTTCTTGCTGCCTTATACTAGTGAATAGATTTGGAACATCTTTCTTATTAAATGTCTTAAGTTGCAATTTACCGACTTTTCTCACCTTTTTAACGATTTTCCCATTGACTTATTTATGGATTTTCCACAATGTTTTAGAATATAACCTTTAACAAACTGTTAAACATTGTACAAGAAATTGGATATTTTCTCGCAAACTAATCAAAACGTGGCTCTATATTGATCAATATACAAATTCACAATCAATCAACAATGCTTTATAATTTACAATAACTCGAAATTAAAATTTCTTGTAGGTATTTTTTTAAGATACTAAATAAGGTTGCCAGCTCCTAAGTACATATTTTCCTAATGATTTTATCGAAAAATTACCAAATTTGAATGCTATGTTATAAATTTGTGTAGAGAATGCCCAAATAAAAACGGGACCAATAAATAAATGATAAAACAAAAAATATATAATTAAATGTCAAAGAGATGGCATAAAAGGCACAATTCTTGCCTTATAACTACAACTGTTAGTAGCTGCTGCTGTAGTATTATTCTGTGACAGACGAGGTATTATTATAAACAATCTTTTTAAGATGGTTTTAGCCTTAATAACGATTTACAATATTAAACTTAAAACCGCATAACTTCTAAGTTTCCCTTAATTTCAAGGAAAATCTCTTAAGATGGTAGTATTTTGAGATGCACTTTTATCTACGTCGTTTCGTTTTACGGTCTTAATAGGAATCCTTCCTAACTACTTTCGGATTTGAAAAAAATTTAAATGAATACCAGGTAACTTGCGGTACGGTAAGAATACTCTTTCCTACATTTCATGATAAACATGCTTTGTTTTATGTAGAATGGAAAACGCTGTGGCTTGGGTATTGTATAATCTATGATTTTGAAAAAACTGACAATGACAGATTCACAGATTATACAGCGAAGAGAGGAGAATTTTAAAATATTTTAGTCCAACTTCGTGCGTACCTTTTTTTTTAAATTCTACCTACAGAGTAAAAAGCACTCCACTAACTAGCTGTCAAAATGTTTGGCGCTTCCACCCCGTGATATGTAGGTATGAAGGTTTTACAAGGTTATCTACCTAAAGATAACAACAGGCCATGGATTTAAAACAAAGGATTGAGTACTTCTAAAATGTTGCTAAAAAAACTTACACTTTAGCACTCAGCAATATAGTTTAATTTTCTTTGATGTAACCAAATTGAGGGACTGCGTTGAGTGAGATGGAAAAAGGGAGGAGTGTGTCCCGCTTGCACAGTTGTCATTATGAAATAATATTACTAAATGGTAGTGTACAATCTGTTGATCGATCTCTTTGAATCAATACAATAACGTGACTTGATGAAATTTAGATAGGAAATTAACAGTTTTAATGCGTTTTGCTTTTTTTATTAATTGATTTATTATCATATTTGTCAACGGTTGTACAAACCCCAGGTTGTCCAGGTCACAGTCGAGGGAATGCTAGGTCACTTTGCTTAAAATAAAAGCCAACTTAGCAAGCAACGGTATAATTTAGTCAACAAATAGTTACAACTTTAGTGAACACAAAATTTACTATATATGGTTCCATGTAAACGAAGTACAACCGCGATGCAACTCTGTACAGCGACATCTATTGATAAGTTTAAGAACTAAATTAACTTGGTACTAATCGATCGTACAACGGTGTTTGTAACACAGCGGGATGGTATTCGCTATTTTTGCCAGTTAAGCTAGCTCGTGGGTCCTCAGGCGCTCAGAAACTCCTACAAAGAAAACTGTGCAGGGCGCCACTTGCTTTAACTACAAGCAAGAAAGAGTAAAGTTAAATTAAGGAGAGAAAGAAAATACTAAATTGTCTTCTCCTGGTTTATTTTTAAAAAGAAAGGCTACTTACAACTAATTTATGGGCATGCTGCCACAATATAAGTAAAAACTATATAAAAACAGAGTATATTTTAACAGTACAAGAATTGCAAGTTGAAGTTCAAGTTTATAGCTCATATACACTATCCTGAAATAACTGAATTCAACGTAGTGTATGTAATTCCACACTAATGATGAGAAATAACAATTACTAAACAATAGGTGTCATCAACAAGAAAATTACAATTATCTAGAATCGCAGCTGCGTTGTGTCCTATACTTAGTTCTAAAGTAAAACAACACTTATCCTAACACGGCCTATGAATATCACCAATGAGGTTAAATAAGAATGTTTATAAATACCTTAGCATTGATTGGAATCTTATGATAAATTATATGTATAACATCACTTCGGAGAACCACACATGTCCCTTCCTCGGATCTCGACGATATAAAGTTCCAGTCCTCGGAGAACACGAGGGTGTGCCAAGCTGGGCACTAATATAAGCCTGTAAAGCATACACAATCATGAGTACAGCAGGTTATGGGTCACACCTGCACTGCGGGACAGCACGTGGGAGTAGTATGCGACATGGTCAAAGAAAGTTGCGCAGGCGGCTTCGTGCTGGATTGATTTGCGAAGGCATCCATGAGCACAGCAGCAGGAGCCAGACACACGTGCACATGACGCAACAAAGAAAAAGCATGCTTACCCAAAAGCAACTTGAAGTGACAAAACCGCATCATCAGGGTGTGACGTTACAAACAAACCTAAAAGAAACAAGCATCTATATAAGATATCATCTTAACAAATGAAATAAACGCAAGAAAACAGGCGAACCAAGCCTCAAAGGTTTCTTACCAAGAGAAGACAAAAATAAATCACATTTTTACTGGATTTCTTACAAAATGCCCATCACGGCATTAAGTCGCCACAACGCACCAGGCGCCTCCACATATTTTATTTTCTTCATTTTATTTGAATGAAAGAAACTATTTGGGACGCAAGCAATGTGCTCGCATCCGAAAAGAAAGATCCGGTCAAATTTCAATGTCATGTCTGACATAATATCCCCCTCTGTGGTCGCGTTTCGTTTCGCGCAACACTTGAACGCATAAAGCAAAAATGATTCATTTTTTTTTATTCGTCAACGCAGAACAAAACACCGCTGAAAATCCCCAAAAAGTAATTGAAACTGATAAACATCAATTACAGCCTTCATATGTTCTTTTAATAAAAATACATTACTTACTTTAGATGTGCAAGTTATAAGTTAATGCTGAAAAAAAGGTAGTTGTGAGAAACGGAACAAAACGGATGGCAAAGATATACCGATAGATGGCGTTGTCTAGTAAATGGGAATTCTGCGTTTGGCCAAGAAATAAAAATCCAAGTAAAAAAAATTGTTGAAAAGAGAAACATTTCAAACATAATTATTAAAAATCAAAAATATTTGTAACGACGTGTTACATGTTGATAAATGATTAATTATTACGTATTATTTTGGGTGTCTTACTCTCATCCCTGAACTTGACACAGTAGCAAATATGGTGTCACGTCATGGTTGTCAGTTCATTTTAAAATAAAATAGTGCAAAATGGTAAAAGTTTTTTGTTTAAAGGGTTGCAAAAGTGAAAGTTGTCCCAATTGTATAATATCCATTCTAGTGTATGTCTTTGAACCTGTTTAATTCTGTTAAAAATAAAATATTAAAATAGAATATTTCACATGATGTAAGGTGTTCATAGATAGTTTCGAACTTTAAAAACCTGATATAAAAAATCGACCAAGTGTAAGTCGGACTCGCGCTCCAGGGTTTCCGTACCGTCTATGCAACATTAGACACTATATGTAATAAACTAACGGCAAAAAATCACGGGGTTGGAGTATAGGATACGGGGCGCTATGGGGCACGACACAGAAACAATTTTCATTGATTTTATATGGAATATTGACAGCCGAATTTCTGAAGTCTATTAGTATGAAGCTGGGACTTGTAAAAATGTTCACTTTTTTCCTTACCCTTGTGTCGCAAAGGGGGCGCAATCGGTGCGACTAGTCAATACATGTTAAGGATCATCCAATTCTGGTTCTCAAATTTAGAAAAGATTTCCTTGTAAAATCTGCAAATATCTCAGTAACGGTGGGTCGAATCTAAAAAAAATGAAATTTTGGATCCCCTTAAGAATCCCAGACGGTACCCGGCCCATAATATTTTGACCTCTAAAAACGGTGAAGTGCGCGTTGGTAATTTTTCTCAGTAAAATTGCAAAAAAAAAAATTGTCGCAGTCCAATACGAAAAACGATCAAAAATAAATGATTGAAATGTCAATATTCCATATAAAACCTGTAAAAAAATTGTCGCCACAGCACCGCGTTATACTCTGACCAACACGTTTGTTGTATGGGAGCCCTCATAAATATTTATTTTAATTTAATTATAATTATTTTTTTAAAGGTGATTGAACAATTAAATATTCTGTGAATATTTCAAGCGTCTACCTGTTGCCGTTATTAATATCGAGCAAAAAACGGCAAAATAATCACGTTTGTTGTATGGGAGCCCGCCGCAAATATCAAATATCTGTAAAAGATTTCAACTGTGTAGCTATTAAGGTTCATAAGATACATCATACATGTAATTTAAAAGAAAAATGGCAAGCTTCTATAGAGCTCTGGACCCAAATTTTGAGGCCCCATTCATAAATGAAATTAGCTGCTTCTCGTACAACTAAGCAAGGCTAACAAAAAAGTTAGTCGACCTTACCCTCTTAAAGCTGGGATTCAAGAGATATTAGTGAAAACATTAAATGGTGAGGTTAGGTTATGGGTTATTGTGTTTCGTCTAATGAGCATTAAAACAAATTGCATTCGTAAGCAAAACTCAACTGCAAGACCTAAAAAGCCTACACTACACTACACTTTGCAAACAATATTTTTGTAACACTTTTGCTTAACCTAATTCAAAATAAACAAATAAATTATTTATTTGCAAAAAACATGGTATATCTAGGTGGTAGGTAACAATAAGTGCACATGTTTTGCCTGTATTAGCATGCAAATTTGTATTTTGAACAATCAGTTAAATAGTTTTAATACTTATTATGTTGTTACATTCCATTAGAGGTATGTTTAATTAAATGGTTTAAATGTAAAAAAAAATACAGTAAATTCCACAGTCACAATACAAATAAGTCAAGTCAAACAATACAATCAATTATTTATTATAAGCTGATGTCAGAAAATTCTTTAATATCATACACTCTTTGTTCAATTAGCCATTTATAGAGTTTTGATTTAAATAAATTAAAATTGAGATTTTTTATGTCATTTGGAATCTTATTATATATTTTAACACACATTGTTAAAACACTTTTCCTGAATTTGGCGGATTTCGGGATGACACTTAACACAAGTTTATCTGGATTTCTTTTTAATCTAGAATTTACATCTCTGGCTTTCTGAAAGAACGTTTCACAAAACAACTGATTTCAAATATGTAGAGTCCTGGCAACGGAAGTAAGCCCAGGCTCCAAAAATAGGCTCTACATGACTCGCCAGTTGGAAGCCCGCACATAGCTCTGATACATTTCTTTTCTATTACCCCATATAATCACTTCATAACGTAGAGGCTACATACGCATGGTAAGTGGTAACCGCTGTTTGCAAATTAGTTACGTTCCTCATTTTATAGAGAGCATAAACAAAGCTGTTGATACGCTTGCATAAGGACTCAATTTCCAATTTAGGTCCTGGTCTATCGTAACACCTAAGAATTTAGTATGTGTGATTTCTTTGATCTTTTCAATATTTAGTTTATAATTGAATTTATCATGTTTTGATTTGTTAAATTGAATGAAATTGGATTTATTTAAATTTGATTTTAAATTGTTTTCATCTAGCCATTTAATAATGTTGTCAATTGTATTATTTATTTCAATTTCGTGGTTCCGTATAGAATTGTATTTATTTTTATCTGATGTTACAACTATTGATATGTCATCTGCGAACAGGATACCTTTGTGATTTGTCACCCTTGTTATATCGTTTATATATAATATAAACATAAGTGGACCTAGCACGCTTCCCTGAGATATGCCACACTTGTTGTTTTTGAGGGCCGATGCACATGATGTTAGTTCATCATTTATTATTTTACTAACAGTGACGCGCTCGATTTGTCAAGTAGGATTTTAGCCACTGTAGTGTTGGTCCTCTTAATCCAATTGATTCAAGTTTATTTAACAAGAGGTCGTGGTCTACAAAATCGAAAGCCTTGGACATGTCGAAAAACAGTCCTGTGGTTAGGTAACCCTCATTTAGTTTTGTAAGTATTGTTTGTACAATGGTAAATATTGCTAGGGTTGTTGACTTTTCCTTTTGGAAGCCGAATTGGTCCTTATTAATTAACTTATGTTTAATGCAATAATTATGTATTCATAAGTGCATGCATTTCTCTAGTACCTTTGATAACTGATACCGTCAAAACCTTCTGAGTTTGTATTATTTTAAGCTCATGATTTGTTTCTTTACTTCTTCTTCTGTGACCGGCAGAAGAAACATTGTGTTTGGTATTCGATTGTTGCTAGTTGTTTGGGTCTACAAAGTATCACATTCACAATAAAATCGGACATTGACATAACTGACTTTGACCGACGTCTTTCTACATCAAAAGTGTGTTCCCAATTAGTCTGAAATCGATTTAAGCATATTTAATCTCGTTCCGAAATGGAATCTTGTTAAATAAACCCCAAAATTAAAAGTAATATATTATCTATAATGACGTATCTAAATATTTTGACATACATCTCCTATTTTGAATAGTAGTAACTTATAAGCGACCCTTTCAGTTACCGATTTTTAAAATTACTTATTTCAATCCCGCCTAGACTTACAATTTGGTCACCCTATTTAGAAAGAGACACAATCCACCAGTTACACAATCCACCAGTTGGTTGTCTCTGTCGGCACGTTTTTTTCGCACACTGCTCAATCCTTTTAGAAAGAGTGTTAAATCCATGCAACAGGCAGCTTCCTTGGTAAGTAAGGCTCACAGATTAGACAGAGTGCGTCGCGTCACAGATTAGATAGAGTAAGTCTTTAGAAAGTCTTGTGTTGTCGGCGTGTCTTATCCTAGATACCTACTCACATTTACATTTTGAATGGCCTTTAGTCGATGTGCCAAGTGCCATTTTCAATGTACCTAATGTGTATCAGTGCAGTGCAGAAGTCCAATTCACCTAAATTCGTAAGTGTACTTTTTGACTCCACTTCGTAACCCTCATTAATGTTACGGTCTACTTTGTTTTCATACTAGATTTTAAAAATGTATTTAATATTTTAATAAATATTATATATATTTTCAGTCACGGGGGGAGGCCTATGTTCAGCAGTGGACGTCCTATGGCTGAAATGATGATGATGATAATGATTCAATATTTTAGCTTTATTAATTTTTAGTTATGTGTAGGTAATCATTGGTAAGAATTAAGTAGGTACTTTCCAATGATTACCCAGAGACTATCAGATGTGATTACCTTAAACTTTTCAATGATTTTTGTAAGTTATATGAAGTTTTTAAAACATGTTTACAATATTAATTTATTATGTAGGAACTAAGCAAGTTCCTAATTATATGCAGGTAACATACAATTTTATTTCGCTTGTTGAACTTACTTTTTGACTGTTTTGAATTGTGAAATATTGCAGTGTTTTTTTTGGATTCATAAACTCTTTAAGAACTAATGCATCTATGAAGTACTTACCTATATAATATTATGAGTGGCAATAAATAAATGAACAAATATGAGGTTATTAGTTAAGCTTACATATTGGGGTGTAAGGGGCCCAACCAAGACCTTTTGGGCCCAAGCCAACCTCACTTGCCAGTCGGTGCACCTGCTAAACAACGGACGAGGCTCTGGCGCAGGCTTTCCCTTCGGGGTTGGGGGGTCGGACGGCAGTCGCTCGTGTAACAGCCAACCCTGCCTCACAACAATGGTGCGTAAAAGTAAAGAAATTGTCACCGATAGGGCGCCGCAGCAAAACGGCGCGCAGGAGCATCGCCCGACTCCTGTGACACGGCCAAAGACGCGAGACCCACACCGGAAACTCCACTTCGTAACTTTAAATATTGGCACGCTAACCGGACGCGCGAGGGAGTTGGCCGACGTACTCTTCAGGCGGAGGGTGGACGTGGCGTTTCTGCAGGAGACTCGGTGGAAAGGCAGCAGATCCCAGTTAATTGGAAATGGCTACAAACTGATCTACACAGGTGCACCTGGTGGAGCGAATGGGGTGGCCGTGGTCCTCTCCGAAGAATTGCAGAACGACATTCTGGAAGTGAAACGCTACAGCGATCGCCTGATGGTCGTGGGGGTGCTTGTCGAAGGGGTTGTCACCTACTTGATAAGTGCTTACGCGCCACAGGCCGGTTGTAGCGAGGCTGAAAGGTTGGCGTTCTGGGATCTACTCGGTGGAGTGCTTAACGGTATCCCGTTGTCGCAGGGAATTGTTGTGGGTGGCGACCTGAACGGTCATGTGGGTGAACGGTGTGAGGAGTTTGAGCGTGTTTATGGTGGTTTTGGGTATGGTGGTCGTAATGCAGAAGGAGGGGATATCCTCAGGACGTGTGCGGCTGCTGACCTTTGTGCATGCCATTGCGTGAACACGTATTTCAAAAAGAAAACCGAGCACCTTATCACCTACAGGAGTGGTAGGCACGCCACTCAGATCGACTTCCTGCTCACCAGGAGACACCACATCAGTAAAGTGGCCAACTGCAAAGTCATACCCGGTGAGAGTCTCGCTGCACAACACCGTCTACTTGTCATGGATCTCCGCGTAAAGCCCAAGGTCAAGCGTATCGAGCGCTACCGACGCCAAATCAGATGGTGGAAGCTTGATAAAGACACGTCCCAGAAGTTCGCCTTAACTATCGGCGACAAGTGCGACGGTAGTGATGGCGATTCAGTCCAAAAATACTGGGATAGGATTCAGGCAGCCATCACTGGTGCAGCGAAAGCGGTGCTTGGCTTATCTCAGGGCGGTCGCAAATGTGACAAGGAGACTTGGTGGTGGAACGACTCAGTCCAAGGGGATATTAGGGTGAAGAAAGCCCTCTTTAAAAAGTGGCAAGCGTCCAGATCTCCCGAAGACCACGACGCGTACAAGGGTGCAAAACGCGCTGCTAAGAGAGCTGTAGCCAGAGCCAGGCGAGACCACTTTCATACGCTCTATGACAAGTTGGAATCGTCTGAGGGGCAAAAGCTAATCTATAAGTTAGCGCGGTCCAGGGTCAAAGCGGCACAGGATATTTCCCAGTGTCGCTGTGTTAAAGACCCTGGGGGCAAGCTGCTATGTGAGGACCTCGCGGTGAAGGAGAGACGGCGCTCTTATTTCTATGAGCTGCTTAATAAGCAGCACAAAGAGGTGCAGCCACCGGACCTCCTTCCGAATCAGGGACTAGTACCACCGGTAACGCCTGAAGAAGTCCAGTTCGCTCTTCGCCGCATAAAGAATCGTAAAGCTGTCGGAGCCGATGGAGTCCTAATCGAAGCCTGGAAGGCGATGGGCCCTCTTGGTGTGGACATCCTAACCTACCTTTACAACCGCATACTCTTAAGAGGGCTGATCCCGAGCCAATGGAGAATGAGTATTATTACTCCGGTCGTCAAAGGCAAGGGATCAGTGCAAGAGTGCTGAAACTACCGCGTTATAAAGGTCATGTCCCACACCATGAAGCTCCTTGAGCGGATTGTGGACTTCCGGATCCGACAGGAGTGTGATGTCTCGGAGTGTCAATATGGGTTTCGTTCTGGCAACGGTACTATGGACCCTGTTTTCGCTCTAAGGACCGTCATGGAGAGATACAGGACGAAGAACTCGCCTCTGCACTTGCTCTTCTTGATCTGCAGAAGGCCTTCGACTGTGTGATCACTCGAGTGGTGATCTGGTGGGCACTGATTTCCAAAGGGGTCCCCGAGGCATATATTGACATGTACCGCAGCTCCGATTCTATGGTTCGGACCGCTGTTGGCGACACCAAACCGTTCCCCATCACCGTCGGAGTACACCAGGGTTCCGTCCTCAGTCCGTTTCTGTTCAGTGTGATATTAGACGTTGTGTTAGACAGCATCAGAGACGCACATGAGCAGCCACCATGGCTGCTGATGTATGCTGACGATATCGCACTGGTGGACGCGGACAGGGGCAGGCTGGTGAGACGGGTGAACGAGTGGAAGCAGTCGCTTGAGAGCGGTGGTCTGAAACTCAATGTGGCAAGGACCGAGTACCTGGCCTGTAACTCTACAGATCCAACGCCCGTTCGCATAGGCGGTAACAAGGTCGAGAGCAAGGACCAGTTTAAATACTTTGGATCTATAATTCACGCGTCGGGAGTCATCGATTGCGACGTCAAAGCACGCATTGCTGCTACGTGGGCCAAATGGCGAGAGGTGACTGGTGTCATTTGTGACCCCAGAATGCCGGTTAAGCTTAAAGGACAGATCTATAAGCCATCATTAGCCTGTCCTTTTATATGGCAGCGAAGCATGGCCGCTACTTGAGTGACACAAGCAGGAGCTGCGTGTCACGGAGATGAATATGCTGCGGTGGATGTGCGGAGTCACGCGAAAGGACCGCGTGAGGAACTCGCGCATCCGCGGTAGCCTTCGTGTCCGTGATATTGCAGACAAACTGCAGGAGAGTCGCCTCGCTGGTACGGCCATGTTTTGCGGAAACCGGCAAGCTACGTAGGAAACAAATGGTTGGCCATGCCGCCACCGCCAGGTCCTGGCAAAAGGGGTAGACCCAAGAAATGCTGGCTTGACGTTGTGAGGGCTGACATGCGTGCCAATGATCTTACAACTAGAGATGCTCAAGACCGCGCGCAGTGGAGGAGTAAATCAAGGAAAGCGGACCCTGGGCTCCAAAGCAATGGCTTTGGACGCAACCCGGATTGACCGTATAGATGATGAAGAGTTAAGCTTACATATTACCTTAATAGGTGTATACCTTTCTTTTTTTTATCGTGAGGAAATGCTGTCACGCACTGTCCTCCAGAATAGTTTAACTTTTTAACTCAGCCTAGGACCACCAACTGGTGGAGATATGAAGTATCTATAATTTATGGATATGATTAGGCATAATTTAGGCAAATTGTGCAATACTTTCAGACAAAGTAAACTAAATAGTATACTTAGTAGTAAATAAATCAAGAAAAACGAAAGCTCACGCTCGAATTCATGCGCGCTTTGACGAGCTATAGGATCGAGGACTTGCACTGAAACACCGTTTTCTTCGTAAAGTATTTATATTTTAGAAATTTAACACAGAGCCACATAGGTCCGTTACAAGTCGTACCGCCATTTTCCCCACTCCTCCTTCTCGCTCACTCACATACCTCTCTCATTCAGTCAGTGTTGCACTCCTACATCCGGACATCCTGATACTATGTGTGGCCTCAGACATTCCTTCCAAACAACATTCATAATAAAATCTAACAGCACCCCATTCACAACAACTTGGCACCATTCAGATCACTTCACACACAAAATCCCACAAGCATACTGCACAATACATTAAGTGTTACATTTATTAAAAAAAACCGGCCAAGTGCGAGTCGGACTCGCGCACCGAGGGTTCCCTACAAACCTGTAGGTACCGTTATGAGTAAAAGTTCACCCATCACGACAATCGAGTCATAGTTATGGTATTTTTATTGCAAAATGAAATCCATAACATTACGAAAGTTAAATTGCGGTTTACGATTTATGACGTATTAAAAAAATAACTAATTACTTGATCTCGTTCAAACCAATTTTCGCTGGTAGTTTTTATGGTAATGTTATATATTTTTTTTAGATTTATCATTCTCTTATTTTAGAAGTTAGGGGGGGACACACATTTTACCACTTTGGAAGCGTCTCACACGCAAACTATTCAGTTTAGAAAAAAATTATATTAGAAACCGCAATATCATTTTTAAAGACCTATCCCATGATACCCCACACGTATGGGTTTGACGAAAAAAAAAAATTTCGAGTTTTAGTTCTAAGTATGGGGAGCCCCCAAAATTTATTATTATTTTTCTATTTTTTTGTGAAAATCTTAATGCGGTTCACAGAATGCATCTACTTACCAAGTTTCAACAGTATAGTTCTTATAGTTTCGGAAAAAAGTGGCTGTGACATACGGACGGACGGACAGACGGACCGACAGACAGACAGACATGACGAATCTATAAGGGTTCCGTTTTTTGGCATTTGGCTACGGAACCCTAAAAATTACTGAGGTACATTACTTACAGCATTGAGTATGAAAATACACAAACATACTTTAAACATTTTTACAAGTTTGTATCTTTTTATTATTACCAATTAAATTGCTAAGCCTTATTGTACAAAATAATTTGTTCGTAATAATACTTTTCCAAATTTTGTGTTACAAAATAAAGTTAACAATATTAACAACATCTCATCTAAATTAACACATTACAGATATTTTATTTGAAATCATACAGACAGTTAGAAAACAATGTCAGTACAGTAAAGGTTCTGTAAGTACAATTTGACACAATAGAAAGTATGGTCTTTATAAATTATAGGAACATTATTAGTTTTATATGAAACAAAAGTTAAATGGTACAGCAGTAATGACGACAGCGTTTCATTCATGCAAACCTTTCATTCATCCACTTGCTTACCTGATCCCTTACTCCTCATTAGGTATTGGCCACCTCTTCATCTGATCGGCCGAGCTAGACGTTTTGTTTGGCCCCTCTGTGTTTATGTCCACCTTTTCTACATCATAGCGATCTTTGCGTTTTACTTTGGTAACTTGGTAGGGACCCAAGTACTTAGGCTTCAGTTTCAAACCAGTCCTAAACTGGGTCCTTTTTATCGCCACAAGATCTCCGACATTATAATTAGAGCTTAGTTTTCTATTTTTATCATAGGTCTTTTTGTTCTCCTCTTGAACCTTGAGAATTTGTTGTTTTGCTCTAACTCTTAGCTCTTCTCTATCCTTTTTATATTCATCTAACTCTTCCTGTTTCAACATTTCTATAATTTGTAAATCTTCTTTGGACCTCATATGGATGCCAATCATAAGTTGAAATGGAGAGGTATCTATACTTCTCTGGTAGGTACTGTTCAAAGCCCTCTGCAGCCGACTCACATGTTTGTACCATATTGACGGGTTCTCTATGCATAGCTTCGTCAATGCTGACAGGATTGTTCGGTGCAGTCTCTCGACTTGACCATTTCCCCTAGGTTCCCCTGTGGTTATATTGATGTGGTGAATATTTTCCTCTTTACAAAAATCACGAAATTCACCGCTCGTAAATGCAGTTCCACGGTCAGTGATGATCCTTACTGGATTTCCAAAATTTTGTTGATGTATTTTCAATTTATCTATAGTCTCTTTACTGGTGGTGCTTTTCACAGGAAATATCCATGTGAATTTGGTAAATGCGTCCACAATTGTTAATATGTAACTATATAATTTCCGTGTCTCTGTTAAGGGGCCAACATGGTCCATGTGGAGCGTATGTAATGGTACACCTTCCTTGTCTATTGGATTCAGGTAGCCTTCTTGCTTACCAGCTTTCCTAGTTGCAAGTATACATGGTATACATGAAACAGCAAAGTTGTGCAGCTTCTTCTCTAAGTCCTTTATAAATAATCTTTCAAAATCAATTCCTTCAAACATGACCATTGCTATTTACCTGTTTAATGATCTCGTTTTCCATGGACCTTGATATAACCCGCAGCTTCTTCTCCCCCTTATAAAGTAGTCCATTGTCAACCCAATAATCTAGGTAAGAGCTGTTATGCAACACCTCACATATAGCCTTTAGTCCTTCATCATTCTGCTGAGCTATCCTTACTTGATCGTGTAAATTGTTAGCCACAATTGTCATACAGGGACTCCTACTTAGTGCATCAGCATGTTTCATCTTTGATCCTGGCCTATGTTCAACTTTGTTATCAAATTGGTCTAAAAACAATACCCAGCGAGCCACTTTAGGGGTCAAATCCTTTTACTTTAGGGTTGATTCAAATGCTTGACAGTCTGTTACAATCTTGAAATGAATACCATATAAATAGATACGAAACTTCTTCACACCTTCTATTATAGCCAATGCTTCTAATTTGTAGCTGGAGTATTTGGATTCAGTCTCACTAGTTCTTTTGCTCATGTAATATACTGGATGCCATCCATCTGGGTGGAGCTGAAGTAGTATAGCAGAGTAAGCAATGGAAGATGCATCAGTGTGCAATTCAGTAGGTAGTTTAGAATTATATATCTTCAACACAGGACCTTTGCTGAGTCTCTGCTTTAAATTTTCAAAAGCAATATGTTGCTCTTCTTCAAACGTAAATGTTGAATCCTTCTTTAACAAATCGGAAAGTGGCTTCGCGATCTCTGCATAGTTTTGCATGTATTTCCTAAAATACGAGGTCAGCCCAAGGAAGCTGCGCACTTGCTTTACTGAGGTTGACCTGGGATATCTTATAACTGCGTCAATCTTCTCTGTAGTGTGTCTCTCTTCTCCATTCGTTATCCGATGACCTAAATACTCTATTTCTCGGCTTACACGGTTTGCCTTCTTCCAGCTGATTTCTAGTCCATATTGCTCTGCAATTGAAAGTACCTACATTTTTAAGTTAGCTTCAGGTTCATCTTTAGCGGGGATCAGCAAATCGTCAATAAATATCATAACCTCACCACGTACTAAAAGATCTCTGAATATTATCGAGATAAATCTCATGAAATATTTAGGACATGTAGATAGACCAAAGGGAGCACGCAAGAATTCAAATTGGCCGTGATGAGTTGCAAAAGATGTGTACTGAACCGAATCCTCACATATTTTTAAATGGAAAAATCCATTTTTCAGATCCAATACACTGTACACCTTAGCGTCTTTCAGTTTATCAATTAGGTCCTCAACAATGGGCAATGGAAATTCATCTTTGACAATTTTCTTTTTCAACATTCTATAGTCGACGCATACAGCGTGTGGAGCCATCTTTCTTGTTCACCAATACCAGGGGACTACTATACTCAGATTAACTTACCCTAATTATTCGATTTTCCAACCACTCAGTTACTTGTTGCTCCACAATGTCTTGCTCCTTAAGTGACAATCTGCGAGGCCGCTGAACCACGGGAACTTCATCTTTTAGCACAATCTTGAGTTGCAGTGGTACTTCCTTGACCTGTTGAGGCCTGTAGTTTTCCACACACTGGATCACCTCCTGTCTTAAGTTGTGGTTTGTCATGGGACCTATAACAGAATCAACAGAACATATGTTGCTTGCATAACACCCTAGCTGTACCAAATCTCTATCCACAAACCTCACAGAGTCACTGTTCATCACTACTGTAACATCATTCAGAAACTCTTGACCAATTTATTGCGTCATACAGAATAAACTCCCTACTGATTACATGGAATATTACATTTTCATAGTATTGTTCGTCAACACACAAACGCAATCGGCATCTCCCCAATGATCGCACCGTCGATAGTCCAATTCCTGAGAGTACGATGTCATCTCGTTCACATTTTGGCTTGCCCATCGCACTGTAAACGTCCGACGCTATAATATTCACATCACTTCCCGAATCTATCAACGCTTTTACGCTGTGTCCACTAATTTTCGCGGTTATTATCGGCTTCTTCAATGATTTACGTTCACGGTGTTGGTTTACCACTTGCATAACCTTCGTCACTGACAGATCGCCGTCACTGTCACTGTCATCATAGACAACCGAAGCCATCTTGGATTCCTCGTTCACCATTTGACCGCTCGGGGCGCCACCGTCGTCCGTTGAAGTGAAGTTAGCCGCGTCACTGCTCATCGTTCCGAACATCGCTCGTTTTGCTGTAGTTACGTTTTGACGTTGGTAGCCTTGCCGTGCCTTTCCGAAGTTATCCGATGACTTACGATGTTGGTTAGCGACAGTTTCTTGCTTTTTCGTAACTTGTTGCGTACACGTAGAACCAACATAGCCGAATTCGTTGCACTTAAAACATTTCAGGACTTTGTGTTTGTGTGGACAATCTGTAGATGCATGACCTAACTCGCCACAGCTATAACATCTGATGCGACGTTTATTATGCTGTTTGCTTAATGTTGCTGCCTCTTTATCTTGATACATTGTTGCGTTTTTCGTTTTGCTTGCGATCAATTCATAAATCTTGAGTTTTTCTTTTAATTCAGGGTAGGTAGTAACACCGTACAACATCACCTTTCTAGTTTCCACGTCGATAATTCCATCCACTATATATTTGATAGCGACGTAGTCTGCCATTTTGCCGCGTTTTCCTAGTTCTTTCATGACTAGCATGTAGAAAAAAGCGAACAGATGAGACCTGCCTAGAGCAGGTCTCATCTGTTCGCTTTTTTCTCGCGCTCATTAATTCATGTATGGCCTTCACGTCGACCGTATCCGGGAATTCTTTGGTCAATGCAGCTTTTAAATCACCCCAGCTTTTAAATGGACGTTCCGCTCGCAGCCAAAGTTGTGCCGTACCCGTAAGCAACCGTCGAGCCACTAACAACTGCTGTAACGGGGACCAGCCAAATATTTCTGCGTTACTCTCGACGTCTTCTATCCAACGCGCCACAGGATAGGTATTATCCCGCCCGCTAAAACTAGGCACCAACTCCGCCGTCATTTGGAGCATGTGCGTCGGGCTATGCTTAACGAACGATCTTCTTCGCTACAGTCTTGATAATCGTCTTGTCGGCTTTTTCGTCGTTCCTTTCCGTCTCTCGGCATGTTTTCGTCGTAATTGTGTCTTGATGAATCGCAAAGACTGGACACCGGTACAATGGCGTGGTAATTGAACACGTGCTCTCGTACGTCTTGCTGGTAGGATCGGGGACTTGCACTGAAACACCGTTTTCTTCGTAAAGTATTTATATTTTAGAAATTTAACACAGAGCCACATAAGTCCGTTACAAGTCGTGCCGCCATTCTACCCACTCCTCCTTCTCGCTCACTCACCTAACTCTCTCATTCACTCAGTGTTGCACTCCTACATAAGGTAATACGTACCTGCCGGTTTTTAGTGGTTTAATACTTTCAGTGTTTTATCTTTATAAATAAAGCCTCCCTTTAACAGGGTCACGCCCGCTCCAACCCAAACTCGTAGATCGGCGTCTCTTCGCTTAACGTACTCACCACACCG
The DNA here is from genome assembly GCA_963576865.1 of Anania hortulata. Taxonomy (NCBI): domain Eukaryota; kingdom Metazoa; phylum Arthropoda; class Insecta; order Lepidoptera; family Crambidae; genus Anania; species Anania hortulata. The sequence continues at coordinate 11,519,544 of OY756388.1, read as the reverse complement.
TAGCGGTATTTCATGAATATTTGATTGCCAATAATTGATTCCTAAATAGTTCTAAATAGTGCCCAAAGAAAATAAATAGTTCCCTTAAACTTACAAAATTATAGCCATAGTTTGGTGAGTACTCTAGGAAGAGGTTTCGCCTAGAGTACTCACCCTTCATGTAGGAAAACTATAGGTACAAGCTATTAATATAATTCATACATCAAAAATTAGTGTATAAATAATGCCCAAAGGACCGAAATAATGCCCTTATAATTACGAAATTATAGCTATAGTCCGGTGAATACCCTAGAAGGAGATTCTACTCCTAGCGGACTCACCTCCGTGCGTGCAATAAATACTTGAGTGTTTGAAATAGTTCCCCCAATAAGTGTAATTTTTGTTTGATTATTGGCGTAGAAGGTTGTCCAATTTAACCGTAAACATCTACATACATTTCGTCTTAGTACAGTGGAGAAAAAATTATTTAACTCAGGATACTTACTAACGTAATAGGTATGTTTTTTTCGTTCCTGGACTAGATTATCCTTACCTTCCTAAACTATCATAAATTGACTATAAAAACTCCGTAATTTGCCTTTCCCGCCTTTTCAAGTGCTATCTCGTTTTCTCGTAATTAATGAAAAAAAAGGCAACGCAAACAAAACTCGTAAGAAAAGTCCATACGATAATGCATCTTAACTACCGACATACAAACTGACCTGGGCCCCGATCGCACTAATAAAATCTAACCATTACCTACCACGCCACATCCCACACCACTTCCGTTACGTTTGACTCATTTGGTATCGCGCTTCGTGAAAAAAAAAGTTCGTGCCATTTCCAAACCACTTCCCACCCAACCGTTACTGCTGTCAAATGTCAATGAATGAAAGGTTTGAAAAAAGCAACTTTTTATCAACCAAAGTTCAAACGTTTAAGTAAATTTACCTATTCTGATAAAAAAAACAACTCATTTACGTTCATTTTTAGAAACATTTGACTAATTAGACGTTTATATGCTTTACAAACTGCATAAACTAGTGTAAATAAAATGTGTAATGTTGGGTTGTGTGTGACGCCGATAACACTCCCATGGGTTTCTTGGAAAACTTTTTCACCACCTTTTTACTTTGAAGTGATCTAACTCAAGAAAATAATGTTCACCCAGTGATTACAGTGATAAAAATTGTAAATAAACAGTAAATATTAAATAATTTAAGAATACAATAATCAGTTTTTTTTTATTACAAATTTCTTCTTAACATATATTAAAATCCAAATCCCAAGCTGTCTACTCAGAATACTGGAATACATCATAATCTATAACACCAAAAATATTTACAAGGTATAGTCATTTAAAGTTGTAAATAATATAACCTAAAATAGTTATTTTAGAAAGTCTTCCGTTACCTTATTCACCACTACCCATCTTATCTTAACTAAGTACCTATTTTAGTTCCTACTAAATACGTAGGTCACACTTTAAGTTTTGCGTAACTTAAAAAAACAATATGTTATAACCAAAATATTATGTTTATTGCTTTTCAAAATACACTCCTTTACATTTTAAACATTTTTTCATGCGATCGAACCATTTTTTAAAACAGGAGGACCACAGATCTGAAGGCATGTTTCACTGCCTCTTCGGAGTTGGTAAAAGTAAAACCTCTCATCAAATCTTAGATTTTGGGGAAAATACGGAATCACAGGGTGCTAGGTCGGGGCTATGCGCAGCATGGGTGACGAGTTGTACTTTTTCGGAAGCTAAAAATGACTTTGTTTTGTTGGCCGTGTTTGAAGAAGCGTTGTCATGATGTAGGAGAACGCGGCTTTTGGGTCGTCTTTCGCGAACTTTTTCTAACACCCTGGGTAAACAAATGGTAGAATACCACTCGGCATTAACACTCTTTTAATCTTCAAGTGGAATTGTACAGATGGGACCCGTAGCTGAGAAAAAAAACACGATAATTTTTTTACCAACGTTTCTCGCCTGCCTCACTTTTGTTGGCCTGTTCTCATTTTTAAACACCCATTCACAAGATTGCTGTTTTTTTTTCGGGATCAAAACAATAAATCCACGTTTCGTCTCCTGTGAAAATGTCATAAACAGCATTAGAATGTCCGTAGTCGTACTTCAGTAGCATCTGTGAGCACCATTCCACGCTAGCCCGCTTCTGCTCCGCTGTCAGTTCATGAGGGATCCAACGACAGCAAAGTTTCCGAACTTTCAATTCTTCGTGTAAAATTTTCTGAATTTGGTTCATACCAATCCCGAATAGTCCTCGAATTGTCTCATAGGTAATCCGCGGGTTTTCTTCAATTAGCTGCTTAACAGTAGCCACATTATTTTCGTTGACGGCAGTTGAAGGCCGCCCACGAAATTCGTCATGTAAAGAAACTCGACCTCTCTCAAATTCAGCAAACCATCGCCTCACGGTGCTAAAACAAGGTGCTTCTCTCCCAAAAGCATTTTGAAGACGAGCAGCACAATCTGGAAGATATCGCTATTAACGATAAGACCGCCTAAATTGTACATCTTTCTGTAAAAATCAGGTGTATTTTACTTGTATGGTGTGAAATAAAGAGTATCTATCTATCTATCTTGCTGAGAGAGAGAACTTTTAAAATCATAAAAAATCATCGCTCTAAAATCTTTTCGACTTAATTCCATTTTCGTTGCGTACGTAGAACTTTGATGTGTGATAAAAAACAATTGACAAATCATTTCCCGCCAATTGTTTTTTTTTATTACTAAGAAGGTTGCAATGTTTAAAAAAATATAACATTCGAAATTCAGATAGTTCCGATAAGCTAGAAGTGCAAAACTTTTAGTGTGCCCCATGTATACAGAGAAAACATCAAATTCCTTTAAAAATAGCCAGGGTCATCGCAAATAATATTAAATAGCAGTCCGTAATTCAAGTCGCAAACGATAAACAATAAGTGAGTGAACTAATCACTGATCAAGTAAAACTACGTTAATGACAAAATGAAACGTCATTTGTCAAATGTGATTTAAACAGCCTTATCAGCTATGGTTTTTCTTTTGAGCCCCTGAAATAATTAGATTTTATTTAAATAATGGGATGCTAAATGATTAAACTTGTTAAAGCACGCTGAATCAAAAGAAGTGATTAAAATACTGTCTTTTGTGATTGTTTGATTGGCCTTTGTCGAATAATATGTTTTCGCCAGGAACATCTAGGTAGTCATGTGACATGTCAAATATGAAATATAAATGATTATTACTTAGGGAATCAAAATAAATCCAATTAAAATCGAAATAATTTTCCCTAGTTAAACAGAGTTGAGAACATTTTGATAATTCATATTTAATTTTAAATGGAATTTAAAGATATATGTAGTTTCTGTTCATTTCAGGCATTTTTTGAGCGTTCCCCTTTGCATAAACAGTTGTTTTTTTTATAGCGTTGGCTTAGAAGTTTGATTTTTTCACAGCTCCAAGGGACAGTAGACCTGAGTATTTGATAAAAATTCCAGCTTGATACCTCAACGCGTTCATGAGAAAAAGGGTCTTGACATACAGACAGACGGACGGACAACAAAGTGATCCTATAAGGGTTCCGTTTTTTCCTTTCGAGGTACGGAACCCTGAAAATTACGTCTATGCAATAAAAAAATACATATATATTTTAACCCAATTTCGCTACAACAGTCTATCATTGTTACTTATTATCGTTTATTCGTTTTTAGGATTCAAAAATGATGCGAGCGGGTTATAAACTGGTAAGTAAACAAATCTACTTATATTAGCTTTTTATTTTAAAATTCTACAGTTCTCTCTTAAAACAATATAGAGTGCGTAGCTTAGTTTGATAAGTTTAGGCAAGATTTTGGGCTGAGCGTATAAATTTAGTAATGCCCTGCCCCCCCTAGCATGATCAGGAAAACACGAATGATATGATATAGCGATTTATCGACACCAAGGCTTTTTTTAAATATGATAGGTAGGAATCGACGGCATGTTGAATTTTTATCGAAACAGCTATCATAACATGTGACGTCGACCGTGACCGGCACGGCGATTTAACATGATATTTTTGCAGTTGTTGTCGATAAATCGCTATATCATATCGTGTTCTGGTCGTCATACTAGGGAGGCTGGTATACCTATGTCATGGAATTTCGGGCTAAAGATGACATCCCGCCCGTTTGAGGCTTACTAGTTTAAGATAACTACTTTTTAACTATGTATATGGTTTGTGTATGTTACGGGTAAGATTGGAAGTTGGAATTAACTTGGGTTTACCCGGGTTTACTTAGTATTACCTAAGGATTTTGGGTAATGTCCAAATAATAATGAAAATAAGTTTTAATTCGGGATTTACCTACTCATTTACTAACTCTAGTTATGTACCTAGGTTTATCCAATGCTTACTGGGTAATGTTAGATTAATTACTGAAAGGAGAGGGTCGAGTATTGCCCCAAAGTCGTTTCATGTTTGTATAAAGAAAAAAAAACAGGAGACCTGACATAATGACTTTGCAAAATAGCATTTGAATTATAATACATAATTATAAGATTAATTAACTACTATCTAGCAGGGTTTAAAACTAAGTTTAAAAAAGTAATATAAGGATCTGAATTAATTTCCTATTTACGTCAATGACTCAAATGTCAAAAACAACTTTTGTGATTTTATCTAGTACTACGTATACGGGTCTGGCAACAAGACTTTTTGGTTTTAATGAACATATTTTATTTTAAAATAATTTTAAATGTCTCATGCCAAATGTACCAAGATGTCACAAGGAATATAAACAAAAAAAAAATATGTCAAGATTGTCAACACGGTTTGAGAAAAATTAATGCATTGATATTTATTTTACTGGATTTGCGGACCTGTGGGTGGAGTGTTTTACGCCAACCTAGAGGGCAGCTTGCCTCGGAGAGTTTGTAGGCTGGTGTTTAAATAGACTCCATCCAAGGGTTCTTCTTTCTTTTACATTGCCAGCTGTTCGAGACAGTTGCTACGGACGCGATTCAACACCAAGACGGTTGCTAAGACACGAAATGGTTTACTTGATCAGTGGCTAAGGCAATTGCAATCTCGCCAAAGAAGTACAGATGTACCTTATTTTTTGAGTGCAGTGCAGCCAAGGGTTTTTATATGTTCAGTGGCTACTGCGTCCACTTTCTATCTAACGCAGTGTTTTTCATAATCAGTGGTCCACTTAGTGTTTACGTGATAGTTGGCTGTCTTTTTGGTGTCAGACTTTATTTTCTAAAAATATGTTTTTGTACCTATGTTTTTGTTATTCGTAAGTTTGTTTTGGTTTTTTTATGAGTTCAGAAGTTTTTTATGAGTTCAGAAGACCCGTGGGCCCATTCACAGCCGGAATTTTTTCGCTGTCAAGTGTCAGCGAAAAAAACCCTTTACCTTTAAAGGTCACTAATGCATAAGTATGCATAAGTGACCATTAAAGGTAAAGGGGGCCTAAAGATCCACATTACAAGATGCTACCACATAAATCATCAATCGTCACTCCCTTTACCTCCACATCCAAGTTCACACATCTGAGTAGTGTTAAGTTATAAACACAGTCATGGTGTTTTAAGGCACAGAGACACACAATTGTAAAAAGCGTCACACTACATGTCTTTTAACTCTTTTTATATGATGAAAGATTAATTGGTTTTGGATCTTAAAACAAGAGATTAAAGTTCAAAATTTGGTGGCAACTATTCGGCCGCTGCCTTAAAAAGCCTTATAACTTTAAAACCCCACTATCTACAGCTAAGATTTCTATTTATTCTTACAAATGACTGAAAAACGAACCCAGAAAATCAAGTTTGATTGTGAGGCATAGACTTTTTCTTTAGGGGCAAGCAATGTATGACGAGTCGGCCCTCCCCTTTAAAACTGAGGTCATAGTTCAAAGCTTTTATTATTAAAAACAAACATAATAGCTTTATTAGCAAAATATAATAAATTTTGTATTGTCAATTAGTTTATAAGAATACTAATCAATAAACAAAATTGATATTATTTATTTGAGCAAGACAAACTACAGTGACATTTTGAACTGCAAAATTTTCCAGCAGCCTTGCATGAACACTTCGTTGTGGCACATTTAGTTTTGCAATAACACCATTTAGTTTTGCAGTTACAACACCTGAAAGCGACTGTTGATTTGCAAATTCTCGTGAAATCCCCCCCTTCCCCCCAATGATAGAAGTCATTAGGGGACGCTTTTTTTCAGTAGTTGACGTCCTATGGCTGTAATGATGATGATGATGATTTTAAAGTAGTTTTCGATTTAGCTCTCTTTGTACTTTTTACCGAATTATTTCCAAATACTGTTCGTTACTAAAGTAAAAATTTAAGGCTTTTGTTGAATTCTTTTATCAAAACGCTCTCGAAAATTAGTACGTGCATCATGTTCGGCGGTCGTCATTTGTTACTGAACGAACGAGCAGGCAGGCGCCGCGCCAACGCATCACCTAACATTATCCAGCCAGAGTTGGGTAAACCTAGATGAGTATGGGTAAATACCGAATTAAAATGTCTATCTTTTATTAATAATAAATAAATAAATACTGGACAAAAACACATACATTGCTCTGTTCTTATGGTAAGAGTAGCTAAGCACTTGTGTTACAGAAATCAGAAACAACGACGGTACGACAACACCCAGACCCGAGACAATATACAATAGTTATTTTCCTATATAATGCGACCTGGAATAGAACCCGGAACCTCAGAGATAGCGACACCAAGTCCGGCCGATGCTCGCCTCCCGGCTACGGAGGTCGTCACATTATTACTCTAACTTTAACGTTTGGGTAATACGAAGTAAACCCGGGTAAACCTAGATTTACTACATTTTCTAGCATAACCCGTAACATATAATTATTTTGGTGTAAGTACCTATAATAAGCTATTATTTTCAGTGTGGGTCCAAGGGTATTTTTTTGAAACCTTATGCAACTTCGTTTGAACTATCTTGTCATTATGTGTCTACAAATCCTGCATCCAATGTTCAAAATCTACCCAGATTGCCAGTACCAAAGCTTAGTGAGACTCTAAACAAGTATTTAAAAACTGTGAAACCACATTTGAATGATGAGGAATTTTCACAAACGTCGAAACTGGCGAAAGCCTTTGAATCTGGAGAAGGACAAAAATTGCAAGTAAGCTAATCATACATTACCTAGTTACACGTCGAAGATGATGTTTTATTTAAGGGTTCAGAGCCTCATGAATATAATACAAAAAGCGGAAAACTTAACCCTTATGAGTACTCATTCTTGTCCGCCTGTGTCACAAATAGTCACAATAAACTCTATCTATATCAAATAAGTAAGTTCATCTGCTTCAACTTAGCCTATGTTATTCTTAGTCAAAATAAGTCTGCCTACCTACCTAATATTTAATATTAGCCTTAAGTAATCATAATCCATTATTGCTTTTTTACAGAGTTTATTAGAAAGTCGGGCTAAGGAACATCTAAATTGGCTCGAAAACTGGTGGTTAAATACAGCATACCTCGAGTATCGCGACCCTGTCGTGGTTTATTCCAGCCCTGGCTTAGTATTCCCATTCCGTAAATTTAAAAATCAAAATGAACAACTTGAGTATGCGGCAAAAACATTGCTTGCTGTGCTTGAGTACAAAACTCTAATCGACAGGTAAGATCCCATCTTTGTAATAAAAATTGATTTATTTAGTATAGAAGGTAAACTGTGAACGGTGGTAGTTTAGTGGTCGGAGTCTCGCCTAACATCCGTGGGTTTTGAGCTCCAAATCTCGAATCTCACCACGTAAGTACCTCTGGATTTTCCAAAATCAATGTAGGTAGTATACCGCTTGCTCGGTGGTGAGGGAAAATATTGCAAAGCAAGAAAACCTAGGCGTCTATACTCAGATAACAATTGCTGGCACCGCATAAGGGCATCGAACCTAATTGGCATAAGTACCTAAAGTTGCAAGTACCTAAAATTACGTTATTTTGGTGTACTTACACATAGTGAAACATAGGCCAATTGATAGAAAAAATAATTACAAACAACAAATACTCTTGTTGATATACTTACTTTCAGAATTTCAGTATGAATAGGTAATATAATTATTGTTATTTACACTTTCCCAACTAGCATACTAGCGTTAAAACAATCTTTAAATCATTCTTATATCAGTTCCATTCGAGTATTAAAGTAGGTATTAAAAATACCTGTAGCAGCGGAGTTATAGAATGCTCTAACTCACTTATAACCAAGAAAGAGGCCCGCGATTTTACAGGTAAAGGTTATACTCGTAGAAAGCCTGTAGAGCAGTGATATAAAGGTATTGAAGTACAAGAGTGTTTATTCATCCTCAGCTACTACTTGAACCGTTATTAGTAGTGTGGTTATAGATGGGTTTGTTAATACTATGGATCATAGAATTCCGTCATCTCAGAATGATTCTTTACTTGAAACTTTATTAGTTGTTTAATGTAGTAAAGTTATTTGATACTTTGACATGTATTAGTTATTTAAAATTAATTAAAATAGTCTTCAGTTTATCCAGAGTTTTCTTAAAGGAAAATTCTGGATAAGACTAGCCTGGCTTTTATACTTATACTTACAAGTTTACAAGAAGAAATAGTCGAACGATTAACTTTATTTTACTCGAACATTACACAAATTAAATAAACAAATCACACTAAAATATTAATTTCGCTCAAAATTTGGTTAAAATATAATGCATTGGACTAAGAGTCACATAAGAAAATCTAATAAAATAAATCAATATGCCCACGTTTCACAAAAAGAAGTGAAATCCCACCAAAAACATTCAAACAGCCAAGTCTCGATGGAGCTGCTTGTTTATCTCTAAAAAGTAATGAAATCTAGACAAAGTCGTGCCAAGTCTAAGGTTCCTTGCTGCGATTTCTTTATTATTATAGTTAATTTTATGTGACTTGGCCGTTGCAGGGTACACAACGGTACAAACCAGGTGCTCCATGACAGTATTGCACCAATCTGTCGCCAGAACCGCTACCCATTGACGATGGAAAATTGCCACTTGGAAAACGTTGATTGAATAACCAGTCAATTGTAGGCTTGATAAAGCTGCGTATTTCAATAATACTTATGTATAGACGAGCCTGAAACAAACAGTATAAAAAAATATTTCCAGTACAGACGGACTTCTAATCATTGATAGAAGTCCGTCTGTACGTCTATTTTATGTTAGATCGGTGGTCGATTTGACGCTCCAAAAAGAAAAGAGCAGAAGTCAGCATTGTCAATGCTGAATGCATATGTTGCACAATCAACAATAGCTTAAAATGAGACACTAGCGTCCAATTACCAATACCAGTATGGGCTATTATCTCGCTTAACAAACATAGGTAGTTACAACAGATATAACATTACGTGTAAACACAATTACGTGCAAGTGCAACATTACGTGTAAACGCAGCTTTATCAAGCCTATAATTGACTGGTTATTCAATCAACGTTTTCCTAGTGGCAATTTTCCATCATCAATGGGTAGCGGTTCTGGCGACAGATTGGTGCAATGGTGTCATGGAGCACCTGGTTTTGTACTCTTGTGTACCCTTCAACGGCCAAGTCACACATAAGTAAATTTTATTTAAAAAAATAAAACCGTCTTCATAACACAAAAAAACTAAAAATAATCCTAACACTTAAGTACCTAATCAGTTACTTTTGGAGTCGGTGCAAACAAAAATTAAGTACCTAATCAGTTATATTTTACTATAGTATCTTTAAAGTATTCGCTATTCAATAAAAAAAAAACAAAATCGGTTTACATTTTTCGAAGATATTGGTTAACATAGATCCATGAATCACGAACCAAAATATTATCTGGGTATATATTTTGTTATTGTCTCAAAAACTGCTAAATCAATTACGATAAAATTTATATAGGACCACTTCTGAAGTATGATCTACCAAACAAAAAAAGAATCATCAAAATCAATTCATAATTGGCGGAGTAATCGCGTAACATACATACAAAAAAAAAAACAGTCGAATTGAGAACCTCCTCCTTTTTTGAAGTCGCACGTTTGAAGTGCGTTGGCACGCTAACCGGACGCGCGAGGGAGTTGGCCGATGTACTCTTCAGGCGGAGGGTGGACGTGGCGTTCCTGCAGGAGACTCGGTGGAAAGGCAGCAGATCCCGGTTAATTGGGAATGGCTACAAACTGATCTAGACGGGTGCACCTGGTGGAGCGAATGGGGTGGCCGTGGTCCTCTCCGAAGGATTGCAGAACGACATTCTGGAAGTGAAACGCTACAGCGATCGGCTAATGGTCGTGGGGGTGCTTGTTGAAGGGGTTGTCACTCACTTGATAAGTGCTTACGCGCCACAGGCCAGGCCAGGCACAGGTTGTGGCGAGGCTGAGAGGATGGCTTTCTGGGATCTACTCGGTGGAGTGCTTAGCGGTATCCCGTTGTCGCAGGGGATTGTTGTGGGTGGCGACCTGAACGGTCATGTGGGTGAATGGTGTGAGGAGTTTGAGCGTGTTCATGGTGGTTTTGGGTATGGTGGTCGTAATGCAGAAGGAGGGGATATCCTCAGGACGTGGCTGCTGACCTTGCCATTGTGAACACGTATTTCAAAAAGAAAACCGAGCACCTTATCACCTACAGGAGCGGGAGGCACGCCACTCAGATCGACTTCCTACTCACCAGGAGACACCACATCAGTAAAGTGGCCAACTGCAAAGTCATACCCGGTGAGAGTCTCGCTGCACAACACTGTCTACTTGTCATGGAACTCCGCGTAAAGCCCAAGATCAAGCGTATCGAGCGCTGCCGACGTCAAATCAGATGGTGGAAGCTTGATAAAGACACGTCCCAGAAGTACGCCTTAACTATCGGCGACAAGTGCGACGGTACTGATGGCGAACCAGTCCAAAAATACTGGGATAGGATTCAGGCAGCCGTCACTGGTGCAGCGAAAGCGGTGTTTGGCTTATCTCAGGGCGGTCGCAAATGTGACAAGGAGACTTGGTGGTGGAACGACTGAGTCCAGGAGGGGATTAGGGTGAAGAAAGCCCTCTTTAAAAAGTGGCAAGCGTCCAGATCTCCTGAAGACCACGATGCGTACAAAGGTGCAAAACGCGCTGCTAAGAGAGCTGTAGCCAGAGCCAGACGAGACCACTTTCATAATACGCTCTATGACAAGTTTGAATCGTCTGAGGGGCAGAAGCTAATCTATAAGTTAGCGCGCTCCAGGGTCAAAGCGGCACAGGATATTTCTCAGTGTCGTTGTGTTAAAGACCTTGGGGGCAACCTGCTATGCGAGGACCTCGCGGTGAAGGAGAGATGGCGCTCTTATTTCCATGAGCTGCTGAATAAGTAGCACAAAGAGGTGCAGCCACCGGACCTCCCTCCGAATCAGCTAGTACCACCGGTTACGCCTGAAGAAGTGGCTTTTGGCTCTTCGCCGCATGAAGAATCGTAAAGCTGTCGGAGCCGATGGAGTCCCAATCGAAGCCTGGAAGGCGATGGGCCCTCTTGGTGTGGACATCCTAACCTACCTTTGCAACCGCATACTCTTAAGCAGGCTGATCCCGAGCCAATGGAGAATGAGTATTATTACTCCGGTCTTCAAAAGCAAGGGATCAGTGCAAGAGTGCGGCAACTACCGCGGTATAAAGGTCATGTCCCACATCATGAAGCTCTTTGAGCGGATTGTGGACTCCCTGATCCGACAGGAGTGTGATGTCTCGGAGTGTCAAAATGGGTTTCGTCCTGGCAACGGTACTATGGACCCTGTTTTCGCCCTAAGGACCGTCATGGAGAGATACAGGGCGAAGAACACGCCTCTGCACTTGCTCTTTCTTGATCTGCAGAAGGCCTTCGACTGTGTCCCTCGAGTGGTGATCTGGTGGGCACTGAGATCCAAAGGGGTCCCCGAGGCATATATTGACATTATTCGAGACATGTACCGCAGCTCCGATTCTATGGTTCGGGACCGCTGTTGGCGACACTAAACCGTACCCCATCACCGTCGGAGTACATCAGGGTTCCGTCCTCAGTCCGTTTCTGTTCAGTGTGATATTAGACGTTGTGTCAGACAGCATCAGAGACTCACATGAGCAGCCACCATGGCTGCTGATGTATGCTGACGATATCGCACTGGTGGACGCGGACAGGGGCAGGCTGGTGAGACGGGTGAACGAGTGGAAGCAGTCGCTTGAGAGCGGTGGTCTACAACTCAATGTGGCGAAAACCAAGTACCTGGCCTGTAACTCTACAGATCCAACGCCCGTTCGCATAGGCGGAGACAAGGTCGAGCGCATGGACCACTTTAAATACCTTGGATCGGTACTTCACGCGTCGGGAGATATCGATTGCGACGTCAAAGCACGCATTGCTGCTACGTGGGCCAAATGGCGAGAGGTGACTGGTGTCATTTGTGACCCCAGAATGCTGGTTAAGCTTAAAGGACAGATCTATAAGTCCATCATTAGGCCTATCCTTTTATATGGCAGCGAAGCATGGCCGCTACTTGAGCGACACAATCAGGAGCTGCGTGTCACGGAGATGAATATGCTGCGGTGGATGTGCGGAGTCACGCGTAAGGACCGCGTGAGGAACTCGCGCATCGCGGTAGCCTTCGTGTCCGTGATATTGCAGACAAACTGCAGGAGAGTCGCCTACGCTGGTACGGCCATGTTTTGCGGAAACCGGCAAGCTACGTAAAAAACAAATGTCTGGCCATGCCGCCACCGCCAGGTCCTGGCAAAAGGGGTAGACCCAAGAAATGCTGGCTTGACGTTGTGAGGGCTGACATGCGTGCCAATGATCTCACAACTAGAGACGCTCAAGACCGCGCAAAGTGGAGGAGTAAATCAAGGAAAGCGGACCCTGGGCTCCAAAGCAATGGCTTTGGACGCAACCGGGATTGACCGTATAGATGAAGAGAAGACTATAACTTTAAAAAAAATATATATTTATCGGTAAGTGATACACTGTGTACACTCTATGGTACCTACTCAATAAACCGGGGGCCGGTACACATTGAATCGTGTGGGCAAACCATGAACCATTAAAATAACCAAAGCAATAAATTCTTAGATTATAATAAATGTAGTGAAATAAAATTCGACTTATTAATTTTAATTGTATATAAATTCAGAGTTATTTATAATTTTTACGGGGACAGTGACGGAAAAAAATATCTTACAGAACTACTTCATCTTCATTAGAATCACTTGCAATTTCATTCGTCGCACCGTCAAAAGATAAACCATTTGACTGAAATTGAAAAAAAAATAACTGCGAATAGTACTCAATGAATCACTGGTTCATTGTGTACTCTCTCAAAGTGGTTCATTCGGTACTACCTCGCACTTACAGATTTTGAAGTTATGTAGCCAAATGCGCAAACAAGTGGTGCTAAGTAAAACCATCATAAATAAAAGCGCAAGAAACAACGAATTTATCAAGTCAATTGATACTAAGCTACTACTTACACAAGTAAAATGAGACGAAATTTCACTCACGTTATTTTTCTACACAGAAGAAAAACACAGACGTACGAGGTCGCCTACGCCGCTAGGTCGCTGTCAACTGGGCAAGGAGCAGCGCTTCTTCTAGATGCTTATTTAACGTAGTATGCACCAAATATCAACGACGCATTTCTGAGTTATTTGCATGGTTCACTGTGTACCTCTGGATCATTTTCAACCACCCGACCCTACCTACTATTGATTAATATGATTGTAATATAGAAAATAAGTAAATACAATATTACATGCAAAATAATTTTTAAAAATACTGTTCGAATAACCGTATTCTGCTTAACTATACAAGACATCGGATACTAAGTTACCAATTTACACTTTGCAAACAATATTTTTGTATTAACTTTTGCTTATCATAATACAAATAGAGTATCATTTACAATATAACCTGACATTGACATAACTAACTTTGACAAACGACTTTCTACATCAAGTGTGTTCCGAATTAGTCTAAAATCGAATTAAGCATACTTAAAATACCTACTTAAAATCGTTCCGAAATGGAATCTTGTTAAATAATTCCCAAAATTGAAAGTAATATAATATCTATATCTAATATGGTTGTCCTCTACCTAAAGGTTGTCTGGAAGAGATCGCTATTAGCGATAAGACCGCCTAAATTGTACATCTTTCTGTAAAAATCATGTGTATTTTACTTGTATGGTGTGCAATAAAGAGTATCTATCTATCTATCTATCTATCTAATTCCCAACTTTTAAAAATATGAAATTTTAGGGGCAAAATCTGTTAATATGTTTTCTAAAAAGCACGGCATCGTAAGCCGAACTTCTTTTTGAAAATAATTGTTTCCTTTAGTATGTAGTGTTGTACCTATACAGTGTTTGGTCGTACTCAAAAAGGTAGCGATAATTTAGGAGCGAATGTAAAAAAGGCGTGAAAAGTTGTTCGTGTCAAGCGTCTTTTTGTTTTTAACTAAGTAAGTACCTATTTAGAGAAATAATAAAATATTTTCATTGTAGAAGGTCTGATGCAGAACTACAAAGAAAATATTTTTCCAGCTGCTGGAGATCGAGACATTTGTATAATAATTTTCAATCACAAAATCACCGCACCAGGAGGCCTACTATGAAAATGTTTCGTTCGTTCGGACGTCTATACCTAACGAATTCACATGCCATCTACTTGTGTGAAACCTTTGACAATTTATGAACAATTGAAAACGGTCGTGTTGGTAACCGATTACTTGTCCGTAATTTACTTGACAGAATTTCAGCTGGCCGAAAATTATAGACCGACATTTCTTTTGCTATATGCATCATTTGACATATTTTTGGTCCATCGAAATATCTCTTGACATAAGTATCATTTTATCGAACTACGTTTCATCGATTTTCAGAAAAACTTTTTACTGTTGGTCGAAGTCTCTTTTGAACCTTTTTCATTTACCAGCATACTGCGTATATAATAAGACTAAATTGGTTAGGTTAGGTTAGAACAGTGACCACACACAACGCGAAGGTAAGCGAACGGAGCGAGCGTGCCGCGGCAGCGGCCGCCGAGCGCTTAAAAACTAAGGATAAGGATGAAGGATTAATTATTATAATATTGGAATCATTTTTCTGGAAACTAAATCATCTAACATTAACAGCTTTGGCAAATGTTGTATGTTACATAATAAAATACTTAATACATACTTGAAACATAATATCTACTTCGAACAAATGAAACGTCGGGGTAACAATAAAAAACGAATTGATAATAGGTCAACTGATACAGTGGCAAAGGTCATTTCGATGAAATGAAAAAAGGCGAAACGAAATTAGTCGAAAAGTTTTCGGTGAAATAAAATTCGGTCAACAACTTTTCGAACATATGATAGGTAACCGGTCGTGTTTTTTACCCGGCTAATTTCAGATGTTCATGTTTTGTCAAAGGATTGACACAGGTTAACTTTAATTTACGGGTTATTCTAATTTATTAGGTTTAAACGTCCGAACGAACGAAACATTTTCTTAGTAGGCTTCCAATTGCCAACGGAGAGCAGTCGCCTCTTTGCTAGTTGCTACTAATGCTACCCGAGCGAGCCGTTGGCAAAATATAATAGTCTGAGAGCAGTGGATCAACTTTGTGATGAAATAATAACACATCAAATAAAAATACCAAAGTAAATAATTTATCTGATTATTAACATACTTGTACATATTATTATTGGTTTTACTTTTAAATATTGTTTTACTGACTTTTTGCTAGCTACAAACATTTATTTTATTTTTCTTATTCATTATCGTAAAAGTCGAAACTGTTGGAACTCGAAACGCGTTTAAGTAAACTACCTACCTGTAAGTGTGAGTGTGTGCACAACAGCTCAAATAACTAATATCTTTTACTATTTGTAGAAAAAGGTGGACATCAACGTGCTAAGTAGTTTGTTCTGAATGTTTGAAAAACTTTAATATTCAGAAAAAAAATATTTATAAAAGCTAATCAACCTTTTTAACGTATCAGTTTCTATCGTATTGTGATAGGCGATCGATACTACTATATACATCATTTCGCATATAAAATTATAATTATAACTAAAGGATTTAAAAACGGTAGAAATTAATACTTCTTCGAATCAAAAATTAAATTAAAAAGTTTAGATGGCAGTCATTCCACGAGTTTTTACAACGTAGTGGTTTACAGGGTTTAGGTACTTGATCAGTGGTCATTCCAAAAGGAAGAGACAGAGATGAACGTATTGTATCGCTAAAATTAAGCAAACTAACTATACATATGTCCTTAAATTATCGCTACCTGGCCTCGTGAAGTCGTGACCAAAAACATTATATTTGCCATCCATCTCTGAAAAAAATAACTCGATGCGTTTTTAAAGTAATAAAAGGAACTCGACTCAAGTCATAGAGATTCAGAACTCAATCTACTACAAGTCTTAAAACTCTGAACTCTAAATAAATGAATAATCTTTTATATAAATGAATCTCTATTTCTCTTGGTCATCGCATCACGTGTGAACGGATGAAACAATTTCCCTAATTCTTTTTTGTTGTGTTAATTGTTATCAAGAGAAGGTGCTTTTGAAAGAAAAAATTAAGAAATATGCACATAAAATTCTGTAATAATAAACTAAAACCACGCGAACGAATTCGCGGGCAACAGCTAGTAATAGCTTAAGCACTTGTGTCACTGAAATCAGAAACAAAGACGGTACCACATCACCCAGACTCATTTTCTACATTGACCGACCGGGAATCGAATCCGGAACCTCAGAGATAGCGACACCAAGTCCGGTATGCTCGCCTTTGCTACGGAGATCGTCAATAGCCTTTTACTATAAATCATTTTATGAGGTCCGTTTGTAAGAACTATTAAGTATAGGTACCTACTTATGCCTATGGTTTGAACCTAAATCTGGTGGAGAGAATGTGCAATTTATATAGAAAACTTTTCATGTTAAAAGTAATA
This sequence comes from Anania hortulata, assembly GCA_963576865.1. NCBI lineage: Eukaryota > Metazoa > Arthropoda > Insecta > Lepidoptera > Crambidae > Anania > Anania hortulata. The sequence continues at coordinate 11,502,621 of OY756388.1, read as the reverse complement.
ATACATTGTTATGTTTTGTCATCAGGAATCAAATACCTATTGAAATGATGGGAAAAAATCCACTGGATATGTCACAATATAGAAAAATATTTGGTACATGTAGAATACCCGCAGAAAAACGAGACAAACTATCCTATAATGACAGCAAATATGTGACGGTTATCCATAATAATCACGTAAGATAATTGATCCTTTAATATATACCTATGTAATTTATATATTTTAAGCTAGGCGTCTTACTGCTGTTTAAATATTTTTTCTGTGTCTTTCCGTGCCGAGTCTGCCAATGTAGTTCGCGAAATCGTCACACCAAAACTCTCTATTTAAGTAACATTTATTTTATTGTTTTTGCTCTTGAAGGTTTAGCTATAAAAGAGCGTTTTCGATGACCTGTTAATTAAATTTAAAAAATAATTTATGACCTTGGTTCCGTGGAATATGGGTCGGCCCCTAGGCCTGTTTCTATCTAGCGGGCTCCCCTGAGATAGAGCGATGAACGTGATGAGAATGGTCTGCTTGTTCAATGTAGCTTCTGAAAATGATGATGAGATCCAAAGTCGCTAGAAATGGCGTGTAATCTCGATTTCTATCAATTGGGGTCCGCTGCCGTTTTAAGGCAACAAAACATCTAAAAATTATATTAAACGATAGTCGCTCCAATGTACCTACTCGATATGTGCATTAATTCTCAAGAATTCTAGATGTTGTAGCCGAAAATCGTGTCTGAAAGTTTTATCCATCTAGTGGGGTCCTATTTATCCTAGCAGTTTAAAGTTGCATGTAGCATACCAAATTATAGCTTTTTTAATGTACCTTCTGATATTGAAGTATTTTTCGATACGATTATTAGCCTCGCTTATTAAAACAGTACTCAAATATGGCACTGTCTTACTATATTATTGAGTAGAAACGAGGACTATAAAACAGTCAATAATTTAGTTTTAACGTATATGCCCTAACTGCTAACGTTAAGGTGCAGTTTTGTTTGTGTCGATATTCACACGCGTTCATAAAAATCCGGTCTCGTTTTATTTTGACACATCTGCAGCAACTTCTCATTATAAATATAACTCTTAAGGTCTAAAAAATAAAGTACAGAACTTATACAAAATAAGAATTGAAGTGAGGAGTTTTTTACTCGGCCGTTTTTAAATAGCTGACCGGTCATCTAGTGTATTCTTGATCGAAGTACTTACCTACTATCTGACTTTCACGTTTCCCCAACGACCTAATATAGTGAATACTTTGTGAGTTATATAAGCATTTATGGTGACGCAAAACGTAGCAATATGTAGGACGCGGCAGTTTCTAGACGTGTTCACAGTTCGACCGCTACTCCAGCTGCAAAGTTTAGACTGTCGTCGTTATTTAAAAAATGTATACGAAAGTATTAGTTTCAATCAAGCCTCAGGAATATTGTATTTATAAGTACTCCAAATACGCAAAACCTCTAGGGGCTGATTTTGGTGCTCAAATACAATATTTTTTCTACCAAGAGGCTTACCCTTTTGTAAACTGCAGTCACCAATGACTTACGATGTTTTTAATTGTTCAAATCTTCGACACGAACGAATTTAGATACGATTCTAAGTGCAAAAAATACTTTATTTTTTTCTTACTACGATTATGACTGTAACTCAAAAACGCCAAAAACTTAGTTACGATATTATTCCTTGTAGGTAACGATAATTTTACGTGTTAAGTTAAATAATAAATTGTAACTAAATTACTAACTAATCGTATCGAAAAAAACTGCAATATCAGAAGGTACATTTAAAATGCTTTAAATAGATATAGATTTTTAGATAGATAGATTTTTAAATAGATAGTTGCAGGAGGCCTCTGGTGTGGGATGCGACTTGTATTGATACACTGGCTCCGACTCATCTTCCACAAACCTAGTCAGGGGTTGGCACTGCTGCTGAATTAGCGGAGTCTCTCAAACGTCGTGAAATTTGCAGATTGCAGATCTTAGTAGTACCTACCTACATATTTGACCCTTTAAGGGACGCTCGGGCCGTCACGACTCCAACTAACTGTACAGCGCACATCGGCTGTACAGTCAGTTAGCCAAGCGGCTGATATTGGCGACTGTATAGGCAATCGGAGGGCTGACGCATTTCTAGGCCCACGTATCAGTTTGGCTATACAACTTACTATTAGTAAGGTTTAGTATAGTATTATGTTTAGTTTTAGTTTTCTTGTTATTTAAATTTTTCGTTTGTAAATTAAATTAATAAACAGTATTAGGTATTTATATAAAAGCGTAAAATAAATTTAAAAAAAACTTATAATTAAGTATTTAATGATTTCGAAGACAAAAAAAATGTAGTATATGATCACCAAATCATAGGCAGAAAATCAATGCGCAAGTAAAACACTACGTACAGCCTAACTAATCCTTTTTAAATATTTTGCTAAATTTCGTTTGACAGCTAACTGTCAAATTTAAGCAAGACAACTTCTGCCGGGGCAGCGAGTTATTTAAAATCCCAGGAAACAATCTTGTCATTTTGTAATTAGTCAATAGTCAACTGACAGCTTAGTCTCTTCTACTTCTTTTGTTTATGGCCAAATCGGGGATCTACGGTCCATAGCGACCACACCGTTGAATTCCGCCAATATGCCGTCTCATGTAATTTATTTGTAAAGTAAAACTTGCAATATTAATTATTTCAAAAATCGAAGGAGTTTTAAATATTACTTACTCGTAAATAGTTTAATCAGTTCCTTTTTAATTTCTCAACTTTTTTGGCAAACTATGCTACCAGACTAACTGCCGCAGCGGCAGTTAATTTGAAATACAAAACATAATACAGTTTTATCCATTTTTATAATATATGTAAGAAGTTACGGCGTTAAAGTGTTTCTCATTGAACATAATAGCCACAGCCATTTATCCGGCTTATGTCAAATTAGTGCCCAGCGAGACAAAGTGAGACGTTACAACACAAAATTTGTAATCGGTAAATACCTACGTGGTGAAAGACTGATTTGTGGTCTCAAAAAATAATAGAGCAAGCGAATTCACTTTTTTACGTACACATTTAGTTTTTGATGTCTTAAAAATAAAATATCTAAATACAATACTTAAACACACTTACAATATTATGTACCCATTAGATAAATATGTTTAACAAAATGATAATATGGTCATATTTTAGTAAGTGCAAATATTTACAGGATAAGTTCAATAAATTTAATAAATAATTTGTATGCAAAAATTATAATTTTTTATACGCTAGTTTTCAAGGAAACACCAAAATAAATTTTGTCAAAAAAGTAAAATAAATCATCCCGTGTATGGCAAAGAATTCTCGCTTCCGAACTTTCGGTAGTTATCAATGGACCCGACAAAGCTGCCGTTGCGCACGGCGCGAAGCTCGCACGTTGCCAGCCCGCCAAAACCGCGCCCCGCCCCAACCCGACGCCTCGGAGGCCGGCGCGGGAGCGGTTCATCAGTTCGCTAAAAACATTTCGTCGTGCAGTACGCGTAAACGCATTGTAGGTACTCGTATTCGCATCCAAAATGCCGTATCGTAAATAAGGCTATCAGCTGCTATCATGACGCAGGTGAAATTATGTTGCGATCACAAGAACTGTACGCCGTAAGATTTGGACGCGTCGTTATCATTCGCACGTCTTGACTTGGGCAGGCCCGCCAAGGCCACGACAAATGGAAGATAACGTGCTGGATTTATTTCACCGTCATCCAGTGGCCAGCACCGCAGACGCTGCACGTATTTTTGGAGTAAGCCACTATGTGTGGCGGCTTCTGCGCAGCGGGGCTACCATCCCTTTCGTCTTCTCCTGAGTCGAGTTCGGGAGACTTGGGCGCGGTAGCATTATTCGCTGGCCGCCACGTTCACCTGACCTGACGCCGATGGACTTTCATGTGTGGGGTAGGGCTAAAGATCTTGTGTATGAGAACGACAGCCATACAAGTCGTATAGTGAAACAATAACGTGCGCGAATCGCAAGTGCATTTGACGTGATGTCTAGTGAACAATAAGTGCTTAGTGCAGTGCATAGGCATTCCTCGATCGTGGTGACAGAAACTGTTAAATTTTCTAAATAAATGCGTAATATCGATTAGTTTAGACTTGGCTATGTTTACATTTTCTTAGTTGTGCAAAGCCTAAAAAGTGTGCTAGAAAGTCATAATTCGTTGCGAACAGTCGAAGTGTGTGAAAATAAAACAAAGTTACATTATCGATTAGTTTTACTTATTCACATATACCTACTACTCACATCTAATATTAGCGTGCATTTCCACTGAAACGAAGCAAAGCAGTATTTATTGCCTTACCCGTGTTCGATATTTTTGTTTTGCATTACATACATGTCTGTCTGATGCCTTTGGTCAGTAGAAACATTGTAAATTAATTTTAATTGTTAATTTCAAGCTTTAAATAGATTCGCTCCGATTCGTTAGACATTTCTCTCTCTAATTAATGATTAAAATATACGCAAAATTAGCGCATAGGTAGATTTTGTTTTACACAGGTGGAGTAATAATATTATTTAGCTCAGTATCACTTCTTGTGTGGTGTGATAGCTTTGGGTAAGGTAACGTAGCTTGTGGTGTGGAGTCTATCCTTATGTGTAGCGCTGAGCCACTAATTTGCGCGATGCGCGGCCGCCACATTTGACACAACTTATGAATGAGGAAGAGTGTGGATAGACTGAAATGAAAGAGAGATGTGATGAGTGGAAGCCGAAAAGTAAGGTCATGTCAGGTTATTCTCGTACTCAGGGTGCTCTTCAAAATATTATAATTATTTTGTTAGGAAAAGTTTAAAAAAAACTAGCCTGAATATTTAAAAATAAATGCTAGGGCCATATTTGTTTGATATAATTAGATGCTCTGTTAAAATATTTGCACTTACTAAAATGTGACTTGATATATTGTAAAATTCAGAAAATATAGCGAGCAACACCGAGTTGAGTCTGCCAGAAAAAGATAATTATCGTCATGAATAGCAGCTCCTTTCTAGGCATTAGTGAAAGACATATTAATAATCTACACTAACACCTGCAAGGAATAACATCGTAACTCACTTTTTGGAATTTTTAAGTTACAGTCATAATCTTAGTCTAACTAATTACTTAGGTTTTTTTTGCACTTACACCGTATCTAAATTCCTTTGCGTTGAAGATTTAAAAAGTGTAATCCGTAATGTATTAAAGATGCGCGAATCATGCCTTAAGCTGCTAATCGACTGAATACTGGAACATAGTATGAACACCATTAGTTTGAGGATTTCTTCTGAAAGTTCCTTAGCCTTACTTTGGTGGCAAGTCTTCATTAACGTGGACAAGACTATTTGGATAGTTTTCACCAGCCTTTCGTTTAATTCGTACATCATCATCATGATGAACCCATAAAAATACATTTTGTCGATTGTATCTCAGAAATAATCTTTTCATTTTAAATAGTAATAATATTGACAATAGAATTGTATGTTTATTTATTTATACTTTGTGGAACTTCATTATAACTCACACAAATATATACATACATATAAAAATAGTAATATGACCTCAAAACGCTCTCCTGTAAAGTTACCAAAAGTGAGTTACAATTAGGGTTTCTGATTTTTCGACTTTATTTTTTTCACGAAGCTCGAGTATTCTCGACTTGCATTTCCCGGGAATTCCCGGGAAACAAACAAACAACAACAAACCCAAAAAAGCAATACATGACATATAACATGGACGCTGTTTAGCATTCGTGTGTTAACCCACAAAAAATGCGAAATTGAGTTATGAATGCCGTCTTATTTCTTATTAAATAAGGTTTCTGATTATTAAAAAATAATAAAATAAAAAAATATATCTAAATAGATAATTGCAAAAAATTCATAATGCAAATTGTCTATCTCAAATTTTATAATTTGCATTAATGTGTTATACCACACATTGAACTACTTACTTACAAACTTTATGATTTGTACAGTGAGCCGCATACAGATCCAGTTAAATTGTCAATTTTTATGACCATCATCATCTTCATCATCAGCCCCTGGAAGGTACATAGGCCTGTAGAACGCCACAGCGAGCGACTCTGAGCCGTTTGCATCCAGCGGCTGCCCGCAACCTTGATCAGCTCATCGGTCCACCGCGTGAGCTGCCTGCCCACGCAGCATCTTCCAGTTTGTGTATGCCACTTGGGAATCTTTCTTCCCCAAATAGTGTAGGACCATGTTTTACCAAAATGTACAAAATATTCATGATCTTAACAACAAAGTTAACTGCGTCTTGGAAGCTTTTGCTCAGTGGTTCAAGTCAAATAATCTTAAACTTAACCCAGAAAAAACCAGAGCTATCCTTTTTAAATCTACTGCAAGATCAAGAGATGCCTTGGATATAAAATTAAATGATGACTGTATATCTACTGTAGAATCGGTAAAATTTTTGGGTATTCACATAGATTCTCTTCTTAATTGGAAGCAAGAAGTAAATTTCATAGAAAAAAAAATATCCTCTTCGTGTTATGCATTGCGAAGCTTGAGAGAGGAGCTAACAATGAAACAACTGAAAATGGTATATTATGCTTTAGTAGAATCTCGTCTCAGATATAGCATTACATTTTGGGGAAATAGTTATGACTATAATCTTAAGAAGGCATTTATTATACAAAAAAGAGCAATAAGAACAATGGTCCGCATATCCCAAAGACAGTCATGCCGAGAACACTTTCGATACCTAAAAATACTTACAGCGCCATGTCTTTACATTCTAGTTCTTTTGACGGACCTTGTTAAATATTTAGACAGATATGAAACCACAGAAGAAAGGGTAAAGCGTCATAACACTAGGCGAAAAGATATTGCGAACCTGATACAGCCTAACTTACAAATAGTTAAACATTGTGCAAGATATCAAGCGGTCAGACTATTTAATAAATTGCCAATTGATTTAAAATGCATTACTAATGTGATCCAATTTAAAAGCAGATTGAGGGCGTATCTTCTGGAAAATAGTTTTTACAGTGTAGAAGAATATGTTAATTCCAATTTAAATTGTAAGAAATAATAATATTGGACTTATGATAATATAGTTGAATAATTGACATTTTCTTTATTGCAATTTTTATTGTTATGATCTTTGACATGTTTTGATAATGTAATTTTATTATTTGGATGTGGAGTATTGCATGAATTTATTTTTAAATCTTAAATTAATTTCCAACACAATGTATTTTGTTATTAATGGAATAAATGACTTATGACTTATGACTTATGACCAAAATTTTATTCGAAGTTTTAATAAGCTTCTCAAGGATAGGTCTCAGATGTGATTTTTTTCATTAAAAAAAAACAAGAAAAGGCTGTTGAATGAGGGTGGTATTAGGTCGACAAAAATCAAAGTTTTGAGAGAAATCAGTAAGTTCTATGGGCTGATATATGATAACTATACAACGCCTTCTCGTCCAAAATACCACAGTACCTAAAGACAAGTCTACAACCACTGTGTGTAAGTCATTACTGACTTGCACTGACCACAGCATGCTATGGAAAGGACTATTCTCTATGTGTCTTCGAGGGATCGAAAAGAAAAAGAGGAGATCCATTAACGAATAATTGTTACTGACTTAGCCCGACAGATTATCAAGCTTAAGTGGTAGTAGGCGGGGCACATAGTACAAAGTGAAGGCAACGTACCTTCAAGTGCAGCGTGGGACTTCCACTCACAAGGTGGAAAAACGACCTGGTAACGGTTGCAGGAAGCCGCTGGATGCAGGCACTTTCAAACCTGTCAATCTAGGATAAAAAAGTAATTTGGGGAGGCCTATGGCTGTAATGATGATCTCGGAAAACCTAATTTTGATGATAATTATGCGGAAGACGCTATGTTTTTATTTTCAAAATAATAATTTAAAGTAATTTTAAAAAATATCAGCATTTTAACCTGTTTTTGCTTCAAAAATATTCTTAAGCTATTTTGCAATTATGTGTTACGGCACATAACACATAATTGCTAAAAGGAAAATCCCTGATTATGTATATTTATGTTAGCAGTAACATTTTTTCTCAATTATTTAAAAAACCATCACATTATTTACCAGTTTTCATTAATAATATTAATCTTAATAATGAAAGCCGTTTAACGGTACCAAATTCTGCTATATTTGTTTGTTTGTTTATTTGTAAGAAAACCAACAGCGATAACATAAATATTAAACTAAAGTCTATTAACATACAATAAGGCCAATAACAGGCTTTCCTTAAGTTACAAAACCACATGTCGGTAGGTTGTAAGTGAACATGATTTATTATATTAGGTACAGTAGAAGTTAAAGGTAAACGTCAGGCAAATCAAAAATGATTAGGATTCAGACAAATTGCTCACTATAAAGATATAAATATATCCAAGATACAATAATACAATTAAATATCACACAACTAACATTACACATGTGAAAGTTGGATTTGGTTGAGGTTGGTTGTGACGATAGATGTATCCACATCTGAAGAGCGCATGAGATATAGATACATCCATTGTAAGAATGGACGGTAATAACGGATTCTGTATAAAATTTCTTAAATTTACATTTTACATTTTATTTTACACTTAACTTTTTTTGTTTATATTTTACATTTTACCAACAGTAATGCTTTCAAGTAATACGTTCCTTAAGAATATCGCATACATCGCTTTTGAACTTACATCTTTTCATACAGAAAAGATCGATGTCGCTAAAGGTAGAATTGTATGTACGTGCTAGTCGAGTCATAACAGAGTTTTTCGAGTATTTAGTGTGATGTCTAGAAGGTTTTAATAATGATGTATGGCGTGTACGGTATTTCGGAGTATTGTACATTATTCTACTAACCAGGTCAGTGCAATCTATATTGTTATTAACAATGTCAAAGAGCAACGACATGTCGAATGAAGTTCGCCTAAGCTCAAGGGGAAGAAGACCATGCTCTTTACAGCTCAATTCGTATGAGTCAAACGTTTTGCGATCGCGGTAATTAAGGTGATTGATGAATTTTTTTAAAATTCTTTCCAGTCTATCTTTGTATGTGACATACTGAGGAGACCAGATAGTACACGCATACTCCAATATACTTCTCACATACGCAAAAACACAATTTTAATAACAGAATTATCAGTAAATGGCTTGCACACACGCAAAACAAAACCTAGATTTTTAAATGCTTTGTTAGCTACATAATCGACGTGATCGCCTAACAACATTTTGCTGTCTAGATGTATACCTAGATCTGTCACCTTACGCGTTCTAGTTATTGCAGTATTTTCATAGTTATAATTAAAGCAAATGGGTTTCCTTTTACGCGTGAAAGAAATACATTCACATTTACTTGTGTTAACGGTGATCATGTTTTCATTGTAGTACCTATGCAAACAGTCCAGGTCTTTTTGTAATAAATAACAATCTTGTGTCGAGTTAACAATATATTTTTGTGTCATCCTCGTACATGAGAAAGTTGGAACTGCTGAGGCAGGAGCCAATATCATAAAGATAGCATTGTAGAATAATGGCCCAAGATGAGAACCCTGTGGGACGCCAGTAGGTATTGTTATGAAATCTGACCGATATCCACCTAAAATTACCGCTTGTGATCGATTCGAAAGATACGACTGAGTCTACCTAAGTAAGTCTCAGTGAATCCCTGTAACTTGTGAAGCAGGATGATGTGATCTACACGATCAAATGCTTTTTCGAAATCAGTATTGTCTTTATGAATAAAGCACTACAACATAAATTCGTCTAAAAACTTTAAACGCTCGTAGCTCAAATGTGTCCAAGTGTGGGATAACACACGAATGCTAAACAGCGTCCACATAACATATAGATGTTGTATAACATCAAAAATTTGAGAAGTTAAATATTAGTTAGCTCAACTTATGTACTACAGCACATTCACAGATAATTATTTTTAAGTTCGCGTTATTATAAATGAGCTAAAATATTCGAAGAAATAAGGACAGTGAGTGTAGATCCTACCTAAATAAGCTATAAAAATAACCTTTATACTGTAAATCTATCAACCTGTATATGTTAAACTAAAATAAAGTGTGTCTACTGTGATTAAATAAATGTCACTGAAATACTTACGAAAATTCCCGATGCACACAAATTGAGCCGTGCAATGGCACCGATATTAGCACCGACGACATGAGCTTCGCCATCAAGTATGAGCGAGTGACTGAACTGTCAGCGCGACAACGTAGTATTAGTACTGCTTAGTATTATTGCAAAAAATCTCGTTTTTAATGTTTTTTTTTATTTTAAAAAATTCTCGATTTCTCGAGTTCTCGACAAATTTTTGTCGTCTCGAGTAGGGCTGAATTTCCCGGGAATTCTCGCCCAGAAACCCTAGTTACAATTTTATTCCTTGCAGGTGTCAATATGTCTAGTTGTTACAAAGCTACGTCTTTTTAAACTGATAGATGTCTGGGTACACTTTTTGGCGTGAGATAGTGAAGTTTGCTTCTTATTATTGGACTCAATGGTTTTATTTAGAACATAACTTACCTACTGCATTGGTAACAAAGCTCAAATGGCACAGACCTTTGGTTCATATTGATACATTTTCCTTCTAATTAAGAGGTCCTAGGTACAACATGCATGATAGATAAATAGTAAGAATGAAACTTAACAGTTTAACTATTTCATGCGAATTATCGAGTACCTAAGTGGGTTAGTGTTCAAATTGGTTGATTGTACCATGTTTGCTGCAAACGACGAAGGCGAAATGACAGAATAATGCGGGCTAACCCGCCCCCGGGTCTCGCCGCTGCCACTGACCTGTATTGCGCTCTAGTGGTCAAACTACGTTTAGTACAGTAATTTTTTTTACATTTTACTAGGTATATCTAGTAATAAGTTAAACATAAGCGATTTACTACCACCTACTACGAGTACAATAATTTTAATATAATTATAACCCTTGCATTATTAAATATGCCTTCGCGTTCCACTTACCCACGGTAGAGCGGAAAAACAATGGAAAACAATAGGGAAATTTTAGTGGCACGCGGAGGGTGTAAACATTAATACACACATCAAGTGTCTAGAGAGCAAGTACATTTTTAACTATAAAAAAAATTCTAATTAGTAGTATTTACCAAATCTAGTCTTCCAGACTGGCTTCTTACTTTAATTCCTATGTTTAAGTTAATTACTTAATACGATGTTTTTTAAAAATTAAGAAAAAATGCAACTTTTGGATATTGTGAAAAATTTACCTAAGCTAATGTCGTCAATTAAATGGCAAAAAAGGCAAAAAAAAAACAATTAAATAATATTAATAATCTGTGTTTTCACCATTGCCACGAATCATACAATCACAGCTATTTGAAATGCATTAAATCAGTTCATCAAAATCATTTTGAGAAATGGCCGCCCATGTTTATTCTAACAAGTCAAAAAGTTGTCGTGGGGTATGCACTATAAAAAAATAATAACGATCCAAAAAAGTTACAATAATAATCCACAATTATGGCGATACTCTGCAACGTAGGTACTTTATCCCTAGATACTCTTGAAGTGTATAATTACGAGTAAAATCGATGTTTTATACTTGGCCCACATTATGTCGGTAGTAGTGGATAACTTTTATTTTTAGATCATTTTATACAATAATTGCCTAAGTAATAATAAGTAATATTTTGCAGATTTTTCATCTCGATTTATGGGGTGAGGATGATGTCATATTAAATGAAGAACAGATAAAAAATCAACTTAAAAAAGTAATTGAATTATCTGAAACAAGAACAGACAAATCCATTGGAATACTAACGTCAGAAAATCGTGATGCTTGGGCCAAAGCCTATAATCTTTTAATCAAAGGTAAGTAGGCCTAATAAATATGTTAGACGTGCAACTCGCAAGACTCGCTAAAAAAGTTCAAAACGTTTAAGTACCATTTGTCTGTAAACATATTAGGTGATATTAAGTATTTAGAATAGAACTATCTATAAAATAAAAACCGACTTCAAAAGTAACTGATTAGGTACTTAAGTGTTAAGATTATTTTTAGCGTTTTAGTTTTTTGAAATCGGTTTTTATCTTTTTACTAAAATTAACTTATTTCATCTAGTTTAGTGATAAATCCTAATCAAAACAAATCTTACGAGTGCAAACATAATTTAACTGCCTTTCCTATTTTTCCACCACTTTAGGGTTGAAATTTTTTTCGCAAAATTTTATTATAGTATTTTTGAAGTATAAGCTATTCATTAAAAAATCTTGTCTATCCGTTGTGGTATGGCAGCGATGTATCCTCACAGCAAAATCTATATCTGGTTGAGTGTTGTTATAAATGCTAAAGCATATATAACAGCTTTTGGCCGTATTGAGCGTAAGGAGATTATATCGCAGCCATTTTCCTATTTGCTCAAGACCTTTCTCTGCATTCTTTTTAGCACTGTCCCAGGTTCTTCCGGTGAAAACGACGGCAGTGTCATCCGCATAAGATAATATTTTGGCACATTCAAAGTTCATATCAAATAAATCATTAAGATAAATTAGGAACAACGTGGGGCCAAGAACACTCCCCTGCGGGACACCAAACGACACATTAGTGCAATTACTAGTACAATTTTCTAGTTTTACCTTCTGATTCCTATTTGCAAGGTAGTCCGAGAGTAATTTTAGTGGAACACCCCTGACACCGATTCTGTCCAGCTTGTGTACAAGAATGGGGATAGAGACCGTATCGAACGCTTTCCTCAAGTCCAAGAATACTGCCATGCATTTATTATGTTTATCCATTTCTTCTACTACCAGTGAGCTTAGAGCAGAGACTGCATCTTCGGTCGACTTTCCTTGTCTGAAACCAAAATGAGAGATTCTATGTTTTCGTTTGCATTTTTTGTGTAGGCTTAGTCAATGAAAGTCAAAGTCAAAAATCATTTATTCAATTTAGGACAGAAAACTGCCACTTATGAACGTCAATAATAACATTATTAGCCCATATGGGGCAGAACATAACCAAGACCTTTTAGGACCAAGCCAACCTCACCTGCCAGTCGGTGCACCTGCCAAGCAACGGACGAGGCTCTGGCACAGGCTTTCCCTTGGGGTTGGGGGGGTCGGACGGCAGTCGCTCCTGTAAAAGCCAACCCTGCCACACAACATGGCACCATGTTGTCACAGAAAAGTACATGTCACCGATAGGGCGCCGCCGCAAAACGGCGCGCAGGAGCATCGCCCGACTCCTGTGACAAGTGGGCTAGGGCTACCGTGCCACGGGCGGGCACTGCCAAAGACGCGAACCCCACAACGGAAATTCCGCTTCGCCACCTTAAATATTGGCACGCTAAGCGGACGCGCGAGGAAATTGGCCAACGCACTCTTCAGGCGAAGGGTCAGGCAGGAGACTCCGTGGAAAGGCAGCAGATCCCGGTTAATTGGAAATGGCTACAAACTGATCTACACGGGTGCACCTGGTGGAGCGAATGGGGTGGCCGTGGTTCTCTCCGAAGGATTGCAGAAAGACATTCTGGAAGTGAAACGCTACAGCGATCGTGTGATGGTCGTGGGGGTGGTTGTGGCGAGGCTGAGAGGATGGCGTTCTGGGATCCACTCGGTGGAGTGCTTAGCAGTATCCCGTTGTCGCAGGGGATTGTTGTGGGTGGCGATCTGAACGGTCATGTGGGTGAACGGTGTGAGGAGTTTGAGCGTGTTTATGGTGGCTTTGGGTATGGTGGTCGTAATGCAGAAGGATGGGATATCCTCAGGACGTGTACGGCTGCTGGACCTTGCCATTGTGAACACGTATTTCAAAAAGAAAACTGAGCACCTTATCACATACAGGAGCGGGAGGCACGCCACTCAGATCGACTTCCTACTCACTAGGAGACACCACATCAGTAAAGTGGCCAACTGCAAGGTAATACCCGGCGAGAGTCTCGCTGCACAACACCATCTACTTGTCATGGATCTCCGCGTAAAGCCGAAAATCAAGCGTATCGAGCGCTGCCGACGCCAAATCAGATGGTGGAAGCTTGATGAAGGCACGTCCCAGAAGTTCGCCTTAACTATCGGCGACAAGTGCGACGGTACTGATGGCGAACCAGTCCAAAAATACTGGGACAGGATTCAGTTCAGGCAGCCGTCACTGGTGCAGTGAAGGCGGTGCTTGGCTTATCTCAGGGCGGTCGCAAATGTGACAAGGAGACTTAATGGTGGAACGACTCAGTCCAGAGGGAGATTAGGGTGAAGAAAGCCCTCTTTAAAAAGTGGCAAGCGTCCAGATCTCCTGAAGACCACGACGCGTACAAGGATGCAAAACGCGCTGCTAAGAGAGCTGTAGCCAGAGCCAGGCAAGACCACTTTCATACGCTCTATGACAAGTTGGAATCGTCTGAGGGGCAGAAGCTAATTTATAAGTTAGCGCGCTCCAGGATCAAAGCGGTACTGGATATTTCCCAGTGTCGCTGTGTTAAAGACCCTGGGGCAACCTGTTATGCGAGGACCTCGCGGTAAAGGAGAGATGGGGCTCTTATTTCCATGAGCTGCTGAATAAGCAGCACAAAGAGGTGCAGCCACCGGACCTCCCTCCGAATCAGCTAGTACCACCGGTTACGCCTGAAGAAGTGGCTTTTGGCTCTTCGCCGCATGAAGAATAGTAAAGCTGTCTGAGCCGATGGAGTCCCTATCGAAGCCTGGAAGGCGATGGGCCCTCTTGGTGTGGACATCTTAACCTACCTTTACTATAACCTACCCTAACTATGTCACCTTTCGTAGCAAGAGAGACTGAGGTGACCTAGAAAAAGAAAATTTTGAAATGTTTAAGCAAGACATGATGACAGCCCTTCAAACAATGATGCAAAATGAATTTAAAAAAAAAATCCGCTCCTTCAAGACATTAAAAATACTAATCAAAACATAGAAGAATCTTTATCCTTTTTAGCTGCACAGAATGAAAAAAGAATAGAACAATTAGAGTGTGAAAGCAAGAAGGATAAGGAATACATAACATTATTAGAAGAAAAACTGGAGGACGTCAAAAGAGAAAACCAAAAAGGTCATTTCGAAATCAAGAATGTACCCCAAATTAAACAGAAACCAAAGATGAGTTGATAAAAGTCGTTCTATGTTTATCGAAGACAAAAGTCTGTCTAATAACTGAAAGAGACATTACTGACGTCTATAGAGTACGAGTAAAGAGAGAAACCACAAAGAACACCCCAATTATTGTGGAAACAAGTTCGGCCATTTTGAAATCCACGGTTTTACAAGGGTGCAAGACACATAATAATAAAAGCAAGGGGAAGCTGCGAGCCAAACACCTAGGTTTTAAAACTAAGGAAGACACTCCGATACACGTATCGGAACAACTAACGTCTAAGGGAGCTAGACTTTATTTTCTTGCCCGCGACCTCGCTAAAACAAAATCATATAAATTTTGTTGGACATCGTTCGGACGTTTCTACGTGCGGAAGACAACCGACTCTCCTATTATTCTTATAAGGAATGAATCCGCATCCACAACCTTATACACCAAACGTGACTAAACAGTGACACTAAGGTGATGGCTTTTTTGTTACTTTTTTATTGTATATTAGTCACCAATGTCCTCTGAATTTGCGACAAAAATGTTTGTTTGCCAAATTGCACACACATACTGTGCACCTTAATTCATCCTTTAAATATAAGTTTAACTATTACTTTACTGTTAAAAAAATGAATGTTCTGTATTGC
The DNA here is from genome assembly GCA_963576865.1 of Anania hortulata. Taxonomy (NCBI): domain Eukaryota; kingdom Metazoa; phylum Arthropoda; class Insecta; order Lepidoptera; family Crambidae; genus Anania; species Anania hortulata. The sequence continues at coordinate 11,486,936 of OY756388.1, read as the reverse complement.
CTCCATATATCTTTACACATTATACACAATTGTCTTAAGCTTAAAAAAAACACTACATCTTACATTATATTAAGCTAACTAGTAATACCTTATTATATTCAACCAATTTTTGTGTCCTGTAAAAACTGCTACACATTTTATAACATACCCTCTTCATTTTATAAACCTACTGTGTATAAAAACAAGAAAGTTTAAACTCAATTTTCATTATGGATAGCTTATTAAACACTTTATTAGAGATTCATAAGATAGAAATTGCTTCGTCTAATACATGTGATGTTATGAATTTTCCGACCTTGGCAGGTAATATACTTAATACAGAACTTACAATGATTTCTCAAAACATAAAGGAGTATCTACAGTTGTTGGGATGATCTTTGCCTTACATTGTCACAGTTTGATTTCACGGTGGACGTGATAGTATTGACTGTATGTCGAATTGATCCAAAAACAAAACTTACCACAACTAAATAATTACGTATCTTTCACAACAACAAAATCATTTAAATCAGTGTGACAGTGTTGTAGTTTATGTTAAAGTAGATTATAAAGTCAAAGTTACCGAGATTATGCTTTCTAATGCCTCATGTCTCCAGATAACTATAAATGACCTTACAATCCTTGGTATTTTTCGCTCACCATCTAATGTCAATGGGGATAATTTTGTATATTCGCTAGACAATCACCTAAATAATCTAAAAATATTTAAAACAATCATTATTACTGGAGATATTAACATAAACTTAAAAAATGACGACAACAATCAGACATATGAACTATTTAAATATGCTAGCATCTCATGGTTTGTTACCAGGTCCTACCCTACCGACTAGAGGCAAAAGCTGTTTGGACCACTTTATCTTAAAATTTAACAAAAATGCTAAATAAATTTAATAACGAAGAGCTGTTGAATTCTAAATCATAATCATAATAAATGGGTGTAAGGGGCCCAACCAAGACCTTTTGGGCCCAAGCCAACCTCACCTGCCAGTCGGTGCACCTGCCAAACAACGGACGAGGCTCTGGCGCAGGCTTTCCTTTCGGGGTTGGGGGGTCGGACGGCAGTCGCTCCTGTAAAAGCCAACCCCGCCACACAACATGGTACGTCATTGTAAAGTAATTGTCACCGATAGGGCGCCGCCGCAAAACGGCGCGCAGGAGCATCGCCCGACTCCTGTGACAAGTGGGCTAGGGCTACCGTGTCACGGGCGGGCACGGCCAAAGACGCGAGCCCCACACCGGAAACTCCGCTTCGCGACTTTAAACATTGGCACGCTAACCGGACGCGCGAGGGAGTTGGCCGACGTACTCTTCAGGCGGAGGGTGGACGTGGCGTTCCTGCAGGAGACTCGGTGGAGAGGCAGCAGATCCCGGTTAATTGGGAATGGCTACAAACTGATCTACACGGGTGCACCTGGTGGAGCGAATGGGGTGGCCGTGGTCCTCTCCGAAGGATTGCAGAACGACATTCTGGAAGTGAAACGCTACAGCGATCGGCTGATGGTCGTGGGGGTGCTTGTCGAAGGGGTTGTCACCCACTTGATAAGTGCTTACGCGCCACAGGCCGGTTGTGGCGAGGCTGAGAGAATGGCGTTCTGGGGTCTGCTTGGTGGAGTGCTTAGCGGTATCCCGTTGTCGCAGGGGATTGTTGTGGGTGGCGATCTGAACGGTCATGTGGGTGAACGGTGTGAGGAGTTTGAGCGTGTTCATGGTGGTTATGGGTACGGTGGTCGTAATGCAGAAGGTGGGGATATCCTCCGGACGTGTGCGGCTGCTGACCTTGCCATTGTGAACACGTATTTCAAAAAGAAAACCGAGCACCTTATCACCTACAGGAGCGGGAGGCATGCCACTCAGATCGATTTCCTACTCACCAGGAGACACCACATCAGTAAAGTGGCCAACTGCAAAGTCATACCCGGTGAGAGTCTCGCTGCACAACACCGTCTACTTGTCATGGATCTCCGCGTAAAGCCCAAGATCAAGCGTATCGAGCGCTGCCGACGCCAAATCAGATGGTGGAAGCTTGATAAAGACACGTCCCAGAAGTTCGCCTCAACTATCGGCGACAAGTGCGACGGTAGTGATGGCGAACCAGTCCAAAAATACTGGGATAGGATTCAGGCAACCGTCACTGATGCAGCGAAAGCGGTGCTTGGCTTATCTCAGGGCGGTCGCAAATGTGACAAGGAGACTTGGTGGTGGAACGACTCAGTCCAAGAGGAGATTAGGGTGAAGAAAGCCCTCTTTAAAAAGTGGCAAGCGTCCAGATCTCCTGAAGACCACGACGCGTACAAGGGTGCAAAACGCGCTGCTAAGAGAGCTGTAGCCAGAGCTAGGCGAGACCACTTTCATACGCTCTATGACAAGTTGGAATCGTCTGAGGGGCAAAAGCTAATCTATAAGTTAGCGCGCTCCAGGGTCAAAGCGGCACAGGATATTTCCCAGTGTCGCTGTGTTAAAGACCCTGGGGGCAACCTTCTATGCGAGGACCTCGCGGTGAAGGAGAGATGGCGCTCTTATTTCCACGAGTTGCTGAATAAGCAGCACAAAGAGGTGCAGCCACCGGACCTCCCTCCGAATCAGGGACTAGTACCACCGGTAACGCCTGAAGAAGTCCAGTTTGCTCTTCGCCGCATGAAGAATCGTAAAGCTGTCGGAGCCGATGGAGTCCCAATCGAAGCCTGGAAGGCGATGGGCCCTCTTGGTGTGGACATCCTAACCTACCTTTACAACCGCATACTCTTAAGCGGGCTGATCCCGAGCCAATGGAGAATGAGTATTATTACTCCGGTCTTCAAAGGCAAGGGATCAGTGCAAGAGTGCAGCAACTACCGCGGTATAAAGGTCATGTCCCACACCATGAAGCTCCTTGAGCGGATTGTGGACTCCCGGATCCGACAGGAGTGTGATGTCTCGGGGTGTCAATATGGGTTTCGTCCTGGCAACAGTACTATGGACCCTGTCTTCGCCCTAAGGACCGTCATGGAGAGATACAGGGCGAAGAACACGCCTCTGCACTTGCTCTTTCTTGATCTGCAGAAGGCCTTCGACTGTATCCCTCGAGTGGTGATCTGGTGGGCACTGAGATCCAAAGGGGTCCCCGAGGCATATATTGACATTATTCGGGACATGTACCGCAGCTCCGATTCTATGGTTCGGACCGCTGTTGGCGACACCAAACCGTTCCCCATCACCGTCGGAGTACACCAGGGTTCCGTCCTCAGTCCGTTTCTGTTCAGTGTGATATTAGACGTTGTGTCAGACAGCATCAGAGACTCACATGAGCAGCCACCATGGCTGCTGATGTATGCTGACGATATCGCACTGGTGGACGCGGACAGGGGCAGGCTGGTGAGACGGGTGAACGAGTGGAAGCAGTCGCTTGAGAGCGGTGGTCTGAAACTCAATGTGGCGAAGACCGAGTACCTGGCCTGTAACTCTACAGATCCAACACCCGTTCGCATAGGCGGAGACAAGGTCGAGCGCAAGGACCAGTTCAAATACCTTGGATCTGTACTTCACGCGTCCGGAGACATCGATTGCGACGTCAAAGCACGCATTGCTGCTGCGTGGGCCAAATGGCGAGAGGTGACTGGTGTCATTTGTGACCCCAGAATGCCGGTTAAGCTTAAAGGACAGATCTATAAGTCCATCATTAGGCCTGTTCTTTTATATGGCAGCGAAGCATGGCCGCTACTTGAGCGACACAAGCAGGAGCTGCGTGTCACGGAGATGAATATGCTGCGGTGGATGTGCGGAGTCACGCGTAAGGACCGCGTGAGGAACTCGCGCATCCGCGGTAGCCTCCGTGTCCGTGATATTGCAGACAAACTGCAGGAGAGTCGCCTACGCTGGTACGGCCATGTTTTGCGGAAACCGGCAAGCTACGTAGGAAACAAATGTCTGGCCATGCCGCCACCGCCAGGTCCTGGCAAAAGGGGTAGACCCAAGAAATGCTGGCTTGACGTTGTGAGGGCTGACATGCGTGCCAATGATCTCACAACTAGAGACGCTCAAGACCGCGCGAAGTGGAGGAGCAAATCAAGGAAAGCGGACCCTGGGCTCCAAAGCAACGGCTTTGGACGCAACCGGGATTGACCGTATAGATGATGATGTTGAATTCTAAATCAACCCCTAAATAATCTGTAGATTTTGTCAATTCCTATTTCGCTAACATTGGCAAAACCTTAGCTAACAATATTTTGCTGCGCCTATCAATTCGAGACATACTGCCTTATTATAACTCGTCTCGTTCACAGCAGGCCTCTTCTTTCGTCTTATTAGAAACTGATCCAGATGAGGTCTATGAAATCTTAATGGGACTAAAATCTATTAGTGCCGCGGGCTGGGACGGCATAGGGACCAACTTTTTAAAACATATTGGCAAAGAAATAGCCCCGTTGTAGCTCATCTAGGTAACCTTTGCATAAGACAGGGCATATTTCCTACTGTACTCAAGCATGCCATTGTCACGCCCATACATAAGGGTGGAGACAGATTCGAAGCAAACAACTACAGACAAATCTCAGTCCTTCCGGTTCTTTCAAAAATATTAGAAAAAAATATAAATTGTAGATTAATTAGTTTCTTATACAACTATAAATTAATATCTGACTGCCAATTCGGCTTTAGGCGAGGCATCTCTACCGAAGATGCTATAATTGCCTTAACATCATACATTTCGGAAAAAGTTGATAAAAACAAAAAGTGTATGACGGTTTTTCTTGATCTTCAAAAGGCTTTTGATACCGTCTCTGTCCCCACCCTCATCCGCAGACTAGAACAAATAGGAATCAGAGGTACCCCCTAGCTTTGCTTACTGACTATTTGTGTGATCGTAGGCAAGGTGTTAAAGTTGGAGATTACCTCAGCGAGCCCGTTAATATCATATATGGCGTGCCCCAGGGGAGTGTATTGGGGCCTTCGCTTTTCTTAATTTTTTAACTCAAATATTCCGAATTGCAAAATTTTTTCATATGCTGACGACACCGCTATAGTCTTTTCTGGCTGGACTTGGGACGAGATACATAGTTTTGCTCAAAATGGTTTGGCCCAAATAGCTCGTTGGTAGATAACAACTTATTAACTCTGAATGTCTCTAAGACCAATTATAAAGGTTTACAAATTACAATAGCTCTCAGCCAAATTCTGACTACACAATAAAAATTCACGTATGCAAAGATCTCACCAACCAAAACTGCTCATGTTACAGTATAAATAAAATATCGCAAACTAAGTATCTCGGAGTAATGGTTGACCAGCGCCTTGCTTGGTGCGCTCACTAGATTTATTGACAAGTAGAGTTCGTAAACTTTCATGGATTTTTAAGACTCTTAGACACGTGGCCGACGCAGTTTTATTAAAACGAATATACATATCGCTAGCCCAGTCTATCCTAATTATTGTATCACAATATGGGGTGGTTCTACGAAAACCAAATTTCTAGAATTAAAACGAGCGCATAGATTATTGCTCAAAGTAATTTATCTTAAACTACATGCGATTCTAAAACTTCATAGTAAACTCCTTTACAACCCTACTAAACTAAGAATTAAAAAAAGAAAAATACAAAATGTTGCACTTATAACCCTATTTAAAACTGCCTATGCCAGGAGACAATTTACAGGACAATCAGCACATATCTACAACAAAATAAATAAAATTCTTAACTTTTACCCCACAACGACACATACATGCAAGTACACACTACAAAGTTGGCTTCGAGACAAAATTGCAATGAGATAGAGAACCTTATTTTATAGTAGCGATGGTGGATGGTGAAAGACATATACTTCGTAATTCCTTAAACACAGCACAAACACATACGCTCGCACACACACACACACACACACACACACACTCACACGCGCGCAAGATTGTTAGTACTCTTTCTCTACTCACTACCAATGCAGAACCCGCAAGAGTGCATTATTTACATCGTCAAAAGATTCTTGACCTCTTTTAATTTTAAAGATCAGTGATGTATCTGCAAATAATACCACCTCACATAGGTTGTTTGCAAAGTAAGGGAGGTCATTGATATAAATTAGAAATATCAGGGGTTCTAATATTGATCCCTGCGGTACACCCATTGTAAGAGATGACCCTGAAGATTCAGTTCCATTTATACAAACTTTTTGAGTTCTGCCTGTGAGATATGAGTTTAATAAATCTAAGGAATCCTTTGAAACCTCATAATGTCTCAACTTTTTTAGTAAAGTTTGATGATCTACACAATCGAAGGCCTTAGAAAGATCACAGAAGATACCCAAAGCATCTTGCTTACTCTCCCAAGCATCGAACACATGTTTTAGGAGTGCAACTCCAGCATCAGTAGTATTTCTACCTTTTGTGAAACCGTATTGTTTATTATGTAGTAACTTATTTAGGACAAAGAGAGATAAAAGTTGATTAAGCATTTTTTTTTAGATTACTATGTACGGATAAGATAGATATTGGTCGAAAATTGAAGGGATCACTTTTTTTAGTCGATTTAAATAAAGGAATAATTTTACTAAATTTCATTTATGTTGGGAATTCTCTATCATCAATACATTTGTTAAATATAATTGTAAGGTGAGGGGCTACTGCATTTATTATTGTATTAATGATATTAACAGAGATTCCCAATAAATCTTTATTTTTTTTGCATTTTTAATCATTTTTAATTAATTAATTCCCTAAATGTTTTTAGTATTTCCTCAGCGTTTATATGTCTAAAATTTAATGGAGATTGACACTCATTAACACCTGACTTTAGAAGAGACTCAGCTAGTTCAGCAGAAGATGTAAGTTCTTTAGTTGTAGAGGTAGCTATGTTTGAGAAGAATTTCTCAAAAGTATTTGCAACTTCTGTGTTTGATTTAATTAGCTTATCTTCAACTTTGAGAGAGTAAGTGTATCCCTTGGTTTTTGTCTACAAGTTTCCTTATTTATAATATTCCACGTGGCTTTCGCTTAATTAGTAGAACCCAAATTTAACAAGTTGGGTACTAAATCCAAAATCTCACCGAACAGTAACATTATCAAAATTTTGTTTAAATAGAGTTTAGTGAGATCCATCACTCTCCAACCCCATTTTGATATCAAAAGTAGGTGCTGCTTTTCATTGTCAGTTACGTATCTAAGACTTCTTTTATATTGGATGAGGCGCAAAGACCAGACCAGTATGATCCAGCAATGCTTGAAATTCAACATTAAAACTGGTCTCTATAACAATTATTTTGTCATTATCTGGGCACTCTTTTTTCGTCTTTTGCAGCAAAGAGTAACAAGGATCTTTGCGTCCGTCTTGTAATAAAGTCCACTGATTTCTTGTGTAGTTACCTGCTACAATAAATAATGATAACGCTTTCTGTGGTGCATATTTCATCATCACGTGGTCTTTTTAGACGAAATAGGTTTTGATCTTCTTGGCTTGAATCTTTGAAGTATCTGTATTCCCGGACCTGACTTGGTTCTCTATTTTGTTCCCTAACTTTTTTATCCATAATCTAAAGTGCAATTTTTTTTGTCCTAAGCATCATTTGTCCGAATGATAACTTGCCCGAACTTAATGTCACATAATATTACATGCAATAAAATTAAAAGCCCTAAATATAATATTAAAAAGACTTAAAACCGTTTTCTATAAAAGTTTTAAGTCCTACATTCAAATTATATAATGTTTATTTATCCTAATTATAATAAATGCGTAGTACAAGCTAGCAGCAATTATTATGCATGCAGGCAATTAGCATGCACCATGCATGCATGCAAACATCATACAAACATAATGCAAACATCATGCATGCAAGCAATCAGCATGCACCATGCATGCACGCAAGCAGCATGCACCATGCATGCAGGTGTATGCAGGCGAGCAATCAGTATGCTTGCATACGAACATCATACATGCAAGCAATCAGCATGTACCATGCATGCATGCAAGCAGCATGTGCCATGCATGCAGGCAAGCAGCATGCACCATGCATGCATGCAAGCAGCATGCACCATGCATGCAGGCAAACAGCATGCACCATGCATGCGGGCAAGCAGCATGCACCATGCATGCGGGCAAGCAGCATGCACCATGCTTGCAATCAAGCAGCATGCACCATGCATGCAAGCAAGCATGAAAGCAAACAGCATGCATGCACCGTTCATGCAAGCAAGCAGCATGCAAGGCTTCTGTCACGGCTCCGGCGCTGCGTGTCTCCGGCGGTCCCACGCGTGCTAATCGTCGCAGACGGCTTTCGCTCACCACCGCAGCTCCGGCTTGCTGGCCGGCAAATCCGCGCCTACGCGATTTTGAATAAATTACACTCTAGGGGTAGGGCAGACAAGACTGCGTGGAGTCGGGTTTACGGCGATTCGTTTCTGTCACTAAACACCGAATTTTTAGCTATTTTTTTAGGACTAACAATAATATTGTAAAAGAACATTCGAAATAAGACACAGTATGTAATACAATACTTAGGACATATGACTGTATTTCATGTAAAATTAGTACATTCAACTTTATAATTTCAATATAGCAAACGAATTAACGGAAAATAAATTAAACGGTTGGATTCGGATTTCTTGGTCGAGAAACGCGGTAAGTACGTTAGAGCGACGCACTTAAAAAGTAACAACCGTTCGGGTCGGCGCTTGGAAACAGAATGATGGCGGATATCTTTATAGATAATTCCAAACAACTACGGTACACCGTTATCAATAAACGTTTAGGCCAAAAAAATCTAATAAAATACTTAACGTGGCAGGCATCAAAAAACTTGTAATCGTTTTTGAGTTTTTGCACCTAATCCAAAAACGAAATGTCGTCAATTCAAATAAGCATGCTTAAAAGCAAAGGTGATCAGACGTGCTCAAAGCACGCCCCGCCTCCACCCGCGCAACAGGTAGCTTGGGAGACGTTCAACTATTACGTAACGCAATTTGGGGGGAGCAGGAGTCTTTTAAAACGTTACGATGCGTTACAAGTGGGGGTTTAAATAATACGTAACGTAACATTTTTTTTAAATTAAATAAACGGGAACTATAATGCTTAAGTTGGCAACCCTTTTCGTTTTTGGATTGTATTGTACGTAATTTTTACTGAGAACTAGGTAGGTGTTACGTAACTTTTAAGGACAAGGGGGGGGGGGGGTACAGAAAAACGTTACCGCGCGTTACATAAGGGGTAGGGAGGGCCAAAAATCTTTAAAAACTGCGTTACGTAATACTTGAACGGCCCCTTGCTCAAAAATCAAACCACCGTTGTTTTATGAGCATGCTCAAATTAAGCATGCTTATTACTGGCAAGGCGTGTTCACACATGCTATAGTCACTACAGTCCTTTCAAGATGAGAAGATACATAAGACACTTGGCATTTTCCGTTTCACATATTCATTCATTTCCGTTTCATACTATTTATGATAATATTTTATAAAATAAAATTTTAATTTACATACTTGCAAAAACACAACAATCTTTGCCTCTAAAAATTTAAGCAAATATTGCAAACCAATAATATATCTTAATGATTTAACAAATAAATTAATAGGATTTCCTTCAAATACTTGATGCGTAAAAATGAACTACTGATACTGACTCTCTTAGAATGTGGGCGACGTGACGTCATCATACTCCCATAGCACTAAACACATGTCCGCTCTGAACTGAAATTTATTCTAGTAGAAAAATAAAAGATGCGAGATGCGAGTACTGCAAGTACGTACTACAGCGCGCGTTCGGTGCAGATGGTGCGCGAGGCCGTAAATTCGATGACTGCGGTGCTGATAGGTGTGCACCTTTAAAGTGGCGTGCTAACTATAGACTCAAAAGCTGCCTTTTTTATCTATTATGATTTTTATCAAGTTTTATTGTTATTTATAGATGATTTGAATAGAAAATCACTAGCTGATGTAGAAAAAAGTTTAGCGGTACTCTGCTTGGATGCACCAGTAGACTTATGGAAGTGTCAGGACAAGAATGCACAGCAGAATTTAGCAGCAGCTCAAACAATTCACGGAGGTGGCCCAAACAGCAACGGATGCAATCGTTGGTTTGATAAAACAGTACAGGTTGGTTAATAAAAAATATACCCGCAGCGTAGCTTGTGGCGCACTGAGGCAGTAGCGACCCTATAGACCTGATCGCTTTCGGAGTCGAACCCGAAGATAGGTTAGGATTAGATAACTCTAGCTTGACTTCTTTAGTCGGCCGAAGTGAGCACTATTATGACGAGGAATATACAGAATAAGTATTTGGTTAATGGTATATCTAGCCGAAACTAGCCTATGATAGTAGTTAAGCATATAAATACCTACTTACTATGGTGAAGACGGAAATTTGATATTATCCTTTCTTTATTTATTTTTTGGTTAGATAGGATCATACCTAACACCCTGTAGATCTCCTCTTGTTTGCTTTTGTTCCGGACGTTTTATAGTTTGATTATTTTTAATTAGGTACTTTTGTAAATAAAGATTGACAATCATAATACTTAGATATAGGTACACAACTCCGCTGAGGACATAAGTATAGATATAGTATAGGTACTCACCCTCTAAAAGAGGTTAAGTTTAAGTAAAATAGAGCTCGGCTCTCATTAAGGTATTGCCTTTTACGGGTATATATCATGATGCTATCTCACTCACACTATAGCTTTCGCTCGCACCTCGCTCCGTCCTTGTCGTGACTCGGACCTCTCTTTCATAACGAAAACTACGTGCGGTAGTCACTATTTGGGAGCAGGGAAATGTTATAGAAGTAGCGCCAAAACAGGCTACGTTACTCTCAATCGAGCGAAGTTCTATGCCCACCGACTATACCACCTTGTCGGTAGCAAGAGTAAAATGTCGCTTAGAAATAAGTTGACAATTTACAAAACTTGCATCCGCCCCGTGATGACATACGCCAGTCCGGTGTTTGCTCACGCTTCTTCAAACAGCATTAAGAAAATGCAAAGTTTCCAAAACAATTTCTTGCTGAGAGCCTCGGGTCAACCGTGGTTCGTACGCCGCAAGAATCTCCATAAAGATTTCGACATGCCCTCAGTAGCCCAATATATGAAAGAAGCGTCTGAGCGCTTCTTTGATAAGGCAAAAAATCACTCCAATCCGCTCATAGTCAAAGCCGCCACGTACACGCCCCAGGAGGATGTCGCTGCCCGACTCCGTCGGCCTCGGCACGTTTTGGACGACCCTGACGATTCCTACACCGCGTACTGTAGAACAACAGCCAACACCGCCTTTAGCACTTCAAGTACTGCACAACATTTTAGTTCGCATCACCGCACCCGCCGAAGGGTGCGAGGTCCCGTATTTCATTTCGGCCGACACAGACATGTGCCTGGCCGTTTTTCCCCTGCCCACCCTACGGACGACGGCCCAAGCCGAGGTCCGAGCCTATAGAGGCGCCCTTGAGGCCAGAGTCCGACTCACCCCCAGATCGGGCCCGCTAGAAAGGAGCCCGGCAGCGGCCCGGCCTGTTTCGGCAGTTCCGGTCCCGTCGGCGCCACCACTAGCGGGTTCGCCGCTTGGTAGGGTGCCTTTTGCACTCCACATTGGCCCGATCACGCCTGCTAGTATGGGGCTCGACACGTACGAGTCTGAGGCTTCGCTGCGCGAAGCCTCACACTCGGCCGGGTCGGGCGACCGCTAGCGGGGCGGACCTAGGCCGTGCGCCTTCAGCGCACGCCACAACTGCCCGGGTTAAGCTGGCGAATGTCTTCCTCAAAGGCACTCAGCGATAGGTCCGTCCATAATTTAAAAAATTTAAAGCTACGTTACTGTACTGAACACAGTCCAGTCATTAGTATACAGTCCACTCAAGATCTCAGGAACAGCGACAAATAGCAGATAGTCCAGGAACACCTTCAAGCTGAGAACATAGTGCAGGAAGATCAACTTTCATTTCAACACGTCCTCCTCGTACAACACAGAACTCTCAACTCAACAACAGGCGATCAGTAACGGGATAGAAGTCTAGGCGTAATCCAGCGATAGTTGCATAAGGGATAGTTGTCCAAATAGAACATCCCGCACAGCTTTCATTGGCCGGATCAGCTGGAAATTTGCTAGAGCAGAGATGCTCGGATGAAGGAAGTATTATTTTCGTAGTTAACAGTTTTTTATATGGTTTAAGATACGTACGTGGGGTTTTTTCCTCATATTTTTCTTTAATTCACAATGTTGACCTCCATTTTCAACCTGATTGCGTCAACATAAGCGCCGAAAATTGTCTTTCGGTTGAGGATCACGAATCCTGCTTCTATTAGTTTTCGTCTTAATTCTCCTTTTTTAACGTTGTCTGCAAAATTTATTTATAATAGCCCCAGGTAATCATTATTGGAATTTAAATTCGGTTAACATGCAGACCAACTGATCAGCCAATTACGCTCAATCCGATCAAATTCAACAACTTCAAAAATTGCCATGGAATCAATAACACAACTACAACTTTACCAAAACACGTTATGTCTCACTTACTTAAATAATTCATTTAAGCAATTTTGAATACCTTAAATGAAGCAATTAAGTACCTACTCCTAAGTTGTTAGCAGCTTTTTGCCAAATGTTAAGTTGTTGCTTGTTCCTAAAATTACCATTGGCACTAATAGTGACTAAGTAATTGTAAACGAGCTGTAACTAAGTACCTCTATAGTTAAACTTCAACTTATTAAAAAAGCTTTCGGGTGCAGTGCATACGTTATTATCACAATATAAATCCAACAAGAGCCTTTGATCCAATAGGTACTCCTCATAACTTTTTATTAATACACAGGCAGTATTTTGGTTTTGTATTTTTTTGTGATCTTACAGTTTATTGTTGGCGCTGATGGGATAACGGGCCTAACCTATGAACATTCTCCAGCGGAAGGACAACCAATAGCTGTCCTAACTGACTATATTATCCAATACATGTATGGTTTGTTGTATAACATTTTCAATTTTCATACACTGGCTATAAAAAGTTACAGTTCTTGAAATTCACTTTGCGGCAAACCAAATTGCGGAGAAATCGGTACCTACTACATATTATGATTTTTATTATTAGTCCGATTGACGTTGCTTGCCTTGATGGTTTACTACATCGAAGTGAAAATCACTAGGTACCTACCTCGAAGAGGGTTACTATCTTAACGGGTCTTTTTTGCCTCGATGCTCGTTACCTCGTTTGGTCGTTCGTTATTCCGAAAGCCCGTTAATACTATTTTGGTGTGTATACCCACACCAAACTAAAGGTGTAAGTAATAATTATTTTACATATCAAAACGTTTATTAAGTAGGTTTGTTTGGTGTGTTTGGTTGAACGCGCTAATCTAAGGAACCACTGATTCGAATTAAATAATTGTTTTAGTGTTGGATAGTACCTACATATAATGAGAAAGGTTTTGGCTATATAATATCACGCAACGACGAATAGGAGCGGAGCATCATTGGAAGATGTTGCAAAAACAGGAAAAAATATTCCTTTTGAGAGATTCCGTTGCATGCGCTGCGTGCGTACCTAAACGGTTTAAGTTACCTACGCAAAAAACATATACATATGTATGACGAAAGAAGTCCGTTACAAACAACATATGTCTATCTTTGACTTACTAGTTAGAAATAAAATGTCATGATCTTTCGACCTATCGATGTAGTAAACCATCGAGGTACAGACCTCAAGTCAAAGCATTCATCGCGGCATCGTCAATCGAACTAAAATTCAAAATTCGCATTGCGTGCGGAGCAGGCAAGCACATCAACAAAACATGAATGCCTACGTTAGCTAATAGTAAACGTTACACTTGTTCGTGAATTTTGAGAATAATATGAGTAAGTAGATCGTTTTTTTTAATTTAATTACATATTGGTCAAAAATACACTACTTACTTAGGAAATTATCGACCTGCTAAACTTTTTGTTTTTAGCAACGTCGCAGATTCTGACGAAAAAGTGTATTACCTAGATACACTTTTTAGTTTTAGTTTTAGTAGTAGGTATAGTAATAATAGTTTTAGACACTATTAAGTTGTCATATTATTTTATCAGTTATTATTACCCCCTAAAAAGTAGTTAAGATAATAATGATAACTAATATTCTATTAACCTCCTCAGAACTTTAAACTATTTTCAGTGAACAAGGTAAAAAATCATCGACGCAGTCAGCGAGGCCCAAGGACCCAGTACTTTTAAAGTTTAATACGAATAATGTAGTTTCTGATATGATATCTACTGCCAAAACTAACTTGAACAGGTGAGCAGAGGTTTTTTTTAAAAAGAATCTTAAATAGATTTGCGGCCGATTTTTCAATCGCCAGATAACTTTATCTGATGAATAAAATTGATGTTTTGACACAATTTCTACACGAATACTGTCAAATGTCAAACTTATTCTTCAAATAAAAGATCTGAATATTGAAAAATCGGCCCTAAATCTTATTGAATAATGTGCACGACGGCCATTATAGGTAGTAATATTTTTTAGTTTTACTAGACCGGGAGATAGTGACAAAATTTCCGGTCATTTGTACCAATTATGGCGACCGTTCAGGCCTTCAGACCCTTCTAATTACGTAATGACGAAAAGGAAAATTATGGTCATAGCACTGGTATCGGCGGCCCAATCACGTGAGCATTAATCGAACGTGTCGGATAAGTTACAAGTGTCAAATGATTTGTAGGTACCACAAAAGTTCTTGTATTCTCCGATATTCGATGAAAAAAAGAAGTAGGCGGTAGCTAATGCCATACTTCTTCGGTATGACTTAGGTACAGCCCGCCATACCGACGAGAACACATTAATTTTAAAAAATCTATTTACCCTTTTGTACCAGGCTAATTTACACAGCTACTTATCGTCGAGTAGATTCATGTATTCACAAAAATCCCCATGTCATACTTTTCCGACGGTTCCAAATGGCCGCCATACCGCAAAGGAGTTAGTTTTTTTTAGAAAAACGATTTGTATATTATATTATCTTTAAATATATTATTTTTGTTTACTTTTTACTACTACAAGAGCAGTTTAAAACTAAATATAACTGGAGGGACGTTCCTTATTCAAAAGGAAGTGATGGATATAATAAGATCAACCACTTTCATCTAAATTCAGCGATGCTTGAGCCAGTGTAAAGGAAAATGGACTGGTCAAAATGTGGCATAAGCATTGATAGCAATAATTTATAAAACCACCGATTACATTATTCTTTTTTGTAATCGATCAGATTCAGAAGAATTCAATTTGATGTTTCAACAACGGGAATATTGTAACAAAACAGAAAGAAAGAAAGAAGGAAGGAATAAACACTTTAAAAACTAAGCTCACGATAAACAGTATAGAACATAAGACATATTACTAGATACCAAATACTACAGATCCAATGCCCGTCCGCATAGGTAGCGACAAGGTCGAGCGCACGGACCAGTTTAAATACCTTGGATCTGTACTTCACGCGTCGGGAGACATCGATTGCGACGTCAAAGCACGCATTGTCATGCGCGCGGTGTCATTTGTGACCCCAGAATGCCGGTTAAGCTGAAAGGACAAATGTATGAGTCCATCATTAGGCCTGTCCTTTTATATGGCAGCGAAGCGTGGCCGCTACTTGAGCGACAAAAGCAGGAGCTGCGTGTCACGGAGATGAATATGCTGCGGTGGATGTGCGGAGACACGCGGAAGGACCGCGTGAGGAACTCGCGCTCCCGCGATAGCCTTCGTGTCCGTGATATTGCAGAAAAACTGCAGGAGAGTCTCCTACGCTGGTACGGCCATGTTTTGCGGAAACCGGCAAGCTACGTAGAAAACAAATGTCTGGCCATGCTACCACCGCCAGATCCTGGCAAAAGGGGTAGACCCAAGAAATGCTGGCTTGACGTCGTGAGGGCTGACATGCGTACCAATGATCTCACAACTAGAGACGCTCAAGACCGTGCGAAGTGAAGGAGTAAATCAAGGAAATCGGACCCTGGGCTTCAAAGCAATGTCTTTGAACGCAACCGGGATTGACCGTATAGATGAAGAAGAAGACTAGATACCAAACACTACATATGTTTCTTGGGCCAAATTATTTCTGGAAAACATGGAACAAATAATAATATATAGTTTTTTTTTAATTCATGCTAATACTATCACTAACTTAGGAATAAAAGACTTGGCTGCTAAACAAGAACCTAAATAAGCTAAGAGTTTACCAATACCGATAGTAATGGACTCTAATGCAAGTATAGGAAAAAAAAAATTTTAAAAAGAATGGCTATCATCTGGCATCATCATTACTAATTTTGTCGGCAGAGTTTAAAAACTTTCTTCTCTACATTTCATACCATTTTCGTGATCTCATGATAAGCTCGTCTTCTAGGTTTTCTTCTCCTCCACTCCACATAATTTCTACTGTATTCTCAATTATAAAAGCATGTATTTGCTATTTTACTACTATTACCTTTGAGCAGCATGTTTCCTCTCTAATTTTCAATGGTCTGCAGTATATTTCTCTTTTCTACTCCTTTTTACGATCTTCATAACCTTCCAATTGGTATTTGTTTACTTTCAGCTAATCTTTTCCATGACCACATTACAAGAGCTTTCATTATTTCTCTATCTGTCAGTTATTACAATAGATTACTTAAATGAAAAAATAAGGATAATAGACAAAAAAGTGCCCAAAATTTTCTATGATATAGATACACTTTTATCTAAAGCTTAATATACATGTGATATTATTACGAGAAGATATGTTAGAAAACAACAATACACGATTCACGTTTCGATTCGATGTCACGTTTGGCTATCTTCTATTACGATAATGCGCTTCTGATGTTCACTTTTTCGAATGCATCTTGATATTTTGGTCTTGAAAAAGTACTGACGTTAAAATTTAATGTCATGTTGCATGCATGTTTTTGTTGTAGAATAATTATTGTTTAGCCTGAGATCCTTAAACAGTGTATCCATTAACGTTACCAAGCTTTCCAGCTTTAAAGGTTTTGCTGGAATGTCGAAATTCTTGTTCAATCTTACCCTTTATTTACTTTCAATTATTGTTTCCTCGTTATTATATACTACAAAATATAAACTTTGATCCCTGCAGTACAAGCCTTCTTTTTTTTGTGATGTTTATCATTCTTATCACAGTGACTATCAAAAGCCTGTTTTAAATCTATTACTTAATGCTATGTGTGTTTTCAGATCCAAGTCCATTCTTCTATTCATTACTCGTCTTAGAGCTAATATTAATACTCTGGACCTTCTGTCCTACTTGAATCTGTACTGATTGTTAAACTCTATTTTTTTGTTTGGCCTAATCCTGTTTTAGAAAATTTTTTGTAGTAGTTTCATCTGGCACTAAAGCAAAAATGATCAAATCTATTGATACAATACCAGCGCATGTTTCCATCTTTAGGCCACTATGTTATTCGAATGAATAATAATATTTATTTATTTATATATCTGTGTTATATATTTATATAACACAGATTAGGAAAACATAAGTATCAACATGATAGGCCTTAAACAACAGTCAGTAAGGAGCAATTTTAGTAAGTGCAAATATTTTAACAGAGCATCTAATTATATTAAACAAATATGGCCCTAGCATTTATTTTTAAATATTCAGGCTAGTTTTTTTTTTAACTTTTCCTAACAAAATAATTATAATATTTTGAAGAGTACCCGGAGTACGAGAATAACCTGACATGAACTTACTTTTCGGCTTCCACTCATCACCTCTCTCTTTCATGTCACTCTTCCTCATTCTTAAGTTGTGTCAAATGTGGCGGCCGCGCATCGCGCAAATCAGTGACTCAGCGCTACACGCGCCATACGCGTCATAAGGATAGACTCCACACCACAAGCTACGTTACCTTACCCAAAGCTATCACACCACACAAGAAGTGACACTGAGCTACATAATATTATTACTTCACCTGTGTAAAACAAAATTTACCTATGCGCTAATTTTGCGTATTTTTTTATCAATAATTAAAGAGAGAAATTTCCAACGAATCAGAGCGACTCTATTTAAAGCTTGAAATTAATTAACAATTAAAATTAATTTACAATGTTTCTACTGACCAAAGGAACCAGACAGACATGTATGTAATGCAGTGAGCAAAACAAAAATATCGGACACGGGTAAGGCAATAAATACTGCTTCGCTTCGTTTCGGTGGAAATGCACCCTAATATTGGATGTGAGTAGTAAGTATTTGTGAATAAGTAAAACTCATCTATAATGTAACTTTGTTTTTATTTGAACACTTCGACTGATTGCAACGAATTATGACTTTTTAGCATACTTTTTAGGCTTTGCACAACAAACAAAATGTAAACATAGCCAAGTCTAAACTAATCGATATTACGCATTTATTTAGACATTTTTACAGATTCTTATTTTCACCTATCAAATTAAGTGTTGGACGCCGACGACCGCGCCCATTTTCTCGCAGTACGCACTGTCACCACCACGATCGAGGAATGCCTATGCACTGTACTGAGCACTTATTGTTCACTAGACATCACGTCAAATGCACTTGCGATTCGCGCACGTAATTGTTTCACTGTACGACTTGCATGGCTGTCGTTCTATTACACAAGGTCTTTAGCCCTACCCCACACATGAAAGTCCATCGGCGTCAGGTCAGGTGAACGTGGCGGCCAGCAAATAAGGCTACCGCGCCCAAGTCTCCCGAACTCTACTCAGGAGAAGAGGAAAGGGATGGTAACCACGCCGCGCAGATAGTGGCTTACTCCAAAAATACGTGTAGCGTCTGCGGTGCTTGCCAATGGGTGCCGGTGAAAGAAATCCAGCACGTTATCTTCCAGGTGTCGTGGCCTTGGCGAGCCTGCCCAAGTCGAGACTTGCGAATGATAACGACGCGTCCAAATCTTACGGCGTACAGTTCTTGTGATCGCAACATAATTCCACCTGCGTCATGATAGCAGCAGATAGCCATATTTATGACATGGCATTTTGGTTGGATGCGCATACGAGTAGGTACCTACAACGCGTTTTATGACATGGCATTTTGGTTGGATGCGCATACGAGTAGGTACCTACAACGCGTTCAGGCGTACAACACGACGAAATGTTTTTAGCGAACTGATGATGAATGAACCGCTCCCGCGCCGGCCGAGTCAGCGGGGCGGGGCGGGGCGCGGTAGTGGCGGGCTGGCAACGTGCGAGATTCGAGCCGCGCGACGCGGCCGCTTTGTCTGGTCCATTGATAAAACTACCGAAAGTTCGGAAGCGAGAATTCTTTGCCTTACACGGGATGTTGTGTTTTACTTTTTTGACAAAATCTGTTTTGGTGTTTTCCTTGAAAACTAGCGTATAAACAATTATAATTTTTGCATAGAAATCATTTATTAAATTTATCGAACTTATCCTGTAAATATTTGCACTAACTAAAATAATGTAATAAAGTAATTACCAAAAAAAATATATGGCAGCGAAGCGTGGCCGCTACTTCAACGACACAAGCAGGACCTGCGTGTCACGGATATGAATTTGCTACGGTGGATGTGCGGAGTCACGCGGAAGGACCGCGTGAGGAACTCGCGCATCCGCGGTAGACAAACTGCAGAAGAGTCGCCTACGCTGGTACGGCCATGTTTTGCGGAAACCAGCAAGCTACGTAAGAAACAAATGTCTGGCCATGACGCCACCGCCAGGTCCTGGCAAAAGGGGTAGACACAAGAAATGTTGGCTTGACGTCGTGTGCCAATGATCTCATAACTTAAGAGAGAGACGCTTAAGACCGCGCGAAGTGGAGGAGTAAATCGAGGAAAGCGGACCCTGGGCTCCAAAGCAATAGGTTTGGACGCAACCGGAATTGACCGTATAGATGAAGAAGAAGAGTAAAGAGCAATATGTGCGGGCGCACCCACTTTCAAAAACTTTAATGCGCGATATCTCGAAATTGTGTTTTTAGACTTGTGCCTGTACTGAATTCAGTAAGCGATATTTTCATTTTTCAAAGAAAGTATTGCGTCACAAACGACGAAACCTTGGTAGATTGCCGTCAGATACGGTTTGTTATCCACCTAGATATGCGAGATCTCTGTAAGATGGTTCAGACAGCCAGAATTACATGACGCATCATATCCGAGGGGCGGTCTGAAACAAGTAACAAGTTCACTATAGCTTTAAATTTTATTTTTCAGACTGGCCGACAACTTGGAACTAAATTGTTTCACGTACGAAAAATATGGTAAAAACTTTATTAAAACTCAAAAGATGAGTCCAGACAGCTATTTGCAAATGGCAATGCAATATGCATTTTACAGGTTAGTGACATTATTTTATATTCGAATTATGAGTAGTCTGGTAAAATAGACATTTCATAATTAATCATAAATTTAGACAGAGTTGTATTTTGGTAGAAAACCAGTAGAACCCATAAATCCCTTGAGAGCTAAAAAAAGTTCAAAGGTTCAAAGTATTCAAGACAAAAGGTAAAAAAAATAGTTTTTAAAAAATTTCTCTGAAACGGTAAGTTTTATTAAAAACTAGCTGTCCCGGCGAACGTCGTACCGCCTCAATTTTTTTAAAAATTTTGTTATATTTTATTATTTATTCTGCTATTCGGGGTGGAGACGAATCCAACAAATCAAAGATTATAAAAATCGGTCCAGCCGTTCTCGACTTATAAATGGTGTAACTAACCCGACTTTGTTTCATATATGTCGTAGCCAGATCGTAAAATTGACCAATTCATGATGTGACCGATCATTTCTTAAAAGGGTGGTATTTCGTGATATGGCCAACTAAAACAGACCATATCGTTTAAACGTCAACATTCAATGAAATGGCAATCCACGTTTGGCCATATCATTAAATTACAAATATGTTTAAAAGTTACTTGAATTTGTTTAATATTTGTAATATTGGTCGATAGATAAATTAAACATTATAAATAGTTATTATTTTTAAACAAAACTAATAAATAAAAACACTTGAATTGCTAAATAACCTAACTAACCTCTCAAATAGGCTAGTTTCCTGGGTCAAAAAATGATTATTCTATTTAGTCCGTCAGTTAGATTATCAAATAATATTGGACCCATATTTTGTCTTTTGTCAATCAACCAAAAAATGGCGAAGATAAAGCGCATCAAAATGAGCACGTGACGTCACGTCTTGCTAATAAGTGTCGCAAGGCGTGACGTTACGCGGAACTTTAACGAGCTATATCTTCATAATTTTTTGTTTGATTCAGAAAAGAAAAAATACGTGTCCAATATTTTCTGTTAATTCAACTGGCGGACTAATTAGATTTTTTTAGGAAACCACTACGTTCTGCCCCCTTATTACGTAAAAATAAGAAATCAGCAATAATTGCGCGACAGACGCGCAATTGATAGCTTAGCGTCAAAAAAAACCGTATTACGTACGTGATCGCTTGCTGGTGGTTTGAATTAGTGTTGCACAATAATAGCAATTAAACTGTTAACAGTATCGATTAGTAAATTACAGGAATAGTGTTAATTAAACTCAATACTATCGATAGTATTGATCCCTTAGTAGAACTAATAAACTATCGATAGTATTGCTCTTCAATATCGATAAATTATGAATACTACTAGGTATTGATAGTATCGATACTTTTGTACTTTCGATAGTCACGTGTATTGCAATTGCAATAGTAGGTATTAGTCATAGTGATGTGACTTATAGTCAATTGAAATATAACAATTTTGCTTACTGTTACGCACTCTGACTGAACTATGTTGTCATTAAACAAAAACGAACACAATCTAAATTTTCAGTATTTCTTACAATACCTGTGCACTGCAACTGATGGCATTAAAATACAGTCTACAAACGATAGTTTAAAACTATCGACAGAATTGATACAATTGATAGTTATTGTATTAAACGTAACAAAACTATCGATAATATTGATAATATTGACAGTTATTATACTAAATTTAACAAAACTATCGATGGAATCGATACTATTGCTAGTTTTATTGCTATGATGGTGAAAGACTATCGATACTTTCGATAGTATTGCTGCGTATCAATAGTTTTTGTATATTGTGCTATCGCTATCGTAACTTAATTTATAGGTATCTATCGATAGTCAAACTATCGATGGTTCGGTAACACTAGTTTGAAACAACAATTTAGTAGCTTTATCGGAACGTCAAACAAACGTCACGTCAGATTTTTCAAATGAAACGATAATGGGAAAAATGGGCCCACCTCCCACCCCCAGAAGAAAGGCGTGTAGAAAAGTTGACATGTTTAGCTTAGAAGTAGAAATTATTAGTTTAGAAAACCGTTTTTTTTTGTGTCCAAATATTTAAATTACTCATTTCTACACCATTTGTTACAATATCATCATCATCATCATCATCATTTCAGCCATAGGACGTCCACTGCTGAACATAGGCCTCCCCCAGTGACTTCTAGATTGGCCGGTTGGAAGCGGCCCGCATCCAGCGGCATCCTGCAACCTTTACCAGGTCGTCTGTCCACCTTGTAGGTGGACGTCCTACGCTGCGCTTGCCGGTACGTAGCCTCCATTCCAGAACCTTTCTGCCCCATCAGCCGTCAGTTCTACCTGCTATGTGCCCCGCCCACTGCCACTTCAGCTTGCTAATCTGTTGGGCTATGTCAGCAACTTTTGTTCGTTTACGAATCTCCTCATTCCGGATTCGATCTCGCAAAGAAACACCGAGCATAGCCCTTTCCATAGCACTCTGTGCAACCTTGAGCTTTCTTATGAGGCCCATAGTGAGAGGCCACGTTTCAGTTCCATATGTCATCACTGGTAACACACACTGGTTGTAGACTTTCGTCTTTAGGCACTGAGGTATTTTGGACGAGAAGACGTTACGTAGTTTTCTGAACGCTGCCCAGCCGAGTTGGATTCGACGATTGACCTCCTTCTCAAAATTTGACCTACCCAATTGGATCACTTGTCCCAGGTAGACATATTTGTTAACAATTTCAAGAGAAGAGCTCCCAACTGATACTGGGTAGGGCGCAACATGGGCATTGGACATGATCTTTGTTTTGTCCATGTTCATCCGAAGGCCTACTTGTTGGGAAACTCGACTAAGGCCATCGAGCATTGTGCCGAGGTCTTCAAGCGATTCTGCCATGACCACGATATCGTCGGCAAACCGAAGGTGAGTGATTTACTCGCCGTTAATGTTGATGCCGAATCCTTTCCATTCCAGGAGCTTAAAGGCGTCTTTCAATGCAGCGGTGAACAGTTTCAGAGATATAACATCTCCCTGCCTTACGCCGCGCTGCAGAGGAATCGCCTTCGTGCTGCTGCCCTGTACTCAGACCGACATGGTGGCGTTTTTGTATAAACACTTTAGCACCTCGATGTACTGATAGTCAATATGGCACCGCTGGAGAGATTGTAGCACTGCCCAGGTTACAATATAGTTTCTTTAAAAGTCTTAATAATGACAATTATTATTTTCGTCTTATTAATGACAATTATTATTTAGCTTTCAATTACTCATCTCCTCTCTCTCTCTTTCTAGCATCTACTTTAGCTAATACGCGAGATGTGATCAGTAATTGTTTTTATCGTGAATCTTCGTCTCGGGTAGCGCCGGCGCGGCAGCATCTTGTTATCATTTCTTAAGATAAAACGTATGTGTTTTAATAGGTAATATTTGGCAGATCGACACCAATAGTATGATTTTGGTTTTTCAACCTTGTTTTGTAGAATGTCATCTTTGGTTAATACATAATGAGAACTAAAATAATACTACACCATTAACTTTAAACTCGTTTATTATCAAACAAGCCAATTACTCGACGCCCTCCATAGTCGAGAGACGACCACGCTGGATTTGGCGTTACCATTTTTGAGGTCCCGGGTTCGATTCAATTTGAGCTTCAGATCGCAATATCAAAAAAGCCTTTGTATTAACATGTCTCGTGCTGTATTGTGGTTGGAATCGTTAAATATAGAAAACATAAGAGATGTAACTAGCAACACAGCACGATTGAGGCGTAGCCTTCGTGACCAAGCCAAGGTATTTAAGCTTTCTGACTCGGAGTTCAAAGCACACTACAGACAGACTGAATAAAAAGCTATTCACAGATCTATGTAGTGAACTTAAGCTCGTCATTGCACTGATCAAGCAAACCACAACACTGGAAAAAGGAAAAATATCGGTCAATATTTTTTTATTAACTTACACATAATACTGTTATAGATGATGTAGTATAAATTGGTTTCTAAACCAAAAACTTATATTTTTAACCTTAAAAATTACAACATTGCATGCGCCTTAATGAAACTGAACATAATTATTATGTATGCAGACCTTTAATTTATTATACAAGTCACCTTATTGGAGGTGGGCCCACGCTTCATATATGTTTTCCCATCATCCTTTTTACAACTGCTGCCGCAATCGCAAGCGATTGCTGTCAAAAGTTATAGGTAATACGAAAATGACACAAATTAAAACAGTTTGTACTGATTAAATGCACATTTTAGTTTATCTATTGTTCGGTAGAGGCAGCACTGTCATTAGATTGCTGTTTTTGTTTTTTGCGATTTTATAGCAATTATCAGCGTGTTCTGTTCTATATCATGAAATACCACCATTTTATGAAATGATCGGTCACATCATGAAATGATCAATTTTACGATCTGGCTGCTGGATGTCGCAGCCAACTGGTTGCAGCAGCAACTCTTTCATTGAACAACGCCATTCAACCACACGCTCAAATATCGATTAGCCGACTGGCTGAACACAACGTTCAACAGTATAGCTAGATGACGCGCCCAGCTAAGTTGTTAAACGACGATTTCTAGGGTAATCACCATTGTTTGTTGTATTCTTGGATCGAGTTTAAGAGGGAATCATAAAGTTAATAAAGTAAGTAATTATGCTACAAAATAAAAGCAAAATGAAGTATTATACCCTCTAGTGCACTAAACAATCTAATGAAATCAATGTCAAAAAAATATTAGGTATTTTAACGCTGTAACAAGCATTAAGACCACGGGATATAATAACTGGCAGGCATTCTTACCATTTTTCAGTTTTATCCACATAGAGTAGTAGGTACAATATCTGTGAAATTACAATAAAAATACCTTGATGATGAATTTCATAATCGCGCAACAAAATTTTGTATACCTTGATTCTCTTGAATCGCTGCAGGTAACTCCATTATTTGCACTTCTAAATAACACTGAAAACTAATTTATATACTTACTCATTATTTTTTCACCACAAAACAATTCGCACCGCTCAAAAAACACCAGCTGTTGCCGCCATTTTGTAAACTAGCGCCGCGGTGGCGGAGACATATACTAATTCAATGTTACGACGCCTTTTAAATCAGCCGTGATTTTGAATGTTTTAAATGCCTTAATGATTTAACTAAAAAATTAGGCTTGTGGTTGAATGTTTCATTGCGTTGTTCAATGAAAGGGCTAGCCGTGCAATTAAACGGCTATTTAAACCAGTTAGCTGCGACATATATATAGATATATCCAAGACAAGAATTGTTAGATTCAAAAATTATATTATCAACAAAATTACTTAATATTACTTAAACTTTTTCTTGTGAATCACCATTACTAAGTTATCGCAATTCTAAAAAAAAGTCAAAAATTTATTGCATATAAAACACAATAATTGTGAAATTAAAAATATAGATACTAATTAATTGGTAGGTAGGTACAAACTGTAAGTAATAGTAGGTAGATTTTGTGTGCATATCATGTAGGTTGAATGTAAATCCGTCAACTTTTTTAGGACGGCGATATCTTAGGAAGTTAGCGGCTTAATAAGCTGTAGGTAAGGAAAATAAGGCTTTTATCTAATGTATTTAATAAACGGTGAGACTAATCTTTATTTATTATCATAATTTGTTGTCGTATAGTTTATTGCTATGGGGCTCTGCTGCTGACATTGATTCAATCTTTGTATTGCAGAAAAGAGCCGTACCTACGTGTGTACGTAATATACTGTTTTGGAATTCGTGACCCTGAGGAAGATTTTTAAAGATATTATTAATTGTTAACAGTAGCCTAACATTACATTTTTGAAAAATTATGTACAGACAACAGCACGGCAACCACAAATTGAAAAATTATGTACAGACAACAGCACGGCAACCACAAAATGACAATTTTTCTCAATTGATATTGATCTTTACGCGTCGGACTTAAAGTTGAAAATCGGTTCAATGACCTTTAACTTTTTGGGTAGGTTGATCTGCCGTAAAAATCGAAGTTTGTTGAGCTTCAATCACCTTTTAGGTGATTCTCATCATTGTTATCCTCTACATATTCTACAAAGAAAGTGGTAATTTGATATCAAAATATTTGATATTAAAATGGCAGGACCACTGCGAAATACAATATTAACTAGAATTTAATAATTATTTAGAACTTACTTAAAATGTCACTTAACAAACATTTGCAAAATAACTAAATAAGAAGGTAACATCCTGGATTTAAAAGAGGTAAAATATTAATCTACAGAGAAAAATCATTTTTCTATCAACCACCTTTTTAGCTTAACATTTTTTTTAAATGTAGGGTGTTTGTGTCACAGACGTTTGTTTTATGATCACAGCTCTTATTAAGTAGCTTTGTCTGTTGGTCCTAAGCTCTTCAACGTCTCTCACATGCTGTGCTAATACAATATTTTTCCCTTTTTGCACAGTTTGAGGTTGGAAAGTTATATCATGTTGTATCGATTCAAATCCCGTACGTATTATTTATAACATTAATATTTTAGTTCAAGTAAGAAAATGACTTGTTATAATATGCAGAAACTTTTAGATATTTTCATCTAATTTCGAAGAAAAACAATCCGAAAATCATTTTTAAACCATCCAGTTGCCATAATTTGAGAGATCTTATGTTCAAAATAATTGTGGTCACTAGGGGCGCTGTCATCGCGCACACAGCGAATAGTACAACTACGTTTGAATCATTATTTATGTAAGGCAAAATGTTGCTTATATCCTCTTCTAGCCTATTGTATATTTAGTTTTTGAGTTTACGTAACAGGTCTTTTGAGAATTTTATTTTTATATCCGAGATTTTAGGCATTTCACCCATCTTAAGGCCTTAATGGCTTTATGCTTGCGGTGACGTTAGCGGCACAGACGTTACAGTACATAAGTACTAAAAAGCAATAGGTAATTTCGCAAGGGTATACATACATACATACATATTTATTAATCACTTAAAGTAAATAAAATCATTAAATATTTTTTTTGTTACACCACCTACACATACAGTAAAGAATGTTTTAGAGGGTACTTATGTGTTCGATATGTGCAATTAATATTAACCAAGTTTTTTTTTAGACTTCACCAAACCCCTGGCGCTCATTATGAATCAGCAGCAACCAGAATGTATGTTGGAGGTCGTACAGAGACAATACGATCGTGCTCAATTGAGTCTATTGAATTTGCAAAAACCATGCTAAATACCCAAAGCAGTCCAAAAGAAAAAGTACAAGCAATGAAGAATGCCATAAATGCACACAAAGATTATACAGTACAGGTAACAACAACTCATTTTTAGGTACTCGTCATAGAAGCAATCAAAGAAAATGTCGAAACATGTTGCCCGATTAATTTTCCTGAGGATGACCTCCGAAGCCGAGAGGCGAGCATACTGGACTTGGTGTTGCTATTTCTGAGGTCCTGGTTTCGATTCCCGGTCGGTCAAAGTAGAAATTTTCTATATTGTCTCGGGTCTGGGTATTGTGGTACAGTCGTTGTTTCTGATTTCTGTAAGTTCTGTAACATAAGTGCATAAGCTACTTATCATAGGATCAGGGCAATGTATGTGATGTTTTCCAATATTAATTATCAGTAAAGTCTCCTATTACAGAGGTAGTCAAAATTGGCACCTAATTCAGAGGTATTTTTATTTTCCTGTTTTACGTTCGTTGTAATGCGTACAAGTACACTAAAATAGAATTCTGTTATCTAAAATATTATATTGAATCACATACCTGACGTTTAAAAATACCACATGCGGGCAGCAAATTTTATCAAACAGTTTGTGCCACGGCGGCGATCCGGCAGGCCGGCGATGCGACATATATATAGATATATCCAAGACAAGAATTGTTAGATTCAAAAATTATATTTACAACAAAAATACTTAATAATTACTTAAACTTTTTCTTATGAATCACCATTACTAAGTTATCGCAATTCTAAAAAAAGTCAATAATTTATTGCAAATAAAGCAATAAGTGTTAAATTAATAAGTAAATTTTATTTAAAAAAATAAAACCGACTTCAAAACACTGAAATGCTAAAAATAATCCTAACACTTATGTACCTAATCAGTTACTTTTGGAGTCGGTGCCAGCCGATGAGAGATTCAATGTTTTTGTTTGCACCGACTCCAAAAGTAACTGATTAGGTACTTAAGTGTTAGGATTATTTTTAGCATTTCAGTGTTTTGAAGTCGGTTTTATTTTTTTAAATAAAATTTACTTATTTCATCTATTTTTAGTGATAAATCCTAATCTAACTGCTGAACACCGATTTCATCCCCTATTTTCCTACCCTTAGGGGTGATTTTTATTTTGCAAACTTTTATCATATTATCTTTGAAGTATAAGCTATTAAATAAAACAAAAATCATCAAAATCGGCTCATATTTGTCGAAGATAGGTAACAAGAACCACAACCAAAATATTATCTGGGTATATATTTGTTGATTTTCTCAAAAAGTTCTAAATCAATTTCGATAAAATTTATATGGGACCACCTCTGAAGTATGATCTACTAAACAAAAAAAGAATCATTAAAATCGATTCATAATTGGCGGAGTAATCGCGTAACAAATATACAAAAAAAAAAAAAAAAAAAAACATACAGTCGAATTGAGAACCTCCTCCTTTTTTGAAGTCGGTTGAAAATATAGATACTAATTAATTGGTACAAACTGTAAGTAATAGTAGGTAGATTTTGTGTGCATATCTTGGAGGTTGAATGTAAATCCGTCAACTTTTTTAGGACGGCGATATCTTAGGAAGTTAGCGGCTTAATAAGCTGTAGGTAAGGAAAATAAGGCTTTTATCTAATGTATTTAATAAACGGTGAGACTAATCTTTATTTATTATCATAATTTGTTGTCGTATAGTTTATTGCTATGGGGCTCTGCTGCTGACATTGATTCAATCTTTGTATTGCAGAAAAGAGCCGTACCTACGTCTGTACGTAATATACTGTTTTGGAATTCGTGACCCTGAGGAAGATTTTTAAAGATATTATTAATTGTTAACAGTAGCCTAACATTACATTTTTGAAAAATTATGTACAGACAACAGCACGGCAACCACAAATTGAAAAATTATGTACAGACAACAGCACGGCAACCACAAAATGTCAAATTTTCTCAATTGATATTGATCTTTACGCGTCGGACTTAAAGTTGAAAATCGGTTCAATGACCTTTAACTTTTTGGGTAGGTTGATCTGCCGTAAAAATCGAAGTTTGTTGAGCTTCAATCACCTTTTAGGTGATTCTCATCATTGTTATCCTCTACATATTCTACAAAGAAAGTGGTAATTTGATATCAAAATATTTGATATTAAAATGGCAGGACCACTGCGAAATACAATATTAACTAGAATTAATTAATTATTTAGTACTTACTTAAAATGTCACTTAACAAACATTTGCAAAATAAATAACTAAATAAGAAGGTAACATCCTGGATTTAAAAGAGGTAAAATATTCATCTACAGAGAAAAAACATTTTTCTATCAACCACCTTTTTAGCATAACTTACTTCTACTATATTTTTATGAATAGCTTTGAATATTAGCCTGGTTCCATTGCATAATTGAGGGGGTTTTAAATTTCGCAACAACATAACAGGGGTGCCCACGCGTAGAATAAGCCTATGGTAAGGCAAACCCGGAGGTTTTTTTAGCGAATACAGAAATTCTACAGGGTAATTCGTAGCGTCGTCTATGTTGACCACCATGTATATAGAAGTGTATAACATTTCTTCCTCCTCGAAATACTTTAACAGCATATCATTAATAGCATTTGCCCGCGGCTTCGCTGGCGCTTATCTAGATTAATTGCAATACCTATTAAAATAAAACTTAATACTTAGCTAATAGATTGCAATGCTGTATTGCATAGGTTGAAGCGCTAGATATTGACGCACTTCTTATTGGTCTGGTAATAAAAAACGATTCCGAGTTTTAAAACAAAATTTTGAAAAACCCTTTATAAGTGCACCCTTAAAACTTATAAAGAACCTACGTGCCAAATTTGAAATCTCTAGAAACAGTAGTTTGGGCTGTGCAATGATACATCAGTCAATCACTTTTGCCTTATATTGGCAGGAGTGTGATGTCTCAGAGTGTCAATTTGGGTTTCGTCCTGGCAACGGTACTCTGAACCCTGTTTTCGCCCTAAGGACCGTGATGGAGAGATACAGGACGAAGAACACCTCTGCACTTGCTCTTTCTTGATCTGCAGAAGGCCTTCGACTGTGTCCCTCGAGTGGTGATCTGGTGGGCACTGAGAACCAAAGGGGCCCCCGAGGCATATATTGACATTATTCGAGACATGTACCGCAGCTCCGATTCTCTGGTTCGGACCGCTGTTGGCGACACCAAATCGTTCCCCATCACCGTCGTAGTACACCAGGGTTCCGTCTTCAGTCCGTTTCTGTTCAGTGTGATATTAGACGTTGTGTCAGACAGCATCAGAGACTCACATGAGCAGCCACCATGGCTGCTGATGTATGCTTACGATATCGCACTGGTGGACGCGGACAGGGGCAGGCTGGTGAGACGGGTGAACGAGTGGAAACAGTCGTTTGAGAGCGGTGGTCTGAAATTCAATGTGGTGAAGACCGAGTACCTGGCCTGTAACTCTACAGATCCTACGCCCGTCCGCATAAGCGGAGACAAGGTCGAGCGCACGGACCAGTTTAAATACCTTGGATCTGTACTTCGCGCGTCGGGAGACATCGATTGCGACGTCAAAGCACGCATTGCTGCTGCGTGGGCCAAATGGCGAGAGGTGACTGGTGTCATTTGTGACCCCAGAATGCCAGTTAAGCTCAAAGGACAGATCTATAGGTCCATCATTAGGCCTGTCCTTTTATATGGCAGCGAAGCGTGGCCGCTATTTGAGCGACACAAGCAGGAGCTGCGTGTCACGGAGATAAATATGCTACGGTGGAGGAACTCGCGCATCCGCGGTAGCCTTTGTGTCTGTGATATTGCAGACAAACTTTAGGAGAGTCGCCTACGCTGGCACGGCCATGTTTTGCAGAAACCGGCAAGCTACGTAAGAAACAAATGTCTGGCCATGCCGCCACCGCCAGGTCCTGGCAAAAGGGGTAGACCCAAGAAATGCTGGCTTGACGTCGTGAGAGCTGACATGCGTGCCAATGATCTCGCAACTATAGACGCTCAAGACCGCACGAAGTGGAGGAGTAAATCAAGGAAAGCGGACCCTGGGCTCCAAAGCATTGGCTTTGACGCAACGGGGATTGACCGTATAGATAAAGAAGAAGAAAGCAAGGTGCTGCGCATACAACGGAGTGGTGTGGTCTTTTTGACTGTGAAGCAATAAAGACCGCGTCTGCCTGTCGATGCCCGCGGCTGCCCGCGACGTGTACTCAACGCACGTAGATTTCAAGTAGAGCGCGCGACGCAGACTAAGCTAGCCGCCCGCCGTTAATGTATACAAACTGGTTTGTGCGATCCTCGGCGGGCAGCCACAGACATGCTGCGGCGCGGGGCGGGCACTGGCGGCGCGGTCTTAATGACCACCGTGTGCGTCCGGCCCGCCCTTCCCCGTCGTGTGCGCAGGCCCCCGTAGACCCCAGGTGACGTCTCTGGAACACTTCAACAGCATTGAAACTAAACTAAAACAGACCTTCATCGATGGTTGAATCGGGTAAGCAACATTAGAGATCAGCGTTCCCTCCGTAATTCCTGTGTCCCATGGGAATTCCGAAAAACGATATACTTTATGTCACTTCCACAACTGAAAAGAATTTCATATGATGGAATACATCTCTAACGGCTTAGGCTGTAAAGCGTGCCAAAGAATTATAAACACACATTCATACGCTCGAAAAACATAACCCTCCTTCGGCAGCCGAATTAAAATAACAATGTATGTTGGGTTAGTTTGCAACCATAAGCCGAGATGATATGGACGCTGTTTAGCATTCGTGTGTTAGCCCACAAAAAATGCGGAATTGTGTTTCTGATTATTAAAAAATATCATAAAAAAATATTTAAATAGAAAATTGTAAAAAAATAATAATGCAAATTGTCTTTCTCAAATTTTACAATTTGCATTAATGTGTTATACCACATATTCGACTTAAGTTCGACTACAAACTTTATGATTTGTATGGTGGGTGAGCCGTATACAGTACCAAATAAATTGACAATTTTTATGACCATCATCATCATCATCAGCAGCCATTGGAAGCCCACTGTTGGACATACCAAAATTTTTATATTACGTCGAAAAAAACCGAAGAAGGGAAATCATGACGTTCTTTGGGCAATTATATACCTCGGTCACCAAACGTTTAGTACCTCAGCCGCAGATCCAATTGCCAAACTGACCAGATACTAAACAGAAGATATCCCTGATATCACAGCCTATATATACGAGATGCAATGATGGAATCACCTCAGAGCTCTCTAAATACCGATAAAAGTCCTTAACTCCGTTTTGCTCGAGGGGATATGGCTAGAGGCATGAAACAGGAGCGTAGTGGTTCTCTTCTTCAAAAAAGAAACACACAATTGGTGATAACCCTGCGACAACACTTGTGGACATGGCAGAGATTCGCTCAAAGACTCCGGCACAATGTAAACGAAGGTCATGTCGAATGCCCATGTTGCGCTATGGCCCAGTATCAGTTGGGATCCTAAAAATTGTTGACAAACACGTCTACCTGGGATAAGCAATCCATTTAAGTAGGTCCAGTTTTGAAAAAGAGGTCAATCGTTGAATCCAACTAGGCTGGATCGCGTTCCAAAAACTATACAACGTATGTAACACTGTGTGTGAGTCATCACTGACATGCATTTACCACAGTCTGCTATGTAAAGGGCTATGCTCGATGTTTCTTTGAGAGATCAAATAAAAAATGAGAAGATTCGTTAACTAACAATTGTCACTGACGTAGCCCAACAGTTTAGCAACCTAAAGTGGCAGTAGGCGGGGCACATAGTACGTAGAACTAACAGCCGTTGGGGCAAAAAGGTTCTAGAGTGGAGGCCAAGTACCTTAAAGTGCAGCGTGAGACGTCCAACCCTAAAAGTGGACAGGCGACCTGATAACGGTAGCAAGAAGCAGCTGAATGCAGGCCGCTTAAAACCTACCAATCTTGTCAACCAGTCAGTCAGATTACCAAGTCATTTAAGGAAGAATGATGATTTTATACGATCTCGGAAAACCTTATTTTGAGAATAATTATGCAAAAGACGATATGATGTTATTTTCCAAATAATAATTAGAGTAATAAAAAATAATCAGCATTATAACGTGTTTTGGCTATAAAAATATGCCTCTGTTATTTTGCAATTATGTGTTAAGGCACATAACACATTATTGCTAAAAAGAAAATCCCTAATTATATTTTAGCAATAACATTTTTTCTGAATTATTTAAAAAACATCCACATTATTAACAAGTTTTTATTAATAATATTAATCTTTAAAACGTTAGCCGTTTAACGGTACCGAATCCTTTTATATTGTATGATTAAAGCACAATAACATAAGGTCGTTGAAAAACTTTAAACGCTCGTAGCTCAAATGTGTCTAAGTGTGGGATAACACACGAATGCTACACAGCGTCATAAATAAGTTTAGTGATTTTTACTCTAAAAATTAAGGACTTTCAAGACACAACTCAATCTCCTTTTTCACCCCTACGGGCGGGGGTTGAAACATAAACTCAAAATTTGATGATTCTTTTTTTGAAACTGATATATCAACAATGAGTCGGTTTACCATTTTGTTTAAATAGATAACTGAGGTATAAAGTTCTATCCCCCTTTTCACCTACTTAATGGTTGATTTAAAATAATTTAATGTCCACAATATTAAATTTTAAAATCGATATAATTTTCGTAATTAACATTCCAAAAAACCATAAAAACGACACCAATATTGATATTCAGACATTTTAACCCCATCGCACCGCAACAGGGGGATGATATTTCACGTCCGCAACGTTGAATTTTAAAATCGTTGTTGTTTTCGAAATCTGCGACCCGATACACCATTGAAACAATACCCATATTGATTTTAAGACTTTGTCACCCCTGTGAAGTTTCAAATAAAATAGTCTAACTAAACTTGTTTCCCCATACACACTTTGGGCTTTCTTAGGGTGCACCCTAGACCTTATAAGGAACCTAAGAGCCAAATCTCTAGCACCAGCGTTTTGGGCTGCGCGTTGATATGTCAGTCAGTCAGTCAGTTTCTTCTTTTATGTATATAGATAGATAAGCCCATAATCATAACAAGTCAACATTCTGGTGTCCGTCAGGATGACTGGACCAAACGAATTATTTAGATGGGACCATGTGCACTATTGAATACCTATGTTCTACTATTTGATACTATTCATAAAACATTTGCTACCTTTGTATAATATCATTATTAAATAAATTAAATGTTTTATGAATGGTATCAATAGTAGAACATAGGTATTCAATAGTGCATATGGTCCCATCTAAATGTTTCGTTTGGTCCAGTCATCCTGACGGACACAACATTCTGAGGTGACATAAATTACTATACTCCGTATTAGGAACTGGCTATCTCCATTTTAGGCTCACCTCATACCTCCGTAATAGGGAAAATCGACTTGCGTATTTCATATATGTATTTTTTTACATAGTAAAACCCTTTCTTATTAAAAAAAGTTTTAAGAGTAATATACATTTTAATCCCTAATCTTGTTAACAATATTTTTTATAACTTGGCACGTTTATTAGTAATGCTTATTTTTCTGTCTTACTTTCCAATGTCACGAAATACCTCCGTAATAGGAGACTTCACCTTATATCTAAAGGTTCTAGAATGGAGGCCACGTACCGGTAAGCGCAGCGTAGGACGTCCACCCACAAGGTGGACAGACAACCTGGTAATGGTCGCAGAAAGACGCTGGATGCGGGCCGCTTCCTGCGGGTCAATCTGGAAGTCAATGGGGGAGGCCTATGTTCAGCCGTGGACGTCCTAATGATGATAATGTCATCATCATTATCATTTTAGCCATATCCATTATGTCTACTTGCTAGCTTGCTACCTAAATTAACCGCAGCGTAGGCAAGCCTCTGATTTGGAAGTTTATGTTTAACAGTGGACTCCCAAACCAAACAACAATCTCCTTCACAAACATATTTGTCAACAATTTCGAGAGTAGAGCTCTCAACGGATACTGGGTAAGTGGGTAGGGCGCAACATGATAATAATATTTATTTTAATGTCAATACCTACCTATCGGTTTCATTCCCAGATGTGAGAAAATAGTAAAATTTAACTACCGCCTTTGAAAGGGTTCCCTCTATCTGACAGAATCTTGTTGCTCCGAAATTCATTTGGCATAACACACTTGGCATAAACTTCTTAAAACGAATATTTGTAAAGCATAAAGTATGCTTTTCAAATAATTAATCATTATTTGGACGAATATTTATATGTCCGAATTCACATTGGCATACATTTAAGATGGCAGAATTTTATTAGGCATAATTTCGCTAAGCATAACGTTTACTTAGTGCGACGATTATTTGGTACAGTTTTACATGGCATACTATGAAATGGCAGAATTTAATTTGCTACAATTTCACTTGGCATACTATGAAGACGGCAGAATTTTATTTGAAATAATTTCTTTAGGCATATTGCTATTTCTTTGTATTTTAACCTCAAATTAAGATCTTGTCTTAAAAAGTCAATATGTTGTGTTAAAAAAGTCAGTGACAGAAACGAATTGGTGCAAAACCGATTCCACGCAGTCTTGTTTGCCTTACCCCTAGAGTGTAATTCAAATCCGCGTAGGCGCGGAGGGGCGAGGCGGCCCGCGAGCAGAGGAGCAGGTGGATTTTAAGGGCGCCGCCGCGGCTGAGGCTGGCCGGCTTGCTGGCCGCGGGGTGAGCGAAAACCTTCTGCGATGATAAGCTCGCGTGGGACCGCCGGAGCCCCGCAGCGCCGGAGCCGTGACAGAAACTATGCATGCTGCATGTTGCATGCTTGCTTGCATGCTGCATGCTTGCTTGCATGCTGCGTGCTTGCTTGCATGCTGCGTGCTTACTTGCATGCTGCATGATTGCTTGCATGCTGTATGCAGCACGCATGATTGCTTTATGCTTACTTGCATGCTGCATGTTTGCCTTGCTATGTATGGTATATGCTAGTATTGCTTGGGATACACAGGGAATAAAAACCATCTACGATCACAGTTAACTGTTTTATAAAGTAATAATACATGAAATTATTATAGATATAAAATGTATGCCAAAAGATGATTCTGAATGTAAACTTTCTGAGATGTTATCACATCAACTATCGTTACAACAAGAACTATCGTTCTGCCTTATAATCACTATAGATATTAAATTTATGCTAAAAACGACTCTGACTGTGATTTTTATGCGATATGATGGTTCTTCTTTTTTATTATTGTGGATATTAAAATTATGCCTAAAGATGATTCTGGCTTATAAAATTATGAGTGTTGAATGTCTGATAAATGAGTGAATGCCAAATGAATTTCTGCGAAAGGAAGTTGATGCCATTCGCTGATATGCATAATAAAATTATGACATTAAAAGTTCTGCGATAAAAGGTAGACCCCCTTTGAAATGGTACATTTTTTATTTTTATTATTATTATTTCAGCCATAGGTAGTCCACTGCTGAACATAGGCCTCCCCCAATGACCTATCATCGGGGGGATTGCCAATACTCGTCATGCTTGGCAGGCGGGTTGGCGAGCGCGGTTTTTTATAAGATTTCGCACTCAGACGCTGCTGCCCGTCTTGTGCTACAGGAATTAGTCGCCTCTTACGACACGCCTCCTGTTGGCGGTAGGGAAGTGTATTCTTTACGGCCGTACCCACATGGCACATTGTTATTGTTTACTGTTTATTATATTTTTTGTATTATTTAAGGCACTCCAAGGATATGGTGTGGATAGACATCTACTGGGATTAAAACTTATTGCTATAGAAAACGGCATCGAAGTTCCGAAATTATATTCTGACGCAGGGTATATTAAAAGTGCACACATGAGAATTTCTACAAGCCAGGTGAGTACCTTAAACATATGTTAAACATTTATTCAGGTTTCTTTAGCAAAGGGTAGATAGTTCTCGTCACCATCCAACAACAGTTCCAAACAAGCAGCTACAAGTTTATTGAGATATTATTCTATTAAATAATATGAGGTTTTTATTGTTTTTAAACTGTAATATAAGTTCCTTTGACAGTTTATCATTTTCTAAATGCTGTAATACTCGTACCTACAAACTTTGGTTGAGTAGTCTAGATAATTGGTTGGTGTGATAGTTAAAAGAATGGATCTTTATTATGTTTCCAGGTGGCCTGCAAATGTGATGGATTTATGTGTTACGGGCCATTAGTTCCTAATGGATATGCCACGTGCTACAACCCACGCGATAATGATATTAATTTCGCTACATCTTCATTTACCTTAAACACCGAAACCGACTGCAGTAAATACCGAATGGCTTTAGAACAGTCTCTCCAAGATATGCACGATATTTTACTTAAAACTACACAGTCAAAACTGTAAGCAATAATCCAAGGGTTTTAGCACCCCCAAAGGAACCAGATAATAAAAGATACCTACTTTGTCACTTGGAGCTGTGTTCACCCTATAATGTTGTTTTTTAAGTTAAGAGGACAATGGTGGAGGTAAACGTTTTATTATAAGTTTTCTGTTTAATATATAAAGGTACACTTATTATTTAGAAAGAGTTTTTTTTGGGACACATTAGGTTAAAATAATTTTAACCTAATGTGTCCCATCACGTTATAAATGTCTGACCAATATGACAGAGCAAATTGGTCATTTTCTCAATGTGACCAGACATTTTGGACATGTATTGTCACTAACGTCACATTCAATTCTATTGACAAACTATGAAAAAAAAACATTTGGTCACAAATAAGAGCATTATTATAAGAGAGAGGCTTTAGTAGTAATGATTTATAACAAAATGAAATTTCTAAAATCTGCAATTATACTGTTATTTATTTAAGGTTAACCACTTAATAAAATTAAATGTATTCATATTTCATTTGCACCTTACGTACAGACAACAGCTCGTCAACC
Source organism: Anania hortulata (assembly GCA_963576865.1). Taxonomy (NCBI): domain Eukaryota; kingdom Metazoa; phylum Arthropoda; class Insecta; order Lepidoptera; family Crambidae; genus Anania; species Anania hortulata. Next base: position 11,448,631 of record OY756388.1, on the reverse strand, counting down.
TACTATACCATAAGACGTCAAATTTTCTCAATTGATTTAAGACTTACTTAGTGGAATTCTACTTTTTTAAAAGTTATACTAAAAAATATATGTGACCATCGTGACAATAAATGTCCAATGTGACCGAGCATTTATCATAAATGACGGACGCTTATAGCATATGACCGTCAATTTACAACTCTAGGTTAAATTCTAAACATTAAGACAAAAAATAGGAGCTACGAGCTCGATTTTGAAGAGTAGTTTTTACTAAATCAGTTTTTACGGATGCGTTAGTAGACTTTCACGTTTTGACCTTCTACATGTGCTTTACTTACCTTCTCCACAAATGCAAAACCTTATACACTTCAGCTGATTATATATATACCTAGGTAATAAATTGATTTATCAAACAAATAATGTTTTTTTTTTTCTATTACTCATATTCGGAAAGTAGGCCTGATCTGAAGTTGCCTAAGGAGCGGAATAAAAGTAATAATTTTCAGCCCTAGGGAGACAACTTTCAACTGACAGCTGTCAAATTAAAAAAAAGAGTAAGTTCTATTTTCACATTTCATTTCAACATGGTTCAATGATGTTCCAACTTTACAAAGCTACTACATGACAGCGCGATGTACTTAAAATTGAAATAACGTAAGTAGTTAATTTTTAATTAAAGATTTTTTTTATAAGACTATTATAATTTACTTTCAACAATTTCTTTAAAATAACACATTTGGGCAAAATATTTACCATTTTTTCAATGATGATAATGAAAAATAATGGCTAAATAGCTGGCCGGCAACCGAAAAAAAAAAATTGGCGGGAAAGCGGTAATCCGATCTTCATTTGTTTTTTCGAGTTGTAGTTTTTTTTTTAATTTACAATTTTTTCCATAGCTAATCATGTTTTTATTTTTACTTCCCTTGTATTCGTAATAAAAAGCACAGTTTTAACCTCGGGTTAAAGACTTATTAGTCCCTCGAACTATTGGCTAATGCTGGTCAGATACCTCAAAACAGTCGAGTAAATAACGCCTCACTTCAAATTGGGGTCTTATTTTGTATAAGTTATTTTGTACTTTATTTCTTAGACATTAAGAGTTATATTTATATAAACGCGACCGGATTTTAACAAACGCGTGTGAATATCGACACAAACAAAACTGCACCTTAACGTTTGCGGTTGAGGTGCAGTTACGGTACGGTTGGGCGCGGGGGTTATGTCAATCGGTAGCCTGGCTCTTGGGAATTAAAATCGAGATCAAAATCAACATTGGGTTAAAAAGTTTTAAGAGACTGGTACAACGCTAGATCAAAATCCGGGCGACCTAGGTCATCAAGAACGGTAGAAAACGTAGAGAGTGTTAATCAGGCTGTTCGTGACGACCCGAACCTTTCAATTCGGAAGCGCGCAAGTGTTTTAAATGTGCATAGATCATCATTACATCACATTATGCACAAAGACCTAAAGCTGCACCCCTACAAAATTCAATTGGTGCAAGAATTAAAGCCCCAAGATGCCAGTCAGAAGCTTAATTTCGTAAGTCAGGTGATTGAGCGATTTTCAACGTTTACCAACATTTTGTTTTCGGATGAAGCTTATTTTTATCTTAATGGCCACGTAAATAAGCAGAACTGCCGCTACTGGAGTGCAACGAATTCGAAACGCAGACATCAGAAACCCTTACACAAAGACCTAAAGCTGCACCCCTACAAAATTCAATTGGTCAATCAATCGAATCACCCACACACGCAAACAAACACACAAATACACGACGGTAATACTAGTCCGGATTAAATCCGGACAGGCTTGTGTCAGACACCTTTCCAAAAACACGGCGGTTCCAAAAAAACCGTTACGCGATGTGTATCAAAATATATAACCAAATACCCGAACACAAGAAAACTCACAAATAATACATTTCGTCGGCTTATTGCAAGAACTCAATAAGTGACCAAAATGAAATGATGAGAAATAAATTAATGAACCTTTTCAATCTTAAACATACAATAATGATGTTAAATACAATAGGAGCAAAGAAAAAAAAAGCAGTGGAGTAGTGAAATATGTTTATTATTAAAATCAACAAAAATTAAATTTCTAGCACAAGTGTAATTTTTTTAAAAGCTAAAAAAACAAGTTAATGACTTCTTGCCATAAACATTTTATTACTAATCTTCACTTATCAATTCTGTAAGAAGATCATTTAAACTTATGGCAAAAATCAAAATATTGTTTAAAATATTAAATGAAAGAAAATTAACTCATTCAGAATACTAATTTTGAATTAAAATTTCGCATAAATTTTAACACAAACTTTTGCCAGTAAACTAGTACTTTTTGACAAGTAAAGTATGTTAATATTAAATTCTATATTTATTTGTTTATTTATTTATTTATATTCAGCCTTCGTATGAACACAAATTTGTTAAAAAACTGAATAAGCAAAGCTTCGCTCGCGTTAGTTTTGATTGTGAGTGAATGTATAAATGTTGACATTCACTCAACACTGACTGACTGACACTCAGTAACAAAAAAAAAAACTCTACAAAACTTCTTTCTTCTTCTTTTTCATCTAAACGGTCAATCCCGGTTGCGTCCAAAGCCATTGCTTTGGAGCCCAGGGTCCGCTTTCCTTGATTTACTCCTCCACTTCGCGCGGTCTTGAGCGTCTCTAGTTGTGAGATTATTGGCACGCATGTCAGCCCTCACGACGTCAAGCCAGCATTTCTTGGGTCTACCCCTTTTGCCAGGACCTGGCGGTGGCGGCATGGCCAGACATTTGTTTCCTACGTAGCTTGCCGGTTTTCGCAAAACATGGCCGTACCAGCGTAGGCGACTCTCCTGCAGTTTCTCTGCAATATCACGGACACGAAGGCTACCGCGGATGCGCGAGTTCCTCGCACGTTTATTTCGCGTGACTCCGCACATCCACCGCAGCATATTCATCTTCGTGACACGCAGCTCCTGCTTGTGTCGCTCAAGTAGCGACCACGCTTCGCTGCCATATAAAACGACAGGCCTAACGATGGACTTATAGATCTGTCCTTAAAGCTTAACAGGCATTCTGTCGCTAATGACACCAGACACTTCTTGCCATCTGTTCTCAATTCGACTGTATGTTTTTTTTTTTGTATGTATGTTACGCGATTACTCCGCCAATTATCAATCGATTTTAATGATTCTTTTTTTGTTTGGTAGATCATACTTCAGAGGCTGGTGGTCCCATATAAATTTTATTGAAATTGATTTAGAACTTTTTGAGAAAATCAACAAATATATACCCAGATAATATTTTGGTTGTGGTTCTTGTTACCTATCTTCGACAAATATGAGCCGATTTTGATGATTTTTGTTTTATTGAATAGCTTATACTTCAAAGATAATATGATAAAAGTTTGCAAAATAAAAATCAACCCTAAGGGTAGGAAATAGGGGATGAAATCGGTGTTCAGCAGTTAGATAAGGATTTATCACTAAAAATTGATGAAATAAGTAAATTTTATTTAAAAAAATAAAACCGACTTCAAAACACTAAAATGCTAAAAATAATCCTAACACTTAAGTACCTAATCAGTTACTTTTGGAGTCGGTGCAAACAAAAACATTGAATCTCTCATCGGCTGGCACCGACTCCAAAAGTAACTGATTAGGTACTTAAGTGTTAGGATTATTTTTAGCATTTTAGTGTTTTGAAGTCGGTTTTATTTTTTTAAATAATTAATATTTATTTTGTCTTGAGTTTATATCATTTTAATTGTATTACATTACAATCTTAATGAAATGAAATGAAATGTTTCCTACGTAGCTTGCCGGTTTCCGCAAAACATGGCCGTACCAGCGCAGGCGACTCTCCTGCAGTTTGTCTGCAATATCACGGACACGAAGGCTACCGCGGATGCGCGAGTTCCTCACGCGGTCCTTCCGCGTGACTCCGCACACCCACCGCAGCATATTCATCTCCGTGACACGCAGCTCCTGCTTGTGTCGCTCAAGTAGCAGCCACGCTTCGCTGCCATATAAAAGGATGATGGACTTATAGATCTGTCCGTTCAGCTTAACCGGCATTCTGGGGTCACAAATGACACCAGTCACCTTTCGACGTCGCGTGCGTTTTGACGGTTCACCTTCGATATCATCTATGAATGTCCAAACTCGCGAATTCGTTTTCGACATTTTATGACACCACACACAGTATTCTTTTATTTATTTCAAATAGATTTAACTTAGATCGGCGCAGCAATCACAAAACAAACAGGAAATAAAAATGTAAATAAACATATTACTACATGCTCAGCGGCCGCGCGATGACAAAGCCGAGTAATGACGAAAAGGCTCGACCACCTCCGACAAGTAGGTATTAGAATGATCGGCATAGCCGATTCGACTAGTCGGCAATTTGAAAACCGATTAGTCGGCTAGTCGGGTAGTCGGCTAGTCGGCAAATACTATAGTCGGCCCATCACTAGTAAAAATGTTTTGTCACGCGATTGGACTGATCACCCAAGAGTAAACAAAATCATTTATGCTGAAGAATTCATCTAGGTAGTAATGTTTTAATGTAGGTTTGGAATTTACGAGTACGTTTGAATGTTCTGTATGAAAGATGAAATAAAATATAAAATAAAGGAAGGGCACAAAAGGGGTACAAAACGGTGTCGAATCCTTCAGTTTGATCATGATGTAAACGAGCTTCTCAATTCTAAAAACTATGTCGGTAATTGTGTTCTTTTACAGATCTCCTCGTTTCTTATCTTATCTCGAAAAGAAACGCCAATCATAGCTTTCTCCGACTCTCCGTATTACGTTGGGTGACTTTGAGCTTGTTTAAGAGGTCAACAGTCAGTAATAATGACCCTGAAGAACAGCTTGTACACGTGGCTTAATAAGAGCGAGTTGGGTCTTAGCTCTTCAATAAGGCTTTACCATTTTTACCAGGGCAATAGTGCCCTGAAGGATGACGGAATTGAACAGTCTCTAGAGGCCTATAGGTATTGGTTTACCACCGGCTCTCAGAATTCCAGCGTTATTCCGTCCATGCCTAGTGGCTTATTGTTCTTAAGCTGTTTTAGAGCCACTCTAATCTTGTACAGGCTGATGTACGGAATATCTTCGGTATAATGTCAGGTGAGTTTGGCTCTGTTGTCCTGAGCTACTCGACTGACGGCTTACATGATGATATAGTTGTCTGTAGAATCTTTCGATCTCCCTCAGAATCTTAGGCGTGGAAGAAACTGCCATAGTCGGTCTTCACTGTTGTCAGCTGGCTTTGACCTTTAAACGAATATCTTGTGAAGAGTTTAGTGCCTTTGTTTCGCTCTATTGCCCTTTACGTAATATACTTACGCAAGAGGTGCGCAAATCATACCGCATTGATTATGAGATTTCTCTGTTCAGCGCACGCTGTCAGATCAACTATAGACTAGAGCTTCATTTTTCTCCGATCCACCATAAGTTAGAGGGTTTCTTTCAACCTTGTTATCCTGGTTAGAGGAGCATTCTCGGTGATGCAAAAAGTCTCTGACATGAATCTCCGACGACTTTTAAGCCTTCGCGGCACTGTAGAGCACTGGAACATTGGGTGGCGGGAATCATACTTCGCCTTGGTTCTTTCCACGAAGCTAGCTACTTCTCTACGGACCTCTGGTGACGCGATTCCAGACAGAGAATACAGCATACTTACTGGGGTCAGCTTCAAGTAGCCTGTAATTATCCAGCAAGTTTCGTGAAGTTCTGTATGCACCTGTTTTGCGTGTTCTGAGCGGCTCTATACAGGGCAGGCATACTAGCCAGCCGAGTAGCAGAGCGCTAGACAAGTTTTCCGTAGGACCTGTGCTGAAGCTTCCCATTTCCTAGAAGTAGGGCGCCGGAGGAGATTATTGCGGGCGCTGACCTTGAGCTTTACACTGTTGTAGTTAGCTTTATAAGTAAGTGCCCTGTCTGTCACCCCAAGGTAGATAGATAGATAGATAGATACTCTTTATTGCACACCATACAAGTAAATTACACATATTTTTACAGAAAGATGTACAATTTAGGCGGTCTTAGGTACTTTGGATTTGAGCAATGGGCGACTGGTACCCCACTCCAGGAAATATTAAGGGGGCGAGTTGCCTTTCGGTTGCGCAGGTGGAATGCTTTAAGTGTAGTAGGAGCTCAGTTCCTCCAACGCTTTTGACAGATTGGCCTCAACTTGTTCGAAGGAGGCGGCTTGTGAAGCCAACGCCAAATCGTCGGGGTATAAATATCGTGACGTGTCAGCGTGGCATGGCTGATCGTTTGTGTAGATGTTGAACATCATGGGGGCCAGTACACGTTCCTAGGGAAGGCCGTTTTTTTTTCTGTTAAGAGATGCACCTGGAGCGGCGAATGTGAAGGAGTTCTCTGAGAACTTTTACAAAATTCTGTTTTAGGTTTACTGTGTCATAGGATAGGCTGCTGATAGGTCCACGAACGCAACTCCAGTCATCTGATCGGAGTCGAGACCGTTGTCTATGTCTTGCGTGAGTTTAAGCGTTTGGCTGCAGCAAGACTTACCTGGGTCCCGATTCAGAACTGTTCAATAGTAAATTATCAAACGGAAAACCACGTGACACTATAAGATTTAACATTAGCGTCACGAGATGCACCGGTCTCGGCGACAGCCGATAGCCGACTACGTCACTTCGGTCTAAAGAGGATCACTTTAGGGCCACGTTAGTGGCAACAATTTAACATGCGGTCCACCCTGTCCTCACGAAGTAATATATGTATATAAAAATTATAAACAACTATTTAATTTGCGCTATACAACGACCATATAGTATTCGCTGTGTGCGCGATGACAGCGCCCCTAGTGACCACAAATTTTGTGGACTTAAGATCTCTCAAATTATGGCAACTGGATGGTTTAAGAATGATTTTCGGATTGTTTTTCTACAAAATTAGATGTAAATATCTAAAAAGTTTGTGCATATTATTATAAGTGATTTTTTTACTCGAACTAAAATATGAATTTACTAATACGTACGGGATTTGAATCGATACAACATGATATAACTTTCTAACGTCAAACTGTCCAAAAAGGGAAAAAATAGTGTAAGTACAGTATGTGAGAGAATTTGAAGAGCTTAGAACCAACGGACAAAGCTACTTAATAAGAGCTGTGATCATAAGACAAACGTCTGTGACACAAACTTCCTACAAACTTTATTCTTTTCACAGCAGCTATCCATTTAATACTTTGCTTTAATTTCCATCTTGATATTGGAAACGAATAAAACATGCACGAACTGTTTTCCTTATTGTTTCTACACCTTAAAACACAACACGTACTGTGACCCATTCGCGAGTTTTAACGTGTTTACTTAAAAATACTCAATAACGTAAGTATGAAATACTATAGAAATATAGCAATTTGACACATGACAGTCCAGAGTTATTTCACATTTCTGCTAAATTGCGTGCTGCTATCGATTTGACGGCCCCCACCACCCACTTTGCACATAGCGAATACTTAATCTTGCAATTATAATTAATTATTTTAGAAATTGCGTATCTGCGTGATCTGAAATTTAAATTTATATAAAAATTCGGGTCGAAGTGACCAAAAAGAATATGGTGGCGCCTAAAACCTTTAATATTCTTGGGTGCGGGTGGAATATAGAAAAATCTAGGAGTTTTCGAAAACCCTTAGGCCAGGTATAAAGTGGACTGTATCACTGCGTAATATATGAAAACACACAAAGATAAAGCACTTGCAAAATACCTTTAAATAAAATGGACGAAGAAAAGTAGAAGTGGAAAGACACGAAGAAAAATGGAGGGAACATGCACACTCACCAGTCTATCCGTCGGGCACGAGCACGTCTTGTCTACCAGTTGTCCTGAGCACCTCGCAAGCGATATCTTCAGCGTTTTCATACGTAAGTATAAAGTCTAAGAAAGCGAAAGATCACGCACAGAAAATAATTATAGAAAATCACACGCGTGCGTCTCTGCGTAGACGCAAAAGCAGAAGAATTTTGAAGTAGTTAAATGCATCGAATGCAGGCCGATGCATTGACAAAGACGGCCATACACAAAAAGGTACTTGTTGGAAAAGTATGGGAGATAGATAGGATAAAGGCATTTGCAAAGTGCGTTAAGCTACCCTATATTAACTTAATAAAAATCGCTAGATACGAAATTCACCACATACATTGCTCTGATCCTATGGCAAGTAAGTAGTAAGTAAGTAAGGTAACTAAAGCACATGTGTTACAGAAATCAGAATCAACGACGGTACCACAACACCCAGACCCGAGACTTATTGTCTAACTTTTCTATATTTTTCAACATTGACCGGCCGGGAATCGAACCCGGGACATCAGGGATAGCGATAGTCCTGTATGCTTGTCTTTCGGCTACGGAGGTCGTAAATAATTATTTATCTTAAGTTAATTAAACTAACCGCTCACAGCCACTCGAGGCGGCGGCAATGTCTCAAATTTCGCGGTGACGTCATCACGGCGCGCCGAACACTCGCCGCTCCGCCCGAGTCGTGAACAATCAAAGATTCACAATTGTTTATGTTAATGATTACATTAACATAAACAGTCATTCGAACCGTGTTTAGTTTATCTTGGTACGACATTGATTTGTATACTTATAGTCAAAAATAAACATCAGTAAAAAAAAGCTTAGTTGCAAAAAAAAAAATTGCGATTTTGCAACTTTGTTAATTTATATTTCAAAAAATAGATCGATAATGTATTGTTTTTAGTTATTAACAATTTAAATTGGTTCAATGTGATAAGGAAAAAAGAATAAAACCAGACATTTATAAGGACTTTTTTTAAAAAAATGGTTTTTAAATGAAACTGACAGATTTATACAAAAAGTACTAAAATCTAAATTTTTTAATATTAATTATCTGTAATACTTTTTAAGCATTAGAATGTGCCATCGGCTGTCACATATACCCTAAATACCGTGTAACGTTTTATTTTGATCTGAATTAAAAAACAAAACAATAATTAACAAAAAAAATATAAAACCTAATAACTCAGTGTAAAACTACTTAATACTAAACAAGCACACATATTAAATAAAACTTAATATTATAATCCACCTTAATTAATAGAAAACGAAAACATTAACTTATGAACTATTATTTACACGTAATGTCTTAAAACTCGTTACTGACTGCGACATTGCTCATACGGTGCCCGGTCGGTGAAAGCGATTCGAAGGTCACATATTATGCTCGTCCCCGAGACACTCGCTCGCTAGATACGCTCCGAGGAAGGCGCGTACTAGCTATACTATTTTTTCAAATATTTTCCTACCTATCTACTGTGCTATCTGACGGACGACTAAAAGTGTGTTTATAATACGTTTGTGAATTCCCCATAATTAACGGGGTTCACCTACCCGGTACCGGACGTCGTTGGAAATATTGCTTACTACTGTTACTACCCCTGCCCGACACTACCTATCTGTCAGGCGACTTACCTGGAGTTTTGCTACGCTGGAGCTACGCGGCATACTTTCAGGACAGTGATAGTGTTAAGAGCTAAGTTATATCGTTTCGGTCGTTTGATGTGAACCCACGTAAATTAAATTGTCACTTTCTTATCTACGACTGTTTTTGTTATTTTGTTTCCCCTCCTCTGCAAGGAGTGTGACAATAACAGTCTACGTTATTGCAACGAAATAAGGTCTAAATAAATTAATAACCATAGACCGGGAAAAAAAGGGAGAAAACTCCCTTTTGGCCTACTACGGCATTTTAAAAAATGGGAGATATCTCCCTTTTGGTCTACGAGTGGCTAAGGAGTAGTAATTATTCGCTGTGTGCGCGGTGACAGCGCCCCTAGTGACCATAATTATTGTGGACTTAAAATTTCAAAAATTATGGCAACTGGATGGTTTTAGAATGATTTCGGATTGTTTTTCTTTGAAATTAGATAAAAATATCTATAAAAAGGTTGTGCTTAATATAATAAGTGATTTCCTTACTTGAACTAAAATATGAATATTATAATACGTACGTTACGGAATTTGAATCGATACATGATATAACTTTCTAACCTCAAACTGTGCAAAAAGGGTTGTATGAGCACAGCATGTGAGAGACTGAAGAGCTTAGAACCAACGGACAAAGCTACTTAATAAGAGCTGTGATCATAAGACAAACGGCTGTGACACAACACAAACTCCCTACTAACGTTTTTCTTTTTACAGCAGCTATCCATTTATTTATTTGCTCCAATTTCCATCTTGATATTGGAATAGAATAAAACATGGACGAACTGTTTTTCCGATTGTTTCTACACTTTATAACACAACACCTACATCGCGAATTTCAATGTTTTTACTTAAAAATACTTAATAACATTAGTATGGCATTCTATGAAAATATAGCAATTTGACACATGACAGTCCAGAGTTTTTTCACATTTCTGCTACATTGCGTGCTGCTATCGATTTGACGGCCCCCACCACCCACTATGCACATTACAAACACATTATTGTGATAATTGTGAAATTCATTAGACAGATTCATGAAATCAATACCTTGGTATCTAAAGATAAAATTCTAAAACACTGTGTGTTACCAGTGATGATCTATGGAAATTTATATCTCTTACTTTGAGCCTCATAAGGAAGCTGAAGAATTTCACAGCGTGCTACGAAAAGAGATCTGCTTGGTGATTTTAAGAGAGTTCAAACCAGAAATGAATAGATCCGTAAACGAACATAAGTTACTGAGATACTCGTAGCCTGACGGATTAGCAATCTAAAGTGGCAGTAGGCAGGACACAAAACACGTAGAACTGATGGCCGATGGGGTAGAAAGATTAATGGAGGCCACGTGCCGGCCAGCGCAGATTAGGAAGTCCACCCACAAGGTGGACAGACAACCTCCTGGACCTGGCCTTGCAGGAAGCCGCTGGATGCAGGCCGCTCCCAACCGGGCAATATAGAAATTATTGGAGGAGGCTGAACATAGTTCAGTAATGGAGGCCCTATGGCTGAAATTATGTTGATGATGACTATTTACTAACTACTGATTGAGATGACAAAGACCAAGAAAGGTACTAGAGGAAAGCTAGCTAGATAACACAATACTACAAAAAAAGCTAAAATATGCTGAAATAAAAACGATGATGATCCTAAACGATACCAATTAATTGTACAAAGAAAAATACAAATACAAACAAAGATATCTATCTCGTTCTTTTTGTCTAAAAAAAGAAATAGAAGAAATAGAGCATAAAAGAATTCAGCAATAGAGAGAAAAGGGAACTATGACGAGATGATAAAAGTAAATTTTCATTTCCTTCCATACGTTAGTCATTACCATCCAACACATTTTCATTACCATCCATGCCGTCATTACTATCCTTCGTTTTTCTTTCAAAGTAAAAGAGCTATATAAGTGCCTTTCAAAAAATACAATACATTATGTGTATACGCACCCTTTATGAAACGCGCTCCTTTATGAAAATTATCGAAATAGCTTTAAAAAAAATGATTATCGGAAACTCGCCAAATCCGGACGAAACGAGAGAACGACCCTAAACGTACAGATACCCCCATTAAAAGGAATGAAGTTGATTTTGTTAGACCTTATATTTCAGTACAGCATATGGATATGCGCCTGTATTCGTTTACTGTTTTCTGGTTAGTTTTTTTTGGAATTTGGACTTGAACTGTTCTAGTTTGGTTTTTCTAAAGGTAGAAATACAACAGATGCTGGGGTGGCATTTGTCAAACACATTTTGGATGCGTATGAAGATGCGTATAAACATGATGCGATAGGTGTGTCCTGTGATTTATCGAAGGCGTTTGATTGTGTCGATCACCAAACACTTATTATGAAGCTAAAACATTACGGTGTATTAATAACGCATCAAAATTGTTAAATTCTTACCTCTCAGGCAGATTACAAACAGTAAACGTTAATGGTACTAACTCCTCTGGTGCCCCGCTTCAAATGGGAGTGCCCCAGGGCTCAATATTGGGACCGTTGCTATTTTTGATCTATATTAACGATCTCCTCTATTCTAAAGACTCCTGTGAGATAGTTCTGTTTGCTGATGATACTTCTTTAATCTTTAATTTAAAAAGAGGCGAAGAAATATTTGACGATGTAAACGGAGCTCTCTCTAAGGTATTAAATTGGTTCACAAGTAACATTAACTTACTTCTTAATACAAAAAAACCAAATGTATTAAATTTACTATGCCTAACGTGAAACAAACTAACACAGAAATTTTACTAAATGGTGAAAAACTTGATCTATTAAACTCTACTGTTTTTTCTGGGCATTACATTGGATTCGAAGTTGCAATGGGACTACTTAATGACACTCTGACTGGGAGACTTGATTCAGCTGCTTTTGCGGTTAGAAAAATTAGACCTCTAACTGACGTTGTAACGGCAAGGCTAGTGTATTTCAGTTACTTTCATAGTATTATGTCTTCTGGTCTTCTCTTGTGGGGTTGGTTGGTTGCTGTGGACATCGATACCATCTTAATTTTACAGAAAAGAGCCATTCGTGCTATAAACAAACAGTCCGCGCGAATCCCTGAGAGATTTCTTTAAAGAAATTAACATACTCATTGTGGCCTCTCAATACATATTTGATAATATCATGTACACGCAAAAATTTTGATCTTTTTATAAAAAAAAGTGATATTCATTCATATAACACAAGAAACAAAAACAAACTTGTAGTCCCAAACTTTAGATTAGCCAAAACAAGTAATTCATTCTTGGGAAATTGTATAAATTTTCAGTAATTACATTACAATGTTATCGAACTTCCTATTAATAAATTTAAGTCAGATGTCAAAACTACACTAATGTCTAAGGGGTATTATAAAATTCAAGACTATCTTGATGACAAGAATGTATGGTCAGTCCAGCCTGCACTAAGCTGATGTACCTACCTGTTTATTTTGATTTATATTTTTTGTGTGGCAGCTAGTAGTGACCGAGTTTGTTCCGGCGTTTCTTCTCAGCACTTGCCAGATTGTCTGTGTCTTGTCTCGAAGCGCTAGTAGGGCCCAAAAAATAAGGAGACATGTTCTGGCCCCATATGGGCCTATAATGTTATTATTGATGTTCATAAGTGGTGACAGTGCGTACTGCGAGAAAAAGGGCGCGGTCGTCACGTCCAACACTTAATTTGATAGGTGAAAATAAAAATCTATAAAAATGTCTAAATAAATGCGTAATATCGATTAGTTTAGACTTGACTATGTTTACATTTTGTTTGTTGTGCAAAGCCTAAAAAGTGTGCTAGAAAGTTATAATTCGTTGCGAACAGTCGAAGTGTTCAAATAAAACAAAGTTACATTATCGATGAGTTTTACTTATTCACAAATACCTACTACTCACATCCAATATTAGGGTGCATTTCCACTGAAACGAAGCGAAGCAGTATTTATTGCCTTACCCGTGATTGATGCCATCATTTTCATCTAGATTACCAAAAATCGTTTTAATAACTGTTCCTAGCCCACCTATCCATGCTCCACGTTTTGAACGATTGTCCACCAAGTGGGAAACGGAATCTGATTGTCCTAAAATGTCGTGATATTGGGCTGTCAAAGGTGCTAGGATATTATGGCAATTTATCTCGTTGAATGCTTGAGATTTTTTGCATAAGTATCTTACAGTACCTAATGCAGAATTTATATTATCTAGATGAGGTCTGATGTGAGAAATATCAATAGGCAATATAACGTTGAGATAACTATTTCTAATTCTAAGGTTCCCTAAGTAATCAAAGTAAACGCCAGAACCCGACGAGATTGGTTGAATGTATTCGGGTAAATTTTCGAACCGTCCTTCTTTTCGTCATTACGGTGGCAATTTTTTTTTTCACTGTTCATCGAAACTAAATGCGTAAGAATATAGATTTAGATGCTATGAATCTAATAATTTATAAGGCACTCTTTAAAACTAATTACTTTCGGAGATATAAATAAATTTTGAATTCGCGCCACCGAAATGATGATATGAGCCACCGAAATGACCCCATCAATTAATCAACTAAGCGAAATTTCTGAAATATTCAAATAAAAATGCGTTAGTGTATGTTAATATTTTTTTATATTAATCAACTTTTAAATTAGGAACTTTGATGAAACAGTAACACAATTTTTATGAAACAAGTACTTTAATCTTGAAAGGTTGAGCTAGGCTTCATGTTCTTAAATCATAGTAATGTAATGATAATTGAGCATCTAGAATAATCAACTAAATAATTTGAAAAGATGACACAAAAAACAAACGGACTTTTAGGATTATCAATAGGCGGTTTCGCTCTTGAAGAAGACGATCGTAGTTGATTTTTAATAGATGTTGATAACTCAGCTAAGGGGTCCTGATCTTCTGCATCTGTACGTTCGCTTACAATATCTATCAGTAAGATTTCTTCATGTTCTGTAATAGGTGCAGTGTTTTTCTTCCTTTGCCTATACCTCAATGAATTCATTCTATTTCTTTCCCGTTTCATTTTTCTTTTTTTTTGTAGGTAATTGGTTTATAGGGTCTATCTTCTTCTCTTCCTTGTTTTTGCGATATCTATCCCTGTCTGCTTTTTTAGTTTCTCATGTTCTTCAGGATTATTGTTCAATTTATTTTCTTTTTCGTTCCGCAATCCTCTTTTTCTCCAACTTTACTTCTCTGCTTTGCCGTGTTTTTCCCATTTTTAGTTTATACCTTGAATAAAGTAAAGATTTTATGAAGTCTGACGCAGTGAGATTAAGATACAAAACTTGTATAAACTACACTCCACATTAACCAATACACTGCCGTTAGTGTAGTTGCCAGTTCACTGGTGGCTACTTAAGAGGTCTTGTGTTCGATTCCCGGGTTAAGCCAAAATTTGTTATTAGGTGTTTAGGGTTCCGACCTCAGTCTCTGTTCATAACGTCAAAGTCACTGCCACAGTTCAATGTTCACTGGGCAAAAGGAACGGAGTGCCCTTGTGTATTGCGCACACACTTAAGCACTATAAAAATGTCCCATGCAGATGGTTTTTTTCAGTAAAGAGATAAGCCGTCGTGGTCGGATTTAATTCAAAGAGGACATTACATAAACTATTAAGTTACCTCAAAGTAAGTCACATATTCATTATTGTTTGTTAGGATACAATAAAACTTATATTAAATATTGGTTGTTTACGTGTTTAAAATAAATATAGTATTGATTGTAAGGGTATTTATCATAACGGTGGCTCATTCGTCATTCCGGTGGCCTAATACACCACCGCAATTACGCCACCGTAATGATGACAAAATGGTTTTTTTATGATCATTACTCAACTACATAATTCATTGCGTAGATATTTACAAGTCGTTATATCGAGCCAATAATCTGCAACATACTAACTGGAAGTTACAATACATCACTTTGTTCGTTGTCAAAAACATGCCACCGAAGTTATCACACACGGTGACCAAAACACATTTCTCAAAAAACTTACCTCGGAAACGAGTTGAAACTTGCGTATGCGCCTTCCTTTCCACACACAAGTTAGGGCACGACTAACGCTCAGGATGGTCCGAAACATAAATAGGGCGTGTCATTGCTTGATCAATAGAAAACAATTAGTCAACTGCAAGCATTGGAAGATCAGTTTTACGCGGGACACAGACATATTGGCGTTTCAGTATTTTAATATAATAGTTAGTAAAGTTTTATGCTTTTAGTTATGAATTAGAATAAACATCTTTAAAATAAGATAGTTAGATGAAATATACGTTAAAATTTCGAGTAATTGTGAGTAGTTTTGTGCGCGTAATTTGAAATGGGACAAGCCTCCCAGGGGTAGGCCGCTCATACAAGTCGGATGTTCAACGTGTTATTTCTTGTAATTTTTGTGTTAATTCTTATCTACTTTTTTATGCACGTTTAAGTTACGAGCTATATTTATAAGAAAGCGTGTTTTGAGTCTGTTTTTAAATGACAGTTTTTTTATAAAGGTCAGGACGCTCAAAAAAGTACGCTTGAAAATTTACCCATTCCAGGTTAACTTCGGTTGCGCCCAACCTGTTTTAAACTTAATTTATATTTATATTAATGTTTATATATGTTTAAATTTATGCGTATATTATAATTATATTTAACTATATTTATATATGCACGTGTATCTCTATTCTAACTAATCCTAATGCAATTCGTATTATTAACGATTAATTCTATGTTTCAGGGTTCGAGACCTCTGCGTGTTTCACTTCGTCGTAGTGATGGCGTACATGGCGTCCGTTGATAAGAACAGACAGAGTGTTGCCTCCGTGTATCTTAACTACTTTATAAGGGCCCTTCCATACTGGCGAGAGCGCTTTGCGTAGTCGCAAATGATTTTTAATGTAAACATACTCGCCTACTTTATAGGTTTTTGGCGCACTTCTCCTGTCATAATAGGTTTTGGATATTCCTTTGGACTTAAGTATGTTTTCTATAGCCTTTTCGCTAGAGAAATTTAACCTTTGTTGCAGGATGCGGACAGTCAGGGTAAGTAACATCAGAAGATATGTCGATAATTGAATTAGGTATGTATGGTTTGTTACCGAACAACAATTCATAGGGTGTAAAGTTTGTAGTGCAGTGCACGGCCGTATTATAAGTCAGCATGGCAGTGTACACATATCGGGGCCAATTGTCTTGATTGTCATTAACATATGATTTTAGGTACTCATTGAGGGTAGAATGACTCCGCTCGAGGGCTCCTTGCGTCTGAGGGTGGTAAGGAGAAGACCAAAGCTGTTTTATTTTCAGGAATTAACACGTCTTCGTGAAGAGATCGGCTGTAAAATTGGTACCCTGGTCTGTGAGAATTGTTTTAGGTATTCCAAACAGCGATATGAAGTGGACGAGACAATCAGTAGTTTCTTCAGCGGAAACGGTGCGTATAGTAAGCTACGGAGAACTTTGTGAGATCATCTTGCAGGGTCATAATATATTTTAATTTTGCTGTACCTGATTCCGGTAAGGGTCCAACGATGTCAAGTGCCACTCTTTGGAATGGGGTGGTAGAGGTCGTGGTAATGTGCATTGGTGCCCGATTGCATTTTCTAGGAGCCTTATTAGTTTGGCACTGGGTACAGGACTTGACGTAGTGTTCTACATCGGAGCGCATATTTTTCCAGTAATAAGCTTCTTGAATGCGTTTTAACATCCGGTCTGATCAGTGTCCAGCTATAGGGATGTCGTGGTTTTCTTTCAAAATTTTGGGTATTTCAGCTAGTGTAGGGTAAATTATGGTGCTACACCACAGAATATATAATAGTACAAGTACAGAAGATTCACTTTGGAAAAACTTTATTTAATCACAAACAATATTTACAAACTCAAAACGAAAATAACTTAAACGCTAACCCTAAAAGAGATAAAGAAAATAGAAAATATAAAATTAAAATTCCCTAAGATATTTACACATAATCTGATATTCTATTTATAGGAAAAAAAAGCCTATAAATAAAATATCTGATTGAGCTCGCTGTCTTTGGGAAAGGTGCCCAAAAGGCTGGCCACGTTGCCACGCTGAATGGCTAAGCTAATGCGTTGGCCCAAGTATTGGCCAGCCTTAGTATCGTGGGATGTCTCAGCTAATCGCTTAGACATCTCACGGTAGAGTTTCTGGGCACTTGGTCCCCACGGGCCTAAAGTTTCAACCCCAAACGGTTCAAATATGTATGCCTCACTAAGACTTTACTCTAATCTATCTTATCAAATAGGTATTTGTAAGTGTATAATGGTTTATTTATTGTATATTTATCAGTATATATTACTCATTTGTTATACTTACTACGTATCCGTTCATAATCAACAAAGATCTATTGATTACATTACTATCACTACTTGTAGAATTTTCGGAAGCTCTTATCTTCGGCCAGAAATGTTATTTAATTATTCAAACAAATTGTACTACTTAATATTGTTCTGTCATGGAGAGTAATATAGATGAAATAGTCGCCGAGCTTGATATCAGCGTTGGTGACTCATTTTTGGTTGAGGATCCAGTAGCATTACTTCAATACAGACTTGATACTGAACGGTCTCTTAAAATTATTGTTCAAAATATACGAAGCATTAATAAAAATTTTGAAGATTTTACAGTTTTCCTAGCAAGAAGTACACTACAATACGATATAATTATTTTAACTGAATGCTGGTTGCAAAATTCTGATATATTACCAAAATTGGATGAATACGATTCGTTTCATACCCGTAAGCACATTAAACAGAATAGTGGTGTAGTCGTATATATAAAGTGTAACCTGACAGGTGTCATTGTGTTCGAGCCAAACATTGTCGATGCCGACTGTCTAGTGATAAAATTAAACAAGAGTCACGCTTTCATTTGCATGTACAGGTCACCATCGTTTAATGTGCTAAAACATTTTTTTGATTCCCTGGATAAACTTTTGACAGATTTCAAACACGTACCTAATATTTATTTAACTGGAGATATCAATATTGATATTCTTCCTGATAGTAGTGACTTGAATTCCGATGAGTACTTGGACTTACTTGCAACTCACTGTTTGTTACCCAGTCATTTACTTCCTACGCGCAATAATACATGTCTTGATCATTGCTTGGTGAAGTCAACTGATAAAGTCTTAACGATAGTTTGTAAATCATGTATAACTGATCATAGTAGTGTTTATTTTAGTATTCCTTTGACTAAACAACAATACAGTAGCAAACAAAAAAAGACTTTACAGAAACTTAATTACGACAGGGCTTACAAACTTATAGAAGAGGTTGATTGGAATAATATAATATTAATAAATAACCCTAATCAAGCAACTGAAAAGTTTATTAAGATTATATGTGAAATAATTCAGATAAGCACAAAAACAATTACAGTACTGAATAGAAAATTTACTTTTCAACCATGGATTACCCCTGGCCTGTTACGTTGTATGCGGTTCAGAGATACATTACATAGAAAACACCTTAAAAAACCTCATGATAAAAACTTTGAAATTACTTACAAACGGTACAGAAATCACTGCAACAGAATTTTACATAACCTAAAAAATGAAAATGATAAATTTGACTTAAACGCTAGCAAGAGTAACATGAAGCGAACTTGGAATGTTATAAAACGAGTTTGCAATTTAAATACTTCAGAAAAATCCAAAGTTCCGGATGAATTACTAAGAATAAAGTCAACGCCACAAGAATCTATAAATTACGTCAACGATTTTTTGTTGGTGTGGGTACTAAACTCTCAAATGAAATATTACATAAGTTAAAACTTACTGAAGAAGATCTAGTTAAAAAATTCAAATGTAAAAATGCTCCATTGAAATATTTTATGATGTTGGAAACCGACGAATTAGAAATATGTAAAATTGTAATGTCCCTAAAAACACAACATCTACAGGATGGGATGGAATATCATCGGTATTTATCAAATCATGCTTGAAGTTTCTTATAAAACCTTTAACCCATATAATTAATTTATGTTTATCGTCTGGAAAATTTCCGTCCATGCTGAAAGAGTCTATTATCGTGCCAGTATTTAAGTCTGGAGAAAAAGACATTGTTACCAACTACCGTCCCATTTCGCTTTTACCAACAATTGCAAAAATTTTAGAAAAAGTCATGAATGATAGGCTTGTAAATTATCTGGATAGTAATAATATTCTTTCTAAAAACCAATACGGATTTAGAAGAAAAAAATCTACTTTGGATGCTATTGAAAATTTGGTTACTGATGTGGCAGGGAATCTTGATAACAAGGAGAAATGTATTGGCATATTTCTTGATATATCAAAAGCTTTTGATACAGTATCAATTCCGTTACTTATACGTAAGCTAGAGTCAATTGGTATAAGAGGTGTACCACTTGATCTTTTTAAAGACTACCTGACTGACAGGTCGCAAATAGTAAAATAGGCGATATTCTGAGCTCTAAACTAAAGGTGGATTTCGGGGTTCCACAAGGATCAGTACTTGGACCCACGTTGTTCCTTATTTATGTAAATAATCTTTGTGATATTGAACTTCCGGATTCCAAAGTTGTTACATTTGCAGACGATACCGTAATTTTATTCCAAAATACATCTTGGTCCCTTGTAAAAGCGTCAGCTGAAATGGGATTTCGTAACATCATTAAATGGCTTGACAATAATCTACTCACCTTATATCTAAAGAAAACAAAATATATAACTTTTAGTCTAAGAGAAAACTTGCAACCTAATTCAGATTTTGCTTTAATAGCGCATTCCTCTGATTGCCTAAATTGTTTTGACTGTAATTGCCTTAAGCTATCTAGAAGCAACAGTATTAAATATCTGGGAGTAGAAATCGATAAAAATTTAAATTGGAAACAGCATATTAATAATCTAAAAACTCGCATACGTAAGCTCATACCTATTTTCAAAAAAATTAGAAATCTAAGAGATGGCAAAACAAATAAAACCGTATATTTAACACTATGTCAATCGATAATTACGTATGGCATCTCTGCTTGGGGTGGTGCCAGAAAAAGTACTTTAATTAAAATAGAAAGGGCACAAAGATGTATTCTAAAGGTTATAGGTTTCAAACATTTCAGATACAGTACAGCAAAGCTGTACCAGGAGTTTGAAGTATTAACAGTACGGCAACTCTTCATTAAAATCATTGTTCTAAAACAACATTTCTGTGAAAGATTTAATAACACATCTGCCAGAAGAGCATATAAGATATTTAACGTTTCTTCATGTAAAACTACTTTTGCTCAGGGATTTTCTTATTTCCTGGCCCCACTTCTGTACAATCGCATAAATAAAATTAATTCCTTGAAAGACCTGTCAAGATTTGTTTGTGGAAGAGCTTTGGATGAGTTTCTGAGTGGTTTGGATTATGAGCGGACTGAAAGTATAATACAGGTATGTAAATTATAATGTAGTATTTCATGTGTATTTATATATAATCAATCTATTACATACATATAATATTATTTCTACAAAGTTTATCACAAATACTTAGATGTGTGTATATATAACTACATATATTTTTATAGTGTTCAAGATAATAAATTATTAAATTGCATGTATGTAACAAATAAAAACTTTTAATAATATCGTTTATATGTATTCTATAAAATTAATTTGTGAAATTGCCTATTGTTTTAACTGCATAGATGTGTAATTTGTAACTAAAACACTGGTTTATTACTATTGAAAATAAAGCAAACGTAACATTACAAATTTTAAAAAACTGAAGAAAAAAAATTATAATAATCAGATTTTTTAAACTTACGATTTGCACTGTCTGTTTGTTTTGCGTTTACTGCATGTTTACGCCAAACTCGTCACTCGATGACGGAGCCTAATTATGTTTAAAAATACGTGCATCAGTGTAAAATAGATCTTAAATCATTAAGCTACGGTTGGCATTTATGGGGCGAGAATCATTACCTTGCCGTAACACAGTCTCGTCGACTAGCACGGAAGGTAAAGAACTTTTGTCTGTATACCGCCAATTGACAAGCATTTTGTTTATAGTGCATTATTTCTTAACATAAATATATGTTTTTCTCTATTATGTAACTACAATATCTTGATAATTGTACTAGCATAATAATATTTGCTGCTGTTACCTAAGTGTATAGTTTAAGGTGGTATACTGTATGTAGTATGCCTTACCCGTGTTCTGTTATCGGGTCCTAAAGAAAACACTTTTTAAAAAAAGGTTTGTTTAATCCTAAAATAGGAATACACGATTTTACACTGGATTAATTAAAAACAATTAAAAAGACGGGACCCGGGAGCGGCCGTTCGGTGCGGCGACTAGCGTAGCGACAGACTCCCCGAGTGATGCATGGAAATGACCCAACACAAAGATAAACATATGGTAATCAATTAAAGGGATGACTTGGCTCATCCCCATACATAGCTCGGGTATAACACCTCCCCCTTAAGAATCTAAGCCAAAGACTCGATTCTCATTCAGCCACAGCGAAAAGACGAGCACGGTCTGCAGAGTTCGTTGTCGTTCGAAAACCAATTGAAGAAATAGGGACCTACGCTGCGATATAATTAAGTGCAATTCAGATCGCACAGCGCTAATCACCTACAGTTATATTCACCTAGAAGTTGCCTCTCTTTCTATCGCGTAACTCTTACCTTTTCTGACGACGTCAGGGTTGTCTTCTTATAAAGAATAATTTAATCTGAATATTTATTTACCAATTAAATAATATTACTTTACTTTTGTAAGCAAATTACGTTTTAAATAAACCTAGGTTTTAAATAAATCTTACGACTAGTATGGAGGTAGATCAGAAAACTATTTTTTTTTACGATCATCTGCATAGGTAAGTACCTACCTACTTTAACTAAAGAAGATGGCCATACATCATAAATTAGTGTGTACCTTGTAGGTAGGTAATTAGGTAACTGCGTATCAAATTGGAATGACATACTACGCGAACAACTTATTTCTACTTAAACTTACTTAAATACTTATTTTTTAATTTTTAACCATATACCTACATTGATTTAAATCGTACTTATTAAGTAATTTAGAAGTAAATGAAACATCATGAGTTAAAATCGATATAACTAAACTCTTTTTAAACACACTATTTAGATTCGTTTTAGATAGATATACACACCTTTAGAGGTTTTACGCATAATGTTCATAACTTCCTAAATAAAATGAATTAAAAATCTTACCTTTCAGGATCCTTAGGGAGTGTGAAATGTGTCAAATTCGGATCTTTTCTGGTGAAATTTGTACATCCAAATGCTGCGCAATATTTCCGATGTCTTTTAATTTTCTTATTCATAGTGAATAAACTCTTAATAAAGTCGGAAGTGTAACGCGTACAAAAAACTACTTTTATTAAACAGCGCGCGCGCGTGACACTCGACTGATTTTAGCCTCTTCGAAGGTGCGCGTCGCGTAGGTATTTATCTCGACCGAAACGCGGAGTGACATAGGCCTGCCTACACTTTAGATTTTTGCAGAAAGGCTCATTATCTTTAAAGACGACTTTTAGCTTTAATGCAGGTCTGTAACATAATAATGCAGCATAATAGCATAATGCCGCCTTTAAAGATAAAAATCCCTTCAGCGTCAGTTAGTCACTTTATGTTGTATTTTAATTGCTAATTGCTTCTATCAATTCTCACAATAAAATAAAAACACAGTTTAATTTAAATAAATAAAAATTTAATCAACTTACACATGTAGACATTTAATTAAAACACTTACTGAAAATATCACTGATCTGGACGCGCCTAATTTGGGTTCGCCTACACTCATCCGTCTACAAAATGTTGACTAAGCGTAACACGCCGAATCCATTGACAGAACTCCACGCGTACTCCTGCGGCATCAGCTTTTGCACTCACGTCACGGGTGTCTTCGTTCTCTCTTCAGCACTTTTTACACGTACACATGACTCGTATCGAAGCAGTGGCAGCATAGTCTCCTTCGTACTGGCGGTAGGGTAATGCTCGAAGAAATTCAGCACGTCCTCTTCAAGCCGTAATGAACTACGAGGTATGCCAGCATTACCAGAAAGCATGAAGCTACCACTGTCACGAAACCGTTGTTCAGCCTAAGAAAGACCTTGATGACACACGCGCACACCCGTGCCGTTCGTGGAACAGCCTCACCGCTTCCAATAGGCTGTAGTTTGCCTCATGGTAACATAAAGCCATTTTAAAGTAATCCGAGTCCGAGTGGGTGTCGGCCATGGTGACAATTTGCATCTAACGTCAAACACAAGAGGCGGTCTAGCGCCGAGTGATTGATAAATAAAAAAGCGCTCCGTAAGGCGCAAGACACGTGTAAGCGTAGCGTTAGCAAAAAAAAAACACGATTATTCCGTGTCGTTTTTTACCTAACAATTTGAATCTTATATCACCGTACGAAACTTGGCTTGCATCCAGCGTCTTCTTGCTACCTTTACCAGGTTGTCTGACCACCTTGTAGGTGGACGTCCTACGCTGCGCTTACCGGTACATGGCCTCTGTTCTAGAACCTTTCTGCCCCATCGGCCGTCAGTTCTACGTGCTATGTACCCCGCCCTCTGCCACTTTAGTTTGCTAATCCGTTGGGCTATGTCAGCGACTTTTGTTCCATTTATGGAACTCCTCATTTCTGATTGGATCTCGCGAGGAAACACCAAGTATAACCCTTTCCATAGCACGCTGTGAGAGAGGAAACGTTTCAGTTCCATTATGTCGTCACTGGTAACACATACTGGTTGTAGACTTTCGTCTTTAGGTACTGAGGTATATTGGACGAGAAGACGTGTAGTTTCCCGAACGCTGCCCAGCCAAGTTGGATTCGACGATTTACCTCATTCTCAAAATTGGATCTACCTAACTGGATAACCTGTCCCAGATGTTATACCTACTACAATTTTCAGAGTAGAGTTCCTAACGGATATTGTGAAGGGCGCATGGGCATTTTGGGTTTTGTCCATGTTTATCCGATCAACAAGTAGGTTGCTGGGAAACTCGACTATGGCCATCGAGTGTTGTGCTGAGGTCTTCAAACGATTCTGCTATGACCACAATATCGTCGGCAAACCGAAGGTGAGTGATGTACTTGCCGTTGAAGTTGATGCAAAGTCCTTTCTATTCCAGGAGCTTGATAGTGTGTTCCAATGCAGCGGTGAACAGTTTTGAAGATGTAACATCACCCTGCCTTACGCCTCGTTGCAGAGGAATCGCCTTCATGCTCTGCTCCTGTACTGGGACCGACATAGTGACGTTTTTGTTTAAACACTTCAACACCTTGACGTCCTGATAGTTAACATGGTACCACTGGAGAGACTGTAGTACTGCCTTGGTCTCGATTGAATCAAAGGCCTTCTCATAGTCCACGAACGTCAAGCATAGTGGTAAGTTATACTCCTCGGTTTCTGTATAACTAGCCGCAGCGTATGGATGTGGTCTATGGTACTAAAGACTTTTCAGAAACCTACTTTAAGTTATCAAACCTACACGCGAGACGATTCGTGATGACTCTCGAAAACAGCTTGTAGACATGGCTCAGAAGCAAGATGGGTCTGTAATTCTTCAATAAGGTGTTATTTCCTTTATTGAAGAAGAGCACCACTACACTTCTGTTCCATGCCACCGGCGTTATTCTCTCGAGCAAGACGGATTTAAAGAGTCTCTGAAGGACTTTCGGTATCGGCGTTCTACTCGCATTTAAAAGCTCTGATGTGATTCCGTCGTTACCCGGCGCCTTTTTGTTCCTAAGCTGTTTGTGGGCCATCCTAAACCCGTATAGGCTGTCCAATATATCTTCGGTATAGAGTCGGGTTAGCTTAGCTCTTGGATCTTCGGCTGAGCTACTAACAGGTTTAGTGACCGAGGTATATTACTGCCAATAGAACTTCTCGATCTCCCTCAAAACTTCGGCTTTTGTCGACGGTATACTGCCGTCCTCTGTCTTCAGCTTCGTCAGCTGGCTTTGCCCAATAGACATGTTTCTTGCGAAAACTTTGGAGCCTTGGTTCCACTCTATCACCTCTTTAATGCTGTTTGTATCAAAGTTGCGGATATCATGTCGTAAGGACTTCCATATCCGTCTATTGAGCTGCCGATATGCCTTAGCGTCAACGGAGCTCTGCAGTGCCATTGAATATCGTTCTGGCAAAAGGTTGTGGGTAGGGTCGGTAAGCTTTGGCAGAAGCGCTTCGAGAACAAGAATGTAGTGTCCTTGCGCTTTGCTTGGCTCGTCTTGGCGGGGGTACTACTGTGCCCCAAATAAACAGGTATACAGGGTGGTCCAAAAGGTGACCGACCAAATTTTTTTTGGATTTGTTATATCCAGGACTATCCAAATATACCCTACTATATGCTACTTGAGTTTTCTCAGTTTCATATTCATTTTTTTCACAAATTTTGAGTTCTTTGTTCTTCAAAAAATAGTTAGTCCACTTTTCATTATGTTACGTCGTATTTTCTTTTGGAGTAAGATCCCTATAAATTAAACTTACTTAGATACAATTATCAGCTAAGACTAACAAAAGACTAAAATAACATATTGAGATAAAGTTGCTAGTGTAATCAACTCTGTTTTTGTTTTTGGCAAATGTTAAACCGATGGTTCCTAGTGTTAATTTATGTCTGGAATAAATATTTTTCGAAATCCATTTGTTTTAATGTAATAATAGTTAGAAGCATTCAGTTTTGGTGGGCAAGCAAGATTAAGTTTTGGTGGCGTGATTTTTAAAATTTTAAGATTTGGTGGCTTATTTTCAGTTTTGGTGGGAACTCGAAACTTTGAGGATCAATATTTCAGAAACTATACATGTGATTCTAGCCCAAATCTAAAAATAGATAAAACATGACCCAAAATTTCATATTTAGAAGAAAAAACTATGAAAATTTTAAAAAAAATATGCGCCACCTAATCTTACAAAAAATGGCTTATGTTGATATTCACCCAGTTATTGCTTGTGCTATAGTTAAATATACCTTTCTGATTAGTTCATTTGTCATTACGTGTCGCAAGTTTTTAAAAGTCCAGATTAGCTTTCTAACACGGCTTATTATTAATTCAATGTGGAGCCAAGATAGTCTTTAGTTAATTGTTACTCCAAGATATTTTACGCTACTTACTTTTTGGATAGAAGAACAGTTGCATGCTTGCGAGTTAGTGGTATCACAACTGTGAATTTTAATGTTGAAATTAGATTTTGGTTGGGTATTATTGTAAATTGTGAAAGAAATGTAGTACGTTTTTAAATTATTTAAAGTTAATAGATTTGTGCTTAACCAACCAGCAATTTTGGCAAGACCCAGCTCCGTAGTTTTGCGGACTTCTTCCCAAGAGTCGCCAGAATAGACAATAGCAGTGTCATCTGCATAGGAAAATATTTTTCCTTTCTGGATTTCAAGACAAGTGAGTTGGTTAAGGAATGGAGGCCACGTACCGGCAAGCGCAGCGTAGGACGTCCACCTACAAGGTGGACAGACGACCTGGTAAGGTTGCAGGAAGCCGCTGGATGCGGGCCGCTTTCAACCGGCCAATCTAGAAGTCACTGGGGGAGGCCTATGTTCAGCAGTGGACGTCCTATGGCTGAAATGATGATGATGATGAGTTGGTTAATATATATTAGGAATAGCGTCGGGCCCAAGACCCTTCCCTAAAGGAACTCCGTAGGTAATGCTGGTCTCTTCACTACTATATTGATCTATCTTAACTTGCTAACGCCTCTCACTAAGGTAGCTCTTAAATAGTTTAAGCGCGTTTCCCCTTATACCAATGGTTTCAAGCCTGTTTACAAGAATGGGTATAGAGACGGTGTCAAATGCCTTTTTTAGGTCTAAAAATACAGTGATGCACTTTTGGCCCTCATCCACTTTTTCTACAATATGTCTGTAACCGCATCTAACGTTGATTTTACTTTACGAAATCCATATTGTGCATTAGATAAGATATTAAAATGATTTAGGTAGTTTGTAAGCCTATTATTCAGAAGTTTTTCCAAGATTTTTGACAAAGAGGGTAAGACTGATACTATATCAGGCCTATGCCTATAGTTGTTGACATCGTCTCCACTGCCACCCTTGCAAACATGAGTGACAATAGAACGCTTCAGTGCTTTTGGGAAAACGCCGTAGTCAAAACATAAGTTTGCTAAGTGACAGTATTGGATCAATGACGACAATAGATAATTTTAAAAATGTGTTTGGTATATTATCCCAGCCAGCAGCACTTGCAGAGTCGAGCCCTTTATTTATACCAGTAACTTCAACAGGATCGGTTCCTAACAGAACAAATGATGACAACTGGCTGTCTGAACAATCAGAAGCAGAGAATTGGGAGACATTACATTTGGTAATTTAATCTGCCAAAGTACTACCAATGGATGCAAAAAAACTAACGATTGCCACAGATTTTACTGGATCAGGATTTATGTTAAGAAGAGAAAAATTAGAATAGGTACTTATGTCAGTTAGATTATCAAAAAATATTGGAAAAAATGACGAAGATAAAGCGCATCAAAGCGAGCACGTCACGTCACGCCTTGCTAAAAAGTGTCGCAAGGCGTGACGTTACGCGGAACTTAAACAGGCTATATCTTCATAATTTTTTGTTTGATTGAGAAAAGAAAAAATACGTGTCCAATACTTTCTGTTAATCTAACTGTCGGTTTAATTAGTTTTTTTTAGGAAACCAGCCCATTTTTATTGTGCGCATAGACTTTTACTTTTAGGGCAAACAATGTATGAGGACGTTGCCGTTTCCTTTGTTTTGCAAAATAACTGTCGTAACGCGAAAAGGGCACATTTAACATTTTGTTAAGGTCGAGAAAATTAAGGTTAATTAAATAAGCCTTTTTATAATAATCCCGAAAATCGGTTTAACAAAAAATGAGCCCTTTTTTGTTACAACGACAGAAGGCATTTGTTATTTATAGGCACTTTGTTATTTATGGAGATAGGTTAACTCAGCGGCTTGATTATTGTACTAATGAAAATGGTTTATAAACAGGGAAAGCAAATAAAACAAAATATGCCATCATTTCCCAATGTAATATGAGGCAAAATGAGGATTTACAAAACAATACCTATAAACACGATTATTTGATTAGTATCTTTTACCAAACATTCTTCAAGATGAGACTATAAAACCAAGTGCTAAAGTCATATTATGCGAAAAATAAATTGCTTTAGAAGTTTGGACCATTACAAAATACTTAAATCATTGGTTGGTCCAGTCTCGAATACACCGTGGAATGTTTAACATTGTAAATAAAATAAAGAGAAAGTTAACTGAATTCATAATAATTGCAATTATTACTAACAATGATTTCTTAATAATTAAATATGATTTACTATAAAGTTAAGTTAAGAATAACGCGTTGTCTAGCGTTGTTAGCAAGTGCAGTGGTCGCGCGCGGCGGGCGGCGCGGCCAGCGGGCGGCCGGGCGACGCCGGCTTGTGCTGCACCCCGGACTCGGCGGCGTTTAGGTCCAACCTGCCATCCTGAATACTTTGATAGATCTTTTTTGCTGTTTCAAGAAAAGCTTCTTCAACATTCTGGCCCCTGTAATAAATGCAGAAATAAACACTTTTTGATAAAAATCGACAAGCTGGATTTGTCTGCCCTGCCAGGATATGTCCTACTTTTCATGTATAGGTAGGTACTATTCTTAAACTCCAGGGCTAGCGTTTTTAACTGGGTAAAATATGTTGGTTAATAATATAATCCATTTAACGATGTAAAATATTAGGTCCTTACATATGAAATTGCCGTTCAGTATCAAAAAAGAGAGTCAACTTTTTTCAGTGTTCCTCATCCACCATTGAATAGGGAGGATCCTCCGACCAGACGGGTGTTGTGTCTGGTGGGCTACTGCCCGACTGTTGTTTGTCGTGTTCTTGTATATATGTTTCAATCGCTCCGATAACTTTAATATCGCGATGTAGGATACGTCAGATTAGTTCATATGTGGCGAGATAGATGTCGCTACATCACTCCCCTCCGAGACCGAAGGTCGATAGCAGGTTGAGTCGTCCACACATCTTGTGATGCTTGCCGGGCCAGTGGAATGTTCCAGTGAGTCGGAACCAGATGCCGCATAGTTTACGGTGAGTCGGAACTGTCTGCGGTGATGCCCCAGTGATTTGGGGTGATGCTGCAAATGCTCCAGTGAGTCGGAGTGGTGCAGTGCTGCGTAGTGACTGGCTGCTGCGTCGACCAGGAGAGAAGTCTCTGCCTCTGCTTGCTGACCGGCCGAAGTGCAGTGTGCTGTGCCAAGGTCGCTGTGAAGGCTGTGGGTGATGACCAGTAATGAGCGTCCGCTGCATGCTGGTGGTCAGTTCGCTGCTCGAAAGCTTGAGGAAGTGATGATGACGTCACGATGACGTATCACGTCGGGGTCACCAGTTTGGGGGTGAGAGAGGAACAGGGTGTTAAGGTCCTCATCCACCATTGAAAAGGGAGGATCCTCCGACCAGACGGGTATTGTCTGGTGGGCAACTGCCCGACGGTTGTTTGTCGGGTTTTTTGTATATATGGTTCAATCGTTCCGATAACTTTAATATTGCGATGTAGGATACGTCAGATTAGTTTGTATGTGGCAAGATAGATGTCGCTACAAAATTATTATTTAATCAATCGAAGTATGCGCAGTTGATATCGATACACTTCCGCCATTTTATAGGCAGATCATGAATCCCTTTGGAAAAAAATATCCTGGGAGCGAGCGAGTCTATGAACTGTTTGAAGGCGGTTTTGACTGCCTCATCAGTTTTTTTTTTCTTGTAAAAAGTTATCTAAATTTTGAAAAAAGTGGTAATCGGTTGGAGCAAGATCTGGAGAGTAGTTCCTCTAATTTGGCGACCGTTTGATGTGCAGTGTGTGGTCTAGCTAGCGTTATCCTGAAGGAGCAGTGGGCTAAAGCAATTCACCAGTCTCGGTTGTTTAATGGCGAGCTTTTCCATGATTGTTTGCAATTGTTGGCAATACAAGTCTGCAGTAATCGTCTGGCCTGATCTCAAGAAGCTGTAATGGATAACACCAGCACTGGTCCACTAAACACTAACCAGAATCTTTTTTTTTAATCAGTTTTCGCTTAGGGCAAGGTTTTGCCGGTTCTCCAGGGTTAAGCCATTGTGATGATCGCTTCCGATTGTCGTACAGGATACATTTCTCATCACAAGTCACGATGCGGTTCAAAATCCCCTCATTATTGTGACGATTGAGCAAAGAAACGCAGCAAGCGACGCGTGTTTGTTGGTTTGCTTCAGTCAATTCGTGCGGTACCCACTTCGAGTTTTTTGACTTTTCCTATTTGGCGCAAATGGATAAGTATCGTTTTGTCATTTACGCCGAAGGCTGCTGCTAATTCAGAAGTGTTTTCAGATGGATCCGCTTCCACTATCGCCTTCAATTCTTCGTTATTCACTTGAGTATCAGGTCGTGCACGAGGCTCATTGTGTAAATCGAAATTTCAAGAACGGAAACGTTGAAACCAAAAATGCACCGTTCGTTCGTTAGCGGTGCCAGGTCCGTACACGTCGTTAATTCTTCGAGTCGTTTCTGCAGCACCAGTGGAACGCGTATTCGTAAATACCGCGAATTTTTTAATTTGTCCATAGTTGTTGTTATAGCAATGTTGAAGCTCAAACAAATGATGTGAAAACAAATGAAATACGAATGTTAAAACAATATTTTTCTGACTTTATTAATAAATATCGAAATAAATTTAAATTTGGAATTCCTAATCAAACGCAAGATATTTGATGTTAAAGTTTCCAGTATTGAGCATCGGCAATTTTATGTGTAAGGACCTAATATACGAAGCAGCGAAGCAACGGACGGATCAACGTGATTTTTTCCATTCAGGTATCAATTAATGGGTAATGGCTCAAAAATTTACTATATTTAAGCTAAATCAGGATAAATATCCTGAAAAAACATTAGGTGCCTCGTGTTGAGAGGTCTTTGGAGGATTTTTGGACGTCACTTTTCTGGCCACCCTGTATATTTAATTTAGTTGAGGCTGTCTTGTAGTTGTAGTTCGACAGACACTTGTCCTACAGAGATCTCGCATATCTAGGTGGATCGTAAGTGTCGGCGATCTACCAAGTTTTCGTCGTTTGTGACGCAATACTTTATTTGAAAAATAAAAACATCTTGGTTCAGCCAGCCAGAATTTCACCTTTTCGGACACTTTCGATCTCAGCCTCTAAAGGGTTTTAGGGCCCCGTTTCTCAAAAAAAGGATGGTGACGCGATATGTGACGGCATCTAAATCCATTATTATGCAACTATTATGCAATTCTTAGATTTCATATATTATGATGCAACACACTGTGAGAAATCTTGAAAAACGAAAAGGTGAAATTCTGGCTAGCTGAACCCAGATTTTTCTATTTTCAAAGAAAGTATTGCGTCACAAACGACGAAACCTTGGTAGATCGCCGTCACTTACGATTTGATATCGACCTAGAAATGCGAGATCTCTGTAGGACAAGTGTCTCAGACAGCCTGAACCACATTATTTTTAACCCTACTCGTTAAATACGTACCTATAATCCCTATCGTTATAAGTCAACATTATAATTTTTTTATAATTTGAAACCTATTTCTTTCGTCTGTCCGTGACCTTGTGACCTGTCTCCCTGCAGACTAATCTCCGTGACTATGTTACTGGATAGATTTTGTATCTTGAAACTACTATAGAGTAATTATAATAGTACCTAATTGCCAAAGATTTTGTTTAACTATACAATTAATAACCGTAGAGGCTTGTAAGATGATAACAATATTTAGTTTTACTCACGTCTTGGCACTGGCTTCGACGAACATTAATCCATTCTCGTCGGCAAATTGTTTAGCTTCTTCATACGTAACATCTCTCTGACCATCTAAATCTGATTTGTTTCCAATTAAGAATATCACAGTGCTGGGATTAGTCAGGTTACGTGTGTCCGTAAGCCAGCTACTTAAATGATTGTAAGTAGACCTGCAAATTACCATAATTGCTATAATAAATTACACTCAGATTACAGACATGTAGAACATAAGTGAAACTCAACTCATAGGGTTGATTTTTGTTAAATTTAATTCATTGTAGTAAGCCGGAAGTGGCAGGGTGCATTTAACTTTTATAAGTGAAAACTAGCTGTTGCCCACTACTTCTTTCGTGTGGTCTTTAGTTTATTCACATTTACATATAAACCTTCCTCTTGAATCACTCTGTCTAGTGTTCCGTAAAGTCTTTAGCTCGTCAACAACTGATCGGTGAAAGGATCATCATTTCAGCCATAGGACGTCCACTGCTGAACATAGGCCTCCCCCATTGACTTCCAGATTGGCCGGTTGGAAGCGGCCTGCATCCAGCGTCTTCCTGCGACCTTTACCAGGTCGTCTGACCACCTTGTGAGTGGACGTCCTACGCTGCGCTTGCCGGTACGCGGCCTCCATTCTAGAACCTTTCTGCCCCATCGGCCATCAGTTCTACGTGCTATGTGCCCCGCCCACTGC